>OY986438.1:86665936-87265936 GCA_963920525.1 Dichetophora obliterata | reverse complement strand
GAATCTGTAGTGGAATTCTGTAACATATTTCGGCCGATATTCGGTGTCGCAAAGTTCTGTTTGCGTTAATTTTCGGAAAGTGGTATTCAGTAAATACTTTTTTCCGATTTTGTCGGTGAAGTTATCGGAAGTTTGTCGCAAACGAATCGCACAACTTGCGACGAATATTTTGTTGACGAAAAGTGAACCGAAAGATTTTTTAAATTAAAATTATTTTAATTAAACTGAATCGAACAAATTTTTGTCTCTATTTTTTGTTTGTTAGCTCTAAATGGCTTTTAGTTATTTGGAAATGGTTGCTACGCCCCAAGCGACTGAAGCTCATGTTTTGATTCTTCTTTGCCATGATGCGAGACATGACTTGTTTATTTGTTGATCTTCTGTTATTCGCAATGTAATTAAGCGGTCATTTGAAAATGGGGATCATAGAACTTTAGTAATAGGTTTGAACTATAAAATTAAGTTTTGTGTTACGATATACCATATTATAAATTTTCAGGGGATTCTGGTTAGCCTCTAGAACCTTGACTTATGGCTCATCTCCCGAACCAGCCTAAAGATTCGCCAAAGTTTTGATATATTGAAACCCTTCGCAAGTCTAGAAACTAAGTAGAAAGGCTTTTTGGCGTTCTTAAAGTAACATGGAGGTGTCTATTTCAATAAAGGGTGCGTATGTACGAATCTGGTTTTGCAGGGAGGATTGTAAATGCATGCACTGCTCTACACAACATACTCTTAAGTATAGTTATATTAGAGGAACCAGAAAACTCATTTCAATCAAATACTAACAGTGCCTTGCAGATTAAACGATTACAAGAAATCGGAGAAAACCTTCAGCTTTAGCAATATGCATTCTAAAACGCATTATTTCAGCATCGTTCACTTAAAAAACTTTTATGAACAAATGTTGAATATCAAAAGTAATATTAAATTAATATTGCTCATACCACACAGAATCTTGTTGATCAACATGTTTATTTTTTCAAAAAATTTGTCCTAAATTTATTTATTCACACAAGTAACGTATAATAAATAATAACACTGAGCGGCATGAAAATGTGTTTATGATAATTTCAACGTTTTTCGCTTAATTTTGTTATGAGGAATCTCGTGGTGACATTAGTTTTGCCATTTTATCGAATACTGTAGAGCAAAATTTTTTTAAAGATTTATAGCTGAGAATAAAAAATTGCTCAAGATATACACTCATTTTCATATTGATAACTCTTGAACCATTATGATTTTCATTTTGGCTTCTTTAAAAATTCTTTCTATTATTCAAGCCAACAATTTTGCTGAGCAAACAAATTTGAAAAAAATCGTTTTTTTTTTTGATTTGTTACAAAAAATTGCATACTTCTTTTTTATTTGGAAAAAGTTTACATTTCAACTTAAAAATTTCTTATTGATAACGAAAAAATGCAATTTCGACAGCAAGCATGTGTACGCATAGAAAAAGAGAAAAAAACGGGGCTCTATATTTTTCCATAATGGCCACAACAGACATCACTGGACAGATTCCAGTAGTCTACTTCAAATTTTTCTCAGGAGTGTCCGCACTTCTGCTTGCGGCAATTGGTGGCTCTTTTGGGTGCAGACAAGCATAGCACCTGCGGCAAATCATCTTGTCGCAGTTATACTTTTGTGCCAAGATATGCAATGAGGGTTCATTAATACCACCACGCAGACGGAGCACCAAATGAAGTGTGGATTCCTTCTGAATATTGTAGTCAGATAAAGGGCTACTGAGCAGCAAAGATCAAACGTTGCTGAACTTGGAGAATTCCTTCTTTGTCTTGGATCTTAGCCTTTACATTTTAGATTGCTCAATCTCAAGAGTGACGATCTTACCGCTGAGGGTCTTGACGAAAACCTGCATTTTTGTAAGTTTCTTCAGAAGCATCCATCCAAATGCTGCTCACAAAAAGAAAAAGGAAATTGATGACAAACCACATATTTTTAGTCCCTTTTTAAAATAATTGCACATTAAAAGCAGCACCAGAACTGCAAGGTAAATATAATTATCAATAAACATGCAAACACAATATATAATTGATCATAACTTACTATTTGCCATTGCTTAGCTGCTCTTTGGACATCGTTCAAACAATTTTAAATTTAAATTTAAACTGAATAAATTTGACATTTATCACCGATATATAAGTAGTGTTGCCACTTTTTTCACTTAAATTCGTAAACTTTTTTCAACCGAATTTTGTCGCAAAGTACAAGTTAGTGAATACAATTTTCGGTATGACAACCGAAAAAAGTCGCAAATTACGATTCCGATCGCAAGTTGCGAAAAAGTTACAGAATCCCACTACTGATGTTAGAATTTAAAAAGTGCATAAACTTCATATACGTATCTTCCTAATTTTGAAATATAAATAACATTTTTCAATTAAAAATTAATGCGTGGTTTAAATGGCCTATTAAAATCAAAAATGAATTTGATAATGATTAAGCAAACATTTATTATTTAACAAAAACAAAACATTATTATTAAAAATTACATTATATAATTTCCTTGATAATGACTTGGCAAACATTTTTTTTTTTAAATCGATTTCTTAAAATTTTGTAATAAAAATATTTTTTTATGAGGTACACTCAGCTTTTTCAATATTTTAATAGTTTTCTATAGTTGATTAATGAATGTAAGAACATGATTTTATTAATTGAAGTTTCATATGATGCAACTTTTATTAAATTTCGTTCTGATCTTGTGAGAGATCAGCTCTCAGTACTCTCGCAATAAAAAATGTAAGCATTTTTTCTCTATTATGGAGGTTTAAATAATTTTAGTTAAATTTAATTTTCCAGTCGTACTATAAATAAATTGTCAGTCATGGGAGTTTAATGCCAAATAGAGGAAATGGCAATAAACAAAGTTGCTTCTGTACTAAAAAAAAAACAAAAGGGGCTTTTTTAAATGGCACAGATAGTTTACACATAATTTCAAGAGTTTGGATTTGTTATAAAGATAATATTTCCAAATGTAAAATTTTATTTACCCTATGACAATTTACATTTTTGAACATTTCCAAACTGGCGTTACGGACGATTTGTACAAAGACATATAAAAAAAGAAATGAAAAGTCTAACTTTTAGAAAGGCTTTTTTTTATATTTGCGTAGTAATTAAGTAGCACTATATTAAGTAAAAATAATTACAGCAATCGATCCTAAGGATTTGAAGACATAAGCAAAAATATGTGCTGGCGTTACGTTACAACTAACTAGTGCCCAACCGAATATTCGGTTTAGGTTTCGGAAACCAAAACCAAAACTTTTGCTTAAAATTTCTTCCATTGGTCATTTAATTCAAATATATAAGTTTAGTTTGATCAAAATATTTACAACGCGTTAATTAAAGCAAAAATTATGAATTCGTCTATAACTTAATTTATCGTGTAAACGCAAAACATTTTGATTAATTTTATGCGTTCGATACTATCATTTTCGATTCTATAATCTATATTGCAATTAATATTAAATTTTTTTTAATAAGAAGCCAAAAAGTGATAATTGAACTTACGAACGAGTTCGGTGTGTGTGGAATTAAGAATGAAATAAAAACAAAATATTTCTATTTTTATAATACTAAACTATATACTATATATATAATACATAATCTTTTCAGTGCGTACGGATTAAAATAAAAAATTATCTCTTTTATTATTATTATAAACTTCAATATTTAAAGAACACTTTTTTGCTATTAATTTTTATGTTATTTGTATGAAATGGTATTTTTGTTTCCTATTAATTAAAAAAAATTATTTCTAAAAACTTAAATTTTCATATCTAGTATCCAGGAATAACCAGTTTCGGCCAAATATTATAAAATTTCCGAATATTTGGATTCGGTTTCGGCCAAAATTCCGGTTTCGGTCGGACACTACAAAAAACTGAAGTATTTTTTAACTTGGATTACAACAATTGCAAATTTCTCTGAATTGGGTAAGTTTTTTTTGAATAAAATTTTTTTTAGAAGGATTTGAAATAACACAAATTTATTTTTCAAGTAATCAAATTTAAAATCTTTTCTGGTTTTGTCTTTTATTAGGCTTTTTGATTTGGCGCTACGTTACTTAAATTTCCATTGCAGTTTAATTGGTTAATTAATCAATTAGGTAGTTTTGTTATTATGTAATTTAGTAACTAAAAAACAAATTTAATATATTGTCTTTTCCTTGCCTCAACCATTTTTCATCATCTTTAGCCAATGCCTACTATTTTTAATAAAACAAAAAAGTTTACGAAACATTTACGAAAAAGAAACAACTATATTTGTGAAACAGTGCAGACGATTTGAGCATGGTTAATGAATTAATGTAGAAATTGCTTAAGTCAATAAGATAAAAAATTTTCTTATAGATAATAACATAAAATAAAAAGTTTTTTAAAAGTTTTATTTTTTGCTCACGGTAGACTTTTCTGTGGAAATGCCCATATAGTCATCAAGTTAGGATTAATGCAAAATGCAGTTGCTATAAAACAATAAACAGCATACTTTAAAAAAACATTTAAGAAAAGTTGGAGTTAAATTTTAAAAAATCCCCAATTTGTTTGTGTGTTCTTACATTACTTGGTTTTGCCATAAGACTCCTAAAAGCAGGCACCACAGAAGTGTCTTATAGTAACTGGGTTAATATACCTTGGATTCTCTTTCTTGCTCATGTATTACGTCATCAATATTTCTGTTTTTCTTTTTTTTCGCTATCGATGTTGTTATACGTTATTGCTCTTTGCTTTTTGTTCTCAGTAACCGTTATTAGTTTAAATTTTCTGTGCCGTTTAAAAACATTCATTTTTACGAAAACTATGGGTAGGAAATGTAATTTTATTACACGTGAGTTTTTAAACTTCCAACAAAATAATGATTTAAGTGTTTGCAAAGTGTGATGTGCAACTTTAAGGGGCATTTATGTGACAAATTTAAAGAGACACGGAATTACCAATCATTTTGAACTCTATGAAAAAGAGCAACAACAAATGGAGAATGAAAACCAAAATGACAGTGATGACAAAGACTTAAAATTCTATGTAAATTATTAAAAAAAGGTTACAGATGCATGTATAGATTGGGTTACAAAACATTCTCAACCACTATAATTTTTCGATTCGGATGCTTTTAAAACGTTTTCAACACAAATGTTCAAGGGATTGAAAATGAATCCGGTAACCTCTCGAAATATTTGTGAGCTGGTAAGCGAGCGGGTTTCTGAAATAAAAAAATCATATCATTAGAGTCGTAAAGGGTTGCATGGTTTCATTGAAAACTGATACTGCAACGCGTCAAGACCGGTCTGTGCTAGGAATAAACATGCCAATCATTGAAAAGCATAAAGTTATGGTGTACACGCTTGCAATGAAGGAACTTTTCTGCAGACAAACTGCTGAAAACCTGAGGTACTTGAAGAATTTAAAATCAACAAAATGCAAATCTATTCCATAACAACTGACTACGGTCGCAACATTGTTAAAGCTGTGGACTTATTGACTGAAAGTGAAAAGTTATGTGAACTAGAAGATCAAGATGAAGTTGACTCAACTCGTCTCGTAGAACTAAGTGAAACTTCAGTCACAGTTTCAGTAAAATGTGCAATGCACACTCTTCAATTAGCAGTAAAAGACTTTTTAACAAACACAAGAACTGCTACAATTGAACGAGCCAGACAAGTTCTAAAGGTCTTAAGAGCACCCAATTTTAGTAGAATACATCAAAACAAATGGTTTTGCCAGAATTTCTTAACAGACTTAACTTAATTTCTTCAATTCTAGACTCGATGTACAAATGTTGCATTTGGGGAAACCCCAACTCAATGTTCCAACAAGATGGAGCAATGTTCCAACAAGATGGAGCGCCACTTTCCTTATGTTAGAAAATATTCAAAAATATAAGGAATATTGCTTAGAGCAATTGCAAAGCGCCTTAAGCTTAGAAGAGTTGGCTCAAATAGAGCGTAGTTGAAGTACTACGACCGATTTTTAAGACCACTCTCAAACTCCAACAGGAGCAGTTGATATATGGATTGAAGAGTTAATATTTTTTCTAGAATACAAAATGATATTTTTAATTTTATGGTGAGTAGTTCAGATTCTAGATCAATAATACTAAACACGTGCCAAAAACGTTAAACACCCTGTAAATTAAAAATGCTACAATATAGGAGGAAACTGAGTACAGATTTGAAATCAGGGTTAAACGTACATATGAATATTGGAGATGAAAGTATTTCATCCTCTCTCAACTCTCTTGAGCATCGACGTAATGTAGGTTGCCTAAGCCTTCTGTATAGGTATTACCATGGGAAGTGTTCAAGGGAGATACATGGCCTGACGCCACCAGCTCGTGTGTTTCCCAGGTCCACTCGGGCAGCTGTCCAAGCCCACCCCTTTACCATTGCATCGATGCCTAATAGAACCTCGCATTACCGCGATAATTCGTTCTTTAGTCGCGCGGTTAAGTTGTGGAATAGTCTCCCTGCGAGCGTGTTTCCCGGCAGTTTTGAGCTGTGCAAATTCAAAACAAATCTTCACCGACACTACTCCATCTATCCACCCTCCAACTAACTATCACCCATCTTCCGAATCAACACAATGCTTACGCATTTATAGGGGGCATCCCCTGAGCGTTGGTTCAGTCTAAAAAAAAAAAAAAAAAAAAAACATATAGGAATAAGAATGGGCTTACCAGATACAAAATTTTTAGACTAGTATTATTTATCCAAACATATTTGAATATAAGACGACTGCTATTATTTTGTTCCCAACTGTATATAAAATATAAAAAACTAAACGTAAAATTGAAATGAAACAAATAATTGTCCCTATATTTTAATTTTGAAAAAAAATTGCTGACTAAGGCCCTGGCATAAAATACTGGCGTTATTTTTCAATTACCTTTAATATTTCTACAAAATTAGATTTACAATGATTGAAGAAATACCCTCCGAAATCACATTTTTCTAGTAGATCATTCAGTTTTACTAAGATATACCACAAAATAATAATAATGAAAAACAGAAACATCATCGCAATAGACCAACAACAACACCAATACTACCATAAAGAACAATGCCAACAACAAACGTAATCACATCATTACTAGTAATCATATTTACAAATTAATAATCATTATAATCATCAGCAGAAAAACAACAATAACAACAATCCAACATCATAAGAATGCAAGAAACAATAATCAACAAAACCACCACCAATAGTGAATAGTAAACACAACAAGAAAATATCCCCATAAGCAACACAATAAAATTTAATTAATTTTTATGTTGTTACTTAAAAATAATTTTATTTTAAATTCTTTAATAACTTTTATTGAGTTAAATATTGTAAAAATTAAAAAAAGCTTCGCTTCAAAAAATTAATTTGTATAATAAATAAAAAAGTCTCTTATTATAATTTCAATAAATAATAAGAATATCCCTTTTTTTGGCGTTTTAGATAATTTTTACTTCAGAAGGAAATGCAGAAACCTAAACAACACATCATAACTCCAAGCGTTCTGCTGTTCATCACATAACTTTCAAGTCATTTCGTTCTGCTGCTTTCTTCTCTGTCGACTTAAGCATAACATTGATTCGGTTTTCTTTTACTACACAAGACGAGTGATCTCTGTAGTGTTACGTTTGTTCTAATTAACGAAAGGCGAACATAACCAACGCTTGCTCCACAAATCAGTGTTCTGAAATGAATTTCCAGCGCACTCGTGCAGAGGTTAAGTACAGAGTACACGATAAACAATTTTAGATGAGTTTTGAACGCAGATTTCAGAAATTATGTCAGCCTTTCGCCATTAGTCGTAAAATATTACAACTGGTTAATCTATTTTAAAGACATAGGAATATTATTAGGAAATGAAACTGTTTTAGGTTTTTTTTATAACGCAGTACTAAAAAAGATCTGAGAGAGTGGCTGAACGGCCACTTTTTCTGAAATCGGCGTCCAAAATTAATTTAGAATGACATCGTATATTCTGCATTTTTTCCAAAGTGCCATTTTGTGGAGCAGTTTTATTTATTATAACTTTTCGATATATTTCTTTCAGAACAATCTCTTGTAATGTGTACACTTCTATATTATAAAATACTAAAACAAACAATTATAAAACATATTTAAAAGATACACATCTTTACGGTACGTATCACCTTATTCTATTTTATTGTATTATACTAAGATAATATTCTAACAATAAGAACATGTATTCATACTAAGCGCTACTATCTATTTCATTCGCACACATGTACTAATATTGCTGAATACAAAATATATGAAATTACATTTTTACTTTCACTCCTACACAAATATATTAACATATGATTATGTTTAGGTTTTCTAATAATCTATCCAGTGGCGAATGGATCGATCCGTCTTTGAAGCCGTCTTCAAGACAGTAAGTCCGTCCTAGAGGACGGATCGATCCACTTCTATGGCTGTCGTCGAAGACATTTTCGAACAAATTAACAAAACGACTTGCAAGACTTTACTTCGACACGTCTTCAACGACAGAAGGGATCCACGTACTGCAGAACGTACGCATTCGCTCAAAATCAGTTCTGCCTGCTTGTGTTCGCTTTAAATGTGTGCCTCATCACGCTCTTCCTGCTTTATTCTCATGCCGCTCTTCTACTCTCTCTGCTCTATGCCTCTTTCCACTCTCCTTGATCTTTTAGTTTTTTAATTCGCGGTACTTACGCTTATAACCAAAAATTTATTTTAAAATATTTATTGGGGGTATAAGCATATTTTGTTATTATAAAAAGCAAAAATGAATGAATGAATGGAATTAATAAAAAATCAATGGTGAAAATATTTATATAAATTACTTTCTTTGGGTTTAAAAAAAATGAAAGTTATCCTTAGCTCTTTGCTCTGTACTGCTGCTTATGTAGTTTATTTTTTGTCATTTTTAAAGTTGTTCGCAAATTTTTAATAAAATCCATATAGTTTCGGTTTTCACCAGAAACAGCCTCTGCAAATAAAAGAAATTAAAAAAGAGCGTTTTTATTTATATCTTGAATATGTATAGGATTCTAAGCAAAAATGTAATATATAAATTACAAAAATTTATTTTTACATACCAAATAATCCATCTATTAATGCTTGGTAAGTCTTCAAAGGCTTCTTTCCTTTTATACCATCATAATTGTATTAAAAAATTATGTTTTTTGAAAAAACTGCTTCAATATTTGGAAGCTGTCCACCCATAATTTTCCTCATACTAGTAATCTAAGAAATAGGAGAGAATATTGTATATAGCGATCACTAATATCAAAACGTAATACAATAAAGTCATACTATTTCGGTTCGCTTCTCCCCAAGTAAGTTAGTGTGTATTTTCACAAATTTTGCTATTCCCAACATTAATGAATTTACCGGCTGGTCAAAGAAATTTTCTGGATTTGAGACAAGGTTACCGTAGAGTTCTTCATTGCTGAATCTAACAATTTTAATGTAGTCGCCATCTGTCATCATGCAGTAATTATTTGGTGAGTGTGGACTCAAGTAGCAGGTACTTTCACCTATAGTAATTAGCACACCTTTTCTTTTAGAATAAAGCTTTCTGTTTTCATTTAAAATATCCTTATCCTTGTAGTGCTTCCCTACTTGTTGCAATTTTTTGTTTGGTTTCCGCACAGTTTTCTTTATGTCTTGCATAAAATTTTCGAAAGCATAAGCTGAAAACTCTGTGGCACTTCCAAATTTTTCCGCGCACTCACAAATATGTAGGAG
The DNA here is from genome assembly GCA_963920525.1 of Dichetophora obliterata. Taxonomy (NCBI): domain Eukaryota; kingdom Metazoa; phylum Arthropoda; class Insecta; order Diptera; family Sciomyzidae; genus Dichetophora; species Dichetophora obliterata. Next base: position 87,256,178 of record OY986438.1, on the reverse strand, counting down.
ATTGTGGACATTATATGTTAAGGCGGTTTTTCCATATATATTCGTAAAGTACTTCACAAAATCTTCCAACATCTGATTTGCTAACTCTAAGTTACTTCTCAATAGCCGTGTGCAGCAAAGAATTCTGTACGAAGTATGCAATAGCAAAAAATGGTAGTACCAATTTGTATCGATGACATCCTTTAATACCACAATGCCTGTGTACAATATGAACTGCCGAAACTCTATTGCTTTCAACCTAGGCAGCTCGTCTAATGTCCTTGGTTTGCGAGCAAATTCTTTCGGTATATGTCCTACAAGCTTCAACATACTTTCACTCAACATTTCTTTTGGTGCGCTCCCTAAACTTTTATAAATGTAAGTTAATATTTTTTTTGTAACGCCCAGATCAATCAAGTGCATCGGATCCAAAGGAAATTGTGTCACCATATTAAAACCGACATTTTCAAGGTCAGATTTTTCACTTCGAAATCTCTTCGAATGATGTTCGAGCACTTTCTCATAGCAAAACTGTCGTCAGTTCTTCTCTCTGAAACCACTGATGGGAAAACCGTTACATTTTCCTCTCTTTTCCGATTTGACAGCACTTACTACACCCATGCAACGCATTGTGGCCAACAGTGCCAGTCACAAATGCTTTAGCGGGCGCATCACAAATAAATGCTCTAATTTTTGCAAAAATCGATACATTTTTATAATTCAAACCTTCCAAATTTAGTCTGCTAACATCCGCTATGAAATCGTGAAGAAAAGAATTTATGCATGCAGGTTTCTGCGTGCCACAAAAAACACCAATAATGAACACTGGTTTTGTTTCTATGTTCACAACTTTTGCCGTTATTGGCCACAAACTTGTCTTGCTACTTTTATATAGTGGAAGACCATCAATTCCCACATCAACTTCTAATGTTTCCAACTGCAATAGCACATCTCCTAGCTTCTGTAGCTGACTTATCAAACCAAAATGAATGTATTCGCCTGGAGTTACAGTTTGAATGACAATACTTTGGTTATTTTTGCTTTTTAAAAGAGTATCTAATGATTTCGGCACCAAATCTTCTACTTACTCTGTGCTTTTTTAATAAATTAGCAAGCTTTTCATTTCGTGACGTCTCCGCTTTAGTCACTTTTTCTTGTTCACACAAATTTAAGTTACTATGTTCCTTTGCATTGCAACCACTGTCACTAAAATTACTACTGCCACTGTCATTTATAACGCCACTGCCATCACTGCTTTTTGTACCACACACTGTTTTTTTGCTTTTATTCAAATACTTTAGGTATTCTTATTTCTTTTTATTAATTAAATACCGCACTTTTTTGTTTTCCTTACTCATTTTAAGTTTTTTCCTTTTATAGTTCAATTAATTATTTATGTTTTACTTTATTTAAATTTCACTTCTTTTACTTCAACTTAACCACGCTTGCATATACAATCACTATAATATTGCGACTGGCAATAGTTAGTTATCTTTTCTTTATTCTCTCTCTCTCTCTGAGAGGCACAACGTTTTGTTTTATTACTGAATTAATCGCGACATGTCCAGTTAAACATCACCATAAATACTCCGTTGTCGTCAACGACGTCTTCAAAGACAACGTCTTCGGAGACGATTTTCGCCACTGGGTAAGGCTACTCACTCACACACATTTTACTACTATTACTAAATTACAAATATGTATACGATATTCTTCTATTGCTTTTACACTAATTTAAGAACGTATGATTCTGTTTACTTTTTAAACACAAAAACAATTGTTAACTAGTTTTAAGACAAAATACCGTTATACACACTATAAAAGAACGAACAAAATTCAAATAAAGTCAATCAGTCTTGAACTTCAAATAAGCTGCCGACTTTTTCATTTTAATAAGTCTTGAGCTTTAATAGCTGCCGACTTAAACCCTTTTAGCCTCTGCACTTTTTTTAGTGAACGGCATAGGAAAGGATATTTAAAATTGCGCCAGTGGCGAACTTCGCCGGCAACCAATAGGCAGGTCCTAGCACTTATTTTTAGAACGCGAGTACTTTTTTATTATTTTTAATAGGCGCGTACATGGCGATCCTGCGATATCGCCAAAAATATTATTACACTCTCCTCTCATCTCGATTTCGCTGCTGTTCGAAGTCAGGCAACTTCAATTTCCAGTGTTCTAGTTGATGACTCAACAAACCAAAGCACTACATCTTTACTAAGAGAGTCTATAAGAGAATTGGAGATGGAAGGGTCTTCGGATGAAGATGAAAATTACGAAACATGTCAAAAGGTGAAGGCTGCATACTCTAAAATTGATAATTTCAAGCCACCGCGTATATATATTGAAGATGACCTTTTGGAGTATTGGAGTAAACAAAAACATTCTTCACACCTTTTATGGCAACTAGCTTGCATTGTTCATGCAACACCAGCAACGCAAGTTACTGTGGAGCGATCCTTCTCTGCTCTTAAACTTATTTTAAGTGATTTGCGATGCAATATTTCAGAAGAAACTTTAAAAAAAATAATGTTTGTAAAATTAAATTGAAGCACAAATTCTTTGAAAAATAAATAAATAAAAGGAACAGTTTTTATCCAGCTGAAGAGTTTGCAACTGTTCTAAACTCTAATTTGTGGACTGATAATATACTCGTTACAGAGTTTCAGCCTAAGAATAAGCCTAGAGGGACGACTCAAGCCGCTCGTCAATCCCAAAAAAACTGAATAGGTTATCCCTTTACTATCAAAATGTAAGGGGATTACGCTCTAAGACGCGAGACATATTTTTAATGTCTCAGAATTTCTCTGAGGATATTATCGCACTGACTGAAACTTGGTTAAACGGAAGCATTACTGACTTAGAATTGTTTGATAACAGTTTTGAAGTTTATAGAAGAGATAGACATGCTGACAATACTTCTGCTGTCGGTGGAGGTGTCTTATTAGCTGTAAGGAACTCCTTCGTTAGTTCCATTATTGTTATTCCCTGCTCTGCTAACATCGAACTTATATGCGTCAAGGTTGTACATTGCAATTCTAATGTATATCAATAGATAAAGTTTATGAATTTAATTTCAAAAAAGCTGACTTTTTGAAGTTGAATCATTTACTTCAAAGTAAACTTCATGTTATTTTAGAATATGTTAATAGTAACACTCTTGATGATTCAATTAATTTTTTTTATATCGAAATCTTTGCTATTTTTTCTCTGTCCGTGCCATATAGCCTCAAATTTACGAAAAATTGTGCTTACCCCTGGTACACAAAGGAGTTAAAGATTCTTCGCAACAGCAGGAATAGGGCATGGAAAAAATATGTCTAGCTTAGACTTGAATGACCTAGAAATCTACAAGCGTTTGTTTCTGGATATTGAAAATTGCTCAGCTACCTTATATCAAAATTATTTAGACAGTACTAAGCTGAGAATATTGTCTGATCCGAAGAAATTCTGGGGTTTCATAAACACCATAAAAAAAAATCTGATGGATTCCCTTCATCATTTAAAACCTCTGACGGATTTACTGACGATCCTGTCGTAATTTGTGGTCTATTTGTCAATCTCTTTAAAGAGTCATTTTGTTCAGACTCTTTTAATCCTGATGAAGAGTACTTTGAATATATGAACTCTACACCCAGGGTTTCGTTGGATTCTATATCCTTTACTTCAGAGGATATTTTAAAGTTGATTGATCGATGAGGATTTTAATGCTGGACCTGACGGAATTCCTGCCGCAGTGTTAACACGATGTGGTTCCGTTCTAAGTCAACCACTGTCCATGTTATTCAATAAATCAATTAGCGAAAGTATTTTTCCACTTTTTTGGAAAAAATCTTTTATAGGTCCTATCTATAAAAAAGGTTGTAAGAACGATATAAACAACTACAGGCCTATCGCGAAACTCTCGTCGATTCCAAAACTTTTTGATCGCCTCGTGTATGATCGTGTGAAAATTCACTGTGGGAAGGTCATGACAACTCGTCAGCATGGATTTGTTACTGGCAGATCCACTGTGTCTAATCTCCTCGATTTTACAACGTTTTGCTTAAATTCATTTTATTCAGGTAACCAGGTCGACTGTATATACACTGATTTTAGTAAAGCATTTGATAAACTGCCACACAACTTAATTCTATTTAAACTAAAGTTAATGGGTTTTCCACAATTTTTTGTAAGCTGGATTCAATCGTATCTGACAGAGCGATCTTATCAAATACGATTTCGAGGCGTATTGTCAGCTGAATTTATTGCTGAATCAGGTGTTCCTCAAGGTAGCCACCTTGGTCCACTTCTGTTTATTTTAGCCATTAATGATGTAACCCACATCATCAAACACTCTCATCTACTTATCTATGCAGATGACATGAAAATATACAGAAAAATAGATGCTAAAGACAGTTCAGATCTGCTCCAGTCTGATTTGAAATCCTTTGAAATTTGGTGTTCTAAAAACAATATGTTTCTAAATCCAGATAAATGCCAAACTATGACCTTTTCGCGAAAAAGGAATAATTTAATTTTTGATTATAAGATAAAAGATACTGCATTAAGTCGTGTAGATGCTGTCAAAGATCTGGGTATATGCATGGATTCTAAGCTATCGTTTAACGTTCATATTGATTACATTTGTAAAAAAGCATCTTCTATGCTCGGGTTTATGAAACGCCGGGCCAAGGAATTTAATAGTATGATCACAACTACAACGCTGTATTATGCAATTGTGCGACCTCACTTAGAGTATGCAAGTCAAGTTTGGTCCCCAAGTTACAGTGTACATGTTGAACGTATAGAGAGAATACAAAAACGTTTTGTTCGGTTTGCTCTAAGGGGCTTAAGTGCAACTGACACTTTAAACCTTCCTCCTTATGAGGATCGTTTAAAACTATTAAAAATGCAATCTTTGAATGAGAGAAGGAAGTCTGCAGATATCGTCTATTTACACCAACTCATAACTAGTGTATTCGATCCACCAGAACTTCTAACTCTTATAAATTTTAACACTAACCGTAGAAGCAGTAGAAATGCTAACAATTTAATTTACTTACCTTTTAGTAGAACAAATTATATGGCTACTGCTCCTTTACATCGCATGATTACCTTTGTTAACAACTGTAGCTTTTTTGATGTTAACTTATCGAAAGGTCAACTCAAAAGTAGATTGAAAACTAATGTATGATTAGATATATGTAAACGCATGGTTAGTTGTTATGTCTTGTGTTGTCCCTGAGCCCAACCCATATTATGGTGGGTAAATTTTTCTCACTTTAGATTGTTTTGGACCACTCTTATCGATATCATTAAGGCTGTTCACAGTTTGAGCGTACTTTTGACAAATCGTATTTATAGCATGCAAAACAACAGCAAACCAAAATACGCTTTCGTAAATTGGCGTACAAATAGCAAGTCGAACAAATGGCAGACCAGCGTATTCGAACTGTGAATGGCCTTATTGAGATGTTTTAATGTTATTTGGGCTGGTTCTTAAGATGATCTAATGCGGAGAAAGTGCGAAAAAGCTGTAGTAGCTGAACTCTATTGTTATTGCATGTTGATAATCACTTCAATAAACAGTCTTCGGTTATGTAATCGGAAATGTCGAACACACTACCTGACCACGTTAACTTTAACCTCAAAAAGTTTCATGAAAAAAATGCTTTTTTTGTTTCTTAAGATCTGTGAAACTAACAGTTTTGACTTTTTTTGCATATCCACAAAAGAGGAAATCTTGCAACTCATTAAAAAAAAAACTGAACGATTTTTTTTTTCATGAAACTTTTTGAGGTCAAAGTTAACATAGTCAGGTAGTGTGTTTATACATTTTCGTCGATGTTTTTTTTGTGTCTTAAGATCTGTGAAACTAACAGTTTTGACTTTTTTTGCATATCCACAAAAGAGGAAATCTTGCAACTCATTTAAAAAAATTAAAGATTTTTTTCATGAAACTTCTTGAGGTCAAAGTTAACATAGCCAGGTAGTGTGCTTATACATTTTCGTCGATGCTTTTTTTGCTTCTTAAGATCTGTGAAACTAACAGTTTTGACTTTTTTTGCATATCCACAAAAGAGGAAATCTTGCAACTCATTTTAAAAGAAACTGAACGATTTTTTTTCATGGAACTTTTTGAGGTCAAAGTTAACATAGTCAGGTAGTGTGTTTATGCATTTTCGTCGATGCTTTTTTTGTTTCTTAAGATCTGTGAAACTAGCAGTTTTGACATTTTTGGCATATCCATAAAGATGAATGGGGGTCATTTTCACAAATTTTTGCAAGCACATTCAAGGATTTTAGTTGACACTTTGGGGTATACCTACAGCCTTTAATATTCATCGCACAAAGAAAAAATATATGCCAAAATATCAGTTAGACTACGAATATCTAACTTTGAGTTTTGTCACTTCTTTAATAAAGTCACAAAACAGCAAAATCTAAGAAGAGAAAAATTCATATATACGTATGAGAAATAGAAAAGCTGCTTCAGTAGCTGCTTATGCTGTAGTTATGATTGTTGTTGTTCGTTTAGTTCGCAATCGTGTCGTTTGTTTTTGTGTTGCTTGTTATTAATATGTATGTAAAATGTACATATATAAATACACAATAGTTGCTTTCGTTTTTGTCGTTTGTTATTTGTTTTTATTTTTTATTTTTAGCAAGATAAATACAATAGAGCAGAGGTGGGCACGAGTCAGGCCAATAAGAGCTGCATTAAGATTTTCAATACCTTCCAAAGAGCCACACCGTACTTAAAATAAATAAAAAAAACCTAAACAAAATCTAATAAACTCAGCAAAAACTTAAGGGAGCAGAAAAATTTTTAATATTTTTAAGTTAATTTTGAAAATGTTGTGTTCTTCCTAAAAAATTAAGCTTCTAGTTTGACAGCTTTTTTGCCCAAAAATTTTATTAGCTTCGAAAATCACACAATCATAAGCAAAAGCACGGAATAATGATTAGTTAGCTTATTCATTTAGATTACATTTGGTTTATTTTTTCTTTTTTTAAATACATTTTTTAAGAGATATTATCGGAAAAGAATAAATTTGCCTTTAATTATCGACTTCTCAGCAACTCATTATCGCACATAAAATTTAAGTACGGTTCTGTAGACCAAAGTAAATTTCCCACAATAGGTTTTCTTTCCTTTTTGGATTTGTCATCTTTAAATCCTTGATTTCAGTTTGAAAAAAGTGCAAACAAATTATTTTAAAGTTTTAAAAATCGCCCTTTATTTTGCATTTATTGCTAAAAGTACTAACGTATATAAGTTTGTTTAGCTAAATACCATACCCTAAAAGCCCTAACTAGTTTGAGTCCGGTTCGATTTAGTCGTTTTTTCGGTCTGAATCGTCAAACTTTAAATTAATGGAACTCGCTCGCATCAGTTATTGATGATTGAAGAAAAAATTTGTTTGTTGTTTTTCAAAAATTTTTGCATCAAAGACTCAGAAAATTGTTTTGCTTCTCCTAAAAATTTATAAATTTACAGTTTTGGCTCTTTTGTAGTTAGGGCACCATATGCACCCATCTCTTTGTTATACACTAATAACAAAAAAAGGAACAATTATTTTTTAGTTTCTTAACGTAAGTAACATAACAAAACAAAAATGATATTTAAACAAATCTGGGGCCAATATTTGAAAACTTGGTTCTGTATTGGTTAAAGCCGTTAGCAACAGCAATAGCTAATGAGCTGATCTTGTAATTGTTTCATGGAGAAAAAGTACAACATAATTAAAGAGAACGCCCAATAAGGAAGAACAGGGTTTACATGATCGAATTTTTCTTCAAATCGTTCGTCCAACAACGATCGAACATGAAATTCCATGGAGTTCGACAGATTAAAATTAAAAAATTTTTTATCAATTTTTAAATATAAAAAAAAGCCACACTTTGCTTAACAAAGAGCCGCATGCGGCTCAATGAGAATGAAGATGCGTGAAGCTACAGAGCGAGTGTGCAGCTACCTTTAAAAAATCTTTTTATTTTTGAAATATCACAATAAATTCGAATTATTTATACTATGCACTATATTTTTTCCATATTAAAAATATATTTTGTTAACTAAAATTTAAATTTTAAATTACTTTTAAAATATACATGTATACACTCTTTACTACAGGAAAAATAAATGGTTCATATATTTTTAGAAATATTTATTTCCATTCATTAGACATAAGTTTTAATTATATTTAGTTTAAACCAACATAAAAACGAACAAATTGATCACTAAAATATCAAACAAAAAATCATTATACAACACAAATTTGTTTTTGAATAGAAGAAGTTGTTTTTACCTAAGCCTAAGGAAGAAAACTATGTTTCTTTTAGCTGAAAATCTTATTCCATCAGTGGTTCCATCTCATGTCTAATTTTTTTATATTTATGCAATTTTTAGCATTTCTTTTTAATATTATAAAATACTATTTAATAACATTTGAGTAGAGTATTTATTTTGTTTTCAGCTTTTTAATATCATGAAATCCTTGCGGAAAGTCGGTTTATAGTCGCTGCGCCTACAAAAATGGATATGTAATTTTTGTAAATTTTTTAATGCATATTTTGTTAACATTCTCTATCGAGCATATTTCTGCATTTGCCTATTTTTTAGATCTCCTCTGTTATACCTCTGTTAAGTGTTTTTCGCCGGATGCTGCATTTCGCCGGATGCTAACTTCACACAAGTTCAAAAAATGTGTTATGTTTTCCGAGATAGAGTTTCTCGGTACGCATATCTGTGTCATCGAAATTGTTTTGTGATCATTCAATACACAAATGCAATTTCATATTTACCGCTGCCTCTTCATAACACACCTATGGCATGGCCAGGACCCCGTTCCGGTATTGTCACATGGCAGCACGAGCGTCGCGAATGACTGGCTCATCCCAGCAACATTGCTCCAAATTGTGTAGCCAAAACGACAGATAGAGATCGGGACCCAGGGTTCAAAACATATAGAGCTAGTCCGGCGAAGCCACTGAAACAAGAAAAGAAAATTTTTCTATTTAAGTATAAAATAGATTTTACTAATTGTAAACTTATCAGCGTCAGGTTCCTCAGTCAAGGGTGCCTCTGACACAAGCTCCTCTGGTTCGGCACGCTGGAAGCACGAACATAGGTACCGTAAAAATAACGTTATCAGGTTTAAAGGAAGTTTGGCAATGAACAGAAAGAGGAAGCCAATGTCATTTTGTAGGCGTAAATTGGAAGTATAAAAAAAAACATAAGAAAAAAATATATAAAAAAATTTAGCAGTTTTAAGTAAGCATAACTGTCGATGATCGAGGTGGCAACGCTGTTTGCTGAGTAAGAAGTAACCCGAAAAACAAATCACTCAACTACGACAAGCCGAAGAAGAAAACAGATGCCCCAATACAGATGCCTAAAGAAAATGTTTGCCGTTGCACATCATATGTTTCAATTGTGTGCAACATTTTGTTTATATGATTCTTATGTTTAATGTTATTTTAGCTATTTATATTAATATCATGTTATTTTATCCTTTTGTGTTAGTTTATAAACCGCTTGTTTTTAATTTTATAAATAGGACTTAAACTGAAATTTAAAAGTCTTTTTGAATTTAGCCAGAGCGGAAAGATGTGAGTTCTAAAATTGCTTAAACACTATTTAATAATATTTATATTGTATAATACTATATTTTCACTTCTTTGTTTAAAATTAATCATAAATATTTTAATATTTCAGAGAATAAAACACGCCATTTAAATTAATTCTAAATTAATTTTGTTTTATTCAAAAGTTCATCAAAAAGCCACAATAACATACTCAAATATAAACAAATTAAAGTGCGACGTAGTAAAGTACAATTTAGGCTTAGGAAAAATATTGAAAAAACCCACTCAATTCTGTATAGCTTTATACACCATATATAAAGTACACAAATGATGAAGTACGTGCACAGAAAAACAACAGAAAGAAAAAAAATTAAAATTATAAAAAATAACCCACAAGTAGCAGCTGTGACAATCTCGAACCACCGAATCCACCTCGACGCGTCGTCATATCCGCAATTCGTTAAACGAGGTGCTTTTCTGACTCTGCATACCTAGCTATGCTTCAGCTTAGCTCAGGGAAAATGGTCGTGGGCTTGCTTCGTCAGAAAGTCTTGGGATGCGATATGCATAAGTGGTCAGTATGCAGACTGTAAAAGGAACCATACCCAGAAAATTTTAATTCAAATTCAAATGGGCGGAAAAAGGAAACAGAAAAGGAATAATACCCTGAAATTTGAACTAGTTCAAATCATGCTTGTCCGGAAAAAGAAAACGGAGGGGAGAGAAGAAACAAAAAAAAAGAAATGACGTTGTTACCCCTATGCGCCGAGCTTTATGAGGGAGGAAGGTGTTTATTCCCCTCATATTCATCGTCCTTTCATCGTCACATACCTTTCATCGTCCAAAAGAAATTTGTTAACCATATTGTTTAACCATATCAAATTGATATATTTATATTTACAAAATTTTATTTCATTCCAGCAAAAGTAAATATATTTATTTATTATATTTTGTAAATATAAATATAAATATATAAATATATTACACTAAATATATTAAATATTACATTAAATATATTTATATATATTTATAAATATATATAAATATATTTATATTTACTCAGAAAGAAGAAAGAAGAATATAAATATATTTATGATTACAATAATAAATTTCATTCCAGAAAAAGTATAAGAAAAATTTTGAAGTGGTAGGTCGCATAATTCATTATTTTACACGTTTGGAGTTACAATGTACCGAAACTCTTCTTTGTTTTTTTTTCTTATATTTTTAAACTTAATATGCCTGCGATTTGCTTAAGAAAAAAATTTAATAAATCTCTTCTCAGTGTATAATGAACGTAAATATCATAACTTTGAATTGGCATCACTGCTTTATTTGATCACCCATTTAACAGCTGATAGTTGCTTTTTGATAAGTTTGCTTTGACATTTTATTATGGATCGACTTACACCAGAGCAACGCGTGCAAATTGTGGAAATTTTTAATCAAAATAATGGTTCTGTTCGTCAAACTTATCGTGCACTTCGTCCATTTTATGGCGTACATAATCGTCCTTCAGAGCTGCTATTTCGAAGAACAATAGATCGTTTTCGGACCACATTTACTGTTACTGATAATGTGCATCCCGTGAGACGCCGAACAGTGCGCACTGAAGAATCTGTAGCCGCTGTACAGGAAAGCATTGAAGATGATCCTAATCAATCAATTCGTCGCCGTTCTCAGCATCTGGGGTTGTGTCCTTCCACTTTATGGAACATTTTACGAAAAGATCTTGGCTTAAAACCTTTCAAGATTCAACTTGTACAGGAATTAAAGCCCAACGACTATCGTATGCGCCGCCAATTCGGCGAATGGGCTGAAGCACAAATTGATATTGATTTTGAATTTCCATGGAAAATTTTATTTTCCGATGAAGCCTATTTTTGGTTGAATGGTTACGTAAATAAACAGAATTGTCGTATGTACAGTGAGGAGAATCCACAAACTTTTGTCAAAATACCATTTCATCCACAGAAAATTACTGTTTGGTACGCTTTATAGGCTGGCGGAGTCATTGGCCCATATGTCTTCAAAAATGATGATGGTCAGAATGTTACTGTCAATGGTGAACGGTATAGGAACATGATTCGAAGTTTTTTCGTACCTCAATTAGCTGGCATTAATCTTGCTGATATGTGGTTCCAACAGGACGGAGCCACATGCCACACAGCGGGCCCTACAATTGATTTACTCAAGGAAACTTTTGACGAAAAATAATTTCATGAATGGCCCAATTAATCGGACCCCAATATCTCGTGATTCAACCCCATTGGATTATTTTCTTTGGGGCTATGTAAAGTCACTTGTCTACGTCGATAAACCACAAACAATTGAACACCTCGAAATCAACATTCGAAGAGTTATCGGCGAGATACGGCCGCAAATGCTGCGAAAAGTTTGTGAAAATTGGTGTTCCAGATTGCGCCTTGTACGCGCCAGCCGTGGCGGCCACATAGCCGAAGTCATATTTAAACATTAATGTCATAAAATTTTCTATCCAATAAAGCTCGTTTCATTGATATTAAAAAAATATTTCTATGCTATATTATGGTTTAAACTTGTATCACTCTATAAAAACACCCTTTATTAAAATGTTTAAATTTTTAAATTTTCTTCTCAGTGTATAATGAACGTAAATATCATTACGTAGACGTTAAATTTTTAGTGTAATTCAACAGGTACGTATTAAAATGTTTAAATTTTTAAATTTTATTTTCAGTGTATAACGAACTTAAATAGACAATTTGTAAAAGTTCCTTTGTATTTGTAAGTGTATTCCTTTCAGGTAATTGTATTTTCGACTCTTTTAGTCTTAGAGCTTTTTATTGTTATCTACTCTTCTAGTTTTCGTCTATTCTGTCAGTTTTCGTCTACTCTGCTAGTTTTCATCTACTCTCCTAGGTTTCGATTTTAATTTCTTCAAGTGACGATTGCCAACTACCAACATAACAAAAGGAACAAGCTTAACCAAACTAGTCGATTCATTTCGATTTACCGTGAAAATTTATTTAGTTCCGTAAACGTTTAACTTAAACTCATTATAGTACCTTAAGTTAAGTTACGATTTTGTTGTTTATTTTGTTTACATTTTTCCACTATTTTATTTTAAGTTTTGGCTTATTTATCCCGACAGTGTTGTGGGTAAATTTGTTCCAATATTGTTGCCGCTAATTTTTTTACGTTCAATTAGAAATTTGGTTTTATTTTCTTTTTTTTTTAATTTTTACCCCTTAGGGATATACTTTATCTTGACTTTGTTTAGGATAAATTTGTTGCACTATTGTTGCAGCAAAAAAATTTACGTTCCTTGAGCAATTTAATTATAGTTTCGTTTTCAGAATTTGACACTCCGTGATGTAATAAACGCTCTGTTTCCTTACTCGCTTCAGGTAACTGTACGCTGTTGTGATTCACTCACAACTGTTCTAAGCCAAGGCATACACTGATAGCCATACTTTAAAATTGATTCTGAATTCAAGTTCAATGTTAAAGTCAAGGATAAAACTGCAAAATATGCGTAGATAATAAATAAACAAACCGTTTAAGTTATGACGCGTGCCATAATTTAAACGGTGTTCAATTACCAAGAGCCCAGCTTAAAAGCAAAGGCTACAACAGGTGTGCCGCTTTGCCTAGCTCTTTGCAGTCAGAACAAAAATGCCTGCGATACATTTTTGTCATCATGAAATTTAAACAGAGGTAGAATTATTTAAATTATATTTTTTTTTTTAATAGAGTACATAACAACAATAACAATATATTTCAGCTAATACATATTTTTCGCACTTTCTCCGCATTAGATCATCTTAAGAACCAACCTTAATCATTGAAATATATCAACGATATAGATAAAAGTGGTCCAAAATAATCTTATGTGAGAAAAATTTGCCCACCATAATATGGGTTGGGCTCAGGGACAACAGAAGACAAAACAACTAACCATGCGCTTACATAGATCTAATCATACATTAGTTTTCAATCTACTTTCGAGTTGACCTTTCAATAAGTTAACATCAAAAAAGCTACAGTTGTCAACAAAGTTACTCATGGGATTAAAAGGAGCAGTAGCTATATATTTTGTTCTATTAAAAGGTAAGGGGTCGTCCATAAACTACGTTACCAATTTAGGGGGGGGAGGGGTTTTGAAATGCACTACGATAAGTAACGGTAGGGGGGAGGTGTTTAGATATTGTAACGTTACCAACAATTAAAATAATCGACGAAAAACCTCCAATTAATAACACAATCATATCAAAAAATTTTAACATTACATGTTTATGTTTGATCGTCTAAATTGATGGTTAACTTTTGTTTCAACGATTTCTTCCACCACCTTTTCCCTCGACACAGGAACCTTTTGGTATTCCTTCACCATCTCAGCACACGTCTGAAAAATTTGGGTCTTTGCTTTTGCGACAAGCTTTGACGTTAAGGCCTGAATGTTCTTGATCAAAGGAGTTACCGTATGACATGTACTGTCCTTCTCAGAAAGAAGAAATCGGTTCAATGTCGTGTCCTACCTGCGGCTTGTATTTCGTTTTTAAAACTTCTATGAATTGCCATAAGTTTGTATTATATCGTTTACAATAAATCGGAATAAAAAATACTATTTAAATAAATCAATTTTCAGAAAGCATTTACACAAAAACACAGAACTTGGTGCAGCTCGACATAGTCGACATAGAATCCGATGAAAAATTCTATTGTGACGAATCCTCAACAAAGCTACCAGGTTCTTCTATCCCAGTGATTGAGAGCATCGAATCTTGGATCGCAGATGGAATAGCTTTTGCAGATGATATTAATTATTGATTTTTTTTTCAATTGTTCCTTTAACTCATTAATGCCCAGAACTTTTTTTTTCGAATTTCTTTTCCAAAATTTATATAGATGGTCTACAGGAGGCTTAAAATATATTTTGTTTTAGAACTTTGGAAAAAAAAGTTTCGAAGGGGTTGTATTTGGGTGGCAACTTTAGTTGCCATTGAGCACTTACGTTAGCAAATTAGACAGAACTCAATAAAATCAATATATTGGTTTTTAACGTTTATTTAGTGTATCAAATTCTAAGTGTAAAATATTATATGATAGAAAATACTTAAAAGGTATGATATTCTTCAAAACAGTTTTGTGGATGAAGGTATATATTGCATTTTTTGCAGAAAAACGCTGTTCGACCCCCACATTTTTTACAACGGTGGTATTTTGACACTCCCTTTGTTATGAGATGCTCCTTTTTGTCAAATCTCAAGTTTCCTACCAAGCTTTTTTGAGTAGAAGACATTGGGCCTGGCTTAGATAGCGGTATTGCGTACGACTTCATCAAAAACATGGCACATTGTCGTCTAAATTCTAAGAGAGATATATTATATCCCAATTTTCTATAAAGCAGCCAGCCTTGATTGCAACTGATATCAAGGGATCACCCGAAAAATGACCACCACCACTTTTTAGTTCGAATAGTTGTGCGATAGTTGGCTAAAAACTGGTCGCACAAGTCAACGCCACCCATATATTTGTTGTATTGTTTTACGAGATATGGAATATTGTCATCAATTCGGCGTTTTTGCTGACGAGAATATCGAGCGACATGTCCAATAGGTTCTAAAGGTGTGCAGTTAGTTAGAACCGTTACAACTGCATTATCCATCCATCTAACGCCAAGAATTGTTTCCGTAGCAGTAATTTCATACATCCCCCTGTCTTTTTTTACAAAATCCTTCTTATTAGTGAAATTCATATACCTAGATACCCTATTCTCGCGCAATGTTCCAGTACCACCAATTTTGCGATTCAGCAGATCTTCTAGCAAGGGAACGCTTGTAAATAAATTGTCAAAGAACAGTTGTGTTCCCGGTTGCAGATTACACTTTGAGACCAGTCCAATAACAACATCCCCACCTTGCCCATATCCGAGCGAAGGTATTTGTGTAGATGATCCACAATAAGGCTCTGCGTGAAGTATATACCCATTATGGTCAGCAATGCACCACAGTTTAAATCCGAAACGGATTGGTTTTCCACGGATAAACTGTTTGGATCCATGCCTTCCATAATACGGAATCATGCTTTCATCGACGCTCAGCAGTCCACTATTGGGAACTTTTTTGAAATTTTAATTGAGAATTTCAAATAGTGGTCGAACTTTATACATTCGATCATTGGTATCAATTTTGGAATTATCTGTGTAGATATTGTAGAATGCTTTCAAAAGTAGTACGCCTCATTGCATTAGTAACAATGGGGCAAACGCAATCATCGTCGCTTTTCCAGTACATACTGTGGAAGCACATGATAACCAGTGAATAGCAAAATTTCAATAAAGGTTTTAAGCTCTTGCTGGCTGATTGAAAATGAATAATTTCCTTTTTGCTTGGCATATAAATTTGTTTCCAGAACAATTTTTTCAAACAAGTCTTCAGAAAACATAAAGAAAAACGCATCTATAACCTGCTTGATTTTGTCTTTTAGATCCATTTCAATTTGTTCAGAATTCATTGAAAATTCAGGTAATTGAAACTTTGGAATATTTGTACTCCACTTCAATGGAGAATTTTTTTCCTTTTGCGAGGAGGCTGGTAGTCGTCAATATCGTCTACAACAACGTTTTCACTAACTTCTTCAGCAACATCATCAATCCGTCCAGCAATTTCCGCATCAGTAGTTAAAATTCTACGCGGTATATTTTCAAAATTTCCCTCAAGTTCAGCATCCGATTTATCAGAATCCTCATCTGTTCCTTGTTCGCCAGTTTCAACAGATGGAACAAGAACAATATCACCCAAATCTGCTGTATCCAAATATTCCAACTCATTTACAATTTCATCCAATGTCAATCCCCGTTTGTGCAATGACCTAATAATTTACATATATGTGTATACATTATTATAAAAGTAAAATAAATATGTATATATGTATGTAAAACAAGCACCTACACATGGGATAATCAATAAGACAACACAAAACTCGACAATAGATGACAATTAAGGGCAAAGCGCGAGAATGGAAGACAAAACAAAACATCACACAGTTCGTGAAAGAGTATAAGATAAAACACAACAAACAAACTAGAAATCAGAAAATTGCAAAACAAAAGTGCAAGTGCCCATTGGCAACTAAAGATGCCAACAACAAATATCACTTTATTGTTACGAAGCCACACCACTTTTTATACAAATTTTATTTTTCTTATGTAGATACACTATTTCTCTAAATAAAACACTAGATTTCACATTGAAAATATAGACTATTTAGTGATATCTTACATTTTGGATCAGGTACCTTGGCCAAAACTTGGTTTAAAAAAATGCGGTAAATTGAACTGCTGAGATCATCCACAACGAAACACTCTCGAACCACAAATGAGCAAAAAGCAATCACAAAAGATGCCCTCTAAGTTATCGCTCTCCTACTTTGTCATATTTTCCTCAGATCTTACTCTCAGAACGTTAAAAGCAGCAATACCTCTCGCGGCAACTTAAGTTGCCAATCGGCATTAATGAGTTAATGTATCTAGTCATACTAGTCACTAATACTATTGAAAATTGTCAGAGCTAGTCAAAATATATGTTACGCACCGTTTAAAATTCTTTAAACAAAAAAAATTCACAAAAAATATATTTATTTGAAAAAAAGAAACTGGGAAAAATAAGCATGCTTGAAAAGGTTGCACCGGCTAGCCTATCTGTGGTCGTGTTCTTCCCGCAATTTCAAACGCGTAAGCACAGAAAAGTTGCATGCTTCTGACAGGCAATAAAAAAAAGAAATAAAAAAAAAATTCCGTAATTAATGGTTTACTTCGTCAATGAAGTCTGCCATTAATTTCTCCGACTTTCGTGGCTGGGTGGTTTGCCACTTAAGCTCACTTGTCCCTCCCATCCTGTGGTAAATCTAAGAGCCCTGTATTTGTTTACCCCCGATAGCAACCTTGAGCCCCATCTACATTTACCTCACTCACACATCCTCAGCATTCCCTTAAATGAAAATTTAACGTTTCATTTTATTCATTTTATTAATTTTAATTTCATTTAATCATTTAGTCTAAAATTAAAAAAAAAACCCAAAATAAGTTTAGTTTTAGTTGTTTTTTTTTTTATAAAACAAAATATAATATATAATATATAATAAATATATTTTAAATATAGATAAAAATATACTTAATTAATTTTGAGTTTAATTCGGGCTCAAGGTCACTTTTGAATAAAAAACAGTCTTATATTTGTTTTTTAGTCTTCGTTTTATTGCGTCCAATATTTCGAACTCCACCGGAGTTCATCATCAGGGACACTGTTTTCAACAAAATATATACATTAATTACAATTTTTGACATTATAAACCACAAACTGAAAAACTTACATATTAAACATTAAACATAAAGTTTAAGACTTAACAATTTTGGTAGACATCACAGTGAGACAAAATTAACAGATATTGACTTAAAAATATATTGCAGCACCCTCGATTTCGCCATTTCGTTGTCTACTGATTTTTATATTGTTGTTTGTTTCGTAATTAGGTGTCGGTAGCTTTGAGCGCATCTCTCAGTGTCCGTTTTGAAGTTTATTCTTTGTTTTGGTGGTATGTTTATAATATGTAACATTTCTAACGTGTATCGTCTCGCGTAATTCGTCTCTTGTTGTAGAATTTGTACATTGTCAAAGTCTGGACAGTGGTCAAGTGTTGCACAGTGGGCCGCCAATGCTGTTTTTTGCTCCAATGGTTTGCTTTGTGATTTGTGCTCTGATTTGTGCGCAGACATTCTTGTTTTTAATTTCGTCTTTGTAGTGCCCACATATACTTTGTTGCACATTCCTGCGCTGTTTCCTTTGCATGTTATTTTATAAATCAAATTTGATTTGTCATTCTTGTCTAGTTTGCTCTTTGTATTGCTATAAAATTGTCCAAGATTATTATCAGTGCGTGTGGC
Source organism: Dichetophora obliterata (assembly GCA_963920525.1). NCBI lineage: Eukaryota > Metazoa > Arthropoda > Insecta > Diptera > Sciomyzidae > Dichetophora > Dichetophora obliterata. The sequence continues at coordinate 87,237,705 of OY986438.1, read as the reverse complement.
GATTTTATATTTGTTTTTGTCATAACAATTAGATCCAATGAGTCGTTCCGATAGTCCTGGTACATATGTCATAGATTTGTAGATTTTTGGTGGTTCATCTGCACGTGACCTGCTGCTCTGTTTTTTGTACCGTTTTATTAAATCCATGGTCGTTTTTTTGGGGAATCCATTTTTGTTGAGAATGTTTATTATCTTCTTGATATTGTCATTGTGGAATTCTATGTCACTAATCGTCAGTACCTTTCTTTTGGTACTTGTAATTGGTAATTGTTCGCCGTGTTCATTATTGTTCTTTTTGGATGTTTGGATGTGTAATTTATAAGACGTCCTGAAGCTGAAGGTTTTTGATACCAGTCAATTTTTATTTTGTTGTCTCTATTTATAATCAAGGCGTCTAAGTATGGAAGTTTTCCATCTTTCTCTTAGTATGGAATGTGCAACAAAGTATATGTATATGTGGGCACTACAAAGACGAAATTAAAAACAAGAATGTCTGCGCACAAATCAGAGCACAAATCACAAAGCAAACCATTGGAGCAAAAAACAGCATTGGCGGCCCACTGTGCAACACTTGACCACTGTCCAGACTTTGACAATGTACAAATTCTACAACAAGAGACGAATTACGCGAGACGATACACGTTAGAAATGTTACATATTATAAACATACCACCAAAACAAAGAATAAACTTCAAAACGATTTTAAAATCAAAACACTGCAGTGCTAAGCTCCAGTGAGCTAGACGATTGTTTAAATCCTTTTGAGTCATGAGCCACTTAAGGCTTGAATGGTCACTTATGACTCGAAAAGGCAAGCCTTCAATGTACGGTCGAAATTTCTTTATGCACACCACCGCTGCCATGCATTCCAGCTCCGTAACTGTATAATTACGCTGAGCTTTGTTAAGCTTTTGGGAAACATAAGCAATGGGGTGCTCCTTGCCCTCATCATCGCATTGGAAAAGTAAACCACCAACACCAACTCGTGAGGCATCACACTGTATTAAAAATTCCCTAGAGAAATCTGGCTGAGCCAGAACAGGCGCTGAAGAAAGTGCTATTTTAATTTTTTTAAAAGATTCAATGGCTTCATCGGTTAGCCGAAATTGACCAGTCTTTTTACGCAGGCAGTCAGTCAGGGGACCAGCTAAGTTGGCAAAATTATTTATAAATGAGCGGTACCAATTGGCCATATCAACAAAACGTCTTACTTGCCAAGGAGATTTAGGCAACGGAAACTCTTCAATAGCCTTGACCTTTTCAGGGTCAACCTTTAGACAGCCATGACCTATGCGATAGCCTAAATATTTAATTTCTCTTTGGCAAAATTTGCTTTTTGCAACGTTTATGGTCAAGTTAGCGTCTTTTAGGCACTTAGCCACTTCGCTCAACAACTGCAAGTGAGTGTCAAAATCTGCAGAACAAACCAATAAGTCATCCAAGTAGATGAATACGTTTTCGCGGAACTTTGAAGGAATTACCTTATCCATCAAGCGGCTCATAGTCTGAGGACCGTTACAAAGTCCAAAAGGCATTATCTTGTAGTGATACAAGGGTCTCCCTGGAATTACAAAGGCGGTTTTCTCCTTGGAAGCTTCAGATAATTTTATTTGCAGAAACGCATCCTTAAGATCGATTCCACTTATGAAATACGTATCCTTCAATCTACTTAATAACCCGTTTATATGGGGTAATGGGTAAGAATCCTTTTTGGTCAAGTCGTTCAGCTTTCGCAAATCAATGCACAGCCTCACTTTTCCTGGTTTACGAACTAAGACTACAGGACTGCACCACGGCGAGTTCGACTCCTCTATTACGCCCATTTTCAATAACCTATCTACTTCTTGAAACGCTTTTCCTGTCTTGGAGGTGAAAGAGGAAAATGTCTGGATTTCACAGGTACGGCCTCACCTGTGTCTATATGGTGCTCTAATAAATTCGTGCAACCGAGTCCAGTCTTCTCGGAAGAGGGAAATTGAGAAATGGTTTTTTCAAGCGAAAACTTTTTTTCGGCAGTCAAAATATGGAACAAACAATCATTGGTTTCGGGGGATTCTTCATTGATACTAAGTGAATTAACTTGTGGAAAAATGTCTGGTGCAATAGCAAATGCTCGCCAAAAATCTACTCCAAAGTAAGCTTCCTGAGTTAGCGACGGTGCAATATAAAAAGAAATTAATCTCGTTATGTTCTTAAAAGTGATAGGAAGTTCGCAAAATCCAATGATTTTCTGCTTATTTCCGTCTGCAGTAGAAAGTGACGATTTAAAAGGTTTTATTGATATGTTGTGTTTTCTCAAAAAGGTATGGCAATCTTTTCCCAAAACCGAAACACTAGCTCCTGAATCAAGGAGCCCCACTAAAAGTCCATCAAAAACTTTGACTTTAATGAAAGGACGATCGTCATTATCAGTGGATAACACAGTGGATTCTACCATCTTCCTATACCTTCTGCGTTTTTTATACCGTAGTCTGCACTTTTTGAGTTTTTTTAATTTACTTATAGAACAAATTTCTGTTTTGAAAATTCGGCTTCTAACTGTCTGATAGTTATTTAAGCGATTATGGAAGTCAGAGTAAGTAATATCTGTTTGACCAGAAAAGTCACGGGCAATTGGTTTTAAAATTCTAATTATTTTATCCAGATTGGGCTTGGGTAAATTAAATTCACCATCTGGAACTGTTCCAGATGATATTAGTTGTAACTCGGGGTTTGGTGGAAAGAACGTGAGTCCCCGGTAGCCTTCACGCTCTGCTTTAGGTTTCCCTGATGATTATTAGGACAATTTGGAGTGAGTACTCCTTTTTGTCCGCACTTAAAGCAAAAAATATTTACAATTGCCTCATGGCAATAAATGTATGAATGTCCGAGTTTAAGACAGTTCCAACATTTTATTTTGGAATAATCTGGTCTAGTAAAACTACGAGTAAATTGCAGCGCTTCTATCTGCGGATCAGTTTCAGAGTCAACAACAGAATCATTTGAAACGAGATCGATTTCAAGTACCTGTCTTTGAGGATTTACAAATGGGGTAGTAGGTTTAACCTCACGAAGAACTTCTTCACCCTTTCGAGCTTCATCACGAAAATTGTCTAAATTATGAGCCTTACAGTTGAACAGCAAATACTTTAGGTTGAAGTTGAGATTTTTCTTCATAATATCAATTAAAACGCTATCGGTCATAGGCTGTTTTAGTCGAGAATTCATCCCAACTACGTCACCGTAAAAATCGTCAAAAGACTCTTTATGTTGTTGTTTCCTAAGGGAAATTTTAAGAATGACTTCATGATCGTCCTCCAGCCTTCCAAATTCTTTTTTTAAATAATAGCAAAGAAGCGGATAAGTAGCCTCAGGATTCTGCCTTATGAATTGCCAAAACCACTCATTAGCTTTTCCAAGTAAAAGCACATGAAAGCTGGTCATTAAATGATCAAATGAACATCTGGTTCGTCGACAAAGAATTTCAACTTTAAAAAGAAAATCTTGAACATTGGTAGATTGTCGTATGTAATTTTCCAATCTTGTAGCTTTGGAAAAGTTTCAAACCTAGAATTAGAAATGGGCTGTGGATCAGACAAAGGCATTTGTTAAGAAGCCTGTTGGCTGGGCAACTGCAATGGCGGTAAAGGCTGTTGACTAGGCAACTGTAATGGTTGTAAAGGCTGTGGATTTTGTCTCGGAAACCTATTATTAAGGCTGTCCATATGATATCTGATGCCTCTTAGTTCTTCCTGTGTGTTGGTAATTGACTCTCGCAAAAGTGTAGCTAGCGCATTAATTGACGTTAAGTGTGAGTTTGGGTCCTCAACAACCTCGAGTGATTGCTTGTCCTCAACGTTTTCCATGGTTGGAATCAAATTTTGCGCTGGTGGGTGTGGTGTTAAAATCAAAGAAAGGTCTAATAAGTTATTTTCAGATTCGATTGAACCAGTTTCAGATGGTCTTCCGGACAAATTTGATAAAAAGGGCTTTACAAGAGCGGGGTCTGAAAAGACTCCAGGCTGCCTGTCACGCGATCTATCCAGCAATGCTTTTGTGGTGGTCCGGAGGTGAGTGCTCAACAGGATTTCGAGTAATGGCTCCCTTGGAGGAGCTTGTGTCACGTGTACTTGCACTTCGGGCGATTGGCTTACCTCGACCTCTATTAGGAGTTACCGTTCCTCTAGAGCTACTGCCACGATTCCGGGTTGTTGGCATAATACATTAAAAAAGCAAAAAAAAATTTAACTGGTTTACTATTAAGCCGTATTAAGATACCGTATTAAGATACGGACGCATACGCAAAAAATAACCTTTTCATTAAGAAATACCGGAAAGGAAAAAAAAGAAGAGAAAAAAAAGCTGCGTGCAAAGTTCGTTGTTTTCTCCGCCGTTCGGAGTGGCCTTCCAGTTTTTTGAAAGTGAATAAAGTTCAAATGAAAGTTTTTTTTTCTTTTTTTGTCTCTACAAGCAAAAAAAAAATCTTTTGTGTGTTGTCAATTCAAAAACCAACCAACATTAATCGCAACCTGAAACTCCTTTACTAGGGATCTTCAGGGACTGATAACTTCAGTATGGCCTATCAAACTCTTGTGGCCGTGCTATGTGCAACACAAAAAAAACCGATTTAAAGATCGATTCCCGTGGACTACCATCCCTGGTCACTAAAGTCTTACGTCCATAAAGCAGGAGAAAAAAAGAAATTAATTTTCAGATAACTGCTATTTACATAAACAGCCACACGTATGTTCTAGACGGAAGTCGGATACTACACTGCTGCTCAATTTAAATTATTTATAATTAACAGTCCTGGAGACTAGTGCAGGATCTCAACTTCGGACCTTGAACAAACTGCTTGCAGAGAGAAAAAAAACAATAAATTTAAAATCGGAGGAAGAAATCATCACAGTTCAACTTTACGTTAAATTTAGATTGAGCTTAATCTATGTTACGCACACAAAGATAAGCAAAAAAAAATTAAACTGTTCTGGCGTTAAATTTTCTTTGTATTTCCGTTGGGCGCCATCTATGTTACGCGCCGTTTAAAATTCTTTAAACAAAAAAAATTCACAAAAAATATATTTATTTGAAAAAAAGAAACTGGGAAAAATAAGCATGCTTGAAAAGGTTGCACCGGCTAGCCTATCTGTGGTCGTGTTCTTCCCGCAATTTCAAACGCGTAAGCACAGAAAAGTTGCATGCTTCTGACAGGCAATAAAAAAAAGAACTAAAAAAAAATTCCGTAATTAATGGTTTACTTCGTCAATGAAGTCTGCCATTAATTTCTCCGACTTTCGTGGCTGGGTGATTTGCCACTTGAGCTCACTTGTCCCTCCCATCCTGTGGTAAATCTAAGAGCCCTGTATTTGTTTACCCCCTATAGCAACCTTGAGCCCCATCTACATTTACCTCACTCACACATCCTCAGCATTCCCTTAAATGAAAATTTAACGTTTCATTTTATTAATTTTAATTTCATTTAATTATTTAGTCTAAAATTTAAAAAAAACCCAAAATAAGTTTAGTTTTAGTTGTTTTTTTATAAAACAAAATATAATATATTAAAATATAAAATATAATATATAATATATAATATATAGTAAATATATTTTAAATATAGATAAAAATATACTTAATTTTTATCCGTGGCCACGGTTGCTGTCCGGGTTTCATCGGCTAGTTGATTGTTGTTGTTGCAGCTCTTGTGTATTCGTATATGTAAATTTTTGTATATATGTATCATGCTAATGTGTGTTTATTTTATTTGATTCCATTAGTTACACAGTGATGAATTGAACACTTTACTTGACTCAAAAGTAAAGACTGCAAAAGATTGTTTCTTTTTAAGTTTAGCTTTTATATTCTTATCAGAAATAGCTTAAATGCTAAACGAGCAGAAATAACTAGTTGTCTTAGTTTTTTTTATTAGCGTTTTGGCAATATTTTAGATTTTATTTAAATGCATTTTTCTTGTTTTTTTACTTTATACTTCATTCTATAAAATTGCTGAGTCTACATTTTTTTCTTTTTTTTTACTTAAATTCCATTGATATCTTTTAAAAACTTTTTTAGCGTTACTTCAATCAACACATTTTTTGCTTAAACAGCATAATAGTCACATTAAATATGTGGTAAATAAACACTTATGTTATTTAGATTTTAGCTTTTTTTTCATTGTTTTGTTTGTTTTTGAAAAGTCGCACAAACACATATTCAAGTTGCTCATCTTATGTTTTCACAAAAGGTTTTGCAAAATAGTAATAAAAATTTTTCTTAGAAACAGATTTACAATAGTTCAAAAATAATGATTTTTTTTTGTGTGAATAATTTATTTGTATTTTTATTCATATCAGTATTTGCACAGTATTCACTTTATTCAAATTTACATATTTTTTTTTATATTAACTTTGTTAACACTTTGTTAACCGTCTATTTTGTTTTCTTTTATGTTCATGTCCTTTTTTTTAACATTTTATGTTAGTTATTCATAAAAATTTATTGAGTAATTTTAAGAGAGATTCTTGTTTATTTTGTTACATTTTGTTTGTTTGTTTTTGTTGTTCTAGCTCGTGTTCTTGTTGTGCTTCAACAATAATTGATTGAATAGAATACACGAATCTACAAATCTTAATATGTATTTGCATGTGTGTAACTACATAACTTCAAATGCAATTTTATTCAATATTCTTAATCAATTTGATTTGATTTTTAACCCGTTTCGTATAAAAAAATATTCGATCGATTTAGCTTAGCTTTTTGTATGAATGTTATTTAACTTTGGCTTTGTTTAGTTCAGTTAAATTCGAATATTAACCTTTTTGTAGAAAAATAACGCGTCTATAAGAGTGTGTTTTTATTTATAATATTTGTTGGAAAAAAAAAAAACAAATGCACTTTCTTAATGTTAACAAAATTAAAATCATTTTAACTACTTTCAATTCTTGCTGCTGAGTGCATCACAACATAGTAGCACACACACACACACATTGGGTTTTTTCCGTTCCGACATCTTTATTCGTTCATTACCATCCAGCAACTAACTTTGCACGCCGCCCTTAAACACTTTAGCGCACAAATTCTTTTTGTGCTCCCCCGGTCGCCATGTATTAACACTCTCGCAAAGTTTTTTGCGAATGACCTAATATGGTCATGATAACGTTGGTTGCAGGAAATTTTTTTTTATGTTGATATTTTTTTATTATATGCTGCAAGCAAAAGACAAGTGTGTTGGTCAAAACTAGTTGCCGCTCTCGCAAAATCTTTGCCGCATGACCAAATATGGTCATGATGACACTTGCTCCAATTAATGTGCATAAAGATATTATATATTTTTTTATTATTTTTATACGCGACAACAGAGTGTTGCGGGGGGTATGTACACATTAATGAATGCGCAACTTGTGGAGGCATTACAGGGTGCGAAGTATTAGAAACTATTAACCCCTTTAACCAGCCGTAACAAACCTTCTTTGTTTTGAAGACCTTTTCGGACGCCAAAACAAATAGGATAACGGGTATATGATTAAAATTCAAAGTTAGGCGGTGCAACCGAAATCTAAAGTTAGGGGGACATCCGCATGCAACATAGAAGACATTTGTCGAAAATATATATTAAATTTTTTTTTTTCAAGGAAACGTGTGGCACGACCCACGATAAGCCGGGCAAAAGAGCAAAGTTTTAAGCAAGCGTACAGCTCGACCACCTATATAAGAAAAATGAATATTTTAAGAGACGGAGTTAAGATTTAATTTTGTCAGCGTGATATGTTCCAATAAAATTCCCATTTAAGTCTTCCAATTCATACAGAGCGTTTCCTAGCTTCTTTTTTATGCGGCACTTGAGGAATTTCCGGTTGAATTTAGAACTTATGCCTTTTGAAAAATGACTGTGGCTAACATTTTCTCTAAAAACTTCTTGGCCGATACGATAGTTAACTGGTTTTGTCCGGGTATTATACGTTTTTGTCGCTTTTGCGTGAGCGATTTCTAAGTTTTTACGAATTTTATCGCGCATTCTATTTAAACGGTCAAAATTAAACTCAATATCAACATTGTCGTATTTTATACACCCAAGTTTTTTTAAGATCGCATAAGAAGAAGCGTGTTGACACATATTCTGTCCAAAGACAGCGAAGTATGGGGAACATTTTGTTGCCGAGTGGTAATCACTACGCAAAATTGAAAGAATTTGAGGTATGTATCTATCCCAAGTACAGTGGTCGCTATGGCCATCAAGGAAAATACGTAGTTTGGAAATGATTTCGCAATTAGCTCGCTCGGACGCATTTGCTTGCGGAGAATAAAACCCAGTTTTAATATGATTAACCCCATACACCGAAAAAAATTGTTGCATCTCCTTCGACACGAATTGCTTACCATTATCGCTGTGAACAAATTGAGGCACCCCAAAGGCGGGAAAAACTCCGCCGTCCTCATTGGCTTAAGAAAAATATACTTGGTCAGATGGTCCAAGGCAATGAAAAGTGAAGTGTTTTTGGTCGCTTTATTCATGGGATAAGGTCCCAAAAAATCGCAATACAACCGTTGGAAGGGTCGTTCTGTTATAAACGCTTGGCCCATGGGCGGTCTTAGAATTTGATTTGTTGGTTTCATACATTTGCAAGTGTCACAGTTCTCTATAAAAGCTTTAATATCTTTTGCCATGGATGCCCAAAAGTATTTCTGACGGACCCTTGCAAGTGTTTTAACATATCCGCCATGACAACCAGTTGTTGAATCATGAGCACTCTCAATGGCTTCAGTGGCCAGATTTTTGGGTAACCATAACCTCCACAAATCATCTTCCTCATTTTCTACGCCCTGCCTGAACTTTACCCGTTTTCGTACAAGATTCTCATTTGGACTAATGTATAAATCAGGTAAAGAAGATTTATTTTCTGTGATGGTCTTTCGAAGCTCTTGGTATTCAATGCTGTTAAGTTCTGACGAAGAAAGGTCAATATCAGGCATGTGCGATTTTGCAGAAATTTCATCTACATCGAAACGGGATAAAGCGTCTGGAACTACGTTTAAGGATCCTTTTCGATGCTCGATTTTAAAATCAAAACACTGCAGTGCTAAGCTCCAGTGAGCTAGACGATTGTTTAAATCCTTTTGAGTCATGAGCCACTTAAGGCTTGAATGGTCACTTATGACTCGAAAAGGCAAGCCTTCAATGTACGGTCGAAATTTCTTTATGCACACCACCGCTGCCATGCATTCCAGCTCCGTAACTGTATAATTACGCTGAGCTTTGTTAAGCTTTTGGGAAACATAAGCAATGGGGTGCTCCTTGCCCTCATCATCGCATTGGAAAAGTAAACCACCAACACCAACTCGTGAGGCATCACACTGTATTAAAAATTCCCTAGAGAAATCTGGCTGAGCCAGAACAGGCGCTGAAGAAAGTGCTATTTTAATTTTTTTAAAAGATTCAATGGCTTCATCGGTTAGCCGAAATTGACCAGTCTTTTTACGCAGGCAGTCAGTCAGGGGACCAGCTAAGTTGGCAAAATTATTTATAAATGAGCGGTACCAATTGGCCATATCAACAAAACGTCTTACTTGCCAAGGAGATTTAGGCAACGGAAACTCTTCAATAGCCTTGACCTTTTCAGGGTCAACCTTTAGACAGCCATGACCTATGCGATAGCCTAAATATTTAATTTCTCTTTGGCAAAATTTGCTTTTTGCAACGTTTATGGTCAAGTTAGCGTCTTTTAGGCACTTAGCCACTTCGCTCAACAACTGCAAGTGAGTGTCAAAATCTGCAGAACAAACCAATAAGTCATCCAAGTAGATGAATACGTTTTCGCGGAACTTTGAAGGAATTACCTTATCCATCAAGCGGCTCATAGTCTGAGGACCGTTACAAAGTCCAAAAGGCATTATCTTGTAGTGATACAAGGGTCTCCCTGGAATTACAAAGGCGGTTTTCTCCTTGGAAGCTTCAGATAATTTTATTTGCAGAAACGCATCCTTAAGATCGATTCCACTTATGAAATACGTATCCTTCAATCTACTTAATAACCCGTTTATATGGGGTAATGGGTAAGAATCCTTTTTGGTCAAGTCGTTCAGCTTTCGCAAATCAATGCACAGCCTCACTTTTCCTGGTTTACGAACTAAGACTACAGGACTGCACCACGGCGAGTTCGACTCCTCTATTACGCCCATTTTCAATAACCTATCTACTTCTTGAAACGCTTTTCCTGTCTTGGAGGTGAAAGAGGAAAATGTCTGGATTTCACAGGTACGGCCTCACCTGTGTCTATATGGTGCTCTAATAAATTCGAGCAACCGAGTCCAGTCTTCTCGAAAGAGGGAAATTGAGAAATGGTTTTTTCAAGCGAAAACTTTTTTTCGGCAGTCAAAATATGGAACAAACAATCATTGGTTTCGGGGGATTCTTCATTGATACTAAGTGAATTAACTTGTGGAAAAATGTCTGGTGCAATAGCAAATGCTCGCCAAAAATCTACTCCAAAGTAAGCTTCCTGAGTTAGCGACGGTGCAATATAAAAAGAAATTAATCTCGTTATGTTCTTAAAAGTGATAGGAAGTTCGCAAAATCCAATGATTTTCTGCTTATTTCCGTCTGCAGTAGAAAGTGACGATTTAAAAGGTTTTATTGATATGTTGTGTTTTCTCAAAAAGGTATGGCAATCTTTTCCCAAAACCGAAACACTAGCTCCTGAATCAAGGAGCCCCACTAAAAGTCCATCAAAAACTTTGACTTTAATGAAAGGACGATCGTCATTATCAGTGGATAACACAGTGGATTCTACCATCTTCCTATACCTTCTGCGTTTTTTATACCGTAGTCTGCACTTTTTGAGTTTTTTTAATTTACTTATAGAACAAATTTCTGTTTTGAAAATTCGGCTTCTAACTGTCTGATAGTTATTTAAGCGATTATGGAAGTCAGAGTAAGTAATATCTGTTTGACCAGAAAAGTCACGGGCAATTGGTTTTAAAATTCTAATTATTTTATCCAGATTGGGCTTGGGTAAATTAAATTCACCATCTGGAACTGTTCCAGATGATATTAGTTGTAACTCGGGGTTTGGTGGAAAGAACGTGAGTCCCCGGTAGCCTTCACGCTCTGCTTTAGGTTTCCCTGATGATTATTAGGACAATTTGGAGTGAGTACTCCTTTTTGTCCGCACTTAAAGCAAAAAATATTTACAATTGCCTCATGGCAATAAATGTATGAATGTCCGAGTTTAAGACAGTTCCAACATTTTATTTTGGAATAATCTGGTCTAGTAAAACTACGAGTAAATTGCAGCGCTTCTATCTGCGGATCAGTTTCAGAGTCAACAACAGAATCATTTGAAACGAGATCGATTTCAAGTACCTGTCTTTGAGGATTTACAAATGGGGTAGTAGGTTTAACCTCACGAAGAACTTCTTCACCCTTTCGAGCTTCATCACGAAAATTGTCTAAATTATGAGCCTTACAGTTGAACAGCAAATACTTTAGGTTGAAGTTGAGATTTTTCTTCATAATATCAATTAAAACGCTATCGGTCATAGGCTGTTTTAGTCGAGAATTCATCCCAACTACGTCACCGTAAAAATCGTCAAAAGACTCTTTATGTTGTTGTTTCCTAAGGGAAATTTTAAGAATGACTTCATGATCGTCCTCCAGCCTTCCAAATTCTTTTTTTAAATAATAGCAAAGAAGCGGATAAGTAGCCTCAGGATTCTGCCTTATGAATTGCCAAAACCACTCATTAGCTTTTCCAAGTAAAAGCACATGAAAGCTGGTCATTAAATGATCAAATGAACATCTGGTTCGTCGACAAAGAATTTCAACTTTAAAAAGAAAATCTTGAACATTGGTAGATTGTCGTATGTAATTTTCCAATCTTGTAGCTTTGGAAAAGTTTCAAACCTAGAATTAGAAATGGGCTGTGGATCAGACAAAGGCATTTGTTAAGAAGCCTGTTGGCTGGGCAACTGCAATGGCGGTAAAGGCTGTTGACTAGGCAACTGTAATGGTTGTAAAGGCTGTGGATTTTGTCTCGGAAACCTATTATTAAGGCTGTCCATATGATATCTGATGCCTCTTAGTTCTTCCTGTGTGTTGGTAATTGACTCTCGCAAAAGTGTAGCTAGCGCATTAATTGACGTTAAGTGTGAGTTTGGGTCCTCAACAACCTCGAGTGATTGCTTGTCCTCAACGTTTTCCATGGTTGGAATCAAATTTTGCGCTGGTGGGTGTGGTGTTAAAATCAAAGAAAGGTCTAATAAGTTATTTTCAGATTCGATTGAACCAGTTTCAGATGGTCTTCCGGACAAATTTGATAAAAAGGGCTTTACAAGAGCGGGGTCTGAAAAGACTCCAGGCTGCCTGTCACGCGATCTATCCAGCAATGCTTTTGTGGTGGTCCGGAGGTGAGTGCTCAACAGGATTTCGAGTAATGGCTCCCTTGGAGGAGCTTGTGTCACGTGTACTTGCACTTCGGGCGATTGGCTTACCTCGACCTCTATTAGGAGTTACCGTTCCTCTAGAGCTACTGCCACGATTCCGGGTTGTTGGCATAATACATTAAAAAAGCAAAAAAAAATTTAACTGGTTTACTATTAAGCCGTATTAAGATACCGTATTAAGATACGGACGCATACGCAAAAAATAACCTTTTCATTAAGAAATACCGGAAAGGAAAAAAAAGAAGAGAAAAAAAAGCTGCGTGCAAAGTTCGTTGTTTTCTCCGCCGTTCGGAGTGGCCTTCCAGTTTTTTGAAAGTGAATAAAGTTCAAATGAAAGTTTTTTTTTCTTTTTTTGTCTCTACAAGCAAAAAAAAAATCTTTTGTGTGTTGTCAATTCAAAAACCAACCAACATTAATCGCAACCTGAAACTCCTTTACTAGGGATCTTCAGGGACTGATAACTTCAGTATGGCCTATCAAACTCTTGTGGCCGTGCTATGTGCAACACAAAAAAAACCGATTTAAAGATCGATTCCCGTGGACTACCATCCCTGGTCACTAAAGTCTTACGTCCATAAAGCAGGAGAAAAAAAGAAATTAATTTTCAGATAACTGCTATTTACATAAACAGCCACACGTATGTTCTAGACGGAAGTCGGATACTACACTGCTGCTCAATTTAAATTATTTATAATTAACAGTCCTGGAGACTAGTGCAGGATCTCAACTTCGGACCTTGAACAAACTGCTTGCAGAGAGAAAAAAAACAATAAATTTAAAATCGGAGGAAGAAATCATCACAGTTCAACTTTACGTTAAATTTAGATTGAGCTTAATCTATGTTACGCACACAAAGATAAGCAAAAAAAAATTAAACTGTTCTGGCGTTAAATTTTCTTTGTATTTCCGTTGGGCGCCATCTATGTTACGCGCCGTTTAAAATTCTTTAAACAAAAAAAATTCACAAAAAATATATTTATTTGAAAAAAAGAAACTGGGAAAAATAAGCATGCTTGAAAAGGTTGCACCGGCTAGCCTATCTGTGGTCGTGTTCTTCCCGCAATTTCAAACGCGTAAGCACAGAAAAGTTGCATGCTTCTGACAGGCAATAAAAAAAAGAACTAAAAAAAAATTCCGTAATTAATGGTTTACTTCGTCAATGAAGTCTGCCATTAATTTCTCCGACTTTCGTGGCTGGGTGATTTGCCACTTGAGCTCACTTGTCCCTCCCATCCTGTGGTAAATCTAAGAGCCCTGTATTTGTTTACCCCCTATAGCAACCTTGAGCCCCATCTACATTTACCTCACTCACACATCCTCAGCATTCCCTTAAATGAAAATTTAACGTTTCATTTTATTCATTTTATTAATTTTAATTTCATTTAATTATTTAGTCTAAAATTTAAAAAAAACCCAAAATAAGTTTAGTTTTAGTTGTTTTTTTATAAAACAAAATATAATATATTAAAATATAAAATATAATATATAATATATAATATATAGTAAATATATTTTAAATATAGATAAAAATATACTTAATTTTTATCCGTGGCCACGGTTGCTGTCCGGGTTTCATCGGCTAGTTGATTGTTGTTGTTGCAGCTCTTGTGTATTCGTATATGTAAATTTTTGTATATATGTATCATGCTAATGTGTGTTTATTTTATTTGATTCCATTAGTTACACAGTGATGAATTGAACACTTTACTTGACTCAAAAGTAAAGACTGCAAAAGATTGTTTCTTTTTAAGTTTAGCTTTTATATTCTTATCAGAAATAGCTTAAATGCTAAACGAGCAGAAATAACTAGTTGTCTTAGTTTTTTTTATTAGCGTTTTGGCAATATTTTAGATTTTATTTAAATGCATTTTTCTTGTTTTTTTACTTTATACTTCATTCTATAAAATTGCTGAGTCTACATTTTTTTCTTTTTTTTTACTTAAATTCCATTGATATCTTTTAAAAACTTTTTTAGCGTTACTTCAATCAACACATTTTTTGCTTAAACAGCATAATAGTCACATTAAATATGTGGTAAATAAACACTTATGTTATTTAGATTTTAGCTTTTTTTTCATTGTTTTGTTTGTTTTTGAAAAGTCGCACAAACACATATTCAAGTTGCTCATCTTATGTTTTCACAAAAGGTTTTGCAAAATAGTAATAAAAATTTTTCTTAGAAACAGATTTACAATAGTTCAAAAATAATGATTTTTTTTTGTGTGAATAATTTATTTGTATTTTTATTCATATCAGTATTTGCACAGTATTCACTTTATTCAAATTTACATATTTTTTTTTATATTAACTTTGTTAACACTTTGTTAACCGTCTATTTTGTTTTCTTTTATGTTCATGTCCTTTTTTTTAACATTTTATGTTAGTTATTCATAAAAATTTATTGAGTAATTTTAAGAGAGATTCTTGTTTATTTTGTTACATTTTGTTTGTTTGTTTTTGTTGTTCTAGCTCGTGTTCTTGTTGTGCTTCAACAATAATTGATTGAATAGAATACACGAATCTACAAATCTTAATATGTATTTGCATGTGTGTAACTACATAACTTCAAATGCAATTTTATTCAATATTCTTAATCAATTTGATTTGATTTTTAACCCGTTTCGTATAAAAAAATATTCGATCGATTTAGCTTAGCTTTTTGTATGAATGTTATTTAACTTTGGCTTTGTTTAGTTCAGTTAAATTCGAATATTAACCTTTTTGTAGAAAAATAACGCGTCTATAAGAGTGTGTTTTTATTTATAATATTTGTTGGAAAAAAAAAAAACAAATGCACTTTCTTAATGTTAACAAAATTAAAATCATTTTAACTACTTTCAATTCTTGCTGCTGAGTGCATCACAACATAGTAGCACACACACACACACATTGGGTTTTTTCCGTTCCGACATCTTTATTCGTTCATTACCATCCAGCAACTAACTTTGCACGCCGCCCTTAAACACTTTAGCGCACAAATTCTTTTTGTGCTCCCCCGGTCGCCATGTATTAACACTCTCGCAAAGTGTTTTGCGCATGACCTAATATGGTCGTGATAACGTTGGTTGCAGGTAATTTTTTTTTCATGTTCATATTTTTTTATTATATGCTGCTAGCAAAAGACAAGTGTGTTGGTCAAAACTAGTTGCCGTGATTAATGCTCTCGCAAAATCTTTGCCGCATGACCAAATATGGTCATGATGACACTTGCTCCAATTAATGTGCATATAGATATTATATATTTTTTTATTATTTTTATACGCGACAACAGAGTGTGGGATAGCGGGGGGTATGTACACATTAATGAATGCGCAACTTGTGGAGGCATTACAGGGTGCGAAGTATTAGAAACTATTAACCCCTTTAGCCAGCCGTAACATATATAATCATTCGAATGAATTAATTTCATATGTCACGTTACTTTATGGGGGGGGCCATTTTGAAAAGCACTACGAAAAGTAACGCAGGGGGAGGGGGGTAAAGAAACCGGAAAATCAGTAACGTAGTTTATGGACGACCCCTAAGTAAATTATATTGTTAGCGTTTCTATTGCTTCTACGGTTAGTGTTAAAATTTATAAGAGTTAGGAGTTCTGGTGAATCGAACACACCAGTTATGAGTTTGTGTAAATAGACGATATCTGCAGACTTCCTTCTCTCATTTAAAGATTGCATTTTTAATAGTTTTAAACAATCCTCATAAGGAGGAATGTTTAAGGTCTCAGTTCCACTTAAGCCCCTTAAAGCAAACCGAACAAAACGTTTTTGAATTTTTTCTATTCGTTCAACATGTATTTACATTATAACTTGGGGATCAAACTTGACTTGCATACCAGAGATAAAGAGATAGGAAAAAATAGATAAATTTTGTGACGTCAGAACATATGTTTTTTTCCATTTTTATGTACTTTGGTGAAACTCATTTATTGTGTACGTGAGTTACCTCAGATCAGCGTTGACGCGACGATTCTAAAAAAGTATCCATGAAAAAGCCACAAATGTATCCACTTCAGAAAAAAAAGTATCCACATATTAAAGTACTGAAACCCAATTTTTTTAAACTTTAATAACAATTCCATTTATTTTATTTGAAGACTAACAAATAGCTTTGTTAAAATGTAAAAGTAAGAAACAAAGAAGCCTAACAAACTGCTTTGTTAAAATGTAATATTAAGAAACATATATAAAAAAAGTAATAATATTAAGACCTAGTGCTTGAATATTTTAAATATTATTACAATTTATTTTTTTAAAAGTTTAAATAATGAACAACGATATTTAAACTTTAAAGGTATATTGCAAAACTCATAAAATAATTTTTAATTATGTTCAAAATGGTGCTCAATTAGAGCCTTTCGAAGAAATAGCTTCGGCGCTTTTGTTGATATTAACTCTTTTATCAATCTTAAAAATTAAAACCAAGAATATAATTAATTACTATGAAATCAGCTATGGCCGGGACTAGAAAAAAAAACACTAAAAATTGGCAGAATGACGCGCTTTTTAAATTAAAGTTCTAAAAACAGGGTTTTTACTGGTTATTCAGTGTAAAATATACGAGTTTTTGAAATCTTGATAACGAAAGTCACTGATGTGAATAACATATTAAAATTTCAGATGGTTCAGCTGAATAGCTTTTGTTTTCGCTACAACACATTACCGAAAAAAGTATTTTTGAGATAAATGTGTGTAAAGAGAGTGAGTATGGAAAGTTCTGCTGTGAGCTCGATTCTAGCTAAAACGGCTGTAGAAGCGGAGATAACGTCAGTATAAAAATTCAACAGTAAATTTTCAAAAACTATACTTTCGAAAGATTTAAAAGAAAAAGAAGATAACATTTTAGACAACCCGCGCCTGCCTTAAAAAGGAACATATGTACATTTCAGTACTTCAGTCTGTTATATTTTGTGTTATTTTTATATTTTTTTATAAATTATGTTTTTTACATTAATTTTAAAGGTTTAAAAAACCATTAGATTGTATTATTATATTTTAAAAATAATTGTAATCATTATATAATCCTTGAGGGAGTTGTTTTTGATAAGTAATTGATAACGATTACAAATAATCAAAAAATAATTACGACTACTTGGAATTACGAAAATAATCAAAAAGAATAAAAATAAATTAAGAAAAAATAGTACGACTACTTTTAGAAATTATTTTTGATGCTGTTTGAGGTCGACTCGCATCGTTTCAACTGTGAGGTTGTGAAGTGCAACCAGTCATTTTTAACTGAAATCGCCCATAAGCTGATACGGCTTTTTCAGTTAGCACAGTTATATGAATAACAGTTATACGAAAACTTAATAAGTTTTATTAACAAAAGTGTCGGGAGCTACAGTATGAACTTTGGGTTCATGGTTCCTTTTTGTTGCCGGTGCTAATGCTTATGCTATATCGATTAATTAAAGACTCAATAAAGTACTACTACTACTTTGATTCTGTTTGATTATTTTAAGAATTTTATTTAAAGTACGGAATATTTTGTAAAATTTTATTCATAAATAAAAATATATGTATACAATCATTAAAAAAGATTTTCAAAAAACAAGAAAGTGCTTGACAAAATTAACAGAGCAAATGTTATAATGCATTTTTTCGTTCTTGTTTTTTGACAATCTTTGTTTAATTATGAAACATGTTTGTTTATCAAAAAAATTTAACAACATTTTTAGTATTTTAGAATGAAATTTTTTAAATAATCAAAAAGAATTAAACATAATTTCTAAAATTAGTCGGATTATTTTTCTTGATTACTTTTAATTAGTTTTGATAATTTTCGTCATCTGAAGTAATCGTAATTATTTTCTGATTGTTATTATTATATTACGAGTACAAACATTAAAGAATTGTACTTAATCAATAATTTGATATTTTTAAAAAATAATCGAATTGCTAATGAATACGATTAGTAGAAATTATGTAGTAGTAACAGCTATGATACAAAATAATATATAAATACATAAAAAAAAATAATTTAATAGCTTATTCAGTTTAATGTAATATAAATAAAATGGGTTGCTATTGCCCTTTATTTATATTAAATTGAAAAGTTATTCGTTTTATTTATTTTGCAAAACAATATACTTTTTCCTATTCTCAAAAAAATCGACTAGTTTTATCGTTTATAGTAAGCTTTAAATAAGAAAAAATTCATTCAGCAGCAGCTGTGCTATGTGGCAGACTTAATATATTTATCACAAAATTGTAAAGTTCTTTGTTAAGAGGTTGCGTTAATGAATTTTTGATAAAAAAGTACTGTCCAAAAATTACTCAATGTCATAATTTTTTTTAACGTTATTGTCGAATCTAAAGTAATGCCTACTTTTTGTATTTTTGCAAATAAAAACATATATTCATATATAAGGCTTAAAAAGTATCCATAAATTTTTCGTAACGGCAACACTGCTTAGACTTATTCCTATGGTGTAATTATTCTAAGATAATTTCACCATGATGTTTCAGTGATGTTTTCCATTGCTTTTCTGAAGTCTTTTATGGTATACCGTTTGTTACCCATTTTGTTCCAATAATATGCAGTTTTACAGTTATCGGACCTCAAACGTAACTGGTGAAATTCTTAAATCTACCAAAAACAGGGTTGTTTTCCGTTGATTTTACGACCACATATAAATGTTTTGAGCTTGTATTCGAGCCAGTTTAACGTAAAATCGAGCATAGTGCTATCCCTCTCCAATGGAACTTCCCATCTCTTTTTCTCTGTCCAGAAACAATCACACAGGGCTGTATTCGGTTGAATCGTAAAATAAGGCCCAAACTGTTAAAGTTTGTTCTTGTACATTGAAATTTTGGGAGCATTTCAAGAATAGCAACAACTCTAATTATTTAAAAAAATTTCAGATTGCTCGCAATTGGCTAAGAAGTTATAGGCATCTAACGTTGGTAAAAATGGACTAAAAATCTAGCTGATTTTTTAAGTTTTCCAACAAAACTAAACTTTATGGGTATCAAAAGAATGATAATAATGATAATACATGTATCTATTTAACAAGAAATCAAATATAAAAATACATGCATTTAAGATACAACCCTTTTTACTTAAAACCCCGAGGTTTTTAAAAAATTTAATAAAAGAACTAAATGTATTTAGTTGTCTCTTTTTAATAGGAGGCCTTCGGCCGCAGCTTAGGGAATACAAACCTCAGTAAGCCCAACACAGGCTTCGCTGTCTACAGTACTTCTGAATGCAGTTATATCTTTAATAATTCTCTTTTTAATGATTTGCTTCCGTAAAAGGGCAACCACAAGCTTTTCAGACAAATTCTAATTATAAAAAAAATTACATGAATTAAATTGTGAGCTTTAGATCAAGTAAGTTTTTAAAGATGGCGGAGCACAGCCAAATAAGTTTAATTAATGTCAAATTGATTAAATAATCTAATAATTGATCGATTTCGGTCAAAGTCATGTGTAATTGAACATTTGGTTGTGAAAATAGCCACCTTTCAGTTAGAACACACTAGCTTTTGGCGAAGCAAAAAAACTCGTTTCATTTCTATGGTGCATTTCGACAAACTATCGAACACCAATGAATATTGAAATAAATAAAGAAGCAACTAGAACAGATGGCAACCTTGATAGAGTTGATGGAGGTGATCTATAAATAGCCTACTGCTTTGAAATATCATATGATTAGCAGCCATACAATTCAAAAGAATGAATTCCAAAATCTGCGCACTCATATACTAGCTTAAACAGTGAGTTGATCACAGCTTAATCACTGAAAGACTACTGAAGAGGAAAATGTAGCGATTTCCGAAACAGACTGTCTAGTCATCTAAGTGATTGACTCTATACAGAGTTGTTTTTGTTTTTGTTGCCTTCTTAAAAACTTACTTGATCTAAAGCCCACAATTTAATTCATGTAATAATTTCATAGAGCTCAGACAGAAAGTTTTTTGAATTGAATTAATTTTTCTGTTCGGTCGTCACCTCTCTGCAGACAATGGCAAACCTCAGAGAGTAAAAATTGCCATGTAAAGCTTCTTGAGAACATAAGCCGTTCGGAGTCGGCATAAAACACGTAGGTCCAGTTCTTGGTCATTTGTGATCAAACATTTAATAACACGCACAACACAATAGATCAATAAAAGCTAGGTCAAAGTTCTTCCAAGGGCTGAAATGGCAAGTTTATTTTTATTATTTATTTTTAAAACAAATAATTAAAAAATATATATCGTTAGAAACTAAATAAAGAACTTTTGTTAAAAGAATTCAAACCTTATCGAAATATTTACCTGTGGATCGAAATCGCATTGTTTTTAGGTTTTTGTGAACTTTTACAATTTTTAACTGCACAACTCATGTTGCATTTATTTTTTGTGGTTTTTTCTTTTATTTTGTCGCTTTGCGCGGAAAATGCTTTAAATTAAATTATTTTCAATTATTTTGCTGAGGAGTCTTCCAATCAGATGCCAGGTTTCTCAGAAATGTCAAAAAACACTCTCTGTCCCGCTCGCACAATTTACGAATGGTGCGACAGTTTACGTACAGTGTATGTATTAGCAGCACCATTTCCTTATATATTATTTCTTTGGTGGAAACGCTGTGTTAGAAAAGCATGTAAAAGGAATTTAACATTTGATGCTATGTTGGTGTCGTAGTCAATGTGTTCAGTACATTAACACAGTACGTAATTAAAACGTGTCCAAAATGGTACGAAAGTACGTACTTTACAACCTTGGTCCCATCTAGGGATGCAACATCGTTCTTAAAAACATCGATGTTTGAAAACATTGATGTTCACTTGTCAATTATCGATGTTTAAAAACATCGGTTATAAGGCCGATATATCGATGTTTTTCCGATGTTTTTTAATTTTTGTATTAGGCCTATTATTGATGTCGAAAAATATAAGTACTTTTTTTATAGATTACATATTTTTTATTGGCACTCTATTATAAAATATGAAAGAAGGAATAATTTCTTACAAAGTATCGACGTAGAAACATGTACAAAAGCAAAATTTTAATAACTATTAAAGTAAAATTTTTTTTTATATATAACATTTTAAAACATAATACATAAAACTAACTTAAAAGTATAAAATAATTTCTCCTAGAGTGGGGCTTTTAGTTCTCCTAAGAACGTGGCGAGCTATAGAGAATAGAGACAGGAGTGTTATTAACAATTGTAGTACGTCAGTGAACAACTGATTTCTTAACCCAGGTCCCTTGACTGTCCGGATAGAGAGCTTGCATTGATAGTAGATTCAAGTTTGCTAAGGTTAGTGATATAATATTCTCTGTAGCATGCGCCCCACTTTTTAGGAAAACTAAAAGCCCCATTCCAGGAGAAATTATGTTATACTTTTCAGTTTGTTTTAAAAACGTGTTATAACACTTTTTTAAAAATTAAATTTTAAAATAAATTATTAAAAAAAATTTCTTAAAGAATTATTTTCTGATTTTTAGTCTTTGTCAAAAACTTTAAAAAGTCTTCTTAACAGCAATAAATCAAACTACTTTCTTATAAAATAAATAAAAAAATCTATTAAAACTACATTTAACAGTTTTTTCACCCTCAGTGGTGAATTAAAAAAAAAACCAAAATTTTCGTCAATATTGTTAAGGCTCGAACTCACTACCTTGTGGTTAAAAATCAATATCTTTACGCTATGAGCTACCTAATTTACACCAAAACTTTTTCTAAATGAGGTAATAAATTCACTTCAGCTGTGAATTTTTTAAATTTAAAAACGTCAATGAGCTTTCAGTATTTTTGTTTGATTTTTAATAAATATGAATGCATGTATGTATAAAATAATTTTGCATTTTAGCCAAACAAATAAACGTACAGACAAGAAAATAAGTGATCATTGTGTTGTCACCTAGTCCAGGAATCTAGAGAATTATATATTTTGTAAGAACAATTTATTTTTTGTCATTTTTTTCCGACCTCAAAAATAAACACCGTTTTTTGCTATTTTTTTTATATATGATTCATTTTTGTAAACTTTTTAAGCCTCAAAATAAGGCTCTATAGCAGAAATAAGCATTGATGGCGTCAAACGATGCATTTTTGGTGGTAAACTTCGATAGTTTTGCCCCAATACTTATTCTTACTTTATAGCACGGGCTATCTGCTGGCATCACTTGATTACTTGATCAAGTGTTTTATACATATAGACCACCTACCAAAATATAATCTATATCAAAAAGAAAACAAGAGCAAAGCATATTATTGACCATACGTCCAGAAACTAATAGCCTAATGCAGTATTCCTATCCGATCAATTACCTCGAAGTGAAAGAAATTCAAAATTTACACCAACAACAAAAAATACTGGTTCAAAATACAAATGTTCAAAACACACTGTACTGGACACTAAACCAGTTTTTTTTTTGTACATGTTTTGAACTGTGCTTGATTGTATTATTGTGGTAACCTAATATATACCCTACAGAGAAAGTAAAATCAGTCGCCCTTAAATGACTGGTTCCGTAACATCTCCAATGGACAGCTATCACAGAACAGGTCTGATATAAATTGTCACAGAAAATGATTTTTGTGCCTGTGTGGGACAGATATTATTTTCCGTTTTTCGAGGCCGGTCACTGGACAGGTCTTAAGTGATGCAGCAATTGGTGGCAAGAGACCGGTCGGTTTCATATATTCGTGCCAGAATTGGGACAGATCCCTCTCCCTTGGGAACCTATCACATGGGAGGTTCTAAAACGGTTCTTTTTTCTTCAAAACAGGTCACCACTTTACTCTTATGGAGCGGTCACTGGTCACAGGGTGATGCAGCAGGTGGAAATTGGCCCCTGTCAATGAAAACGCTATGTAAAAGTGACCGGTCGGTTTCATATGTTGGTAACAGGATTGGGACAGGTCCCTATTCCTTGGGAACCTATCACGTGATAGTTAATATGACAACTTCACTTATGTGTGAGTGTCAGCCACTCCGCTACTGAAAAAGCAATGTCAATTGCCTTTAAATGACTGATCCGGTGACAGCTCAAAAGGACAGCTATCAGAGGACAGGTCTGATACAATTCCTCACGGAACAGGTTTTTGTGCCTGTTATGGGACAGATTTCATTTTTTTTCGAGGCCCTGTTACTAGATAGGTCTAAGGTGATGTAGTAGGTTACAATTGACCACTATTAATGACAACGCCATGCAAAAGTGACCGGTCGGTTTCATATTTTGGTGGCAAAGTTGGCACTGGTCCCTATCCCTTGGGGATCCATCACGTGATTGGTTCAGAACCGGTTCCTTTCTCCGTAGGGCCGTAACTATCATGATATAATAAACAAAGTAATATCATGATACAATCACCAGGTATAAATCGCGATTGCGTTGCAGAAGAGCCACCGTTCGTTGAATTTTTCATTCGATATATACTACGCTAAAATAAGCGAGCGATATCGATGTTTTTCCTTTTTCGGTGTATCGACGACGTTCATAAGAACATCGTTGTCAACATCGATTTTTATGAACGATATATCGTCCATGACGATACTATCGATGTATCGTTTTCATCCCTAGTCCCATCTCTTCATTTTACGGTGGAGAGAATTATTGTTGAATATGTTAACTATCAAATTTAATTTTTTACTAGTTTTCTTGCTGGCCTTAAATACTAGCAATGCAGTGTTGGAATCCGATGCCAATACTCTTGTGTTATTAGATAACCTCGCAATTCGCGAAACTCATTCAATTTTCTTCAAGTTACTTCAAGGTAGGCTAAGAATAAAAAATGCATGACGTGTCAATATATAACATTTTTGCAATATTAACAGAAAGAGGCTTTAAACTAAGCTTTAAGTTGGCAGATGATTCAGGATTACAACTATCAAAATATGGAGAATATTTTTATAAAAATGTCATAATATTTGCACCAAGTGTTGAGGAATTTGGTGGTGATGTGAGTGTGGAAAAACTTACCCAGTTTGTTGATGACGGTGGAAACGTGCTCGTGGCAGGCAGTCACCAATCCGGAGATGCTTTGCGCGAGTTCGCATCTGAATGTGGGTTTGAGGTTGACGAAGAAGGTGCATCTGTTATTGACCATTTAAACCATGACATTTCCGACTCTGGCGATCACACGACGATTTTAACCCACTCAGAGAATCTTATAAATGGACCTGTCATAGTTGGAAAAAAACAATCAAATCCTCTTCTATATAGAGGCACTGGCTTGTTGGCCGATAAAGAGAATCCATTAGTATTAAAACTGCTGACAGCTGAAAGTACTGCCTATAGCTATAATCCTGAAAGTCCCATTAAAGATTACCCCCATGCTGTGGGTAAAGGAACTTTATTAATTGCTGCTTTACAGGCACGTAACAATGCAAGAGTTGTTTTTTCCGGCTCTTTGCATTTCTTCTCTGATGAGGCTTTTACCATGACCGTGCAGAACGCTCAAGACGGAACATTTTACAGAAACTCTGGTAACTTGGTTGTGGGTACCGCAATAAGCAAGTGGGTCTTTGGTGAAAGCGGACGTCTACGTGTTGATAAAGTAAGTCATCATAAAGAAGGTGAAGCAAATCCGCCACAGTCCTATACAATCTCCGACCTCGTAGTATATGAGATATCTATTGAAAATCTTGAGAATAATTTATGGAAACCATTCGAAGCTGTTGATGTACAGCTGGAGTTTGTACGTATCGATCCGTTTGTTCGTACTACTCTAAAGCAAATAAATGGCGGCCTTTACCAAGCTAAATTCAAGATTCCTGATGTTTATGGAGTATATCAGTTTAAGGTTAACTACGATAGGGTGGGCTACACCCATCTCCAAAATACTACTCAGGTCTCTGTGCGTCCATTAGAACACACTCAATATGAACGCTTTATTCCAAGCGCCTTTCCCTATTATGGAAGCGCATTTTCTATGATGATTGGCGTTTTCATCTTTTCATTTGTTTTTCTGCATTTTAAAGAAGAAAACGTGACAAAATCTCAATCCAGTGAGAAAAAATCTCAATAAAGTGTTAAAAACAGTTAAAAAGCTTTATATTTGGAGCAAACAATATATCCGATAAATTAATGTAAAATTACTTGCTAATCATAAATCAATAAACGTTTATACTAAAAAATGACCCGTTTTTTAAGCACATTGACGATATTGCGTCATAAACTAGTAAAAATCTTTAATATTTCGTTTTCAATAACTATTATATACTGTTTGGCACCGTAATTTTCTAGTACACTCAAAAAAATACTGTAGTAAAATTAACTAAACAATGTGTATTTACTTCGTATATATGTAGTTTTATTTATTTTTAAATACATATGTAGTTATTCAATATATTTTTACTGAATTTACATTTAAATAATTAATACTACACGAAGTAGTTGCATGTAGTAAGTAGTTGTTTACATACATTTATTTAAATAAAAAATATATACATTAAAATAAATTGCATAATATGTCTTTGATAGCAATTGTATTAACTTAAATAATTATAAAAGGTTCATGATGAAGAACTGTGGTAAGTATACTTCTTAAAATGCATTTTTGTAATACAAAAATTCTTTTATTTTCTTATAATAAAAGCAATCTTTGTACTGTGGCAGAAAACGTTTTGCAGTTTTTTTTTATTAAATAAAAAAACATTTAATTTTAATGTAGATGTATTTATTTTCTGTAGTTAAAAAATATGTAGTAAAAGTAAATAATTGAAAATAGTAAAAATAATTACATTTTTATTTGGACGGTGAGTTACTAATTTACATTTGTTTTAAATACATTTTTATTTATTTTTACTACAGGATTTTTTTGGGTGTAGAAATTTGCAAGTAAAAAAAATAGAGAGCAATCAAAAAATTGTTTTTGAACATAGTATAATTATAACAAAGTAGTGGCGACAATTTTTGCTGCGGTCAATGTATATAAAAAAAAATCAAAACGAGAGCATGCTATGGCAGATGATGCAAAATGGAGATATCAATAATGTTTTGTGTCACACAAAGAAAATAAATAAATTTCATGTAAGTTAAAAAAAAGAAGCTGTTATTGAACGCTCATTTTATGTTTTCTTTTGTTTGACGTTCGTTGATCGCAGTTCGTGTGAAAATAGGTAGTTGTCAAGGCTACCTGATAAATAATTTTACCATATTTTTGAACAAAAGAAAATTTAAAAAAGCATTTAAAGGCTTTTTTATAATAAAGCTTGTCACTTTTCAAATTTATAAAATTAAATGCAGAATTATATAAAAATTTTGATTTTTTTCTCAGCAAATGCCAACTCACGAATTTTTACTACATGAAATTTGTTTAGCAGAAATTTGTTGCTCTCTTAAAGTTTTGACGTTGAATTAAGTATTATAGTGCGGTTTGCAGGGGGATCTTTTTCAAATTTTTTTAAGCACATACCCCCTTATTCATAAACCCATTTTAGCGGCTGCGTTGCTAAAAGGAGATTTTAAACATCATTATTCGTTGTTTAAATAAAATCATTATTCTTTTTCCTTATCGCCTAATGTATTTAAATTAAACTTTTTAGAGCTTACATAAAATGGACTTTGGCTTTCCTTTCCTTTACTTATAACTATCACTAAGATACTATGGGCTAGTTACTACTTCTACTACTACATTTTTCCGGCTTTAATAATATTTATTGTTGAGGGCTTAGTGAGTGAATCGATTATACAAAAATTTCATTATATATATTAAAATTTCAATTATACGTAATGTTATTAATTTTTTATTACTAATTTTAAGTTTCTTACTCGTTTTATCTGCTTGTAATTTGCTTTATTGGCCTTTGTGGCTTTTGAATTACACATGAATCAATAAAATACATAAAAATAAAATAAATAAGTGTTAGTATATGTTAATCAAATCAGTTTAAATGTTAAAATCTATTGAATAAGGGGCTAGCAGGCTTTAAACAACATTAGTCGTCTTGCCCAATATAAAACAGCGCTATCAAATCTGTTGTTTAAATGCTGAAATCTATTGCATAAGGGGGATAGTGTTTTTTTACATTTTTTGGCATAGTATAATTATTGCAAAGTAGTAGTGACTGACAACTTTTGCTGCGGTCAACGTATGTCAAACAAAATAAAATCAACACGAAAGCGTGCTATGGTTGCTATGGCAGCTGATGCAAAATGGAAATATCAAAAAATTTTTGTAACACAAAGAAAATAAATAATTTTCATGTAAGTTTTTTAAAAAAAAAACTTATTGAAAGCTCGTTTTATGTTTTCTTCTGTTTAACGTTTGTTGATCGCAGCTCGTGAAAAAATAGGTAGTCGTCAAGGATACCTGATAAATAATTTTAATATGCCTTTGGGTATACACTTCAGAGAACTGCACAAGCCTACTTTGTACAAGCTTTTTCAAGTACTTGAATTCAAGTATGTATCCAAACTTGAAACTTTATTTAGCTTGCAAAAATACCAAACAGATACAAGTCATATCCATGCTTGCTCGTTGGCTTGGCTTGTTTAGACTTACTTTGTCGGAAAGAAAGTAGTAAATCTTGAAACGATCGGCAAAAGCTTGTAAGCTAGCAAGTATCCAATTAATTGAATTTAAAACAAGTATTCAAAAAATTCAATGGTCTTGTGTAGAGAAAGCTTAAGCGTAATAAGACTTTTAAGGGTTCTGTGGACTCCGTGGTTTACAGTTTTAGGGGGTAGCTGATTTTGGAAATGATGTCAAAATTTAAAATTCAAGATGGCGGATAGAGTGTCTTTGAAATTCCGACAACGGATTTGATTTCGAACCTCACGTCACAGTTTTAAAATTTAAGATGGAGGTTAGGGTTGCCACCTACCACAGTATTGCCTACCACAGTATTGCCTACCACAGTTTAACACAGTATTGACACCTAGTAAAATGCATTTTTAAGAGTTTTAAACATTATTTAATTTGAAGATATAGAATTGGACAGAAGAAACATTATAGAATTTTCAAATTCAATATGTTGGATAGGGTTAGCACCTATTTTATTTGTATGAATTCGGTGCTGGCGCCAACACTAGGTAAAAATGTGTCGCTGAATCCTAATCCGTTGTCAGAATTTAAAAATTCTGTCGAAAAACTTATTTGTGCTGAGGTCGACCGCATATTGGCCCTTGGCGTAATTGAGGTGTCTCAAAGTGCTTGGTCATCTCCTGTAGCATTGATTGTCAAACCAAATAAAATAAGATTGTGTCTTGATGCGCGTAAGGTCAATGAGGTTACTGTGAAGGATGCTTACCCCTTGCCGCTCATTGATGGAATCCTCAGTCGGCTTCCAAAAGCTCAATTTATTTCGAGCATAGATCTGATGCCTTTCGGCCTATGTAATGCGCCGCAGACGATGTCCCGGCTGATGGACAAGGTCATACCTGCTCACTTAAGAACAAAAGTGTTTGTCTATCTTGACGATTTGTTGTTAATAACTGAGACGTTTGACGATCATATTTCTCTATTACAAGAAGTAGCCATTTGCATTAAGCATGCTGGTCTGATTCGAGACTTTCCCTTGCCGAAAACAGTTCGACAGCTTCGTCCTTTTCTTGGCGTTTGTGGATGGTACAGACGGTTCGTGCTCAATTACGCTTCCATTTCGACACTGTTGAGCCAGAACGCTCAACGCGATGATGAGGATAATGAAGTCCCAATTGCGTATATGTCGCATAAATTTAACTAAGCGCAACGAAACTACCGTTTCAGAACAAGAATGTCTGGCAGCGGTCATGGCCATAAAAAAATTCCGCTTATGTCGAAAGACATGACTTCAAAGTCATCACTGATCACGCGTCTTTAAAATGGTTAATGGGCCAAACTGACCTGCATGGCCTGCTCGATCCGACCTGCACGACCTGCTCGATGGGCATTGAAATTGCAAGGTTTAAAATTTATCATCCTTCATCGCAAAGGTAGCCAAAACGTTATTCCCTATCGAGAGAGAATTCGCCTGACGAGGTAGAAGTAGCTGAATTGACTGAACAGGTCACCACGACTTGGCCAGTTTTAGATTTTTCTTCAGCAACTTTTAAAACTGAGAATTATCTAAAATTGGTCGATGAATTTCGAAACAATGTTCATCCGTAGAATGACACACAATGGGGTATTTTATGGGCTTTTATGGCTACAATTAAAAAAAATTGTTTGAGGTACCAACTTAAAGATACCAGATAATTAAATTCTGCGTCACTAACAACAAAAACTATTCACCTCACATTACTGGTTGAAAAGTTATCGCGGTTAAAAATCAACATTTTTGCTTTCGTTCGCGCGCAGTGAAATTTTGGAAATTTTTAAGTTTTTTAAAATATAGTTTTACTAAAAAAATTTTTTTGTGGAAAGTTTTTAAATGGAAACTTCAACTTCGGATAATTGTGGTTCTTACTGCATAAAAATTTTTTTGAGTAAATGTTTAAAAAAAGTATTTTTTTCAAATATTTTTAAATTATTATTTAATTAATTAATTATTCATAAATTATTCTTTTGTGCACCATTGTCATCTAATTGTGATTTTTTTTAAATACACTCACAAAAATACTGTAGTAAAATTTACAACACAATGTGTATTTACTTCTTATATATGTAGTTTATTTATTTTTAAATACATATGTAGTTATTCAATATAATTTTACTGAATTTGCATTTAAATAATTAATACTACACGAAGTAGTTGCATGTAGTAAGTAGTTGTTTACATACATTTATTTAAATAAAGAATATCTACATTCAAATAAATTGCATAATATGTCTTTGATAGCAATTGTATTTCAACTTAACTTTATTTTACAACATAAACTCAGTGTAGCTAACATCGGCGTGGAACCCACTTATGTAGGCCCCACCTCGTCGAACGTGTTAGATCTAACGATATCCTCCGACAACAACACTCTGGTCAAAAATTGGACGGTGCTAGCACAGCCCTCCTCAGACCACAATTATATTAGCTTCAGTATAAGCTTTAATTACACTCCAGCTCAAAAGATCTTTAGGAGCCCAAGAAACACTAACTGGAACCGCTTCAGAAGCATCATTGAGACCAAATTACCAGCTCATAAACAAATTAATACGGAAGAGGGCATTGAAAGGTCACTGAAGATTCTCTCGGCCCATCTTCTCAAGGCCTATCATGCCTCCTGTAAGCCCACACGAAAAAAGCGTAAGATCAGACCACCATGGTAGAGTCCGGATCTTACAGAGCAAAGACGCGACCTAAAAGATTTCTTTAAACTAGCTTAAAAAGCTGACCAAGAGGAAATTAGGGGAAATACAAATGTAGGCTCAAACTTTATAAAACAAATGTACGCAGAGCAAAAAGACACTCGTGGAAGAACTTCTGCTCAAGCAAAAAACTACGGACACAGCAAGGCTCAGGAAGTTACTCTCAAAGCAGCCCTGCAGCAGAGCCAGCTACGCAAAGACAATGGCCAGTGGACGGAGAGCAGTCAGGAATCCCTCGAGGTGCTTTTAAAGGCGCATTTTCCTGGCTGTACCGAAGCTCCAAACACTGCTTTAATACGAGGACACAGGACAACCCCGCTACAGGTTCCACACGACTTAATAACGTCGGACGGAATCGTATGGGCTATAAACTCGTTCTCGGGATACAAATCTCCGGGACCTGACGATATAATTTCTGCCATGCTGCAAATCGCGAATCGTCCCATGGCTGAATAATATATTTAACGAATGCATTAGGCTAAACTATGTACCTGTGGCTTGGTGGACAGTGAGGGTTGTATTCTTACCGAAGGCAGGTAAGAGCAGCCATCTCTATCTGAGAGACTACAGGCCAATAAGTCTGACCTCCTTTGTACTCAAAACGCTCGAGAAACTGATTGACTTGCACCTAAGAAACAATTCAATCCACCCTTTCTGATGCACTGGATCTATGTAAAGGTAGTGCGTCCTATTCTACTCTATGGAATTATTGTGTGGTGGCTAGCTGTGAACAAATTAACATTTCTCAGGCACTTGGAGAAAACTCAGCGGCAGGCAGCGCTATGCATCACGGGGGCACTGAAGTCAATTCCAACAAAAGCGCTTGAAACCATTCTAAGTATGGACCCCTGAACATACACACAAAACTAATAGCCAAAACTAATTTTGGACATTGTACAATCGGAAAGGATCTACTTAATAGCACGGATTACATGGTACCTCGCACTATAGTCAATTCCAAAGCACGAACTCTTCTGGGACCAAATGACTAATGCAAAGGTATATAACAAGCACAGCAGGCGGTCAACATATTTACAGACGACTCTAAAATGCCTACGGGGGTAGGTGCGGCTGTGTATTGTGCAGAGCCTAATATAAGGCAGCCATATAAACTGCCGAACCCCTGCAGTATCTTCCAGGCGAAAATATTTGCCATAAGGAAGGCTGCTGAGATAGCCCTCAGCATGGACACACAACACTCTTACGTCAACATTTTCGTTGACAGTCAAGCGGCGATCAAATCCATGCGCTCCGGTAGCATCAAGTCCAAAAGTTTCATGGCTGGCAGAGATGCACTATGCGCTTCGAAGAGAGTGTGCATCTACTGGGTCCCTAGCCACCAGGGCATTGAGGGAAACGAGATGGCAGATGGTTTAGCAAAGGAAAGCGCTGGGCTGGAATCGGAACTCGCAGAACATGTACTTACTCCGTTACAAGAGTTGTACAGGAACCTCGAAAGAAGAGCCACACAAGCAGCGAATCGTAGTTGGAGAGATACGACATCGTGCAAAATCTGGAAAATCATGAGTAATGCACAATGCGAAAAACGAACTCTGTTCATTTTGACACGCCCGCGCAAAGATTGCAGGACACTAGTGGGCATGCTCACTGGTCAGTGCATGACGGCAGCCCACGCGAGGAAGCTTGGCATCGCCACGGATGACAACTGCAGGAAGTGCAAGGAACCGGGGACAGTGGAGACCCTGGAGCACCTACTATGCACATGCCCCGCCCTACTTAGATCGAGACTAAAATGCCTAGGCTCATCGACATTCCCGTCGCTTAAAGCTGTAACCAAAGTATCTCTGGAATCCCTCCTAAGGTTTGCGAACTCTACGCAAATATTTAAAGACTTAAACACAAAGGTTCCTTTTGTTCGCTACCGGTACCACTAAGGACCAGAATTGTTCTATGTGAGCCTTCACGAAGGTATCCGGATTAACCTAACCTAATGTATTGACTCGTTTAAATGAAACCCATGTAATATTACTACTTTTGAATATTCGGTCGTAATTGATATTCTTTTTCATATTAAAAAAATAAAAGACGAATAAACTTAAAAAAAAATATTTTTAATGTAGCGTGTATTATTTGTCTTTAATGTAAAACCGTTTGAACCTTGCCGAAAAGTCATTGTTGCATATGTTTGTGTTTTATTTGACAATAGTTTGTTTTGTCGTATACTAGTGAAGTATAATTGTGTTAAATGGATATTCGGGTATTTGAGTGCAGTTCGATTTATATAAACAGTAAATTTACTGTCAATCACATCTTCAGTGGGACAGAAATAGAATGCGAGTGCCTCTTTATGGCATTGATAAAGGAGCGTGCGAAACATCCATACATTTTGCATTTTATAGCATGTGATATCTTCTACAATCTCATGTGATGTTAGAAGATCGTAGAAGATCATGAAAGATAAACTTTTTTAACTTTTGCTATAAAAGTCTATCACTTGTTATAAATGTTTTGGCAGTCATTTACTTTTTTTGTTGTTGGACTATTGCCATCATTTATAGCATTCTAATAAAATAGACAAAAAATCGAAGCTGTCACAAAAATTACTAAAAAATATGAAGAACAAAATAATCGCCAGGCACAATAAAAAGGATGCAAACAGGTTAGTACAACAATATATACTAGTGAAAATAACTTCTTTTCTTTTGTAGATATAAGTTGCAGTATTTGTGATTCCCATTATTTGAAATAAATATTCTTGTACATATATGTTTACAGCAAGGCTTCGCCACAGACTCCGGGAAAAGCTGGCAAGGCCCCCATTAGCAAAGAAACGACACCAGAAAAGGGCGCTGCAGCTGCTGCTGGTTCGACAGCAATGCCTTCAGCAAACTTTCGGCCATCTGACGGTTGGTTGTTTGGTCATTAGAAATGCAACTAAGGATGGTAAAGAGAGCAAAGAGAATAGCAAATAAAGTAAATTGCAAGGTAAAACATTTCCCTCATTGGTGGTAGTGGCAGAACCATCGCTTAAGGTTAAAAATATGTCTGCCACATGCAGTAAATAAGATACCAAAGTAAAGCTTATACTGATGCTTACTCCAAACAAATTTCCGGAGTGGCTAATACAAGAGGGTCTCCTTAAGTCTGAACAAAAGTATGCCAACCATCGCACCAATGAGTGCGTAAAAAAAGCTGGGTGCGTAAAATTAATGTTAATAAATAAAATAATATACAAATTTTAATCGATTTTTAACGGGTGTCTATTCGGATGCAACAAAATTTCCGGATACTGGTGGTTATGTTTGGATCAGCGAGTATTGTCCAATGCGTTTCGTTTCTGCTTTTCATGGTTCTATTTTCGAAGGCACACCGCATCCTCCATAGTGTATTTTAAAACTAATCTATCACTGGTCTTGTCAAACATTCAATGTTGTTCAATGGGTTAAAGCTGATAATGTCTACATCAAGGGCGTCTACACATGGCTACACGCTGTCTGCACTCTGGCTGTGCATCAGAAAATTGACAATTTTGCTTGAAGTTGGAGTTATTTCTTTCGGAACCACTTTGCAAGATGGCCAGCAACGTC
This sequence comes from Dichetophora obliterata, assembly GCA_963920525.1. NCBI lineage: Eukaryota > Metazoa > Arthropoda > Insecta > Diptera > Sciomyzidae > Dichetophora > Dichetophora obliterata. The sequence continues at coordinate 87,203,582 of OY986438.1, read as the reverse complement.
AAGTTAAAGTCGAATTACTTGGAGTGCTTGATTATGCTGAAAAAACTATACGCTTGTACTGAAAAAAAAATTTTAAACCATACTGGAAGCACTTTAACGTTGGGTCAACATATACAGCATTATTCCTATATACAGTCTATTCTATATAACAGTCGAGAAGATGAGACTCTATTCCATGGATTTCAAGAATATTATACAAGCTGCTGCCACCTATAGCACTGCTTAACTCATCAATTCTGCTTTGATGGATTATCTACATCGCATTGTGCCACGCATATTCCAGAATACGTTGTCACTGCTGTCAAATGATACAACAGTTCTTGGATGAATTAGTGTGGCGTAAACAGTATGGAAGCTGTTACAATACAACAGTAATTTCTGTTTTTATTATGTACATTGCTAATACATAAAATAAGCCTCAGCAGTGTATTGCTGTGAACCGTAATAGACCCATTATCCTTGCAGGTCGTTAACAATATCACAGCACACACTGCTGAACAGACACACGCATGAGCACAAACTAAACTTTGACGCAGCGGTTATTTCAGGCATGCTCTAATTTATATTTTAATTTTGTAAAAAAATATTTGTATTTATTTTGCAGGTTGCCACAAATCTTTTTAAAGATTGGAGCGTTTTTCCGGCCAATGCGAAAGAGATTCCAGCTAATACAACACCAAAACGATTGAAAAAAACGTTCTAACAAAAACCATAAATTTGCATTTGCACTCATGATCAACTAATCTCATTCGGCCTAACCAAAAAACATTTTAAAGTCGACTCTAAATTTAGTGTGAGCTTTTCTGACATTATTTCTATAGAATTTGTTGTTAAACAGCTTACACTAAATTTAGTCGACATTAAAATGTTTTTTGGTTAGGCTGATTAAAAATTTATAATTACAGCCCTCTTTAAATTTAGCTTTCTTTGAAGAAACTCATGTTTTTGTACCTTAATTCATTCATGTGTTAAGTTGTTTTAGCCATACTTTTTCTATATTTTAAAATATTGAAGTTAAAACTGTTTAATTGTTAGGAAGCAATATTTTTTCTAACTTTTTCATTCCGTGATTTCGTTCGCTGTGTGTGAAATTTGATGTTACTAAAATGTTGCTTCTTGTATTTAAAAAGTGTTTTCAGCTCTTAATTTGCATTAGTAATGGGATTACTTTTAAATAAACTAAAACATAAGCAACAATGGCTAAATGCATTTATGTAATGCATCAGTGTGTTTTATTTTGAATTGGTACTAAGTTTAAATGCGAAAACTTCGCAACTCTGTTGATATTTAAAAAATTTAAATAATTGCGCAGTTTTGGTTAAAAAGTTTCGGACCATTCAAAATAAAACACACTGATGCATTGTATTAATCAGAGCTGTAAAATAATGTATTAAATTTGATTTTATTCACAAAACATTGAATCAGTTTCAATCAATAACGAAATAAGAATGCATTTAATGAGTGCAAAATTGATTTAAAAATAAAATTTTTAATTCACATTCATTTTTATAACATTATTCATTTCAATTATTCATTTCCGTTATTCAGAATAATCAATAATTTTTTATTTTTCAATTATTAATTTTCGTTATTCAGAATAATGAATAATTTTTTTATTCATTTGAATGATATTCACAAGGAATGCAATTCATAAAGAATTTCCGAGTTTTCAATTATTCTTTCTTTATTCATTATTAATATTTTATTCGTAATTAATTTTTTATTCATTATTTATTTTATATTCATAAATAAAAAATGAATACAAAATTAACAATGAATTACAAGTGTTATAGCCATAAATAAAAAAATTAATAAAAAATTAATAATGATTTGTTAATCATTAAACTTTATATTCATTATTCTATTAACAAGTGAATAATGAATATAAAGTTAATAATGAATAAAAAATTAATAATGAATAAAGAAAGAATAATTGAATGCTATGGATATCGTTAAGTAAGTTTTAATGAATCAAGTTTTTAATGTTTTAATGAAAAAATCTGTTATTCTGTTATGATTTCCCATACATATTGTCGAGCTGTAAAAAAATCTGTATGGGAAATCATAATAGAATAGCAGAATTTTTTCATAAAAGATTCCGCAAAATATGCCAAATTGTTTACAATACAATGGATATCATTAAGTAAGTGTTAATGTATTTTAAATGTTTCCCTGGTTAAAGGACGGCAGAATTATACCACGCTGCCGCAGCAGAAGAACGACATAATTACCACAGAATGGATGTTTCTTTTTTGTTGTTCAAAGGCATGCTTGACACCATTATATCTGCACGCGAGCATCACCTAAACGAGGATGAAATTTTACTTTCTAATCGCTGCACCATGAGTTTACAGGGATATGGCAATGAGCAAATATTTACATTGCATTTTAAGTTCTGGGATAATGTTTATGGCCTGGATATGTCGAACTTGCGCAATGAAGTAATGTGCGAACCACTCATTGACGTCGTCGACCCAAAATATATACTTATGGAATCAAATATAATAGCTTACTATAGATTTGAGCTGGAAAAAAAATAAACTGGCCATTTCAGCCCTTGGAAGGACTTTGACCTAGCTTCTATTGATCAATTGTTTTGTGCGTGTATTAAATGTTTGATCACAAATGATCGAGAACTGGACCTACGTGTCTCTGAGGTTTTCCATTGTCTGCAGAGAGGTGACAACCGAACAGAAAAATTAATTCAATTGAAAAAACTTTCTATCTGAGGTGGAACTGAACCCAGGCTACCGTGGTTCGTTAGCTTAGGGGCCACGCACTCTACCTACTAGGCTACGGCCGCCACACAGATTTGAGCTATTCAATTTTTATACATAAATTTTGCAAGAATGGCAAAATTAGCGCACTTGTTGGCTACTTCGATACTTATTTCGATTTGCCAAATTCAGCTACCACCCTTATTCCAGTTGTCTTCGTCAACGTTAACGTCGTCGATTGTATATCGTCACTTTGAGTCGTCGTAGACATTCTGTGTTCATATGCGATAATTGCTTAAGTCGTCTTACGACAGAACTGAGTTATTGATGAAGATGTGTTTCACGCATTTAGTTTTATAAACACACAAAATCTCGAGATTCTAGCTTGACCCCATTCGAAGTTATGACTCAAAAACAAAAGACCCTGTCATGTAACCTGTTGGCGATTGAAAACTTTGAAGCAAGATTTCTCGAAACCGCGAAATCAGACTTAAGCTGTTATCGCTTATGAACACAGGAATTATTGTTAAATTTGTATATTTTTTAATCAATGACTATTTAATCATTTTAATTCGATTCTAAATTAAGTGTGAGCTTTTCTGATATTATTTCTATAGCATTTGCTGTCAAAAAGCTTACACTCAATTTTCAGTCGACATTAAAATGGCTCTTAGTAAGGCCCATTGTGTTGCAGTGATACAAACTTTTTGGCTAAAAAATGATGTCATACATTCATTACATTTTCTGGATAATTTCCTTTTTTGATTCGCTAAGAATTTTTATGAACGAGTTCATAGTTTTAAGTCTATATTTATATCTGTAATCAATATATTAGTACAGGAAACTAATGACATTTTGAATGAACTCTGAAATAAATAACCATACAATATATAAAAATTTTCAACATTATTTATACTTTGCTATAAATTAAACCACATATATTCATCTCACTTTTATAGGAAAAAATTTGTGATATGGGATACTGGAGGATAGTAAAAGATCACATGGAAACGCGGCTTAAACCATTTACGAATGCAAATGTTGTCAAAGTCAATTGGGATTTATATGACCATTTGCCAAAAATGCATTAATGATAAGTGGAGGAGTATTATTAAAATTTATTATGTCACTCTTATTTAATAAAATTTTTTTGCGCGTATTTTGTTACACTCTATACGTATTTTTATTTCAATACTTAAGTTTGATTGCATATTGCTATGTAAATTTTCTTTTTTTTTCTGGGGATGTCCTGTTGGGTACATTAAGCTGTTTGAATACTAGGGATGCCCTACTGGGTATTTTATGCTGCTTGAATACTCCGTTAGTTTTTAAATAAATCGGAAGTAATTGTTGACCAAGTCATCACGTAGTGATTGGCCGCATTCCAGCCGAAAAAGTGCTCAGGAATCGAAATAGCCTAAAATGATGCTTTCTGCTGAATGGGTTTTTTTTGCGAAACGGCAAACAGCTGTTCTCCATTCGTTGCTTTTTTTAACATCTAAAATTTGTTTATACTATTGTACATTCGTTTCACACAAGAAATAATTAATTAACAGCTTTCTTCTAATTTCAGATTTTTTTCTAATTTAAAATTTACTATAAACGATAAGACTAGTCGATTTTTTTTGGGAATAGGTAAAGGTATTTTGTTTTGCAAAATACTTAAAAACGAATAATTTTTAACTTTTAAATTTAATTTAAATATAGGGCAATAGCAACCCATTTTATTTATATTACACTTAACTGAATAAGCTATTAAATTACTTTTTTATGTATTTATATATTATTTTGTATCATAGCTGTTAAATAATTATTATTAATCGTATTCATTAGCAATTCGATTATTTTTTTACAAATGTGAAATAATTGATTCAGTACAATTATTTTCTGTTTGTAATTGTAATATAATAACATTCATAAAATAATTACCATTTTTTCAGATGACGAAAATAATTAAAAATAATTAAAAGTAATCAAGAAAAATAATCAGACTACTTTTAGAAATTATGTTTGATTCTTTTTGATTATTTCAAAAATTTCAGTCTAAAATACTAAAATTGTTGTTGTATTTTTTGATAAATTAACATAGAAATTGTTAAACAAAGATTGTCAAAAAACAAGAACGAAAAAACGCATTACAACATTTGCTCCGTTAGTTTTATTGATCACTTTTTTCTTCTTTCTTGTTTTTTAAAAACTTTTTTAATGATTATTTACATATCTATTTCTTTGTAAATTAAATTTTACAAAATATTCCGTACTTTAAAATAAAATTCTTAAATAATCAAACAGAATCAAAGTAGTAGTAGTACTTTATTGAGTTTTTAATTAAGCGATATTACAAAATATATATATATATAAACAATTTCTTATTTGTTACAGCCGCTAATGCTGTAATGTATGGCCTGCCTGGTCTGTTACACTATTAACTAAATTAATAATCAAAAGCCACTTGGCTATAATATTATTACAGAATAATTTACTCCTGCTCAAGGAGTATTTTAACATTTGCTTTTGACGATTATCCTAAAAGCATATGTGTGAAAGAGACAGCGACAGCTTGTATACGGCGAGACATATACAAGCACTAAAAATACTAAACATTTGATAAATTACATCAAATGCAGATTTTACGTTCACATATAGAATTATAAAAATACGCAATCACTAAAAATATAATATATTAAATCATTAATGTTATGGTCACGATAATCACTAAAAAAATTCAGCCGTTCAGTTGAATTCAATTGCAGCGGCTAGGTACAGTTCGCTTCAACTCGTTTAGGATGTCGTCAAGTATTCCTCTTTTTATAAAACAGTACTATACAAGCCATGTATAGCATTAGCAGCGGTAACAGAGAAGGAACCATGAACCCAAAATTCATACTGTAGCTCCCAACATATTTGTTAATAAAACTTATTAAGTTTTTGTATAACTGTTATTCGTTTAACTGTGTTAACTGAAAAAGCCGTATCAGCGTATGGGCGATTTCAGTTAAAAAATTACTGGTTGCACTTTACAACCTCACCGTTGAAACGATGCGCGTCGACCTCAAACAGAATCAAAAATAATATCTATAATTAGTTGGATTATTTTTTCTTGATTACTTTTTATTCTTTTTGATTATTTTCCTTATTCCAAGTAGTCGTAATTATTTTTTGATTACTTTTAATCTAAATCAATTGCTTATCAAACACATCTCCCTTAAGGATTATATGATTATAATTATTTTTAAAGTATAATAATATAATCTAATTGTTTATTAATCGTAATCGCAATTTAACAGCTATGTTTTGTATATAGATTTTTGTATAAATATCAAACCTTTAAAATTCATGTAATAAACATAATTTATAAAAAATATAAAAATAACACAAAATATAACAGACTGAAGTACTGAAATGTACATATGTTCCTTGTTATGTCAGTCGCCGGTAGTCTAAAATTGTTATCTTCTTTTTCTTCTTCATCTTTCAAAAGTATAGTTTTTGAGAATTCACCGTAAAAATTGTGTAAGAATACTGACGTTATCTCCGCTACTACATCCGTTTTAGTAGGTGTCGAGCGCACAGCAGAAATATACATACTCTTTACACTCATTTATTTCAAAACTACTTTTTTCGGCAATGTGTTGTATCGAAAACAAAAGCTATCCAGCCGAATCATGTGAAATTTTAATATGTTATTCACATCAGTGGCTTTCGCTATCAAAATTTAAAAAAATCGTATATTTTACACTGAATAACCAGTAAGAAACCCTGTTTTTAGAACATAAATATTAAAAGCGCGTCATACTGTCAATTTTCAGTGTTTTTTTCTAGTCCCGGCCATAGCTGAACTCTATTACTAGAAGAGTAAATATAAACAACAGTGACGAAGATCTTTATTTGAAAGGCTCTAATTGAGCACCTTTTTGAACATAATTAAAAAATTTTTATGAGTGTTTCAATATACCTTTAAAGTTTAAATATCGTTTTTTATTATTTTAACTTTTAAAAAAATAAATCCTAAAAATATTTAAAATATTCTACACAAATATTAACACTAAGTCTTAATATTATTATTTTTTATTTTATATATGTATATGCTTTGTTTCTCACTATTACATTTTAACAAAACTATTTGTTAGGCTTCAAATTAGATAAATAGAATTGTTAGTAAAGCTTAAAAAATTGGGTTTCAGTACTGTAGTATGTGAATACTTTTTTCTGAAGTGGATACATTTGTGACCTTTTCATGGATACTTTTTTTAGAATCGTCGCGGCAACACTGATCTGAGGTGAACTCACGTACACAATAAATGAGTTTCACCAAAGTACATAAAAATGGAAAAAACATATGTTTTGACGTCACAAAATTTAAGTTTCCTATCTCTTTATCTCTGGTCACTACTGTAGTCGATTATTACAGTTATTTTAGAGAAGTAGCAGAAGTTATTGCTTCACACACTAAAATTCGTCTCGGTGGTGCAGGCAAGACAGTTCAGGTGGACGAAACATTTTTGACGAACTGAAAGTATAATCGAGGACGCATCGCAGAACAAATGACTATTGTAGTTCTCTAGATTTACTGTGAAGAAGATTTCACTGGCCTTTTTTTAAGGTAAATGTTAATTTATATAAAAATAATTCGTTGTAAAATTTCTAGATTTAATAAAATTATATACTTTCTTTCTTGTCAGGTTAATTCAAAAAGTAAGGTAGACATTTGACCTTATCTTATAAAATATATTGACGCAAGTGTTGTATAACAGGTTGTATGACAAGTGTTTTATGCACCGATAGTGCAAAGCATTATGTGGATGTCGAAAAATTTTTTAGCTCAAAGACCGTGCATATGCAGACGAATCACAGCAAAGTCGAGTTTGTTGAGAGCGGCAATAGTAGAAATACTATTAATGTTTTGGAAAATCAAAACAAGTTACTAAAAAAAGTATACTTTGCCGCAGATCTCCGAAACTGTTTCATCAATACATGGCGCTGTATTTTTATAGAAAAAATGTCTTGAAAAATCTGTACAAAGACTGTGTTGGATCACAGATAATGCAGTTTTTGGAAGACGTAAAGGCGTTATACCCTGGAATTGTGAACGGTATGCGCGAAGCTGGGTTGGGTCTGAAAACCTCGAAGAAATGATTCCCGAAAAACGCCAACGTATTTTAACTATCCAGGAAGAGATGGAAACTTTAGAAAATGAAGAGGAAGAGAAAACGGCCGATGACTACTATTGAAGGATCCAATTTAAATTTTTTCCGGCCAAATATTTATAGAACAATTTTTTCAAATGCTATTTTAAAATAGCTATTCGGTCTGCCATTGTTTTATCTAAAGTTTAATAAACTTTTTAGTTTATTGTATATGAGAATTATACAAAAGATTGCTGATGAAGATAAGTGGCGTCTTCAGAAATAGTTTAGAAATATACATATTTTTATGCATCCAAAATAAGGTAAAACATTCAGCTTTTCAAAAAATATATCTTTTTAGGGCAGTTTTCTCAATGCTCGGTTAAGTACTAATCGGAACTTTAACTGGCGGTTAGCAAAAAAGTATTTTCTCAATGTTCGGTTAGGTCTCAAGTGCCGGTTAAGTTAACGGCAAGTTGAAGTTCCCGGTTAGTTGCTAATTTGAAGAACAGCTGTGTAGTGTTAATAATAATTATATATTTTATAATTAAAAATTAATAGAATTTCGAGGATTTCTTTTTTTCTAAATTTAATTCGAACCAAAATAGAAAAAGGACATGCGCATATGCTCGATTACGTGGAAGAGTACTGCACTTTCTTCATATGCACTGAAGTTGGGCAGTCTGTTGCATTATTAAATTCAATATTTAAATTAAATTAATAAGTCAGATATTTATTAATCCTTGTCAGATATTTACAACTTTCACATCAAAAATAAGATAAACAATTGTAAACAACTGATATGCAGTTAAGCGTGTTCGCAATTGAAAAAATTCACAATTAATGACTTAACCGACAGTTACTTAACCGACACTTGGTGAAAACGAAATAATTTTTTTTGATGATCATACTGTTAGCTAACTCCCGTTGGCTAACCAGACATTGAGAAAACGGCCCTCAGTATCTTAAAAACGTAATTTTTTTAGAAAATAACGGTTCTTTTAAATAAAAAAATCCAAATCTAATATTTATTCGCTTATAAATTTAAAAAACTCTTGAAATGATATTTGTATTATGTATCGTTGAAAACGCATTTAATTTCGTTTCGAATGGTATGTCAATCTTTAAGATCCACTGGATATTTGCTATATCTAAAAGATATAGCAAATTTTTTTAACAGACAAAAAATTGGAAAATTTAAAAAAAGATACATATTTTTATATATTAAACAAAAGGTCTAGCTGTAAGCTTTTCAAAAAAAAATATATTTTTAGTAAATTAACGTAAATTTTTTAGAAAATAGCGGTTCTTTTTATTAAAAAATTCAACTTTTTAATAAATGCGCTTAATTAACTAAAAATATTGTAGCAATGATATTTATAATAATTGACATATCAATCTTAATCAAATGACATATCAATCTTAAAGATCCATTCAGCAGCGGCAAAGATATAGATGTTTTTTTAAACATATCTTTTAACAAAAAATTTTTAAAAAAATCGATAACTAATAGAGTTATTAATTTTTTGTTCGGCGAATCATGTTTTTTTGTTGTTCTCTATCAGAAAATACTTTCAAATTGCGGCGCCCCGGAAATCGTAATCGTGCCTTCTAAACCATTTGAGAGCAGTCTGAAATGGACTTAGAAGGCCTTAATATATATGATTAAAAAACAATTTTTAAATTCGAGTTTTCATTATTCTTCAATTGTTCCAAAAAATGAAGGTGGAATATTTTAGAAAATTCTTTTTTTTTATTTTAAGAAAGCATATTTCTTAAATACCCTTCTGGTTACACGGGCTTGACTAATACTACGTTTCCATGGTGAGTTGAGTCGGGATTACTAGGGATTAACTCCCCATTTAAACGCGAGTTGAGTTGAACTTCGTTAAATCCACAAAACTCCACAAAACTTGTTAGAATTAGCTGATTCTATCTGTCAAAGCGAATAAGTTCATTTATCACAAGAAAAAATGGCGAGTGGAAGAGTTTATGGATTGCTGCAGAAACTTTGCTGTTGATTGAAATATTTAAAGAAAAGAAAATTCATACTTGATTTTAAAAACAAATTCTAGTTGTTTGATAGTTTAAAATCGTTTATTGAGCTTAAGGTCAAAGTTAAAACAATTAATTGTATGTACATACTTACTTACTTAGCTGGCGCTACAACCGTATGTCGGTCTTGGACTCATCTAAGAATTTGCGCCAGCCATTTCTGTCTTTCGCTTGCTGGCGCTAGTTGGAAATTCCAAGCTTCGTCAGGTTGTCCTCTACTTGGTCTTTCCAACGAAGATGCGGTCGTCCTCTTCTGCGTTGACCGCCGCTAGGTACCGAATCGAATGTTTTCTTCACTGAAGCATCGTCTTTCATGCGCTGAACATGACCAAGCCAGCGAAGCCGCTCGATTTTAATGCGCTTGACTATGTCGATGTCAGCGTACAGCTCATACAGTTCATCATTCCACCGTATTCGGTACTCGCCATTGACGCAGATTGGTCCGTAGATCTTACGAAGAATCTTTCTCTCGAATGCTCCTAAAGTCTTTTCATCTAAACTCCTCAGCGTCCAGGTTTGTGATGCATAAAGTAGGACGGGCATGATGAGCGATTTATAGAGCGTGATTTTCGTTCGTCGAGAGAGGGCTCTGCTTCTCAATTGCCTACTGAGTCCAAAGTAACACCTGTTGGCAAGAGTTATTCTTCGTTTGATCTCAATGCTGATGTCGTTGGTTGAATTAATGCTGGATCCCAGATAAACGAAGTTCTTCACAACCTCGAAGGAGGTATTGTCAACGGTAACGTGGGTTCCAAGGCGCTGGGACTGTTTGTTTGTTGACACTAAGTATTTCGTCTTATCTGCATTCACTGTCAGACCCATTCGACTTGACTCTCTTTCTAATCTGGAAAATGCTGCACTGACTTCGCGCGTATTATGGCCAATGATATCTATGTCATCAGCATACGCAAGCAGCATAACACTCTTGTAGAATATTGTGCCACTACGTCTCAGATCAGCAGCTCGGATGATCTTTTCCATCATTAGGTTGAAAAAGTCGCACGATAAGGAATCACCTTGTCTGAAACCTCGTTTGGTAATAAATGGTGGGGAGAGGTCCTTCCCGATTTTAACTGCGCTGCTGGTGTTGCTCAGTGTCATCCTGCAAAGTCGTATTAGTTTTGCAGTAATACCATATTCAGACATGGTGGAGTACAGGTGCTTCCTTATTGGGCTGCCGAAGGCGGCTTTGTAGTCGACGAAAAGAAGGGTGGGTGTCGACTTGTTTTCTTGAGTCTTCTCCAATATTTGTCGTAGCGTGAAAATCTGGTCGATGGTGGACTTTCCAGGTCTGAAGCCACACTGATAAGGTCCGATCAGTTTGTTTACAATGGGCTTCAATCTTTCACATAAAACGCTCGACAGGACCTTATATGCGATATTAAGAAGGCTTATCCCACGGTAATTGGCACAGATAGTGGGATCGCCTTTCTTGTGGATTGCGCAGAGCACACTTAGATTCCAATCGTTCGGAATGCATACTTCCGACCATATTATGCATAGAAGCTCGTGAATGCATTTAAGTAGAGCTTCGCCTCCGTTCTTAAACAGCTCAGCAGGTAAGCCATCAGCTCCCGCGGCTTTGTTATTTTTAAGCCGAGCTATAGCTGTCAAAACTTCATCATAGTCGGGCAGCGGAACCTCAACGCTGTCATCCGCAATTGGGGTTTCCGGAATATCATCTCTATTGGCGGGATTGTTGTCAGCGTCGCCATTTAGAAGCTTAGAGAAGTGTTCCCTCCATAACGTCAGTTTACTCTGGACATCTGTCACTAGATTCCCGTTTTCATCCTTGCAGGAAGAGGCCCCGGTTTTAAAACCATCGGCAAGGCGTCTTATTTTTTCGAAAAATTTTCGGGCCTCATTCCTGTCATCATACATCTCAATCTTCTCCTGCTCGCGCTTTTCTGCCTCTATTTTTTTCCGCCTGAAAATATGTCTCTTTGTATGTACAATTAATTAATTGTAAATCAAGTATGATTTAAACTATCTCACATTTACAATTTATATTAAAATCATATAAAGTCAACATAATAAATAACAAGGTCATTTAGGAAAAAACTTTAAAAGAAAATTCTTGATGTAATGGATTTAAAAAAAATTATTGAAGAAGTGAAATATATAAAATTGTCGAAAGTGAGTATAAGAAAAGGGACATCGTAAATAAAAATATTGTGCATATTGAGCACAAGTGGAAAAACCTAAAAAAAATTGACCATTGCAACTCGACTCGATGTTGTACATGGAAACACTTTTGTCAACTTGACGAAAACCCAACTCAGACTCAACTCGCCATGGAAACGTAGTATAATACTACCTAATACTACCTTGACTACTTTTAGCAGCTTAAGGACCAACCAAAATAGACGAAACGAGACGATAGCATTTTGACGAACGTCTGCACTCGTTACGGATGTTTACGGATTTAACCCAAAATGAAACGATTTGCTCAACTCGTCTGAAACAGCTGATCAGTAGGCAATCAAGTATTATTTATTTATTTATATTGTGCCTTTTGAAATTTTTAATAAAGATTTGTGAAAAATTTGTGAAATAATGGCGAAGTTGAAACAAATAGATGGAAATAAAATAAAAACGCACTCTGCACAGCTGTTGTTGACGAGTTGCTACGCTAGCAGTTCGGTTCTTACGGAATAATACGTCTTGTCAAACTGTTTCGTTAAGTTTCGTTCAGTTACGTTTGCTCATTTTGGGTAACAACATTAAAGCCGCGTTTCCATGTTATCTTCTAGTATCCCGTGTCACAAATTTTTTGCTATAAGAGCGAGATGCCTATATGTGATGTAATTTATAGCAAGTTTGACATGGTTTGACGTATGTTAAAAATAAATTAATTTGCAATGTATTAAGAAATATTTAATTTGCCTGCAGATTTAAAAACGAGTTTTAAGCTTTTTCCTGATGATATTAAATGGAGTACGATATCAGGCATATAGGCTTCAATCCTGTGTTCCGCACACTGATGAAGAAATCCATAACAAAGTTTTGCAAACTAATAGGACAACAACGTTGTGCCGATGTATAATGCGCCGCAACCGGCTCTAATATATTCTATTGTTTTCAGCCCAATGAAATATTTGGAATGCCTTCATAAATCTGCACTTTGAAGAATTACAAGAAACTACATTCTTGAAGAATTTTTTAGTATTTGAACTTGGTATTTTTTAGGAGCTCCTTGTGACGAAACAAAATCGCTGAAAGAAGCGTCAAAAGACCGTGGAAAGAAAAAATATTCACTAGAAACGATCGGATGCAATGAATTGCTAACAATTATTCATGCACTTGGACTCATTTTTACTCGAAATTGTAAATAAATTGCAATGAAAAGCAGCGTAAAAGCATTCTTTAAAAATAATTTCCTATCAGATAACAGCAAGCGACAGTAAACGCGGTCCTAAGTCCTTGGGTAACCAAGGTAACCAAGAATATAGTAAAGATTACTCATGCTAATTATTTGACGCATTTTTCCCGATATAGGTAACCTTATCAGGGCATCGTACGGTATCAGTAGTTCTGATGTTTTTCTCATAGATTATCGTAAAAAAACACTAGCTACGACTGCGCTCCATATTGTAATAGGCAGTGTGATGATTGCTAATCTTGAACCTACACCAGCCAGGGAAGCAGTGGGTGTATCAAAGCGAATATTGGTCGATTAGTTTATCATCAAGCGTATAAGTATTATTTAATTTTTTTAACAATCAATTGTTTTAAAGGAAAAGCGGCACTATACGTGTCAAAATAAGATTTTTTAATTAACTTTTAACTAAATATAAGCCTCCGTAAAATACTGCAGAGCTACTTATTTTAATTATTGATTGATTTTAGTGTTCGATTCCATTTTCAGATTTATTTCTTTTAAAACAACTTTGAAAAAAAATTATTAACAATATAAATGCTTAGCTAGGTAGTGTTGCAAAAGTTTATTTGCAAGTGCTTTAACTGGACTTTTAGACAAAAGAGAATTGAATGAAATATATAAAAAGCTTTGAATTTTCTATCGGTTTTTTTGCTTAAGAGATGTTTTAGGAAAAAGCGGTAAATATTGATGCATATTTTTGAAGATATTTTCGAGAAAGTTTATTATATATGAGCATTTCCAAACAGGCGGTAGTACATTAATATTGGTACGTAGAGTGAAAAATCTTATTTTTAAAAAGGTTATTTTATATTTGCGTAGTACTTATGTAGCACTATATTAAGTAAAAACAATGACAACAATCGACCCCAAGGATTCAAAGATATAAGCAAAAATATGTGCTTGCATCACGTTACAAAAAACAGAAGTTATTTTTGACTTGGATCATAAAATTTGCAAAATTCTCTGAATTGGGCGAGACTAGAATATACGAGTAAGTTAATTTTCCAAGTGATCAATTTTAAAAATCTTCCCTCGTTTTTTTTCGAGGGATATTCAAAACTTCTTTCAAATCGAAGCAAGCTTTTAGAAGGGATTTTTCTGGCTCAGTAGTTGTCGCAAAGTTGTTTTATTCATTGCTATGAAATATTCTTACACTGTTGACAAACCGTTGATGAACAAATTTGCATTATAAATTTCGAAAATGTTGATGAGCTTTATCTTAAATATTAAAAATCCCTTTTCCGATACCGCGTGATAGATAATTCTTGATTAGGTTAAGTACCTTACCTCAATTTAATCAAGATGCCGCAAAAGCTTTAATCAACCATATCGACCATTTACCAAGGTAACTCTGACTAAGTATCCAACACAACAAAGCCAAATTCATGTAAACAAACTTTTAGTTGAACATATACATACGAGAAGAAAAATAATGAAAACGGAAGCCGGAATTTCTAAATATTTTTTAAGTTAGTTGAAGCTGCTTGGTTTTTTAATTTCCATTAAAATGAATTATTAATTCGTACGCCATTAATCTAATATTTAAGCAGGCTGGGTTATTATTATCCATTCGTAAAATTTATACAAAATCTCTTTGACTATACATTTTTAAAATTTTGCATATAATGTTGAACGTATAAATAATGTTGAAAATGTGTATATATTGTATAGTTTATTTATTTCAAAGCTCATTCAAAATATATTTCGTTTCCTGTACGAATATATTGATTACAGATATAAATATAGACTTAAAACTATGAACTCGTTAACGGATATTCTTAGCGAATTAAAAAAGGAAATTATTCAGAAAATTTAATGAACGTATGATATCATTTAAAAGCAATAAAGTTTGTATCACTGCAACACAATGGGCCTTACTAATAGCCATTTTTAAGTCGACTGTAAATTGAGTGTAAGCTTTTTGACAGCAAATGCTATAGAAATAATATCAGAAAAGCTCACACTAAATTTAGAATCAACCTTAAAATTACTATTTAAAAAATATTCAAATTTAACAATAATTCCTGTGTTCATAAGCGATAGCAGCTTAAGTCTGATTTAGCGGTTTTGAGAAACCTTGCTTCAACGTTTTCAATCGCCTTATAAGTTATATGACCGGGTCTTTTGTTTTTAAGTCATAACTTCGAATAGGATCAAGCTAGAAGCTCCAGATTTTGTGTGTTTATAAAACTAAATGCGTGAAACACATCTTCATCAATAACTCAGTTCTGTCGTAAAACGACTTAAGCGATTATCGCTTATGAACACAGATTTAATGTCTGCGTCGACTCAAAGTGACGATATACAATCGACGACGTTAACGTTGACGAAGACAACTGGAATAAGGGTGGTAACTGAATTTGGCAAATCGAAATAAGAATCGAAGTAGCCAACAAGTGCGCTGATTTTGCCATTCTTGCTGCTTTTCATGCAAAATTTATGTTTAAAAGTTGAATAGGTCAAATTTATAGTAAGCTATCATCTCTGATTCCATAAGTTTATATTTTGGGTCGACTATTTCAAGGAGTGGTTCGCACATTACTTCATTGCGCAAGTTCGACATATCCAGGCCATAAACATTATCCCAGAACTTAACATGCGATGTAAATAGTTGTTCATTGCTATATCCCTGTAAACTCATGGTGCAGCGATTAGGAAGTACAATTTCATCCTCCTTTAGGTGATGCTTGCGTGCAGATACAACGGTGTCAAGCATGTTTTTGAACAACAAAAAACAAGCATCCATTCTGTGGTAATTATGTCGTTCTTCTGCTGCGGCAGCGTTGTATAATTCTCCCGTCCTTTAAGCAGGGAAACATTTAAAATGCCATTATATCTAATAAAGATAAGTTACATGTTAACAAGAACATCAAAAGCTTGATTCATTAACACTTACTTAATGATATCCATTGCATTGTAAATAATTGGGCATATTCTGCGGAATCTTTTATTAATAAAATTCTGCTATTCTATTATGATTTCCCATGCAGATTTTTTTACAGCTCGAAAAATTGTATGGGAAATCTTAAGAGAATAAAAGATTTTTTCATAAAAGATTGCGCAGAATAGGCCGAAATATCAGAATTGTCAATGCCAACCACTGCTTTGGCCCCGGCTTGTGCTGCAAATATAGATAGTATCGATGTGTCGCAGCCGACATCAAGCACATCCTTAGCGTTCACAAAATCTTCGTTTTTGATTAAAGCATTCCTGTAGCTTGATGGCCGAACAAAAACGCAGATTATGAAATATATTTGTTTTAATATTGCATTTAAACTCACTTGAAACATTTTACCAGTTATGATCTTTTAATATAATAATTTAGCTTTTATTAACAATATCAGCTTTTGTTGCAAGAGTATTAATCAACTGCTGGTGCAGTGTTCCAACTCACTGACATCATGTTGAAAGACCAAAAGACTTTGATGGACTCCAAAGGCTCCTCTGCTTCGGCTGGAGATTTTATCTACTAAATGAAAAAAATTTTATGCATTGAAAATCAATTTAAATTATTCAGATCAAAAATTACCAATACGAAATACTTAGCCAGCAGCTGCTGCCTGCATTGAAATCTCTATTTTCAGTCTGTCTACACTGACACTAGCCAACATTTTTTTTGTTAGCTGTCAATAGCTATAAAAATGACTGTCAAATTTATAGCAAGTGATACACTTTTATAGGAAAAGTTCAGAAAGTTGAACTTTTCTATCCTCTAGTATCTCATGAAATCACAGGGGATATCACATGCTATAAAAATAGAAAAAGTAAGTCGGTTTCACACTCACATTTGTAAACACCATAAGGCAGGGCTCGCATGCTCTTTCTTTCTAACTAAAAATAAGATAAGATAAGATACGAAAAGATCACATGGAAACGCAGCTTAATATGTATTTAACCGAACACTTACGTTTTTACTAGTTAAGCCGCGTTTCCATGTGATCTTTTACTGTCTTTCAGTATCCCATATCACAAATTTTTTGCTATAAAAGCGAAGCAAATATATGTGGTTAAGTTTATAGCAAGTTTGATATATGTATGTGAAAATTTTTCAGTTATGTATGTGAAATAAATTCAGTTGCTGACAATAAAAAACTTTATTTGGGATACTCGTAACTACAATAATTCGAAGCCATCGCATACAGTAGATGCGCACACAGCCGAGGTAAATTGTTTGAGTTTTAACCCCTACCATGGAATCTATGAACTTGGTTCATTTTGGCAACAGGATTTGTTGATAAAACTGTGGCACTTTGGGAACTACGTCATCTCAAGCTAAAACTGCACTCATTTGAATCGCATGAGGATGCAATTTTCCAAGATCAATGGATCGTCATTTGCATGGTTGGGATTTGTCAAAAATTCGTTAAGAACAAACTACCGAAGATGCTGACGATGGACCACCCGAATTGCTTTTTATTCATGGTGGGCACACTGCTAAAATATCAGATTTCTTGGTGAATCCAAACGAGCCAAGGATTATTTGCTCAGTGTCGGAAGACAATATAATGCAAGTTTGGCAAATGGCCGAAAATTCTTATAATGATGAAGAGCAGGAGATACCAGCCACGAAGCTCGAGAGTGAGACTGCTTAAGTTTTCAACAGAAACATGCATGTTTATAAAATTCTATGCTTTCGATTTGACTTGATTTAAAATTATTAATTTATTTATAATTGTCTCATAAGCTCAAAACTTGTACCAGAAACTCGATAAATTCTGATTCAAAATGAATAAAAATACAATTTGTATTATTCCAAATAATATTTTTATTTTTTTCAAAGACGTCTTTTGTTATATCCTGCGATCGAGCATTACTATAGCTACGTCTACATTGCATAGTACCACTTACAAGTTCACCAACATCTACCTTAACTTCATCCTCTAAGAAGACTACCTGCTTCCGGGTTGACTGATCTGTAGGTGCTGTACCAAACATTACTGAATTTAGCAAATCGAATTAAGTATTGATGTAGTCGACAAATGCGCTTATTTTATAAATCTTGCTGCATTTCATGCAAAATTTATGCATAAAATTTTAAAAGTTTAAATCTACATTATTTAGGCGCTGGGGGAATGAGCTGAGCAATTGTTGATGATTCGAATGTCCAAATAATGAACTCCGCAAGTTTATATGTAGAATGGTATTTATTGTAGGTGTAAATTTACAGCCGAGTTTGGAGATTATTAAGAAAGTTTTATAATGATTATATTTTAAGTATTTAAGAATAATTTCACCAAATAATAGTTAAGTTTAAGTAGATTTAAGTAGATCAAAATATATAAATGTAAGTGTTTAATAATAATACCAGATTGTAGAGAGCAGGCGATTAAAAGATGTTGATGGCTTCCCAGCTGAACACACAAGAGACGGAAGTCTCGGTGGTTAAAATGCATGATGGCACGTAAAGGTCGGACCGTACCGTGGTGGGTTTGTTTAATAAGCTGTTGTTCATCCAGGGGTGAAACGAGCACAGGTTTGACGACGTCAACATACATATTGAATATTCAAATCGGCTATCATCATCTCTGACTCCATAAGTATTTATTTTGGGTCAACGACGTCAATGAGTGGTTCGCACATTACTTCTTTGCGCTTGTTCGACCATAAACATTATCCCAGAACTAAACATGCGATGTAAATTGAAGTACAATTCTATCCTCCTTTAGGTGATGTTCGCGTGCATATATAACGGTGTCAAGCATGCCTTTGAACAACAAAGAAATAGCCATTCATTCAGAGATAATTATATCCCACTTCTGGTGCGGCAGTGTTGTATAGTTCAGCCGTCTTTTAAAATGGAAAAAATTTAAAATGCCATTATTTCTAATAAAGAGTTGATATATGTTAAAAATTTAAAAATTTGATTCATTAAAACTTACATAACGATATCCATAGCATTCAATTATTCTTTCTTTATTCATTATTAATTTTTTATTCATTATCAACTTTTTATTCATTACTAGCTGAACCCGGTGTGCTTCGCTACTCCCCTCGTTATAAAATAAAATTAAAAGTGTTTATATATTTTTCACGCCATCGAATTTTCGAAATAAGTCCACCCCAGCGCCACTTACCGTGTCCATTTATACACAAATTATTTTCTTATGATCAAACAAACATACATTCTGAATTTCAGTTAAATTGGTCCATAAATTCAAATTTTCGATATAAGTCCACCCCAGCGCCACCTATCGGGTCCAAATATAGCCTATGTTACCCACCGTACCAAGATGAACATTACCTGAAAATTTCATCAAAATCGGCCCAGCCGTTTTGGAGTCCATACGTTACATACATACACACATCCTATTTTATATATATAGATTCACTTGTTATTCATTATTAAGTTTTTATTCATTATTCATTTTTTTATGGCTTGGGACTAAAATGAATCAAATATGAAAGTGAATATTTCAACCCCAAGGTTGAAGTTCTTCCAATATGGCTTGAAAACGTTTTTTCGTCAGTGCATCAGCACTCCAAGTACTTCAACTCTAACTTGAAGCCATGTGTAGACTCCCTTGATGTAGACATTATCAGCTTTTACTACCCATTGAACAACATTGAATGTTTATCTGACAAGACCAGTGATAGATTAGTTTTATAATACACGATGGAGGATGCAGCGCTCTTTTCTGGTATCGTCCCTTTGCTAATGGGGGCCTTTCCAGCTTTTCCCGGAGTCTGTGGCGAAGCCTTGCTGTATACATATACGTACCAGACTATTTATTTCGAATGATGAGTGTCATAACTTCTGCAACTGATATTTACAAATAAAATAAGGTATTTTCACTAGTAAATATTGTTGCACTCATCTCTTTGCATCCTTTTTATTGTGCCTGGCGATTATTTTGTTCTTTATATTTATATTAGTTATTTTTTGACAACTTCGATTTTTTTTTTCTATTTTATAAGAATGCTTTAAAAATAGTTGTCAGTGATGACAATAGTCCAAAAACCAAAAAAAAAACCAATGACTGCCGTATTTATAGCAAGTGATAGGCTTTTATAGCAAAAGTTAAAAAAGTTTAAGCCCAGTTTCCATGTAATCTTCTAAGATCTTCTAATATCTCCCACAATCACATCTTCAGTGGGAAAGAAATAGAATGCGAGTGCCTCTTTATGGGATTGATAAAGGAGCGTGCGAAACATACATACATTTTGCATTTTATAGCATGTGATATCCTCTACAATCTCATGTGATGCTGGGAGATCATAGAAGATCATGAAAGATCAACTTTTTTAACTTTTGCTATAAAAGTCTATCACTTGCTATAAATACGGCAGCCATTTAAGTTGTTTGTTGTTGGACTATTGTCATCACTGACAACTATTTTAATATTATTCTAAGGATGCTTTAACATGTCAAAATAGAAGCAAAATAAAATAGAAAAAAATCGAAACAATTTCATTGTTTAGAATTTTGTGAATGTTTGCTGTATTCAATATGTAATTATTTTAGTTACAAAAAACTGGTTATTAAATCTATTATTAAATAATATTTATTAATTATTAAATTGACGATTTTATACATTCCGTTTTGTTAGTGTTATGCCGTGGTGGCCTCTGAAAGCTTGTTTTATAGAGCCGGCACTGGTTGGTGTACTTTTGCCCATATTATACGGTGCTCATTTGCTCGGCGAGCAGATAATTTTGTTGTTGCGTCCAATGCGAAACTGTGAAAAATTTTGGAGAATACTACAACAAGCATATTGCACTGCCATGTGCACACCGAGCAAACGAGCATCGTTTAATATGGGAATTTTAAATCTTGACGCGGTGGACAGTTTCTTGATATCGTTGTGACTGACCCCGTTGTACTTTTCTGACATTTTTAAATTCTAGTGATAAAACAAATGCAATAAAATAGTTTCTTAAGCAAACAAATAAAAGCTACAAAAAATACGACAACAAACCAAATGTCATTATTTTATAGCAAGAATAACATAGATCCATCTCGCTCATTATAGCAGAAGATGTGATTGTCGGAGATCTTAGAAGACCACATGGAAACCGGGCTTTATCTTTCATGATCTTCTACGATCTCCTAGCATCACATGAGATTGTAGAGGATATTAGATGCTATAAACTGCAAAATGTATGTATGTTTCACACGCTCCTATATCAATCCCATAAAGAGGCACTCGCATTCTATTTCTTTCCGACAGAAGATGTGATTGTGGGAGATCTTGGAAGATCTTAGAAAATCACATGGAAACCGGGCTTTAAGGCCCAACCAAAATAGACGAAACGAGACGATAGCATTTTGACGAACGTCTGCACTCTTTACGGATGTTTACGGATTTAACCCAAAATGAAACGAGTTGCTCAACTCGTCTGAAACAGCTGATCAGTAGGCAAGCGAGTATTATTTATTTATTTATATTGTGCATTTTGTAATTTTTAATAAAGATTTGTGAAAAATTAGTGAAATAATGGCGAAATTGAAACAAATTGATGAAAATAAAATAAAAATGCACTCTGCACAGCTGTTTTTGACGAGTTACTACGCTAGCAGTTCGGTTTTTACGGAATAATACGTCTTGTCAAGCTGTTTCGTTTAGTTTCGCCAGTTGCGTTTGCTCATTTTGGGTAACAACATTAATATGCATTTAACCGAACACTTACGTGTTTACTCGTTACGTAGCAAAACGTCTATTTTGGTTGGGCCTTTGAGGCGGAATCAATTATTGCTCCGAGAATTGCCTTGTGGAAAATAGACTTATTTTCTGTTAGCACTGAATTTATTTACATTTAATAGCATATTGTGAAATCATTTAATAGTCTTTAAATTTGCCGTATTTACTGTATTGAATTAAAAAAAAAGCAAGAAATGTCTGGAGGTTCATTAATTACGCTTAAAGAAGAAGCAATAGATTCTACTGGTGGAATGAGTGGAAACCATCAATCTTCTACTTCTCAATCAAACGCCTCAACAACCTCCAATGCAAATGTTAATACAACAACCAATGCAGCACCACCCGAAGGAACGCGCCAAAACAGTCTGCAGCGTATACAGCAGCGCAAGCAAAAAGTTTTCAATTTGCCTATATCACAAAAACTAGCCAAATTGTCTATGTATTCTGCATGTCAGAGTGAAAACTGTCGTTGTACAGGCTGGAAGACACCGCAAGAAAATCGGCATCGCGATGTGGAGTCTTCATATTGTCCAGAGTTCAGCGAAGAATGTCGAATTGCGAACTGTAAACACTCGCTTCAGAGTCATATTTCACATCTTGATGGAATTTCAAGTGCTCAGATGAATGACTTGCTTGGTGCAATTATTGACATGGAAAATTTGTTTATGTCTATGCAACGAGTCGAAGACGAAGATACTAAAAAAGTTTATTTATATTTATTTCGCTTACTACGGCAATGCGTTCTTACAAGACAACAGGCTGTTATCCGCGGTCCACTTGGCGACCCACCTTTTGAGTCTCCTTGCATTGCCAAAGCAATATCGTCGTTTGTATTTTATAAATATAACCATCTAAGCCAGACTGAACTGCAGACGATGACTGAGGTCGCGAAAACTTTTCTCAATTTTCTGAACCATTATAACTTTGAGCCGCCCTCAATGCGTCGCGTAGATTTGACTCATGAAGATGCATCCAACTACAAGATTAATTACACTCGATGGTTAGTGTTTTGTCATGTACCCGCATTTTGCAATTCCTTGCGTCATTTCGAAACATCACTGGTATTCGGTCGCACTCTACTCAAAACCGTTTTTCAATACATGGCTCAACAGTTAAAGAAGAAATGTATTTCGGAACGAGATCGCTTTCCTGTAGACAAACGTTCAATAATAACGCAGATGCCCAAATTTTTAGAAGCTTTAAAAGGAGAACTGCTTAAGGAAGAATCTCCTATTTGGGATCAGTCTTATCGACCACCGACAGCGTTTCTGATGCAGCAGCGTAAGCGTCAGCAGGAAGCTGCATCATGTAGCACCACAGTAGGCGCAAAAAGATCTTTTAGTAATGAACCAGCACATAAACGAATAAAAAAGGAACTACCTGAGCGTGGAATTAGGTAAATACATTCACCAAGTATACAAAAAGTCTTCAAAGACGCAGTAAAATAATATTGAATACACCTTGAGCAAGGTAGCGCAAACTAGCACCTACTTAATAGATTGGTGC
This sequence comes from Dichetophora obliterata, assembly GCA_963920525.1. Taxonomy (NCBI): domain Eukaryota; kingdom Metazoa; phylum Arthropoda; class Insecta; order Diptera; family Sciomyzidae; genus Dichetophora; species Dichetophora obliterata. The sequence continues at coordinate 87,180,157 of OY986438.1, read as the reverse complement.
TGCGAACATTCTTACTTATACTCGTCTCTTTGCTAGTGTTTCTTTATCAATTAACGCTTTGAAAGTGTTCTTTAACATAACTAGTGTCCGACCCAATATTCGGTTTCGGTTACGGACAGTTTCGGCCCTTTTTGTTAGTTTCGGCTATACGTCTTCAATATGACCGAAGCCGAAACTTTTGATAAAAATTGGGAACAATTGAAAATGAACGGAAACTCGTTTTATTTCTTTCTTTCTTTTTAATCGTATGTATTAAGACCTAATTTCAATTCCGTTTCCTTACGTCAATTTTCCTACAAAAGTAAGAAAAGGGTATCGAAAGAAAGGTAATGCTGTCACCTATTCAACGAGCCATCAATCTTAAATTATCATGCATTACTTTTGAAGATATTAACATTTTACGTATTATGCACACTTGTAATAGGCGGCCTTTGGCCGCTGCTTAGGGATTACACCCTCAGTAAGTCTAACACCGGCTTCGCTGTCTACAGTACTTCTGAATATAATTCTCTTTGTAATGGGCGACCGCCGCTTAGGGATTACATTCCACAGTAAGTCCAACACCGGCTACGCTGTTTACAGTACTTCTCCCGAGAAACAATTTCATAGTTTGTGTCAATAAAGTATCTGATATATGTCCGGTGGCTGTGTCGTTAAATGTCTGAATCTGCACCGAAAGAAGTGCTATTTCTGGAACACCCTGGGCAGGCATAATGTACGAACGAAGACCGATTCGGGCACTCGTCAGTTTATTGTGTCCGAATATAGTCGCTCGTTTTTGAACACTTTATTGACATAATACATAATGTAGACTTACTATGGTACTATTTCAGGTACCTTTCAAGGTACTTGTTTGGTATGTTTCGGGTACATTATAGTTAAGACTCAGGCCAGGTTTGATACATATCAGCTACTTTATTGACACAATATATAAACTTTTTTCTCGGGTCCTGTTCCCTGAAGCTCGTTTGCATTCGGCTTAATATCAATGTGCGATTAATTTTTTTCGCAGTTTTTCGTTACTACTCGAAGCTTTTAAAAATAAAATTGAGTCCGATACTCTGGAATTTTGTGCCTGAGTAGTTTGGTACGGACAGAAATTGTTTCTCGGGTCTGGATATAAATTTCGTAAAAGGGCGAACCATCAAGTGTGCTTAATGCCAAAAATGTTATATCTTTAAAAGTAATGCATGGATTTTTATGATTGGCTCGTTAAATTGATACCCATAATTCTGAGTTTTGTAGGAAAATTAAAAAAAAACACAAGTTTCTCAGGCCAATTTTTACAACTTTGGACCCCTATAACTTCTAAACGACTTGAGAGCGGCCTGAAATTTTTTAACTAAGATTTGAACTAAGATAGCCTTAATACATACGATTAAAAAAAATTAATGTAAATTTTGAGCTTACGTTCATCTTCAATTATGCCAAAAATTGTTTGCATCAGTCATTTAATTCAAATATATAAGTTTGGTTTAATAAAAATATTTACAACGCGTTATACAAAACAAAAGTGATGAATTCGTATATTAATTAAGGTCTGTTCCCGTACTTTTGTAGCAGAAATTAGCAAGTTATAAAATTTGAGAGAGTAAGCGGAAAATTGCTCTGCGTAAAAAATTGCAAAAAGGACGGGAAAAGGTTTTTAGCAAAAAGTTGCAACTTTTCAAGAAAAGTCAAAAACATATCTTTATTTCTTTTGTAAAAATTGGACGAATGTCGGATCAAAAGAATAAATTGGCTTCCCTGTTGTTTTTTGTATTGTTTTAATAGCTAGTACTCTAATTTGACATCAGTCGACAAAACATGGCAGGTTGCGAATTGCTGGGAATTTCTGCTACGCCAAACTTATGTAGCAGAAAAAAATCAACATTTGACAAGGACTGGATTACTTATTTTCGGTCTCTTGCGAATGTTTTGGGTTCGGGAACAGGAAATAGCAGAAAATAGCACGAATTCGTACGAATATTCAAGTACGGGAACAGACCTTTGATTTATCGTGTACACGCAAAACATTTTGATTAATTTCATGTGTTCGATATTATCAATTTCGATTTTATCATCTCTATTGCAATTTATATTAAAATTTTATAGGTACTGAATCCAAAAAAATAATAAAGGAATAAAGGAAAAGAAAACGAAATATTTATATTTTTATAATACTAACTTTTAAAAAAAAACAAAGATACTTTGTTTGGTAGTTCTATAAAAGTGTACATTGGAGGTGCATACTATTTTGAGTATGTACGGAAGATATAAAAGATGCAATACTTTTGTAATAAAAAACAAAATAAGAAATGATCTCAGTTGTTATTATAGTAAACTTAAATTAGTTATAATAAACTTCAGTATTCAAATATTAGCTTTTTTATATTAAAATTTTTTCTTATACCCTGGTTATGCTAGGCCAACATGTTGGGTGAACTGATTTTGTTGTTAGTGTTTTACGAATAAAATGAGAAATTATCTTTTTCTCCTGCTCATTTTTTCGCTCTCACGCCAAACATTTTTGTTTTCTGCATGGCAAAATTAGACTAGGTAGTGTTAGGGCGGAGAGCCGGTGACCGAAACTGCCAAAAAGAAGTTGACAACTCATACAAAATCTGCAACCAATGTGCGCTGTCCAGGCTCTTTGAAGCACAACAGTGCTTTGTGCCCTAAAAAGGACATTGCTATAAACTATTAAAATGAATTTGTGTGCTAATCAATCGAGTTTTTATTTGAACTGAAGTAAATGAAAATTTCTAATTTTCATTTTGATTTACAAAAACAAAGTTTACTAAAAATAATATCTATAAAACATACAACAGTAAAATAACTTCAAGTAACATTAGCTTCAACACTTTCCCTTGTTATTGAAGTTATTGAACTCCCATCCTGTCACATAAAATTGCAAGCCTAGTCTTTTGAAGTGGCTTTGTCATTATGTCAGCTACTTGTTCAACGGTTGATATTTGTTGAATACTTATCTTTCCTTCAGCAACCTTTTCACGAATAAAAAAATGTTTAATTTCAATATGTTTGGTTCGACGATGAAACTCTGGATTCTGCGCAAGTCTGACAGCTGCTGCATTATCCACTTGCAAAACTGGAACTTGATCTAACTTTATGATTTCGTTGAATAGTCTTGACAACCAAATGATTTCCTTAGCTGCTTCGTTTGCTGCTACAATTTCAGCTTCTGTAGTTGAAGTAGCCACCATAGTTTGACGTCTGCTTAGCCACGAAATTGCACCACCTGCGTACTTCACCACAACTCCTGAAGTTGAACGACCTGTCTTCGTACAACCACCAAAATCTGCATCGCTATAGCATTCCAGAACTCCTTTGTTCACATTACGGTTATAAACTATGCCAGCATCAATTGTTCCAGCAATGTATCGCAACATCCTTTTTACTCGCACTATATCTTCATAAGTTGGTTTCTCTAATGATCGTGAAGAAAATCCAACACTATATGCTAAATCCGGCCTGGAACCAAGCATCAAATACATAATTGCTCCAATAGCTTCGCGGTACGGAAATTGCTTTTCCTCAACTACTTTCCCTGATTGGGATACATCTGAAGATTTCAGCATTGGTGTTGACACAGGTTTGCATCCTGTAAAGTTGAAACGCTCGAGGATCCTTTTTGCATATGCCGTTTGACTTATTTTCAAAACATCATTTTTCCTTTCAATTTCTAATCCCAAGAAATAATCAGCTGTTTTCGAGACTATCTTGAATTCAACTTTTAATTCATTAATAAACTCTTCCAGGTCATGAGAATCGCTTCCTGCAACTAATCCATCATCAACATATAGGACAAGGATTATCTACTTATTGTTTCTCTCCCGAATATATAAACATGAATCTGCTTCACAAGCTTTGAATCCAAGCAGTGCTAAATAGCACCCAAATCTTTTATTCCAGCATCTTGGTGCCTGCTTCAGCCCGTACAAACTTCTCTTAAGTTTGCAGACCCTGTTCGTACCATCATCGTATCCTTCGGGCTGTTTCATGAAAATTGACTCCTCTAATTCACCGTATAAAAATGCCGTAGAGACATCAAACTGCTTTAAATGTAACCGCTCAGTTGCAGCAATACTTAAAAATGCACGTATTGTTCCCATCCTTGCAACTGGACTAAAAGTTTGGCTATAGTCTATGCCCTTGCGCTGGCTGAATCCCTTTATGACTAGTCTTGCTTTATACTTGTCAATACTACCGTCAGTATTAATTTTCAAACGAAATACCCACTTACATGATATTGCCTTGGCTCCTTTTGGCAGTGATGTCAACACCCATGTCTGATTTTCATCTAATGATGCTATTTCTGAATCCATAGCGTTTTTCCACTCAGTTCGCTGTTTACAGTTTGCCGCCTCTTGAAACGTATCTGGAGTTTTATAGCATCTTTCTGTAAAACGAACGTAACGTGCATATCACGAAGGCTTCGTTCAAAAGCCGAATGTCAGCTGTTTTCGCTTGATGTAAAAATAATTTCTTAGCCCAACGAGAACAGCTGATTCAGAAATGAACGACAACGTAACTGTAGTGAAAATTTGGCTTGATGTATTAAAAAAATTTGAAACGAAACGTCAAATATAGACGATGAAAATTTTCTTATCGTTTAGAAATTTGTTGACATGGAAGTTGCTGAAAATAAATCCTAAGTATTATTTTATTAACAAATGCAAGAATTTAGAATCAATTAATTTATATTTTATTTAGCACACAACAAACTACAAGCGAGCAATTTGGAGTTGGATTGGATCTTGGGTTTTTACCTGCTTTGCAGATTTGCCTGCCTTGCCTGCTTTGCATCCGATTCATTAAAATTGTATAAAGCGATCGCGGAAAAAATTATAATTATTAATTTTCACTATGATCGAATTTGCAGCAAAAATTATTCATATATGTCAAAAAAAAAAAAAAAAACGAAACAGCTGATGCAAAAAATGATGCCACTTATTATATATTCAAATATTGCTTAGAACAAGTATAAAATATTTAACGTTTTTATCAGTTTTACGCAAAATTAAGGAATTTTACAATCTGGTAATAATGTTTTTGACAAATACTCACGTTAAGAGTATTTGAGCAACGTAAGCAACGTAACAGTGGACGACGATGCAAGAAAAAATACATCAAGCCAATTTTGTCCGATATCGTCAGAAAACGAACGAAGCTTAAGACGAAGGCTACGTTTTACCTAAAGATGCTATTAATATCATTTATGAAACTTTCTGCTTCCATTACATATTCATCGAAGTACTTCGGTCTTTTTAAAACAGGAGCATCTCTTAGGCGACGTGCTACCGGCAGTTCTTCTTCATCTTCTTTATTTGTCTCTTCGATGATTTCAACGTCACTATCATTTTCTTCTCTTATTCGCTTCTGTCTTGCAAAATGTTCAAGCTCTTTATTTTCTTGTTCAGGCACTTGTGTTACTTTGGGTTCTATATTATCTTGCTCGGGCACCTTTATTACTTCTTCTGCTTGAATATCATCATTGCTGGATGAAATATCCTTATATGGCAATGTAACGTTTTCCTGACACACAGCGGGTTTTTCTAGAAAACTTACGTCTCTGGAAACTTCCACATTTCTTTGACCTTGCACAAAGATTCTATACCTTTCGTCACCATCGTATCCTACAAGATATCCTTTCACTGCTTTTGAATCCATTTTCCTGCGTTTTTGCACTGGGACATGGACGAAACACGTAGAACCAATGATTCTTAGATGTTTTATACGAGGCTTCCTTCCCAACCACAGCTCATACGGCGTTACACCATCTTGTGAGGATTTTCCAGTTCGATTCAATATGTAGATTGAGGAATGAACTAGCTCCGCCCAAATTGCTTCTGGAAACTCGATCTCTGAATTTGAGTATTTGAAAGTTCTCGCCATCTCCACAATAGTACGATTTTCCCGTTCACTTCCTCCATTTTGCTCAGGCGTGTATGGTGCCGTAAGGCGTTGCGTAATTCCATTTTTCTGTAGAATTGCTGGTACTTCCCCATTATCGAACTCGCCACCGTTGTCACTCAGTAACGCATTGATTGAATGTCCTTGCATCTTTGCATGCGCTAACATCTGCTTCAGTACTTCCTTGACTTCAGATTTAAATTGAATAAAGTATCCATAGCGAAACTTTGTATAGCTATCTTTAAAAACTACTAAATATCGTTTTTTGGAAAACGATTCGGCGAAGGGACCGCAAACATCCGTTGACATAAGCTCTCCTGGCTTAGTTGCTTGCTTCCTAGTCCCAAATGGTAATCGATGAGCCTTACCAAAGATGCACGGCTCGCATAATTCCCTCTCTAGTTTGACTTCGATGCCTAATTCCCTCTTAAGCATCTCCTTGACATGTCGTTTATCCTGATGACCCCATCTCTCATGATACAGCTGAAGCATTGAGCTTTCTGCAACAACAACATTCGCTTGTACCTTTTTATTTGCATTTAATGGTTTAATAAGCGCCTTGTACAAGCTTCCTCCTACTTCTCGTGTTCCATACAGTATTGCTCTGCCGTTATTTTCTAGCCAACACTTTGTTGCAGTTGACTTGAACTGACTTCTCTGATTCCGATCTTGAGCTGCCAATATCGAGAACAAGTTTCTTGAAATGTCAGGAACGTACCAAACGTCGTTCATCACCACTTCTATAGTCTTGCCATTTATTTTCGACATCGCCTGAATAGTTCCTGATCCAAATGCCATCATAGTCTCTTTACCAGCAGCCTTAATGCTACAAGGTCACTCAAATTCTCTGTAATTTACGAAGTAATCTGCATTATTAGTCACATGTTTTGTAGCTCCATTGTCAATCCACCAATCTGTTGAATTAGTTGTAACAACACACGTCTCATTACAAATTGCAATGAAGGATTCTCTTGCATCGATTAAATTTCCATGCGCGTAACCCTGCGACTTGTTTTTGGCTGGTCTACCATCTGCTATCCACTTCTTGCAGTCTCGAACCCAGTGACCCCGTTTCTTGCAATAGTTACAGCAGTCGTCCTTCGGTGAGGGCTTGCTACTTGAACTCGTATATTTCTGCTTGTGCTTGTCAGCTTTTACAACAAGCGCTTCTTCTATATATTTTCCCTCCTTGTCAGCTACATTTCCTCCAAAATTTCTTTCGTACATGCATAATTGCATCGTCAGCTCATCGAAAGTTTTGTCGTTATCTTTAGATAAGAGCATCCAGCTAGACCGAAACATCTCAAACTTGATAGGTAGAGTATGTAACGTCTTACATACTAGCAGTAAATCTGGCAACGAATTTTCTCCTTTGGCAACAAGTCCATTGTTTAACTCGTTCCACAAACTCCGAAGTTTAGCAATATGTGTTGAGGCATCTTGACCACTAGTCCAATTGAACGCAAAAAATTCGGTGCAAATTTTGAAGAGCTGATCCTTTGATGTTGCTTCAAATTGCTATTTTAGCGCTACCCACGTATCATAAGCTGATTCCTTATCCATGACTTTTTGATACACCTCATCTGTGATTGAGCTTGTTAGCATAGTCTTGGCAAAGCTGTTTGCCTTTCGATAAAAACTGCATTTTTCCCTATAGTCTTTTTCTTGACCTTCCGTGGCCCCAACTGCTAGCGGTTCTGGCTTCTCCAACCGCTTGTCGATGACATCTAGAGCGCCGTCGTGGTAGTCCATTAAATCTCTTATTTTTCTCTTCCACATTGGCCAATCCTTTTCGCTCGACAACTTCTTAATATTTTTCGCAAAATCCATCGCTCGTTCTTGAATAGTTTATTCCTTCTTTTTATATTTTTATTAATACAGGCGAGTGCCTGGGCCCATAACCTATTAAAATGAATTTGTGTGCTAATCAATCGAGTTTTTATTTGAACTGAAGTAAATGAAAATTTCTAATTTTCATTTTGATTTATAAAAACAAAGTTTACTAAAAATAATATCTATAAAACATACAACAGTAAAATAACTTCAAGTAACATTAGCTTCAACATAAACATGGCAATGGAGGCAGAGGTAGAATGTAGCGCGGAGCTGAAAATTTTTAATAAAAAGGAGCAGACACTGGACAAGAAAGAGAAGCTATTAAATAAAAGCATTTATTTAATGAAGAAAACTTTCAAAATAAGATAAAAATATTAAATAAAAATAAGCCAAAGCCTATACAATGTATAGTATATATTAGGGCGGGTCGATTTAAAAATCTCCCATTGCTCAGCGAAAATTGTATTCTGGGGATCAAAATAAGAAACTTTGCCCGAGGAACTATACCTCTAAAACGAATTCTAATGCCCCAACTTTTGACTTTTGCCCGTAGGGTCAAATTTTGAAAAATCCCTCTTTGACCGATTTAGAGTGCCCCAATCGAGTCCAAATGTATAACCGACCCCCACTAACTTTGGATGGCCGATACACCCATGCCAGTGGCACACACCCTGGAACCCCCTGCGGGTTCCCCATACAAACATTTCAAAAAATCACCGTTTGATTTGGAGACTGCACAGATGCTTTTAACATCAAATTCGTTGCTACTGAAAAAGTGCCTAAATAAGCACAACGGCATCCCTGCTGACCAGCAATAAGTTTTATCAAGTCAGTCCTTGTCGAGCTTTGAGCTAAGTGTGTTGTTATATATATAGTGAGCATTGCATAGAGCTAATAAAAGTGGATTTTTTTATAAACTGTTTTCCCACTCTAAAAAGTGAGTTGTTTTATTTTATAAAATTGAATAAATGTAAGGTTAGGTCCTTCGAGGTGAGCTGGGCAACGGATCCAAAACACAATGAGAATGCAATACGAAAGCAAAAATACCAAAATGGCTGAGTTTGACAGTTATGATCACTAAAAAAGAGACCACATTCAGCCCTAACACTACTTTGTCTAGTTATACTATGGTTTGCTGTTTGAAACAGCAAACATGCCAAACATTTTCATTTTATAACGAATTTTATATTTTTTCAACAAACATAGCATAACCAGGAAATTAATATTTGATCAGTGAAAAAAATTCACAAAATTAAATAACAAACATTTTACTTATTTGTAATGCATCATAATTTTAAAAAAGAAAATATTGGGTACTTGGATTATTATATATACTTCATTCCTCTGTTTATAGTATAAAAACCAAAGAAAGGCACATATATCTTATACTATTATATAAAATTTTATTGCAAATTTTCTTTTACCAGTTAAGTCCAAAAGTACTGGGCGGATTTTTATAAAAAACGGATTTTTTTCCTTTCGAAATTGTTTTAATAAGTATATTTAATTAAGAAGTGTTAAGTTTTTAAGAAATAATTCCAGCTTCCACGCATTGCTTAATCAATTTCTTTTCACGCGTTTGTGTTGCGAGATTTTCAATAAACTCCATGTTCCTCTCTTCTCTTATTTTGACCTAGCGGGTCAAATGCAGAAATGGGTATTGTTCGAATAAATTTTTAACTAGATAATTATTCGAATTAATAAATTATTCGAGCTTTTTATTCGCGAATAATTTATTCCTGAACAACTTTTTGTTTGTTATTCACGAATAAAACAATTATTTATTATCTTTTATTCGAAATTTAGATAAATAGTAAAGTTGTTCTAAAAAACTTTTTTGGACAATTTGTTTTTACTTAGAAAATCTGAATTTGTAAGAAGTTTGCATTTTTACTTGAACAAAAAAACTGTGAAAAAAATGTCGGCGATAACGAGGTGCTTCTAAATTTAACAAATACTATTTCCAATTATATGTGATACAAAAATACTGGTTGTCGCGCTTACGCTACTTGATGGGAAATATTTTAAATACGTTTCCGGGAAGAATCAGAACGTATTGGCCAACGTATTCACCGACATCAACGTCTAACTATTTCAGTTGATCTCGTCTCTTAGCCGGTGTCAGTCGCTTTCCTTGTGTTGCTTTTTTTAATGCAATTTTTGTTTATCTGTTTTTTTATTCCCATTTATGCTGTGTTATTAATTTGTGTTTAAAAAGTTTTCTTGTTAATAAAGTGTTAACTGTGCTCAAACTGTGTAATAAATTTTTTTAAGTTTTACTGTGTATCATTTTAGTTATTGTGCATAATTTGATTGCTAAGCTGCTGCATATGTATTTTTTCTTTCTCTTATTGCGTTCCCGTTTGTGCGTTATTTGTTTATTTGAATAAACTAAGCACAGAGAATTGTTGCAGTTGGTTTTACACTGTAACATATTACCTTAACCTATTAGTGGACATTATATTTGCTCACATAAAAGTAATTAAATTTGTTTTTTCGCTATGGAATATTTTTCCGTAGAAAACTTCGCTGATTGTTCTTTAGACGAGCTTTGCAAGTCAAAAGATTCTGAACCCTATTTTCAGTTGTTCTGGACCATGTGGGCGTTTGTTTCATACATCATGTGCTGGTATCTCTAAGTCGTTTCTTGATGATTTAATATCAACACGATCCGATCTTCGCTGGTATTGTGCTTCGTGTAGGTTTCTTTCACCAGATGAGTTTTTCTCAAAAATTAAGCTTTTCGGTCTTAACGAAATTGTTACATTTTTTAACGAAGTAAGCACCTCACCCAGTACTAGCATTTATTATGAAAATTCTTCATTGGAAAATATTTCGACTGCGTTGTCTCAGACGCTTTCAGGCTCTCCTTCTGAGACTCAAATAAATTAATCTAAAATGGACCTAAATATTTCGAAGAAAAGAGAAATAGTTAAAAAAATAAAAATAATAAGCGACACATTACGCTTCCAGCCACTTTTGAGGCGAAGCACCATTCTCGGCAAAACCAGTGAGAATAGATAATAGATCTACTTCTCCATAGCATCCATCTGTTTCTCCCTCGGCAAGAAATGAGATTGATATTTCTAATCAGCGCAATAGTTCATTAAATTTAAGAGCGGTGTCAAAAAAGAAAGAATATTTTCATTTCAGGCCTTCAGCCCAACACAACAAGCGACAATGTATTGACGTTTGTCAAAAATAACCAATTGGTAAGTCAAACTGCTTTCTGCTTATACAAAAAAATTGGCAATAAGCCTTCCCATGCATCATTTATTTTCACAGTTGCTGCTGTTCTCGCAGTTTGCAACTGTTCTAAGCTCTAGTTTGTGGGCTGATAATGTCTTCGCTTCTGAGTGTAAGCCTAAACATAGGTCTAGAACAGTCGTCATCAACTTATGTTTTCCCATGGCACGCGGGCGTAGTATGTTTTTGTGCTTTTGCACACGAAGTATTAATCGGCTCGCTGTGTTTGTACACTGCGTAAAAATTTGTTTTTTCTGCTGTGCTTGAAATTTTAAGTCAGTATGCTTTGAGTGGTCATGCGGTGAGGGTGTTGCTCGCTGTTTTATTTTAAAATGTTTTAAATTCAAATCTATCATTAAAATTAAAACAAAACAATATAAAACATTAAAAAATTTAAATAAAAAACTTAAAACACAAATTTATAATGTATATACATATAAAGAAAACCTTAATACATTCTTTTCAACACTTGTCTGACTGTCTAAAATGTCTGACTGTCTCAACCTGGCGAGGCCAGCATAATCTTTGTGAAATCGCCTCAAGTCGACTCAAATCTCCACGTGGTGTTTCCTGGGCAACGTCAAAACTGACAACAGTTAGTTTGGCGGCTAATCTGATCGGCGGGCCTCCCTAGGCTTAAAATAGGTTGTGCGTCGGGTTTGAAGTCCACCCGTAAAAACCTATTTCAATGAAAACAACCAAGAAAAGAAGAAAACTGATCCCCAAATCTGATGACGACCTCCGCCAACGATAAACTGATAATGATTTACGGATATGCACCTGGAATGTCCGAACCCTTAATTGGGAAGGTGCCTCTATCCAACTGACTGATGTCTTGGAAAGATACAAAGCTGATATCACTGCTATCCAAGAAATGCGATGGAAGGGACAGGGTTGCATTCGGCATGCACCCTGTGATATCTACTACAGCGGCCATGCGAAGAAGCACGATTTTGGATGCGGATTTGTAGTTGGCAAGAGACTACGGCCCCACGTCCTGCGATTCACACCTGTGAACGAACGACTTGCCATAATCCGCATCAAGGTTAAATTTTTCAACATAAGCCTAATATGTGCACACGCTCCGACAGAAGACAAGGACGATGAGATCAAGGAAATTTTCTACGAGCGCCTTGAAAATGCTTACGAGCGCTGCCCCCGTCACGACGTAAAAATCGCGCTTGCTGACTTCAACGCTAAGGTGGGCAAGGAAAATATTTTTGGTCCAACAGTCGGAAAGTTCAGCCTCCACGACAACACCTCCGATAACGGAATGAGGCTGATTGACTTCGCCGCAGCACGAAACATGGTCGTAAGTAGCACTAGATTCAAGCATCTCAATATTCATAAAGCCACCTGGATGTCCCCTGATCAAAAAACCAAGAATCAAATTGATCACGTTTTGATCGACGGAGTATTGGATGTATTGGATGTACGCACGATCCGTGGTGCAAACATTGACTCGGATCACTACCTTGTTGCAGCCAAGATCCGTACACGTCTGTGCGCAGCTAAGAATACACGCAACCCTACACAGAGAAAGCTAGACGTCGACAAGCTGCAATCGAAACAGACAGCCGATGCTTTCGCCACTCGACTCTCACTCCTGCTTCAAAGCACTCCTCCAATCGATGATATATGCGCGCAGTGGACACAAATTTCCAACTCTATTCGTGCGGCTGCTGAAGAGGTGATTGGCTACCAACGCCCTCTCGGAAACCAGTGGTACGACCAGGAGTGTCGCGACGCCAATGCAGAGAAAAACGCCGCCTACAATGCCACCCTGCAGTCGGTTGTAACGCGCGCTGCTAAGGAGCGATACAAAGAAAAGAGGAGGGAAGAGAGACATATTTTCAGGCGGAAAAAAAGAGAGGCAGAAAAGCGCGAGCAGGAAAAGATTGAGATGTATGATGACAGGAATGAGGCCCGAAAATTTTTCGAAAAAATAAGATGCCTTGCCGATGGTTTTAAAACCAGGGCCTTTTCCTGTAAGGATGTAAACGGAAATCTAGTGACAGATGTCCAGAGTACACTGACGTTATGGGGGGAACACTTCTCTAAGCTTCTAAATGGCAACACTGACAACAATCTCGCCAATAGAGATGATATTCCGGAAACCCCAATTTTGGATGACAGCGTTGAGGTTCCGCTGCCCGACTATGATGAAGTTCTGACAGCTATAGCTCGGCTTAAAAATAACAAAGCCGCGGGAGCTGATGGCTTACCTGCTGAGCTGTTTAAGAACGGAGGCGAAGCTCTACCTAAATGCATTCACGAGCTTCTATGCAGAATATAGTCGGAAGAATGCATTCCGAACGATTGGAATCTCAGTGTGCTCTGGCCAATCCACAAGAAAAGCGATCCCACTATCTGTGCCAATTACCGTGGGATAAGCCTTCTTAATATCGCATATAAGGTCCTGTCGAGCGTTTTATGTGAAAGATGGAAGCCCATTGTAAACGAACTGATTATTTTGAAACGAACGACAGATTTTCACGCTACGACAAATCTTGGAGAAGACTCAAGAAAAACAAGTCGACACCCACCATCTTTTTGTCGACTACAAAGCCGCCTTCGGCAGCCCAATAAGGAAGCACCTGTACTCCACCATGTCTGAATTTGGTATTACTGCAAAACTAATTTATTATGTTATCCTAACGACTTTACAGGATAACACTGAGCAACACCAGCAGCGCAGTTAAAATCGGGAAGGACCTCTCCCCAACATTTGTTACAAAACGAGGTTTCAGACAAGGTGATTCCTTATCGTGCGACTTCTTCAACCTAATGATGGAAAAGATCATCCGAGCTGCTGATCTGAGACGTAGTGGCACAATATTCTACAAGAGTGTTATGCTGCTTGCGTATGCTGATGTCATAGATATCATTGGCCATAATACGCGCGAAGTCAGTGCAGCATTTTCCAGATTAGAAAGAGAGTCAAGTCGAATGGGTCTGGCAGTGAATGCAGATAAGATGAAATACTTAGTGTCAATAAACAAACAGTCCCAGCGTCTTGGAACCCACGTTACCGTTGACAATACCTCCTTCGAGGTTGTGAAGAACTTCGTTTATCTGGGATCCAGCATTAATTCAACCAACGACATCAGCATTGAGATCAAACGAAGAATAACTCTTGCCAACAGGTGTTACTTTGGGCTCAGTAGGCAATTGAGAAGCAGAGCCCTCTCTCGACGAACGAAAATCACACTCTATAAATCGCTCATCATGCCCGTCCTACTTTACCCATCACAAACCTGGACGCTGCGCAGTTTAGATGAAAAGACTTTAGGAGCATTCGAGAGAAAGATTCTTCGTAAGATCTACGGACCAATCTGCGTCAATGGCGAGTACCAAATACGGTGGAATGATGAACTGTATGAGCTGTACGCTGACATCGACATAGTCAAGCGCATTAAAATCGAGCGGCTTCGCTGGCTTGGTCATGTTCAGCGCATGAAAGACGATGCTCCAGTGAAGAAAACATTCGATTCGGTACCCAGCGGCGCAAATTCTTAGATGAGGCCAAGACCGACATACGGTTGTAGCGCCAACTACGTAAGTTTATAATTCTGTACAGCATTATTTACAATTACTATTCATACTAACAAATTCAGTGTATATTTAATTTTATAAAATCTACTGTAAGCCTTTTAAATTGATGAATGTTATGCTCATGTTTTATTATATCCGGAAGTGTATTGAATTACTTTAAGCCATTATACATTATCGAGTTCTGCGTGCTACTTTTGTTGAATCTCATAAGTCTGAAGTCATTTGCTCTTCTTAGGTTGTACGGTTGTATGTCTCTGACATTAACGAGCTCATCTTGTAGTTACTCTGGATACACACAGAGTTTTACATTGAATACAAATATCAGGACTCTAAAGGACGGACGTTGTTTAACATTTAACCACATTAACATTCGTAACATATAGGACGTAGGGGTATAGATATTGCACTTAATTATTACTCGCATTGCTTTATTTTGCAGTATTTGTAGTCTTTTCTTAATACTGTTATTGCACATGTATAAAATAGTTGCACAGTAGTCAAAATGTGGCAGTAAGATTGTATTGAAAATCATTACCGCATTTTGGAAGTTTAACCTGTTTCTAATTCTGCTTAAAAAGCCCACTTTTTTACTTATTTTGTTGCATATGTAATCTGCATGCTCATTAAAATTTAATTGTTTGTCTACTATCACACCCAAGTATTTTATTGAATTAACTTCACTTATATTTTCACTGCCGATTTGAAAAAAGAGGCTTTCATTCGAATTTAAAATTATATATTTTGTTTTGTCCATATTTAACTTTAGTTTATTCATACAAAGCCACCTGTCTAAATTTCGAAAGTCTTCTTGCAATTTGTTCTGTATATCACTTAAGTTTTTGCAGTTTATATATATTAATGTGTCATCCGCAAATAACGCATTATTGCACCATTTTAAGACAGTGCTACTTTTGTTAATGTCGAGCAGAAAGAGATCCACCCCTAGTGTTGTGCCCTGTGGTACTCCGATATTGGCAGCTTTTTTTTCTTGAGAAGTAATATCCATAATTTTTGTGCTCTGGGTTCTTTCACTTAAATATGATTCAAACCATCTCTTTTCGACACCCCTTATTCCATATCTTTCCAATTTCTGTAAAAGGAAGTTTTTGTCAACTCAGAATTTTTCTGAAGATATCGCGTTAACTGAAACTTGATTAAACGGAGGAATTACTGACTTAGAACTGTTTTACAATAGTTTCCAAGTGTATAGGAAGGACAGACACGCTGACAATAATTCTGCAGTTGGTAGTGGTGTCCTATTAGCTGTAAGGAACTCCTGTGTTAATGTGTATGTTATGTATATGTATATGTTATCTGTCTAATATATATTTTATTAATGTATACGTTCCTTTTAAGAGCAGTGTTGAGGGCTATGCAAGCCTTGCGGATTGCTAGAATACATCTTAAATTTACTTGAAGTTAATGACGACATTTTATTGTTGCGCGATTTTAATTTGTCTGATTTAAAATGGCATTCTTTAATTTGAAGACACGACAAGAACATATATTTGTTGACAAAATATGTTCTGACTTACAACAAATTATTTGTATAAGTTAATTTATTGCGAGTTTAAGTTGATAAAAAAATATTTTTTCTTCGCTATGAGCGACTTTATTATTTGATATTGAACTTAAAACTAACTTAACATTTTCTATAACTTTATTATTACAGCTAAACCTATGCTGCTACTGTTGCCGTTGTTGTTGCTGTTAACTGTAGTGTTTATTGAAGTAGCTGACGTTGGCGTTCTCACGGTTTGACGAATTCAGCGGTTGCGCGTGGAGTCGATTGTTGTTTATTGTAGTGGTTATTGGAGTAGCTAACGTTGGCATTCTCACGGTTTGACGAATGCATCGGATGCGCGTGCACTCGTAGACATATTGTCAGCATATTTCCTTAGCTTAAATATTTGTTACCTTAACTCCTCTCTTCTTAAATTCAAGCGTCCTTGCTGCAAGGTGTTTATTAAAAATATGATTTAGTCCTTCTATTGTAGAATGTGAAAATTTCGGAGTTTTTGGCCTGGAACCTTCTGGTGACGATTCGTTATCCTTTGTTTGCTTTTCGACATCTTATTGGGTTTTGTCTGTTTTGATATTTTTGAAAGTATAATTTTTCTTGCTATCTATCTACCTATTAGGATAATTATCAGGACTCTTAAACTTAAATTGGCGGGTAATGAAATCTCGTTCCGTGTGTCTAGTAAATTAATTTGTTCGACATTGTTAATGTTTTATTCTCTCATTTCCAAAGACAATATCTCCTCGATTTCTTTTGATTGGGAAATTGGTTGTAGCAGTGCTGGTAGTGGCGTGTGAATGGTAATTCTTTTTTTAAATACGTTTTGTTGTTGATTTCTATGCTTGTGTTGTGGTATTTTATTATAAAACTTCCTTTTAATTTGATAGTTTCATTATTCGTTGTTAATGACCCGTTGAACTGGTTAAAAAGCAGTAATCCTGTTGAGATCTCCTCTATCTCAGGGATGTGCTGGTTGTTAATAATGGTTCATCTTGCTGGTCGGCCTCGCATTAGGTTCGGTATACGTAAAGTGTGGCTGATGTCTATGATATTACCATAAGGGCATATTGATAGCTTATTATAGGTTTTACAATAATTTTTTATCCCGTAAGTTTTATTATTACAATCAGGCTGTTTTTATATTAAATTTTGTTGATAACATTACCCTTTTTTACGGGTTTTATCTTAATTGTATGACACTGATTATAAGTATCTAATTCTAATTCTTCTCTAATGATACCTTCGTTTTGCATATTTTTTAAAATATCATTTGTTATTTTCGCTAATCTTTTAATTTGTTCAATTGTTATATCATTTATAATAAATTGCTTATTATTGTTTTCTAAAACTATTATTTTTTTCCTTGATAATAATATTGAAGTCAGCATGGTCAGGACTCCCTGCAATCCATTTCCAGGCTGGGCCTATAAAATCTAATGATCTTGTTTTTTTCTTAATTATTATTCTATTGATATTGTTTCTTATTTGCGATATAGTGTGGATGAGGAAGGGATACAAAGTGTGTTTCTGCTTTAGGGATTTATTTATTGATATTTCCGTCTCGTCAATAAACTTTCGATATATTTCGAATTCGATCACGTGAACAATTTTAAAGGTTCCTGTCTCTAATCTAGCTGTTCCTGTATCTACGGTGATTAATTGTGAATTAGAATAGTCCAGTATTTGTATTTCAGAGTTGCATATTGTCTGGAAGAAGATGTTCATTTTTATTAGAGGTCTTAGTTCCGTATGTTACTCTTATGTACTATTTTCCCTGATTCTGTTACTACTGTCGTATGTCTATTTTCTTTCACTATTTCTTCTTTAAATTTTGCTGATTTCGTTCAAATACTCTTGTTTTGTTTAACATATGTTACTTGTCCTGGCAAGTATTCTTTTATTGTGCGTCTATTTTTGTTATGGTGTCGTAGGTCAATTTGTTGTTTTTCGGTAAGTTTTTTATGTTGTCTTGTCGTGTTTTTTCGTAGTCATGAGGGCTAAAATCCACGGTTCTGCCAAAAAAGAGATCTACCAGTTTCCTTCCTGTTGTGGAGTGAATGCTGTGGTTGTACTCGTTTGTTGATCTTTCAAGTAGTAGTCGAATGAAACCGTTCGACCTGTCCATTGATTTCGCTTTTATATGGGGGAGTTACATAAACATTGATTCCTAGCTCGTCTTTCATCATAAACATTATCGTTGCTGAATTTAGGGATTTTTCGTTATCTATTATCACTGATTTCGGTACGTCGTAAAAAAATAATAAGTCTATACTCTAAGGGGTCTCCTTATTTCTTCTATTGATTTTCCGGGAATTCTTTTCGTTTGTGCGTATTTTGTAAACTTGTCTAGGCTAGTCAACACTAATTTCTTGTCCGTCGAGTAAATATCTATATGTACCGTGTGACCGGGGTGGTTAGACATGGGTGTTTCGTTTAATTTAGGTTGATTGGGGTGTCTTTCGTATTTTTTCTATTTACACGTTACGCATTTTTTTGTTATTCTCTGAATTTTACTGTTCATACTTGAAAAATAGTATTTCTTTAAAATTTTTAGTTTATTTTCCTTTATGTTTCTATGTGCTCGGTTATGTGTGTTGATAATAATGTCTTCCTGTCGTTGTTCGTTCATTATGTCCTCTACGACAATTTGGGTAAATCTTATTTTGTAATTGTTAAAATGTTGTGTATAAACTTCCTGCAATAATCTCATAACTCTTTCTGATGTTTAAATACAGGGCTCTCATCACGCATCGCTGTGTTCGGTAGCCGTAAGGGTAAAAACCTGTGTGGGTGGAGGACGAGATAACGAGTCTGCTACATCGTTTGTTGTTCCTGGTTTGTATTGTAACTCGTAATTATATTCCTCCAATATAGCCTTCCAGCGTTTCATTTTGGAGTTGGCATTTTTAGTACTAAGTGCGTATGTCAACGGCTGGTGGTCGGTGTAAATTTTGACTTTTCTAGATCCGTAAAGGAAACTGCGTAGAGTTTTCAGCACTCATATCATGGCGAGCATATCCTTCTCGTTTGTAGCATACAATTCCTCTGTCTTACTCAATGTCCTGGATAAAATTGTAATCGGTTTTGAATCTTGTGAGAGCACTGCTCCCAAAGCTTGATTAGAGGCGTCTGAAGATTCGAAGACCGCTTGAAGATTCCTGAAATGTTCATCTTCGCTTTTCCCGAATATAATGATATCGTCTATGTAGACGTAGCATTTAATGCCGATATGTTCTCTTAAAACGTTCTCTTAAAATGCAGGGGGAATTTTTCAGGCCGAATGGGAGTCTGTTGAACTCGTATTTTCCGTTATTGATAGAGACGCTGTCTTTTCTCTATCAGATTCCTTAAGAGATTCCGGTAATTTTTCTCGCCGGAGGCATTATCTTTTTTTGTAACAATCCATACTGGATAGTTATACGGCGATTTTGATGGTCTTATAATGTTTTGTTCGAGCATCTCTTAGACTTGTTTTCGTCCTTGAGTTATCCCAGGGTAAGATCAAGAGTGTACCGGTGCTTCTGTTGTAGTGCGTATTTCGCCTTGAACAGTTGTGGTGTAAGTGAGTTTTTTGTCGGGTCGGAGAAAAGCGTTAGAAAGGATTTAAGCAGAGTTTGTATTACTTATTCTTGTTGCCTTGAGAGGTGCGAAATTCTAATTTCGAGATTGTGGACTGAGTCAGTTTTAAATAGCTTTAAAGGATATTTTAGTTTGTTTTTTGGGATAAAGTAATTTTTATCTGTATGGATAATTCCGTTGAGCTCCTTAAGGGTATCGTTACCAATGATACCATTAAAAGTTTCGAGTCACGGTAGTAAAAAGAATTTTATTTTTTCCATTTGTTCAAAGAATATATCTACGTAGGCATGATGTAAAATTGTTACCTTTTCTGCTATAGAAAAATATATATGGCTTTATATATTTTTGGGGTGTTCTAATAAGATTTGGTTGAATATGATTTGTTTTTGTGCTACACGACCTGTGCTCACTTTATCACAATGCCAAAAAGTATGCTATTATCTTTTTCAACTGTTGATAGTATCACATTTACAATCAGCGCCAATGTATGACAAAACACATGAGGTTCACTCCATTTTTTTTTATTAAAAACGAAACGATAAGCTTTTTTTGATGATTTTTTTTTTTCTGTTTTTATAAAAAGCAAACAAATAATATCTTTGAATACTATAAACCACCAATTTAAACAGTTTACATGCAGCGCTTCATTGAAGTTGGAATTGGGAAAAACACGTTTAGTGGAAAATTTCGTATGGGAGGTAGGCGTGGCAGAAAATACTTTTTTATTTTAGACATACTGAAGATTTCTGACAGAAAAAAATATGGCGTTTTAAATGTTTGTGTTGTATGGGAGGTAGGTGTGGCTAGAACGGATTCAAAAATATTTTTTTGTGTATTCTAATAAAGCAAATTCCAAATAAATACACCGAATTTTAATGGTCTACGATGAGTCCTTCTATTTATTGTCAACTTTTGTGTGGGGCTCAACCACTGTGCGGCGCACGTGCCTGTTTGCTTCTTGTGCGTAATAGAAGTTTAATTTAAAATATGCGCATGTGATTTGGCAACTTAAGGTGACAGAAAAATAAAAAAAATACTTCACAAATTTAATAATAATTGCTGATTGCAGAAAATGAATGACACTTACGATACTACCGAAACTGCGTATTAATTTTTAAGCCTCAACAACTTTACCTCATGCGCAGCTTTCACTGCGTAAGATAAAAACAAAAAGCAACACAAGAAGAACACATCTGTTGGTATCTAAATGCTCAGATACCTACATAAAAATTGCACAAAAAAAATACAAAAAGCTCACTCACTTTTTACTGCTGCGTTCTACTGCGCTCTAGGATAAGTATCAGCAAGACAACAACAACCAAAAGTTAATAAGTTTTTATGATCTATTAAATAATTACATGAATTAAAATTGTGAGCTTTAGATCAAGTACCATAAGTATTTATGAACCGAAAAAACCCGATCTTTCTCCGAAAACCCGAGTAGGTTTTTGTACTTATTTTTTTCGGATATACTCAGAGTCACAAAAAAGCTATCCATTGCAGATCTCTGATACTGACCCACATGTGCAAGTCAAATATGATCGGCTCTTTGTCAATACCACAAGCGGCCAACATTCGTGATTCATTAGTAATTACTATTTCTTTTATTGTTTTCATTCATGCCGTTTTATTGTTTGCATTCATGCAGCATTATTAAACTTGATCATATTACACTCACATGTGCTCAGTGTTTCAAGGTTTGTTTATGTTACTGACCTTGCTTGTGACTAGGTGTTCTGTTTATTATGTTCTTATTTGTTTGTTTATGGGTTGCACACACAACAATTTAAGAAGAGTTTTTGCAATTCATTAGTGTGGTTTAATGATTTCTTATTATTTGTTATAAAGTTCGCTGCACACCAGCTTATCCGAATCATTTTTGAAAGGCAATTCCGAAAAAAAAAAAAATTTTTACCGAACGTAGGGTCGCCCATTTACGTTTTTCATCATATCTTTGGCATTAACAATCCAACTTTAAAAAATGGTACATTGATTTTCTCAAGAAGACAAACTTTTGATGTAGAATTACGCCTTACGGCGCAGTTTGTATGGGGGTCATTTTCACAAATTTTTCAAGCACATTTAAGGATTATAGTTGACACATTGGGATATACCTACAGCCCTTAAAATTCATCGTACAAAGAAAAAATATATGCCAAATTATCAGTTTGAGTACGAATGAAGTGAATATCTAACTTTGGGTTTTATCACTTCTTTAATAAAGTCACAAAAAACAAAGTTTAAGAAGAATAAATTCATATATTCGTATGATAAAAGTTATACACAAGCTGCTTCAGTAGCAGCTTATGCTGTGGTTATGGTTGTTGGTTTGGTTTGGTTGTTGGTTTGGTTCGCAACTGTGTCGTTTGTTGTTGTGCTGCTTTTGTTTTTGTTGATGTTATTAATATGTATTTAAAATGTACACATATAAATACACATCTGTTGCTTTCGTATTTGTCGTTTGTTATTGGTTGTGTTTATTTTTAGCAAGATAAATACAATAACAAATACATATGCGTCTAGCTACAGAGCCAGTATGTATTACTACTACGCAGTTTTGCGCATGCGTTCTAAGCATGCGATGTGCTTTGAAAACTCTATTTAGTTTTCTATTTAGTTTTTTTTTAAAAATAGTTCCAATCGAAAAACTTTTTTGTAAAAGTTTAATGATTTTTTGTGAGTTTTAATATTTTGACATTGGGTTGGTATGTTAGGGTGGTACAAATTGAGATCTAGTGGGTAAGTACCAGAATGGGGTATCTGAGGTCAATGACCACTAAAGCAAAAAAAGTCACAGTTTCGATAGTATCGTAAGTATAGACGTAGAATTCGTTTTTATACAGTAATAGGGAAAAATTATAGTTTTTTATTTATATCTTTCAAATCTATTTAAAAGCTTTTCATCTTCTTAATGAAAATTATTTAAAAACAAATTTGTTTTGTATAATAATCTTTCGTTTGATATTTTTAATGATGAATTTGTTGTTCTTATTCATTTTTTTGTTGGTTAAACTTTAATGCAATTCAAAGTTATGTTACATAAATGGAAATATATACAGTGGAATTCACTTATAAACGACCTCGGTTATAACAACATTTCTTCTATAACATCGTATTCATGAAGTCCGCATCTTCTAATTTCTCATTTCTTAGGAACTGAGTTCGCTTCTAACGTCGGTGGATATAACGACGAGTTCTCATAAAACGACATATAGCGACGACGAAAGCAAGTTGAGTTGTTTGCTTTTGAATTTTTTTATTTATATGTGTACATATTTGCAATTTTCGCTTTGTTGAAAGGGAAATAACCGTATAAAATTCATTGACAACAAAACTGCATGTCTTCATTTGCGCATGTGGTTTTGCTCAGTACATATTTGTTCCTTCAAGTGCATGATTGATTTTTTACTGTGTTCAAAATGCCTCCACAAACTAAACGTAACGCGTTCACCATAGAAGAAAAATTTGCAATAATCAGATGCTTGAAAACGGCGAAGAATTTCTTGTGCCATATTCTTCAATATCCATCATATGGAAACATAAGGAAAAAATAAGGTTCACATCTCCTCAAAATGTAGGAAATGCACTATTTACTTGGTTTAAAACCGATCATATTTTACATGAAAAAGTCAATGACTTAGTTACAATTTTAGGTAAAACGATTTTTCTTGTTCAGAAAGTTGGATTTATCATTTTCGATAGCGACACTGCATTGCTAACTGCGAGGTTTCAGGTGAAGCAGGTGATGTATCCCAAGGTGACTACAGAATTTTTTTCCCTAAACTTCGAGATGGCTATCGGGACTCAGAAAATATTTATAATGCTGATGAAACAAGGTTCTTCTTTAAACTCATGCCCGATAGAATTTTAAAATTTAAAGGTAAAAGTGTATAGAAGGAAAAGTTGCGACGGTTCGAGTTAGTTTTGGTTGCTGCAAACATGCATGGAAGTTTGAAAAGAAAAATATTTTTTTAAAGTTTTTTCTAAAAATATAAAATCAACATAATAAAAATATTTTTTATCAGAAAGTCAAAGAAATAAAAAACTTATTGTATTTATTTACCCTAAGTTTTATGTTTTTATCTTTACTATTGATAATAAATTTTTTTCTTTATAATAAATAAATTAAGTTAATAATGAACAACAACAAAAAAAATTATCTGTGCATATAACGACATTCGGTTGCAACGACAATATATTCCGGTCCCTTCAGGGTCGTCATAACCGAATTCTACTGTATATCGGAAAAATATTAATTATTTATTTTTCGTGTATTAAGAGCTTAACCATACGTATATTTGAAAAGTAATTTAAAATTTAAATTTTAGCTAACAAAATAGATTTTTAATATGGAAAAAATATAATGCATAATATAAATAATTCGAATTTATTATGTTTCAAAACGTTCAGCCCATGAGCGTTCAGCCCATTTCGGTCAAAAGAAATTTTTTTTCGGAATTGTCTTTCAAAAATGCTTCGGATAAGCTGTGTGCGGCGAACTTTTTTTTTTTTGCCTGTAAGTTGGTAAGCTCTAGAGTATACTCAACTCTTTTTTACAATCTCTTTTTTGCACGATTTTGAAAAACACGGTTCACCAACAAATGCGAATTCTTATACGGTTCTTATACGAATTTTTCGGTTTTGCACGATTAAAAAATTTTTTATTTACCAATAATTTCCATGCTGTATTCAAATAAGATCGGTTTATGCCCACACGTGTGTGTTACTGACTTGAAAACTTTGCCGACCACTGGTTTACGTTTACAAGTTTCAGAGTTTTATAGTATTTTTTACGTTGTACTTACTCTTACTTATTTTTTTTTAATAAAAATAAATTATTTTTGTTTAATATAATTGTATGTTATATTGAAATGTAATTGTTAAACGTTTTTGAGGCCAAAAACTTAAAAGTTTTTCCTTAATAGTTTTTCCTTTAAACATATCCCTAAATTTACCAAATTTCGCTTTTATTTTTTTTTTTTTGGCGTGTAAAAAAAGGGTTGTGTAATATATTGTTAACGAACCATTTGTTGTTAAGAAACGGAGCACACGTTTTAGTTCTACTATAAAAATAAGGAGTTATCAACCTTGCATTTATTGATGTTCGGCCAAATGCACAAATAGCTGTTTACACCGCCTGAACATACAAGATGGCGGCCAATGTTTGTTCGCGATTGACGTTCATGCGGTCTAAACAGTACTCCGAACGAAGAATTTATTGCAGTAAATTGTTCGCGATGAATTTTTCGTTCGTTCAGGCGGTTTAAATCCACAGTTAGTAGAGCACTTTTTTATCAACTTCTCTTGTACTTGACTGTTTTCTTGTTTTGTTTTGTTTTAGTTTCACTAAATTTTTTATATTTTATCAAGCTGGTTTTTAGTCTTAAATGAGCCGTTGTGAAAACACATCATGACGCGACGAATATTTTTTAATATTTTCTGTAATGTAACTAAATTAAATCTAGTTTCTGACGTTTAGAGTAGCAACGGAATCGGAAAAAGGAGTTTTCATTTTTAAGACAAAGCTCAAGAACATTTTGGAAATTTAAAATTAAAATTTGTTCATCAACGGCTTATCAACAAATTTGCATTAAAAATTTCCAAAATGTTCTTGAGCATTCTTTGGTGTCACACCGTGTAATTAATCGTCATTTTGAGAGTGCGATCGAATTTCCAAGAATTGAGTTTTTTATTTAAATTAACATTAAGTGCTTAAACTTATTTGAGTTAATAATATAATTTTCTTACCTATATAAACTGAATTACTATAAAATCCTACATTTTGCATTTACATAATAACTAGGAAATTATATATATACTCATTTTTTTTAAGCGATCATCACCAAGACGATTTATCGGATGAAACAGTTTTACGTGCGCTAAAAGCTGTGTCGGAGACGAAGGCATCTAACAAAGCAGAAATCCTTTTCCCTGTAAATGTTTCCCGGGACGAAAACGTTAAAGCTGAAGAGTCGCAGCGTGCCATAGAATTTCATGTCGTGGGGAACTCACTTACAAAGCCCGTTGAAAAACAGACAATGTTGTGGTTGCTTGGTCTTCAGATTGTCTTTGCTCACCAGTTACCTGAGATGCCACGAGAGTACATAAGCCAATTGGTTTTCGATACCAAACACAAGACACTTGCACTTATTAAGGAAAATCAGCCAATTGGAGGCATTTGCTTCCGTCCATTTCCCAGTCAAGGCTTTACGGAAATTGTATTTTGTGCAGTAACTATGTCCGAACAGGTTAAAGGCTATGGCACCCATTTAATGAATCACCTTAAAGATTACAGCATTCAGCGAGGAGTGCACCATTTGTTGACTTATGCTGACTGTGATGCAATCGGATATTTTAAAAAACAAGGTTTCTCCAAGGACATAAAGTTAGCACGCCCAGTATATGCTGGGTATATAAAGGAGTACGATGGTGCCACTCTCATGCATTGCGAACTTCATCCAAGTATAGTAAATACACAATTTATTTCAGGTAAAATATGATCCACTCTTTACTTTTCTACACTTAAATTTATATATTTTTTTTAAGTCATTAGAACCCAACGCGAAATTCTTAAAGAACTTATTGCACAACGACATAATGAAGTGCAAAAGATTCGGCCTGGTCTGACATGTTTTAAGGAAGGTTTGCGTTCTATTCCTGTAGAATCTATTCCCGGCTTACGTGAAATTGGCTGGAAACCTCAAATGCGTGCTCAGCGTACTTCTCGACCTCTTGAAGAATCTTCGGATCCAGATAAGCTTGCAGCTGCTTTTTCAACTGTGCTACAATCGGTACGACAGCATGCATCAGCGTGGCCATTCTTGCGTCCTGTTACGGTTGCTGAAGCTCCAGACTACTATGACCATATCAAATATCCCATGGACTTTAAAACAATGGGTGATAGATTGAAAAAAGGATATTATGTAACTCGTAGACTCTTTATGGCGGATATGGCGCGAATCTTTTCTAATTGTCGTTTTTATAATTCTCTTGAGACTGAATATTATCGTTGTGCAAATTCCTTAGAACGATACTTTCAGACAAAGATGCGAGAGTTAGGCCTCTGGGATAAATGATGTTTTTGGGATAACGACTTTAATGGCTTAACTATTTCAATAAATGAAATAACACCAGACACAAACCCTTAGTATACGGAGGTAAATAAAAATGTTTTAATTTAAAAATTTATTCAAATATTCAGCTTAATTTATTCCAAGAAACTTTAATGTAAACGAAGTCATTAATTACAACTTATAAAACATTTTCTCGTATGTATTTGCAAGAAATCTTAAAAAATAAAATTATTTGGAGTATTATTCATCTGAGCCTTTATCTATGTTCACACATAAAAAGTGAAGCGAAAAAACGAAAAAAAATTTCACCAAAAAGGATATATGAAAATTTATTATTATTTTTCGCAGGCAGAGGCTTAAAAACATTTTGGTACATAAATCGACCTTTTAAAATGTATGGTTTGGAATTTATGATGGTACGCAAGTGACGTAAAATAATGAAAAAAAATATTTTTTTCTAAGAATGCAGTCGTGTGGGTATTTTGGTGTACAAATATTTTGGTGTATAAATCATCCTTGTAGGATGTATGGCTTAGGAGTTATGACGAAAAAACCACATGTTTTTAAGTAAGTAAGTGAATAAAAATTATTCAGCGCCATGGGGAATAATTTTTCACGCGGATTCGGAAATTGGAGTTTTCACTTTAAAGATAAAACTTAACCCTATATCGCGCCGTGTTGCATATCTGCAACATTTAGAAATTGCTCTAGAAAAATAACTCATAGAAAAAAAACTACGTCGGAATTCTTATACTTGACTTATAAACATTCTAAACAACTCTAGCTTTTCAATTAGAGAGTAAATCAATCAACAGTTATTTTGTATTTTTAGTTGAAACAGGGTGATTTTGAATTTGGCAGCAGTTTATGTTTTGCAATATTTTTAATATATTTTTAAATGACTAAAACTGTTATAAAAAGTGTTAATAATTAAAATAAAAGTTTAAGAACTTTTTGGTGACTTATTAAACTACGAAATCATGAATTACTATATTAAAAGCAATGTTATATTCCCTGAAATATGTTAATCTTTTAAACTGTAAAAACATTTTTTTGCAAATATTTGTTTAAAGTATTAATTTTAAAACAAAAATTGTTTTTCTTTATTTTTAAGACAGTTTGAGAGATTTTTAGGTAAAAAATTTAAATTAACGCTATTGCGCGATATAGGATTACGAACATTTTGAAAATTTTTAATGCAAATTTGTTCATCTACGGTCAGGCGCGTACCCAGAAAAAAATTTCGGGTTTTTTTAATTTTTTTTATTTAGACTTCCAATTTTTTTATATAAAATAATCCTTATATCAAAATGTCTAGTCTTATTTTATTTCGGGCTTGTGCATTTCCAGCCAATCCATTAAGCCTTTCTTCTCCAGTTTTACTGCTCATGTACTTCTTTTTGAGTCTTCGAAGCGACGAAAACGAGCGTTCGCTTGAAGCCACTGAAACCGGCAACGTTGCACCAATCTTCAGGAATCGGCTCCTTGATGGATATATCATTGCATCGCAAAAATTAAGGGATTCGATAAACGTTACAGGTCGACTCGTTTGATTTAAGGAGTGCCTACAAATATGGGATACAAAATGTTGGTCGAAATCAAAATATGTATACAGTGTATAAGCAGTGTATACTATACACTGAAAAATCCTGATGTTTTGAAATTCAACTTAAAGCTTAGTATGCTGTAGGAACGAAAGATTTTTAAGCAGATAACTCTACACGCGAAATTTTGGTGCAGTCGCAACACTATCACATCCTTACCATAACATGTTTGTTGAATGTGTTAGTTGAACAATATTGTTGAATGTCAAATTTCTACCCCAATTAAACTAAATACTAAGCTTAATGCCTTTAGTATGAATGCATGTTTTGTCATATAAAATTTTAAAAACCTTTTCAAGCAATTTTTTCACCACAATTTGTAATAAATTTTTTTTTTAATTTTCAAAATGATCTCTTAGTGGCAAATATAGAATGGTTTAAACTAAAATCAGCGCATTATTTTCAATATGTCGCCCATTTCAGGCAATATCAGTTGCCTGACCATCTCCGATTTGGCTCAAATTCTGTTCTTAAATTGTTTTATTGTTTAGAAAACTAAGTCCGGAGTTTGAGATATATTTTGTTTTTATTTTCATTTTTTTTACGTTCCATTATCTTTCCAATGTAAAATGAAAGTGTTCTTCAAGGGTTCAGAAGTTATTTCGTAAAACGTGAGGTAATAATGAATTTTTATTACAAATTCAACTAGCGTCGATATTTATGGTAATACGACTATAATGCATAGAGACTTGAAAAAATTTTTCCTAAATATTATAGAAAACAATTTTCCAAAGTAAATTTTTTTATGCTATTAAGCGAGAAAAAGATGCATTTAAAAGCAAATAAAAAATTATTTTAGAATAAAATTTTAATTTAAACAACTTTAAATTTAAATAAAAAAATTTTAAAATAGAAATTTAACGCTTTTGAGTTTCTACAAAACATAATTTAAAACAAGCGTGTTCAATTTTAAGGTATAAAAATTTTTTTGTATAATATTTTCTTATTATTTCTTTGCAACAACAAAAAATAGCAATGTAAGACTGAAATAAAAAATTATTTGCAGTAAATTCACTGACCAGACAGTTGAGATCCAGCTGAGAAAAAAAATCCGATTTTACATTTGATTGTTTGAAAATATTTTTGAATTAGTTTTACAAATAATGAGCATTAAATGAAATAAAAATTAATATATGATATTAATACTTGAAATATTTCAATATTTTAAGCCACAATAAAACGAAAATGTCATCGAATGGAGCAAAAAATGTATTATTCGTGAGGTACCAGGGGTCGCTGATCGCGAATATTACGCCGAAAACTCAAAAAAAAAAAAATAAAAAATGGCATTGAATTTCAGAACAATATCTTAAAATTAGTTTTAAATTATTCGTTTTCAATATTAAAGATTTTGTTTTAAATTTTTTTTTTAATAAATGTTTTTTAACTGAAAATGTTTACTATAAAAGTATTTTTAAAAATATTGTTTTGAAAACAAAAACTTTTGTTTTAAATTTAGCTTAACAAACATTTGTGTTTAACTTCAATGAAATTGTTTCAAGCTCTATTTCAAAATTAAATTTGTTTAATATGAACAGAGTTTCATTAAATTTTAACACATATTTCCCTCAATGTACGTACAAAAATTTTAAGTGTATATATATTATAGTCTGTTCATAATAAATGTTTTAAATTGAGTCTTTTTTTTTCAAATGTGCAATGTCATCACTTGTAAAAATGCTATAAAAGTTCCGAGATGGCTAACAATAAAGCAGACTTTAATTAACTACACAAGTTAGCAGATCTCCGCGTTGTTTAGTTTTTTTTAAACGTCTCTGATTACCTTGGACATAGTTCAAGTCGGCAAACACCCTAGCCTATAGCGAAGGCAAACTCTGTCGCTATAGATTCTTTCAACTCGTTCCATATAAGAATACCACATTGCGATCTTGTAGCGAAGGCATACTCTACCGCCAAGCATAAATTCATAAAAACAACATCAGCAGCGAACAGCCCGACTCCAGTCTACATACCACAACGAATGGGTCCGAAAGCAATTTCAGCAGAAGAATACAAAAAAAGACAGTTGCGGCGGAAGAAAGAACAACTAACAACAATTGTACCGACGGAAATTCCAATCACCAAGAAAAAACGAGGTGGCGCAAAGGTAAGACAACGCAAACGTCTGGCATGCCTCCTATCCATAACCCGAGAACCACAGCAACCAAGCTGGGACATTGCAAACGTGATTTGGGAAGAAATCAACACTCCCCGCAAACAGCTTAACAAGAAAAACTGGACAGCATTCTGGCTACAACTGGAGCAATAGTAAATCCACAAAACAAAGACGAAGACATGATGAAGGAAGAAATAATCATGAATACCAACAATAATAACAGCAATGGTAATAGCAACAACCTGGACAAAAGCAGCATCATCGAAATCTTCTGTTTTGTATCTATAACAATCATTATTATACGTTACGCAATAGTTTATTTTATAAAATACGTCAAAAAAACAACTTATCAAAAATTCACACGTTATTACCAATGTCTGAATAACACTTCAAAAATAAAATGTAATAATACAATAAATAAAATTTTGTAATAGATGGAAAGAATTATACAAGAGGTAGGAAAAATATACAGAAATATTAAAAAGAGTTTAGAGGCTACACAAGAGCCACATTAATAGAAAAACAAAATAAATTAGATGAGTTAAAAGCACAATTTGATCTCCTAGCAGAACAAAAGGAAGACAATAACGAAATAATACTATTAAAGCTAGAATTTTGTAGCATTCATACAAATTCTCAAAAATCAATTTCAGAACAGCTTAAAACAGCTGAAGATAGACAAGATATAGGACAAGAAGAAGACGAAAAATATCAAATACCGACAATGGCAGACTTTAATTTAGAAACTGCCTCAAAGGCATTGCCCACTTTTTCAGGCAACTTTAATGAGTTGGATAGTTTTCTCATTACAGCTGAACTAGTAAATAAAACATTAAGTAGTGACGGTAAAATAGATTTTTTACAGTATGTTTATTATGCAAAATTAACAGCTAATGTGCGCACCTCATTGGCTATTTGAAGCCATCAAGTTTTGACATTTTAAAACAACAGTTGCAAAATAGATACAAAGACAACACATCCATAGCTTAACTACAGACTAGACTTAACAATTTACAACAGCGGAACTTACGAATAAACACCTACAAAGAACAAATATTAAATATAATAGAAGGTTTAAACAGACTGGGAATTGAGAGTTTAGGAACTCAAGCGACAGAAGCCGAAAAAAACGTCATAATAAAATGCAATAACAAATTCGCACTCGATGCATTTCAAAAGGGTCTGAATGAAAACTTAAAAACAACCACTTACGCGGCGCGACCAAAAGATTTATTAGAAGCAACAAATTAGCACTCAAACTCGAAAATGAGTCAAAGACTGCTCCAAATACAATAATGCATTTTCAACGGTCTTTTAACCAACATCGAAACAATGTCAATACCCGCAGTAATATGACACAGAATTTAAGCACACAGCGCAATTTCAATTCATTCATTTCAAACAATAGGCACAATGAACCCAGAAGGTATAACAAAAATTTCATCCAAAATAACAACCAAAACGAGTACTATAACAGAAATTTTAACCACAACAACAACGTCAACAGAAACCGTAACACCAGTAATCGTTCTAACCATGGCTGAATTATATAAGGTTAAGTAACCAAGAAACTGTTCTCTTTGTATGCTCTTTGTCAAAAAACAACAACAAAACTTGGATCGGCAAATGTCAAAGTAAAAGAAAAAGGCAAGTAAGCAATCAATTTAAATTTCTGATAAGATATCAACATTTTATATTTTGAATTTGTGTTTGAAATAAATAAAATTCGATTTAAAGAATCTTCTTGAAGTTTGTGTTTTATTTACCGCTTCAAAATGCCAAAAAAGTGCACGATTTGCCAAAACAATTATAACAAGGAAAACATTTCCTTTTTTAAAGTTCCCAGTGACCTTTTTAAACGAAGACGATGGAGTACGAAAAGCGGCATTGAGCTGTTGAGCAGCGCCTTTATTTGTGAGAAGCACTTCCGGAAAAATCACTTCATAAGTGGACCGGCTGTAGGAAAGTCTGCCAGATTAATGCCATGCGCTGTGCCTTTCGGCAAAATAAAAACATTGTCAGCACCAATTCGGTCCTCCATGCGTGTTGGTCTTCAACAAGTGCTTTGCGCATTCTAGCTCACCCTCGGTGACCATAGTGCACAAACGCATCCATTCCTTTTGTAGATACAGCATTGCAACGAATCACAGACAAAGTAGATGCCCTACAAATCGGTATCATGTAGCAAGTGTTGAACGATTGGAAGCTGTGTCACAAATTGTTTTCAGCGCTGGCGTGGGCCAGATGATGCATTGTTGACACCATCGGTCTGTTAACGATCCCAGGTTCAAATCAAGGTTTTTGCCACCATCAAGGGGATGTTATCTTTGTCGGTCCAGCAGCAGCTCTTCACAGCAATGGCAACGTAAGACACATGGAAGAGTGTCATCATTCTCGCGAACTTCGCTGGTAAACAGGCAACGTGAAACAACTGGTGGCTTGCCATCATAAATGTCCTTAATTTTACCCAGTCTTGTTCTGCCATCTTGGCAAGATCGTCATGGTTAACGCCAGCAGCGCCAGATAGCATAATGCATGATGCTTTGTTATGGTTTTTAATGTAGTCACTCAGGTCGGACTGGCCAATGGTTTCGATGTTCTTAGCTAAGCTGCCACAAAGCTGAGTGTTCGATTATTAAATCAAATTGAAACAGAAAATTTTTCTTTTTATTTTAAACTTCAATCATTTATTTCTAATTTGAAACAAAAATGAAAAATAAACAATACTTTAGAGAACTGAAGTTTTTCACTTGTGGATTGCAGAATGTCAAAGTAAAAGAAAACTACACCAAACAGCTGTTAATGACATCCGCCGACATATTTGCGCTCTCAGCTTACTCAACCTTATAATAATTAAACCATGGTTCTAACCAAGACAGAAACAGCAACCAAAACAGAAATCAAAACAACAACAGCAACTATAATGTATCTGTACACAAATAACCAAACAAACAGAAACATACGCTTAATACATAATGAGGACTGCCATGACAGCCAAAAGTAAAGATTTTTAAAATTTCGGATAAAAATTCTAATTTTATAAAAATAAAATACAAGAACAACATAATGACTTTTCTCATTGATACAGGTGCTGAAATTTCTTCATGCAAACTCAGTAAAAAAATGAATGACGATTTTATAACCCTGACGAAAAAGGTAAGTTAACAGGTATTACAAACGAAGAAATTTTTCATTAGGTAGCATAAATCTAAAACTTAATTTTGGGGAGGAATCTTGCGAGCATGAGTTTCAGTTGGTAAATTCGGAATTTCCAATCGAAACCGATAGTATATTAGGCAGAGGCTTTCTGAACAAGTTTCTTTGAAAAATTGACTATGAAACATTTGTTATTTCAATTTTAATTAATGAGTCACATATAATATTATCAATGCACTCGAAATCACATAACACACTAATAATAAAAATGCCACCGGGAACAGAAATTATTCAACCTATCAGATTACAACTAACAGAAGATAAGGTGATTTTTAATAAAGAGATACAAGAATGTATTTTTCTCAGTAATTGAAAAGCTCCGAAAAACGACATGATGCACATAAAAATTTTAAATACAACAAATGACGAAGTAATATTAAATGGTATTGAGTTGGAAATTGGTTCTTTAGACAAATACGACCTTTTAAATTATAATATCGAAAAACATACACACTCGCAAAAACGTTTAAATAAGATCTTGGAAACATTAGACATACAATGTAATGACACAAAAATTAAAGACGAACTTCATACTATTTTCAAAAAATATCAAGACGTATTCCACCTAGATCATGGCAGAATAACCAGGTAGATGCAATTCGGAGAGCAAAAAACGAGAGAGCAAAACATTGGCGTAGCTAAAATGTCACTATTGACAATTTATTTTTATTCGTTCAGCCATATGGATGTATAATTTACTCGTAACCGTATAAATAAAGCGAGTACCCAGATTTTTTGTGTGAAAATATAAGAAATATTATTAAAATCATTACAAATTTAATAAAATGAGCTGTGTTTATAGTTATAATACAGAATTAATTGTATTTTGGATGTAAACAAAGCAAATAAAAATTAACTTTTAATAAAATTTTCATTTGACTACTAGTTAGAATGTTCAGTAACCAATTTGTTTGTGTCGCTATGTACGGCTGCTTTGAATTGACAAAATATATTTTGACATTATAGCTACGCATTTGTTATTGTTTTATTTGTCGTAGAGAGCATGTTTCCAGTGAGCCTACCTGGTTATTCTGCCATGACCTAGATAACGAACCTCTAACAACAAATAATTTTTATAAACAAAACATCACGACAACAGACAACATACCAGTATACATCAAAAACTACAGACTGCCACACATTCAGACAGACGTGATAAATGAACAAGTTCAGAAAATGCTAAAGGACGATATTATCGAACCATCGCTCAGTCTATACAATGTTCCACTCCTTCTTGTACCAAAAAAGAACACGGCGAACAAAAAGAAATGGAGACTTTTAGTAGACTTTAGAAAGTTAAACGACAAAATTGTCAATGACAAGTTCCCTTTAACGAGACTAGAAGATATTCTAGACAAATGAGATAGATCGAAATTGTTCTCAACACTCGATATGACCAGTTCATTTCATCAAATTGAACTATAGACTACGACCTTTGACAGCTTTTTCCACGACAAACGGACATTTTCAATTGAAACGACTACCTTTTGGACTAAAGACCTCTTCAAATAGTTTCTAACGGATGCTTTTCTTTACGTGGATGACATAATTATCCATGGATGATCATCACCACAACCAAAATCTAATAAAAGTCTTAGAAAGACTTCAAAGCAGTGTCGGGCAGTTTTGCTCATCTATACTTTCTCATCTTGAGTATGTATAAATGAGCGCTTTAAAGCTCACACTGAAAACAAAGTATTGCTAAAGCGCTTTTTGGAAAAATCTCACTAGGCACTATGGTCTATTTTTTGCTCGAATTTGTATTGCGAAATTAAATAAATAAGTAGTGGACGGAATGTCAAAAGGACAGACGGATAATGAGAAATACAGATAAGCAGACGGAAATGTAAAAAGGCAGGCTAATAGTAAAAAACAAATATGTTGCTTATTGTGTTTTGCCAAAGCTAAACTGACAGCGTAAGATGCTTTCATTATACGTACTTGAAACTGATCACTATATGATATGATATGTGGACATGCCGCTTTTAAATAATTAATTTCTCCATAGCATGTCCATATTTACCTTATATTGGCCATGCAAATTATCGTAATGCCTTGTAATGCATAATTTTTTTAATTTTATCTCTTTGATGCCGCGCCATGCTGTTATTTTCTAAAAAAAAAATTTCATACATCCAAAAATTTTGCATACATAAAATTTTATACAGTGTAATCTTAAGTTATATCTGTGTCGATGAGCAATAACAGCTTAAGTCTTATTTCAAAGTTTCCAGAAATCTTGCTTCAAAGTTTTCAATCGCCATATAAGTTATATGAAAGGTTTTTTTGTTTTTGCGTCATATCTTTGGCTAAGGTCATGCTAGAAGTTCTAGATTTTGTGTGTTCATAATGATATATACGTGGAACAC
Organism: Dichetophora obliterata; assembly: GCA_963920525.1. Taxonomy (NCBI): domain Eukaryota; kingdom Metazoa; phylum Arthropoda; class Insecta; order Diptera; family Sciomyzidae; genus Dichetophora; species Dichetophora obliterata. The sequence goes on along the minus strand of OY986438.1, from coordinate 87,144,128 downwards.
AACTATATCAATAACTCAGTTCTGGCTTAAATCGACTTAAGGTATTATTGTTTACCGACACAGCGCAGATATTATCTGCTTGACATTCGCTTGAACACTGAAGCTTTGATCGTTCTGTAGGTGAGATGAATACATATTTTACTGCACAAACACAATCTCAAGTGTGCAAAGCCGCCCGACACTGCTTCAAAGACATAATTTGAAATTAAATGCGGCCAAATGTTGTTTTTTGCGTCCTGAAGTAGTATATTTAAGACATCTTATCACAAGTGAAGGAGTCGGAACCGACCCAGCTAAATACGATACTGTAAACAATTATCCAACTCCGAAAAACGCAGATGACGTTAAGCGATTTTCTGCAACTACTATAGAAAATTAATTTTAAACTTAAAAAAGGCATAAAGTTTACGTGGTCGGAAGAACATTAAATAGCTTTCGACACATTGAAAGATAAATTAACAACTCCACCTTTATTACAATACCCAGATTTTAGCAAACCTTTCATTCTGACGACAGATGCTTCAAATTATGCCTTAGGCGCTGTACTATCGCAAGGCGAAATAGGCAAAGATCTACAAATATCTTATGCCAGTAAATCTCTGCAAAAGCACGATTTGAATAAACCAGTCATTGAGAAAGAATTATTAGCTATACACTGGGGAATAAACTTCTTCAAACTATACCTTTACGATAGAAAATTCACTGTTATAACTGACCACAAACCACTAATCTCGTTATTTTCTCACAAAAACCCTTCCTCAAAAATGACTAGGATTCGACTAGATCTATGTGACTATGACTATGACATAATATACAAAAAAGGTAGCATGAACACTAACGCAGACACACTCTCAAGAATCCGACTCGACTCTGGAACTTTAAAAGAAATGATACCACAAGAAAACGATGACAAGACAAAAAGAACGTTAATTATTACAAGAGGCATGGCTAGTAAAGAAGCCATTAAAAATAATAAGGCAAATGAAAAAAGCAATGAAAAAATCTTTGTAGATGGTGACAACACCCAGAAGTCTGATCAACTTCCGACATGGGATTGTACATCCATTAGTGATGTCAAGAATATGAAGAACTTAGGGCCACTTTCTCAATGTCCGGTTAGTCTAGCTCTTAACCAGGACTTAACTAACCATACGATAGCAAAAAAAATAATTTTGATTTCACCAGGTGCTGGTTAAGCAACTGTCGGTTAGATGACTAATTGTGAATTTTTGAATTGTGAATACGTTAAAACATCATATCAGCTGTCTCGTGTTTACATATTTTTTGATTTTGTGCTGCAAATCAGAGAACTGCATAAGCCTACTTGAAGTCTATTTCAAGCGCTTGCTTAAAATACAAGTTCAAGCTAGCTTGAGCTTGATAATTTTGAATCAAGTATAGCTTGTAATTGAATTTAAATAAGCCCACGCACAGCTTGCAAGTATTCTAGCTTACAAGCGAACGGCACGAAGTGTCAAGTAAAGGAAAGCTTGATGCCTTCGGCAAAAGCTTGTAAGCCTCGCAAGTATCCAAATTATTGAATTAAAGCAAGTATCCAAAAAAGTCAATGAGCTTCTTTAGAGAAAGCTTAAGCGTAATAGGACTTTTAAGGATTCTGTGGACTCCGTGGTATGAAGTTTTAGGGTAAATGATTTCGAAGATGCTGTCAAACTTTAAAATTTAAGATGGCGGATAGCGTTGCCACCTAGATTTTTTTATTTTAGTGAATTCTTGTAATTTTGAAATTCTGACAACGGATTTGATTTCGAATGTATTGTCATAGTTTTAAAATTTAAGACGGAGGTTAGGGTTACCACCTAAATTTTTACCACAGTATTGCCACCTAATAATATGTATTTTTAAAAGTTTTAAACATCATTTATCAGTGTTAAGGGGTCGCTGATTTCGAATCTAAAGTCAGAATTTTAAAATTCAAGATGGTGATAAGGGTTGCCACCTTATTTTTTTTTTAGTTTTATAAATTCGGGGCTGGCAAATTTTAAAATTCTGACTTTAGATTCGAAATCAGTGACCCCTTAACACTAATAAATGACGTTTAAAACTCGTGAAAATATATATTATTAGGTGGCAACCCTATTATTTCAAAATTTTATAATTTTGAAATTCTGACAACGGATTCGGATTCAGCGACCCATATTTGGTGTACCATTTTTTTTGCCGGCTCCGAATTTATAAAACTAAAAAAAATAAGGTGGCAACCCTATCCACCATCTTGAATTTTCAAATTGTGTAGCACGATTTTATCAGTTCAAAAAAGTTTTCAACCTGAGCACATCGCGGCAAAAGAGGGAGCGGAAGAAAATAATAGCAAAATAATAATAAATAACTGTTGCAAATAGTTTATAATAATTTATAAAATAATTTCTTCTTCCAATACGATTTCAATAACAAGTGGTATTAATAACTTTCCGTCATCGCGATGTGCTTACTTCGGTGTTCAAGATAAAATGAAATTTGATGAAAAATTTGATGAGTCTGAACACTTTTGTTGTCAAACGTTCGTTGCTATATTTTCCCTTTAGAATTTTCTCCCTAGAATTATGTAGCAAATTTTCAAGTTGTTCTTTTCGAAATGCTAACAAAACTTCTACCCCGATATAAATGCTTATTCCGTCTATAAATTGTGGCGTATATTTTGTTAATAACCTACTATTTTAATTGTACATTTTTTGGGTTGGGCACAAGAAATTTATTTGCCTATTCTTTTATTTCTTCACTATATATGCGAATGATGGTTGGTAGCCGAACGGTTGGTTGGCTGAAAAATTGCTGATTGACAGAAGTTCATTCATTTTGTGGCAGCTCTGGGTTTCTGTGAATAAAATTAACATAAAACCGTAGCTGCGTCGGTGTGCGTGCTTATTTCCTGAAAACAGGCATGCTACACGATTGGGATTTTAAATCACAATCAATGACTTGAAAAAATGAATGCAATCACTTTTTCAAATCATTGATTGGGAATTAAATTATTTAAAATCACAAATGAATGCATTCTTTTACAGCTCTGCCAGCTACACTGTCTACAGTACTTCTGTATATAATTATCTTTTTATCACTTGTATTATATATTAAGATATATCATTAAATTCAAAAAGAGAAATCTCGCCGCGATTACTTCGTAAAAGGGAAATTAGATGCAACACCTTAAATAGTTTCACTGAATTTTCCAACTTTCTCCCTAAATTTTATCACCTAAACCAAATGAGAGCAATTTTTGTTTTTATATTTAGGTTTAAGAGGCCCAAATACATTTAATAAAAATAAGAAAAAATACACAGTTACGATAGAATCGTAAGTATAGACGTAAAATGCCCTATAGAGTAATATAGAAAATTTCTGGTTTTTTCATTTATATTTTTCAAAATTATTTTAAACCATTTCATCTTCTAAATAAAAATTATTCAAAAACAAATTTGATGTTGTTGTTGCCTTCTTCAAACTTATTTGATCTAAAAACCTAACAATTAAATTCATTTTGTTTTTTTTAATATTTGGCCGAAACTGAGACTGTTTATTAACATGAAAATTTAAGTTTTTACAAATAATTCTTTTTTTATTAAAAGGAAACAAAAGTACACTCATACACATAAGAAAAAATGTAATATAAAAAAAACATTTGAATATTGAAGTTTAGAATAATTAGTTGAAGTATACTATAATAATAAATGAGATCATGTTTTATTCCATTTTTTATTACAAAAGTATTGCATACTTTATATCTTCCGTACACACTCAAAATAGTATGCACCTACAATGTACATTTTTATAGAACTACCTATACTACCTACACGGAGAAAACTGTTTGATAAATTTTTTATTGTGGTTAAGCAAAACTTGCGCTTGATTCTCAGCCACTTCAAAATTATGCTAGATTTCAGCAAAAACTAATCAAAATTGGCTTCAAAAATTTGCTATTTGAGTTCATAATAACTTAGCTTGAATTCAGTACAAATTTGCTTTTGCAATTTATAATAACTTAGCGTGTATTGGCAACAGGGAGTGCATACAAAAACTACTCAATGAAAATAGCAATACTTTAAGATTATTTTCATTTATTGTTTAGTCGTTCAAAAAGTAAAAAAGATACATGTGACTTAAAACATTACCAAATGACATTTACAATTCACAAACAAGGTTTTATGATTTCGAAAGTTACCTAAGCGAGATGCATACTAGTTTGAATTTTGCTCTAAATAAGACAAAATAAATGCTCATGCGAGCTAAAGAAAAACGTACTGTTAAGAATTTAGACTACACAAATACACTAAGAGCAAAAATAGGAGATTTAGTTTTACTTAAAATAGAAGATAGAAATAAACAACAATTTCCTTATAAGGGTCCATTTAGAGTATTAGATAGATTAGGAGTTAATACTGTAATAGATTATAATAGAGTACATAAGAAAGTACACAATAACCAACTAAGACCATATAAGGCAATAATTTAATACTTTAGCAAGATATTTAGTCAAATACATTGAAACCAAAAAATATTATAGAATTCTTACACTATATCTTATATATATTTATCATATTTTAATACTATTTTATTACATATATATCGAGTATATTTAACACGTTTAAGAAAAATTATTGTAACCCCTAATTTTTCTCTTAAGGATTAGGATGTAGAGTGCTCTCATTATACACACTGCCGACCCTAAGTTTCGTTGTCACAAAGGGCAATGTATTGAGTGACTAATAAGTTAGCACTGCATTATCAGCGTGTGCTGCACTCAGTGCATGCGAATATTTTCATTACTCACTCAATATTGGTGACCGTGCCAATATTTTATTCGTCAAACCAAACTTTGTAATTTGAATCCTTTCGATAATTCAAATTCATATGCGAGAACACATGTTATAGGTATATTATATCTAACTAAAGAAGTATGACCATAGATTAAGACTATTAAGTTAGTTTTCGTAAAACACTTGTAGAAATGTTATAAAAGAGCCGAGACGGCCAACAATAAAGCAGACTTTAATAAACTACACAAGTTAGCAGATCTCTGCTTTGTTTAGTTTTTTTAAACGTCTCTGATTGCCTTGGACATAGCTCAAGTCGGCAAACACCCTAGCCTATAGCGAAGGCAAACTCTGCCGCTATAGATTCTTACAACTCGTTCCATATAAGAATACCACATTGCGATCTTGTAGCGAAGGCATACTTTGCTGCCAAGGATCGTCAACTTCAATCAGCATAAATTATATAACATGGCGATCCTATAACATAACATTTTTCTTATTTTATTATTAAACATTTAAGAGGGTAAAAGTTAAAAAAACATAGACTGAAAACTTGTGTTTTCATTACTTTTGTTAAAGTATTATGTTTTATTTGGATTAAAAATAATTTCATCAAAAGTGAGCGCGCTCATTTATTTTGTAGAGTTGAGCGCGGTCACATTTTGAGCGTGCTAATTTTCGTAGCACGCTCACTTTCGCTCAAAAAGTGAGCGAAACTAACAGCCTTGGGTTTATTGCATTTTGTTTAGACTTTCCTAGTGTTTGATTTGGATCATAGATAGACTTTAATGGTACTCTTACCATATATTTTCGATTTGGCTGACGAACGTGAGTTTCCTTGAAAAAGGCTGCGCACCAAGAGTCTTCATCTGAAATAGTTCGTTCAACTGTTACTTGTTCAAGTCCATAAAACGTTGAACTAAGTTTTCTAGTTCCATCGTGGCATGATGGCAAAGTACGTTGATGGATGGAGTATGTGCGCTGGTAAAATTACCTGTTAATATCCTCTCTAGTTTTGTGTTTTTCGCCATGGTCTGGCTCGAGCTGCCGATTCGAGTTCCAGGCAGCATTATTTGAGCAAACTGGCAGTGTGGCTATTTTAGCCTTTTCCAGGCTAGACTTAGCTTGTTTTTTGCGGCTTAGTCTGTTAATTTACGATATAGCTTCGTTGCTTTTTTTTAGCCTATTTTCCCTTTGAAAACGGGAAACCCTAGGCGAACCTTTACGGGGTGACATGTCTGACTGTCTCAACCTGGCGAGGCCAGCATAATCCTTGTAAAATCGCCTCAAATCGACTTAAACCTCTTGGGCAACTTCAAAACTGACAACCGTTAGTTTGGCAGCTAATCTGAGCGGCGGGCCCCCTAGGATTAAAACAGGTTGTGCGGGTTTGAAGCCCACCCGTAAAAACCCATTTCAATGAAAACAAATAAGAGTAGAAGAAAACTGATCCCCAAATCTGATGACGACTACCGCAAACGAAATACTGATAAAGATTTACGGATATCCGCCTGGAATGTCCGAACCCTTAATTGGGAAGGTGCCTCTATCCAACTGACTGATGTCTTGGAAAGATACAAAGCTGATATCACTGCTATCAAAGAAATGTCATGAAAGGGACAGGGTTGAAATCTGTGATATCTACTACAGCGGCCATGCGGAGAGGCACAAGTTTGGATGCGGATTTGTAGTTGGCAAGAGAGTACGGCTTCACGTCCTGCGATTCACACCTGTGAACGAACGGCTTGCCATAATCCGCATCAAGGTTAAATTTTTTTAATATAAGCCTCATATGTGCGCACGCTCATATCTTTGTCTCCGGAAGACAAGGACGATGAGACTAAGGAAATTTTCTACGAGCGCCTTGAAAATGCTTAAGAGCAATGCCCCCATCACGACGTAAAAATCGGGCTTGATGACTTCAACGCTATGGTGGGCAAGGAAAATATATTTGGTCCAACAGTCGGAAAGTTCAGCCTCCACGACAACACCTCCGATAACAGAATGAGGCTGATTGACTAAGCCGCAGCACGAAACATGGTCGTAAGTAGCACTAGATTTAAGCATCTCAATATTCATAAAGCCATTCATTTCCCCTGATCAAAAAACCAAAAATCAAATTCATCACGTTTTGATCGACGAAAGGCACTCTTCCAGTGTATTGGATGTACTCACGATCCGTGGTGCAAACATTGACTCGGATCACTTCATTATCTTGTCGCAGCCAAGATCCGTACACGTCTCTGCGCAGCTAAAAATGCACGCAAGCCTACACAGAGAAAGCTAGACGTCGACAAGCTGCAATCGAAACAGACAGCCGAAGCTTTCCCACTCGACTCTCACTCCTGCTTCAAATCACTCCTCCAATCGATGATATATGCGCGCAGTGAACACACATTTTCAAATCCATACGTGCGGCTGCTAAAGAGGTAATTGGCTACCACCGCCCTCGCCGAAACCAGTGGTACCAGCAGTGTCGCGACGCCACTGCAGAGAAAGTCGCCGCCTACAAAGCCACCCTGCAGTCGGTTGTAACGCGCGCTGCTAAGGAGCGATACAAAGAAGAGAGGAGGGAAGAGAGACGTATTTTCTAGCGGAAAAGAAGAGAGACAGAAAAGCGCAATCAGGAGAAGATTGAGATGTATGGTGACAGGAATGAAAATTTTTCAAAAAAATAAGACACCTTGCCGATGGTTTGAAAACCGGGGCCTCTTCCTGCAAGATGACAACGGGAATCTAGTGACAGATGTCTAGAGTACACTGACGTTATGGAGGGAACACTTCTCTAAGCTTCTTAATGGTGACACTGATAACAATCCCGCCAATAGAGATAATATTCCGGAAACCCCAATTACGGATGACAGCGTCGAGGTTCCGCTGCCCGACTATGATGAAGTTCTGACGGCTATAGCTCGGCTTAAAAAAAACAAAGCCGCTGAAGCTGATGGCTTACCTGCTGAGTTGTTTAAGAACGGAGGCGAAGCTCTATTTAAATGCATTGACGAGCTTCTATGCAGAATATGGTCGGAAGAATCAGCCCTATCATGAATAATTTTTCACGCGGAATCAGAAAAGGGAGTTTTAATTTTTAAGATAAGGCTCAAGAACATTTTGGAAATTTTAAATGCAAATTTGTTCATCAAAAGTTTATAAACAAATTTGCATTAAAAATTTCTAAAAGGTTCTGGAGCCTTATCTTAAAAATGAGAACTCCCTTTACTGATTCCGCGTGAAAAATTATTCATGATAGGGCTAAATGCATTCCGAACGATTGGAATCTCAGTGTGCTCTGCCCAATCCACAAGAAAGGCGATCCCATTATCTGTGCCAATAACCGTGGGATAGGTTGAAGCCCATTGTAAACGAACTAATTTGACCTTATCAGTGTGGCTTCAGACCTTGAAAGTTAACCATCAACCAGATTTTCACGCTACGACAAATCTTGTAGAAGATTCAAGAAAAACAAGTCGACAACTACCATCTTTTTGTAGACTACAAAGCCGCCTTCGACAACCCAATAAGGAAACACCTGTACTACACCATGTCTGAGTTTAGTATTCCTGCAAAACTAATACGACTTTACAGGATGACACTGAGCAAAACCAGCAGCGCAGTTAAAATCGGGAAGGACCTCTCCCCAACATTTGTTACAAAACGATGTTTCAGACAAGGTGATTCCTTATCGTTCGACTTTTTCAACCTAATGATGGAAAAGATCATCCGTGCTGCTGATCTGAGACGTAGTGGCACAATATTCTACAAGAGTGTTATGCTGCTTGCGTATACTGATGACATCGATATCATTGGCCACAATACGCGCGAAGCATTCTCCAGATTAGAAAGAGAGTCAAGTCGAATGGGTCCTGGCAGTGCATGCAGATAAGACGAAATACTTGGTGTCATCAAACAAACAGTCCCAGCGTCTTGGAACCCACGTTACAGTTGACAATACCTCTCCTTCGAGGTTGTGAAGGACTTCGTCTATCTAGGATCCAGCATAAACTCAACCAACAATCAAACGAAGAATAACTCTTGCCAACAGGTGTTACTTTGGGCTCAGTAGGCAATTGAGAAGCAGAGCCCTCTCGACGAACGAAAATCACGCTCTATAAATCGCTCATCATGCCCGTCTTACTTTATGCATTACAAACCTGGACGCTGAGCATTTCAGATGAAAAGACTTTAGGAGCATTCGAGAGAAATATTCTTCGTAAGATCTACGGACCAATCTGCGTCAATGGCGAGTACAGAATACGGTGGAATGATGAACTGTATGAGCTGTACGCTGATATCGACATAGTCAAGCGCATTCAAATCGAGCGACTTCGCTGGCTCGGTCATGTTCAGCGCATGAAAGACGATGCTCCAGTGAAGAAAATATTCGATTCGGTACCCATCGGCGCACAGTGGGGTATTGACCCATGAAAGATGGTATCAATTCAATTAGGAGTCGGAGGAAACTTTTGACATTTTTTTAAGTTGCAATAGGTCCAAATAAGAAAAAAATAATAATAAGTTGATATCCTCTAGTGGATTTATTTTTTGTAATTAAAAACACATTTTTCAGACCTACAAATATGATAAATTTTCTTTTGAATTTTTTTTTTAATAACTTTTATTCACTGCCGCTTGTTAAGTCTTTCTCATTTGTGTCAAAAAAATTGACATCACTACTTTCACCTATATTTTCATCATTGTCTTCATCGTATTTTTTGGTATCTTCAGCGTTGTCTTCATTTGTTGGTGGTACTTCTTTTGCGGTAATTTCCTTTTGCTTGAAATGATTGGGTCTGAAGTAATTAAGAAGCTATTTGAAATATCCTCAAGGGTTTTTTCTTTGCTTATTTTTCTTCAAAAATTCTCTCTGAAAGATTTGAAGTCCTTATTTCTTGCTTCTTGCGCCTCTTCAGAAAGTTGACCAATCGGCAATAAAGCATATTTTATGATTTCACGGCCATGAATTAAGATTTTATGGACAGTTGGTGGCATATTTTACCATGAGTATTTTTGTACAAAATATCTTCCTGTATCACGCGCATAGTTTCGAAATTTTTCGATGTTTACTTCTTGTCCGCATGAAATAACGATGAAAATAATATGCATTCTCTTAATAAGTTCTACATCAATCTGGGTTATAGATGCTGTCATTTCTGCATTTTTAAAAAAACGTCGAACAGTATTACCGTCATTCGAACTTCCAAACCCTGGCTTTGGTTTATCAATAACTAAACTAAGTTTATTCTTAATTCTTTTCGAATTCTCGACTTATTTGCTGATACAACCTGCTTCTCTGCTTCCTCTCTTCTCAGCCATTTTTTGACTGGTAGCTTGTCAGCCAAATGTAACAAGCACTCAAAAAATCATATCCAACCATGTAGTGTTGATAAACCAAATTGAAGGTTTTCGACTTTTACATTTTTTTGAATCATTAAATCAATTGAATTGAATTCTTTAATAGTACCTTCACATAAATAGCACCTCTGTGTTGATGTTGTTTCAGTGAGTGCATTGCATACCTTATCGTCTACCATGGTTAACATAAGGTTGTGGCTTACCTTGATCTCTCTCCACATTGTGCAGCAGATTTGCTGAGGTCACTTATTTGTGCTGCTACTCTATTTTTTCTTTTTTTGACACATCTGATGTTTCTTTAATAAACTCCATGCAAAGTGGGCAACAAAATCTTGTTGAAGAAGGTCGGGGATTTTGCCAAATAACTTTAGATCCACAAACTAATTTGATTGGAACAATGGAGGTTATAAATATCGATGCATTATTTGCATCCGGACCGTAAAAGCTTGCTTGTAGATGCTGTTGCCATAAATTCCGTCGAAACTCCACTTCGAAAATAAACAAAAATTAGATAATTTATTATCCTCCAAAGAATCTATAACAGGCTTTTGCAATATAAGCAAACGCAAAAATATAAATTCTCGGGAAGAATAACAATCTTTTTTTGCGCTCTGCACAACGCTATAACTGGGAAACTTTTTGGATGCAGCTCCTCTAATAATGTTGTACTGATGGCGGGATAATTTTGCTTCTACAAGCACAGCTAGAGCATCTTCTTTACTAATTTTAGTATGATTTTTATACTTTTCTCCTATATTTAATTGCCCTTTCAGGTGAAGTTTTCAATTCTAGGATATGTAACAATTTTGATGCTTCAATGTGACCTTCATCAAGCAAACTCATTTTTGTGGCATACGCTAAAGCTGAAAATGGAGTTCAATCTCTTAACTCTTTACATTTCGCTCTTTTAGTTCTCTCGCAGGAATCTTCAAAGGACAGTTCCTTTCGCCCGCGTTTCTTAGAATTAGAAATAGAGAATGCTATTGATAAAGCCAACCAATCCCGATTTAAATTAAATATTTTTTCTTCATTTCTATGTGCCCTTGTCCACCGCATCTTAAATACGGAAATTAACTGATTAATTATTTCATTAAAATCCTTCATATATCCCTCCGCAGGAAGAATTCGACGCATCATTTTGTCTCTCAAATATTTAAATTTATCGCTAAATTGGGAATGCCCAGATCTTTTCATTATATCAAATAAGTTTTGACGAGATATAAACAAAGTGTTTAAAGCAGTTCCTAGAAAAGGCAGTGAATTTTGTGTTTATATAAATCGAACTGCACTCAAATACTCGAATACCCATTTAACAAAATTATACTTTACTAGTATACAACAAAACAAACTACTGTCAAATAAAACAAAAACATATGCAACAATGACTTTTCGGCAAGGTTCAAACGGTTTTACATTAAAGACAAATAATATACGCTACATTAAAAATGTTTTTTTTTTTTTAACACGGGGGTTACACGAGACAGTACTGTTAAAACAGTGAAAAATACGTATTAGTTGTCAAACTTTGTGTCTGTGAATAAGAGTATAGACAGTTGGTAAAACAGTTGGCAAGACAGTAGACAAATTAGTAAAAAATTTATATTTTATGAAGAAATTTTTGTTAAAACTACGAGCACGCGAAAGTATTGCAAATTTCCAATTAATTCTATTAAATTATATCATCTTCTGTCATTTGATATGCTAAATATCATACTACTGTCCTAGATACTGTCCCGCGAGCTGTCTACAAAAAAGTTTAGACAGTAGAGCAGACAGTAGCAGACTGCTGCAAAAAATGAGTGTGTGTGGGTAAAAATTTGTGAATGAGTTGCGACTGTCTTAACAGTACTGTCTCGTGTAACCCCCGTGTAAGTTTATTCGTCTTTTATTTTTTAATATTAAAAAGAATATGTATTTCATATTGTAAGAGAATAGATAAATATCAATTAGGACAGAATATTCAAAAGTAGTCATGGGTTTCATTTAAACAGTGAATACATTACAAAAATAATTAACTTTTTAAATCAGTTGTACAGCCTATACCTCACACCAACATCGCTTAAGAAGAATAACAAAACAAAAAGAAATGCACTTGCTTGTTTTGATTATAGCGGCTGGAGTTCTCTTACAAAAAGCTTAATAAATTCCGAAGAGGCAAACATGAGACAACCAAATTTTCAACACTTATTATGGACAGTCTATTTTTAAAGAAAATCACTATAAGATAACAATGGTGCACAAAAGAAAACACTTTAACAGCACTTGAATAACAAAAAACTTAATATTTTAATGCATTTTTTAATCAACAAAAAATAATTATTTAAACATTTCCTCAAAAAAATTGTATGCAGTAAGAGCCGCAATTACCCGAAGTTGAAGATTCCTTTAAAAAAAACTTTCCACAAATATATTTTTTTAATAAAATTATATTTTAAAAGACTTAATTTCCAAAATTTCACTGCACGCGAACGAAAGCAAAAAATGTTAATTTTTAACCGCAATATCTTTTCAACCAGTAATGTCAGGTGAAAAGTTTTTGTTGTTAGTGACGCAGAATTGTATTATATTTAAACTGGTATCAAAAAAAGTTGATACTCAAACAATTTTTTTTATTTATAGCCATAAAAGCCCATAAAATACCCCATTGTGCGGCGATGAACGCAGAAGAGGACGACCGCATCTTCGTTGGAAAGACCTAGTAGAGGACAACCTGACGGTTGTAGCGCCAACTAACCAACGAACGAACGCCCTTTGAAAACAGCTTTTTTTTCTTTTTTGGCGAACTGTCAAAAACGTAGCTTTACTTATAAAAATTTTCCGTCACCGTAAATTTTCCAATATTGAAAATATTCTTTACAGCTTAATAATAGACGAGTCTGCTGACATTTCTGTAAAGGTGCCCCCAGACTATATGTTTCATACATATGACATGTCAAATAAAATTACATACCGAATTTCATCTGTGTGTCAAATTAAGTTTTTGTCAGACAGCTTTTTTCTTTTGTCTCCACACTATCGACACGTCATTTGAAAATAAAAAACAGCTTTTGAAATTTTTGTAAACCTTAAAGCTCTTAAGTGTTCTCTTGTAGCCATTCAAACTAAGAATAAATTAATTACAAATCAATTTATTGAATAAATATCTTAATATTTGCCTTTTCTTCCATTTTCAAATAAAAAATTTATTAAACTGACATTTTGTACAGATAGAAAAACATACGAAATTAGAGACGGTTCTAATTCAAAAATTTACAGACGCAAATACAAACGACATTTCAAAACCACATTTTCATATGTAGCTAAAACACTATCACTAACACTACACTATCTGTAGCTAAAAACCATTTGTAATTTTTTGACGTGTCATATGTATGAAACATATAGTGTAGAGGTACTTTAAGAAAACAACTTGAAATCTTAATACGATACTATTATACAGAATATTATATACATTTTTTTTAAAATTGGTAGAATTAGAAGATTCTACTGCAGAGGGCATGTTAAATATCATTAAGTAAAGCTAGTTCCAAAGAGCAAAAGACAGCAGCGTCTTCGAAGTGCTGGGTAACAATTTCAAGACTTTTAATTTGATTTACTTTTTCTTAATTCGTGTTGTAGAAGTTTAGATCTGGTTGGTAAGTACTAGAATGGGGTACTTGATGTCAATGAGCAAATTGGAGCAAAAAGTGGAGCAAAAAATTGGTCACCTCAAGACACAAACATCGATATATATCATACTTTATCATACTTTAAGATCGAACTCTAAATACAGAAGCTATAACGAAAAATTTGAATAGGTTACTACGTTCGGCCAAATAAATTTAAAATTATTTTTATAATAGTTCTACTGGAATAATCTAAATACTTCTTTAGGAAAAGGTTCATGATTTTTTGCGAACTTTAACTCTCTGACATAAGTGGTACGTTAATTAGAATGGTAAGAACTGAGATTTGGTGGTTAAGTACTGTAACGGGGTACTTGAGGTCAATGGATTTTGGAGCAAAAAAAGTAGTCTTCTCAAGACGAAAAATCATCGATATATCGTACATTAAGATCAAACTGTAAATAAAGCGTCGCCGCGAATAACGTTGAAACGCGACAAACGAAGCAAATGTGATTGTTTTGCTTACTACCGTTAAAAATGCTCTGACTTGGATCTGAATATTTTCTTGGAAATTTTCAATGCAAATTTGTTGACAAACTGTTTATGAACAAATTTGAATAAAAATTTCCAAAATTTTCTAGAGCCTTATCATAAAAATGAAAACTTCCTTTTCCGATTCAGCGTGAAAAAATGTTCATGATAGAGCTGATCAAGAAGAATCAGCTAGGTTCAAACCTTCCAGATGTGTCCAATTCTGTGGCTCGATATCCTGATTGGGCAGTTTTGAAGTTAGCGAGTTGAGGACATATGCGGGAACTTCAATGTTGAATTTAGGATTAACACGTAATCGCATGTTCAAATTCATTGTGAATTTACAATGATTCGCGGATCCATTGCCTACCCCGAAATTTCTGCTAAAGTTCGAACTCGCTCAAGTCCCAATGCTTGAACTGCATGCTCGGATATAATGGTGACTTCCGATCCCTTGTCTATTAAAGCACGTAAGGTCTCTGTTAGGCCGTTGGCCTCGTTGCTTAGAGTGACTAGTGCAGTGTCGGGCACATTTTAATTTCCCAAACACACGTGTTTGGAAACAAAATGCTGCTTGAGCGACGTCGACACATGTACACTATAAGATTCTTCGTGTGGCTTTCAATCGTGTGCGTTCGGCTGTTGATTTGTTTCGATTTTTGCTAAGCAAATCAAGTCAGTTGATGTTGAGCACTTGCTGTAGTTAGGTCTGGCTGCGAAATTTTACAAATGCACAAATAAAAATTATGCCTGAAGAATGGGAAAATGATTTGTATTTGTAACCATGGTAGAAGAATACAGGTATATGCACCAGATGAGAGCATACTGCCGGAATTGTCAAAACGAAGCAAAAGTTTTTCTTTATTTTCTTTTGTTTCCATTCGCCACACAGCTAAATTTGACAGACATGGCAGTATGAAAAGAGAGCACACCCAGCGCTGCATATACCTCTATCCTTCTACCATGTTTGTACCATGCTGTCAAAAACGCAATTTACGCAAGAAAAGTTGACAAGCATTAAATTCGCTCCCATTAGCTTTCACATACTTAATAAAATTGCGCCACCGAGTAGACGGACGCAAAACACATCTGCATCGATGAACTTCCAGCTTAAAACTGACGAACGCCAAGTTGCTCATCGTTTTTCTCTGCTTCACACACAAGCAAAGAACATGATAATATGTGTGTGCCCATCACTGGACTAGTGCCGTTGCTAATAGAACCTTGTGGGGGAGGTTGCGGTCGCAAGCAAGTATGCGTAGCCATATATGTGGGATCATTATATGTATGTTCGGGAAGGAAAGGTGGAGCGGACTGAATTAGGGCAGACTGGACCATTTTTAAAGCTGCAGAATTGGGATGGGAATGAGGCTAAATTAGGCTGACCAACCCGTGTGGTTGGAAAGTGCAAGAGCGTGTGATGTCTTTGTCCACATAAAAACAGTTATTCCGCTTGGACATTGCGTGCAGGGGCGCAACCAGAAACATTTTTTGGAGAGGGTTTTTATAATATTTCGGGTTTATATATAAAACAAAAGTTAAGTTACTATAGCGGTGGTTAGTGATTCGGATTGTTCACTAATGGTTCCTGATCCAAACCTCAGCCAGGGCAAGGAACATATTAATTTCCAACGGCTTCACCTCACAGCAACAAATTTGGAAGTAATATTTGCTTATGAAAACATGGTAAAGTTAACAAACAAACAAACAAAGAATTGTATCACAATGGTTACATACATAATGATAATTCAAGTTTAGTATTTATTAATAATGCTTTATTAGTCTTAAAAAAATAACAATATATAAGGATATTGCGATCGATTGCTTACTTTTCAAACAGTTACAAGATTATTGCGTTTAAGAGCACAAGCCAAAACTATATTTTTAAAATTAAAACGGATTTTTTTTCTAACAATTTAATCTGTTAGCGTGAACAAGTTTGTGGTCTAGTTATAAATATGTATTTAGATGTCACAAACTCTTATAGACCGCAACAATTGAAAAATAAAATTTAAATAAAACGATATAAAATTTGTAAGGTTTCAATTTAACTTTTTATTTAAATACAAGAATGCATTTCAACCGGATTTAAGGTAATGACCGGTCATCTTCAGCGTAATACGCGTGACTGACATTAAAACAAAAGGAAACATATTATCAAAGCTTAAATTATTAAATGTATGTATCTAAAAGTAAATAATTGCAAAAATTGTGAGTGCCGCATAGCCGAACATCAACGATACATAAAAAACAAAGACATCAGCAAAGCAGTGACAAGGCATGCAGATCCAAATCATAATGAACCACACGATATGAAAACTTTGGCTAACAATTATAAATTTATTAAAAATGTACCGTCTGCTTATAAATTAGACGCTTATGAATCTCTTTATATGAGTATCACTGACAATTTAATGAATATTGATGAAAGCCCAATTGTTTCAGAGCTATTTAAACTTGCCAAATAATTTTTATTTAATTTTGTTAATTTTTTTTTGGTTTTTGTTCAAATAAAATTAATTTTTTGTTTTTTTAAATTGTTTTCTGTTTAATTAATTTATTAATTTGTTAAATATTAAATGCAACCTAGGAGTCTCTTTTTTTCTCGATAAATATTTATAGCAATAATCTTTGTTATTTTGAGTACAAGTTAATTGTTTGGTTCTTCTTATTTACCGTTTCCCCAATCTATTTTTACCTTTTTTGTTTTGTTGGTTTGTTAAAAGTTCAATGTCCATTTAATTTTCACTTCACATAATTTATTTATATTTGCCAAAATTAAGTTGAACATGTACTTTGTTTTTATTTATTTATTTATATATGCTGCTTTAGCAAAGCAACTTGTGCCGCTCTTTCGTGACATAAGGAAATAAGCAAATTATCCTCTCTCTGTTTATGTTTTCCGTGTTTCTACTTTTTCTATTTCTTAACAAAGAGAGACTTACGTTGCTTTGTTAAGAGTCCAGATTTTATGTAAATTCTAAGCCAAAATGTTTTTGCAATTATTTACTTTTAGATACATACATTTAATAATTTAAGCTTTGATAATATGTTTCCTTTTGTTTTAATGTCAGTCACGCGTATTACGCTGAAGATGACCGGTCATTACCTTAAATCCGGTTGAAATGCATTCTTGTATTTAAATAAAAGTTAAATTGAAACCTTACAAATTTTATATCGTTTTATTTAAATTTTATTTTTCAATTGTTGCGGTCTATAAGAGTTTGTGACATCTAAATACATATTTATATTTTTAAATTCTGTTTGCGCTTACTTTCAGCGAGTTTATCTAAAATATTATCCACTGATGGTGTTATATCTCTGTAAAGATGAAGCAATGTGAGACCGTTTAATCTATCTTGCAACATAATGCTTCTTAAATAAGTTTTGAGTCGGCGAAGTACTGAAAACGTTTGTTCGTTTTCACATGAAGTGACTGGAAGAGTTGTAAGGATTCGAAGTCAATTAAATATATTAGGGAATATATAATGGTTTCTGCTTGTTTTGCAGCATTTACATACAATTTTTTAATTTTATTTCAGCATTCTCCCTTAAATTTTTTATTTCTTGCAAACTTATATTGGCTAAATCGACTGCTTGTGTCAACTCAATGTTTCGAGTTTGAAGAAATTTGGATAAACCATATGAATAACCGATTACTTTGTTAAAACATTGCAATGAAATAAGAAATTCTGTTTTTTGTAAGGCAGAATTCAGTAAATTGCCTTGGTTAGATGTGTTTCTATTCTCCCAATTGGAAATTTGGCTTAAAGCCAATATTATAGCATCGAAAATATTCAAAAAAACCGAGTTGTATCTCTCAATGCATCTAGTGGGACAATATTTATTTAGGCCTTGATGGCCAAAAATTTGTAACTCTTCAATGCAGCCTTTCAAAACCATTTGCCTCTTTGGAGTATTGAAAAAAATCGTACAACGAGAAATGAGAAGAAAAAGTCATGAAGTAATAAGAAAATTTGGGTTTTGTTTGGTTTACTTTTTGTAATTTTGGAAGAAAATTTTGGCTAAACTTTTTACAAAAATTTGAAAAATATCTATTTAGATGCGGCAGAAAATTTGAAATTCGTGTGCATTCTCATCTCAATTTTCAAAACACGTTAGTTACGATGTATCAACATGTGACCATTGATGTGCATTCCAAATGAATGAAACATTACTTGCTAATTTAGTTTTGCTTCGACTAGTCGAGATTATGCTTCGACCACAATCAATTAAAAATTTACTTGGGGTTTTTACTCTTTTGATAAAAACTTGTGATGAACTTTTCATGTGACTTTTTTGAAGCGAAGCTTTTTACGTCTCGTTTTGTGATTTGCTTGGAGTGAAATCTCAAAAAACCGTCACTTTTTTCCGACAATTGATTTTGCTTGCGTCCATTACAACAAGAAAATTTAATAGTCAAAATATTTCTTCGTCCGTCACAGGTATCGAACTCGGAACCCATTCGATACTGGGTACTTACTACACGTTGTCATCAGCATCGTTAAGTAGGTGTTTCGTGTTCGTTTGTATGCAGCGGCCACGGCATACTGGTTAAGTGCGCGACTAATTCGCCAGTGGCTGGATTCAATCCTCATCTCTGGTATAAAACTTTTTTCATTTGAATTTGTAACGAACTTCCGTTTTTCCGGATTTTACAGCTGGGGTATACTCGCCGGTGTCCAGCGTTCGTTGCAGAAAATTTGTAATTAAAGACCCTTACGCTTTGTTTTCTTTAATATTTCTTCAGTTTATTCACAATCCAAAATTGGCGTTACTATAATGGCTTAATGGTATAGGACCTTACACACACACACACCTATGCACCGATGTTTTGACCTGGATCTTGTTGCGACGTCTGATGCCCTTGAGAAGATGACGTGACAGAGTTTTATCTTTGTGACAGTGTACGTAGTTCCGGAGTAAGTGATGCGATGAAGACGAGCGACGCTAGCGTGTTTCCTGGGGCTGTGGCGTGGTAGAGATTTACGACGTTAGCGCGCTCCCTGGGTCTTCTTGTCACTGTTCAGCAGCGAGTGGTCACAAGTAGGACGTATGTTACAATCGGATTGTGTAACGTGTATCTTGCGTTGAGACTGGGCTATTGACCGCTGAGTGGTGTTACCTTGGCTTACAATATGTCTACTGGGGTGCTTACGAGGTGGGGCGTGGTGCAAGATATTAACGTTGGAATGAGACCTTAACCAACGAAAATATGTCTACTGGTGTATTTACTAGGTTGGATGTGGTGCAAAATATTAATGTTGGAATGAGACCTTAACCAACAAAAATATGTCTACTATGGTTACTACTAGGTTGGGCTTGGTACAAAATATTAACGTTGGAATGAGACCTTAACCAACGAAAATATGTCTACTAGTGTATTTACTAGGTTGGATGTGGTGCAAAATATTAATGTTGGAATGAGACCTTAACCAACAAAAATATGTCTACTATGGTTACTACTAGGTTGGGCTTGGTACAAAATATTAACGTTGGAATGAGACCTTAACCAACGAAAATATGTCTACTATGGTTACTACTAGGTTGGGCTTGGTACAAAATATTAACGTTGGAATGAGACCTTAACCAACGAAAATATGTCTACTATAAATTTAAGGGTGTTCTAACTATGCCAGGTAACACTCACCACTTCCTAGGCACGAGCTGTTGAATGATTACTAATCGACGTCCGACCACTTTAGTTGTACGATGACTACTCCGATGTTGAGAATTCTCTACGTCCGTTCACTTTGGCTGCACACTGAATACGTCCGATGCCTTCAACTTCACGCTGAATAAGAGACTGCACGTCTGTTTCCTTCGCCTGCACGCTGAACAAGAGACTGAGTTAATGCCACGACTCGCCTTTTATTGCTTTGCTCGTAGCTGCTTGCCGCACTATGATTTTGAAACCGGTTCTCCCTCTCACTGTGTCGTGTGGTTGTGTATGTATGTGGCGTGATACTAAAACTTGTTTGGTTGTGACTAGTTTGTGTTGCTATGCCAGAATGATCTCGGTACCAGCTGCCTATGGCGTGATGACGCCAAAACTGGTTGTGTTTTGTCTTCTGTTGCTATGTGCGTATCATCTTGGTAGTTGCTGTATATGATGTGATCATGCTACTTTTTCCTGTTGCTATGCGTGTATGCTGTCTCGCTTCCACTGCTTGTGCTGCTCTATATATGTGTGTATGGGTGAATGTGTGTGTGTAAAGCCTACCGTAGTGGGTAAAAAGTATAATTTAACAGTGAAAAATTAAAATTAAATTACATTCTATAAAAAAATTATGAAACTCTATGTTGTATGGCGAAATTCGAACACCCGCGAATTTCGTCGTTACAAATTGATAATTTTTTTGGCCGTCAACTTTATATTAGCTTTTTTTTCGAATGCATTTTTTTGTGGTTTTTTAACTGATTTATTTCAAATTATGAAAGTGTAGTAAAATGTACTTGTGTGAAGATTAACGTATGTTCTTTAAAAAAACCATAAAATTATAAAACCTATGAAACTATGAAACGACGCACCTGTGTTTTTTTATTTAATCCTATTTTTCTTTTTGCCATAGTACAATAATTTGGGGGGTTTAAACCCCAAAACCCCCCTTTGGTTGCGTGGTTGTATATGTCTTACACAAACAATTTATGCAGAGCTTTGCTCGATCAGCGGTCCTCTTTTTTCAAAGCAACCTTTTGCAAGAAGGGTTGAGCAGCGACGGAGTATATGAGAAGCGCCGCAAAGGACGCAAGAGTTAGGAGCACCAGAATTGGCTGTTGTATGAAAACTTTTGCTGTGGAATCCACCAACATTGCGAACACTTTTTTATTTGATGAATAAGTATTTTTTGCAATTTGTTTCACAGCAGTGGTTTGGTTTCGGTTTTCAGTAACATCGATTGTAGCGCCGAAATCGTAGGAATACCTGTGTCGCTTCCTAGATGGTGCTTCCTGGATTCATAGGTTTATTTCGGCAGTTTAGTGGTCAGAAGATAAGCTATCCAATGATCACAGTTTGCTATGACGATCTTCAGGCGTTTAAGTTCGTTGATGCATGCACACATTTGCTGCATTAAGTAGCGCCTTAATCTCCTCTGACCGTTCCGTCGCAAGCGCTGGCATGTTGAACAGTGCATTGATGTGATGCATAAACAGGAGCCTGAGATTATCGTAACGTTTCACAATAAAATCCCATGCTGTGGTATAATTGATCTCATTGAGTGCCATTTGCCATTGAGTGCCATTTTCATGTCCATATCGTAATTTCGAGGTAGGGCTTTTTTCAAAAAATGACATTTTTGAATCGCATTTAGCTCATTGTTGGAGTGGATCAGACGAGTAAAGATATCGTGGAATGCGGGGCACTCTATAAACTTCCCAGAGAACGATGGTACAGGTAACTGAGGAAGTTTGATAGATGGCGTACCATTATAGAGCGCTGGCATAGTAGCTGCTAGGAAAACACTCCTCGGTTTTTATCCATCAGAGCACACCGTGCGTCGAAATAGGCTTGTTCGAATTCTGAGGCGACGTTTTTAAAATAGGAAATATCACGGTTGTTGATCAAATTAAAGTTTTGTGATTTTTGAAGCCTCACTTCAAAATATGATTTTGTTTTCCTTGTGCTCGAATCCTTTTTGAAGTTCTTTCAAGACGGTCAGCTTGAAGTGTGCACAAGACCGTTGTTTCCTTTGCTTCAGGAGCCATATCGAAATAATTGACCTTACTCAAGAAATGTAGCGCAACGCAAGGTATGGTGAAATAAATCAAGTTATTGAAATGCACTTGCACACTTACCTCTTAAAATTCTCTCTGCTTCTTTGCCTCTTCGCTGTGTTGAGAGCGTCACGCTGTGGGTGTGCGACTCGACTGCTTACGAAGTGTGCTTTGGATGACGTCACTGATGAGGAACGATCCTAAAATCTGCTGCTGTCACTAAGACGATGAGGTGATGACTTTTTCGGAGAAACGGTGTCGATATAAAATCAAAATGTGCTCGACAAGTTGGTTGTTTTATTTTGTTTAAAAATCTTATAGTTTTAGTTATATTTTTTCTTAACTTGAATTGAATTCTAATTATCACTATAGCAAGTTCT
The DNA here is from genome assembly GCA_963920525.1 of Dichetophora obliterata. NCBI lineage: Eukaryota > Metazoa > Arthropoda > Insecta > Diptera > Sciomyzidae > Dichetophora > Dichetophora obliterata. The sequence continues at coordinate 87,121,775 of OY986438.1, read as the reverse complement.
CCCCTCAGGCCACTATAAATATGTGCAGAACTTGCATTCGATGTGGGGAATTCTACACTCGAGTTTGAATTCAATTATATTTATTGTTCGTATTTCACTTAAAAGAAATTTTAATTATGTTCAAAAAAGTAATAAGCACATTCTATGTTTGAATTTAGTGTATCGATTTTAATTTTTTGCAAATGAAAATAAACTTGTTTGATTGGTTGCCTCTGCATACGTCCGTACTCTCTCAGCATTCAACCGTCGGACCATTGTAGCTTTTGTATACCTTTGCTCTCTTGAACCTGTAGATTGCTTTAACCCTCGGATGGATACGACGGACAGTAAATGGACTATGTCGTCTGGCCTTTTCTTATAGAAGGAAAACATACTCGAAAGCTCTAGAAAGCGTTTGCCAATTGAACAACTATGAAAAAAGTTATTAAAAAAGAAAAACCATTTCGTCAGGCCAGACGGCATAGTCCATATATGAAGATTTTGACTTTGTGACAAAAATTACCACTACCAACATTTACAGAACTTTTTGGTTTTATACTTGCCATAAAGAGTGAAAATATACTGGACAAATCACGAGAGCGTTTGCCAATCAAGCAACTAGAGACAAAGTTATTCAAAAAAGAAAACCATTTCGTCTGGCCAGACGACATAGTCCATCCGAGGGTTAAAAAGCAATAATTTTACGACTTATGCTACTTTCACTGCAGTAATTTAATCACTGGTTATGGCATTCTTAACCAAAAACTTATAGATTCGAATAAAATTGCTACCCTTAATAAAAAACAATTTTAATTTAGTAAAACTTCGCTATGGCAATATGAAGAAAATTTATACTTTCTTACTCAAGTTCCTAAAACTATGAAAACATATGCTGTTTTTAAGATAATTCCAAATCCAACATTTGATAATAATACCGAACTTATATATAAAACTAATAAAACACTTACCTTGATTGAAAACGTTATTTTTGAAATCGATGAAAATAAAATAAAAAAATTGTTGTCTCATGTATCAAACATTTACTTAACAAAAATAAAACAAAATGTGAATTCAAAGAAAATAAAGTAAAAGAAATATTGTTTGTAGAACCTAATATTATTGTCACAAAAAATGTAGAAGAAACAAATGTTAAACATAATTGTAATAATTTAGAAATCAAAGAAAAAATAATAATATGATATATTTTTCTAATTGTAAGATTATTACAAAAGAAGCAACATTTAAATCTTATAACCAACATTCTGACATTGATATTCCATACGTAAATGAAATTGAAATAAAAATTGCAATCTCAAATATCAGTCCAAAAGATATAAAACTTAAATTTCGTTAATTGTTTCGTCCAAATTGTATTTACTTTAATTTCCATTATTGTTTGCGTTCTAATTTGTATTCAGTTAAAAAAAATTATATTCAAAACATATTCAATAAAGAAAAATGTTCACGAGGTCGTGAACAAACCCGAAGAGGGGAGGAGTGACGTATAAAATAACATACCATTTTGAGCGTGCGAACTGCAGTAAAATACAATTCGCATAAAACAACACGATTTTGTGCAAAGTGCTAATATAATAGAAGCTAAGCTATTGTAAGAATATATACGAATGGAGAATAAATTAACAGTCAGTAATAAAGAACACATAAACCTAACAAGTCGTGTTTTATTTTACGTTATTTATATATATATATATATCTAACTGACGGTTATAGAAAATAATAATCTGATTATTATACAACATGTGCCATATCTGCATCTTAAGAAACAACCTAATTTATTTCATCTTTGTTGTTTAAATAGCATTTTTTTTTAAATAATAAATTTAACGTCGTTCGATTTAATATATAATATTAAATATATTTAAAATTTTATTTTACAAATAAAACAAACACTATGTTTTTAGCAATTAGTAAAATTAATTTTCAAAATTATAGTAAACATCGCACAATAGCGTAATTTAAATTTCTTTAAGAAATATAATAATTGTAAATTTAATTATATTTTAAATACAACTATGCAATTATGCATTCATATAAAAATATTAAATTTTCTTTTTTACAATTATAAGGATGTGATATAATACAAATAATTTAACAAATCTTAAAATTTTTATTACAAAATAAATATTATTAATTTAAAACAAGTCTCAAAAATATATAATTGAACTAAAACCAATTTTTTACATGTATTAACTGAGAATCGACAAAAAGTAATAATTCTAAAAATAAAGTAATTATATTACATTCTGAACAATAATATATAATTTCTAGTGTACACTAAGCTTTAATGCGTTCACAAGTTTCATTTGTGTATGAGCATATGTTCAATTTCTTTTTCTAATTTAGATGCTTGATTACATTTATATATATATTTAGTAATACATATTTATATATATATTCCGCTTGTCTTCAACTTAATTTTTTTCAATGAGTCAGTCGCTTATTCCAGCTTAATGCCACTATCATCCGAACTTGACCAAACCTTATCCACAATTTCAGCCAACTCCAATTCTATGTCGCGCATCATACTGTTGTTAATGCCGCAGTCGTATGAGTCACAAGCAACTTGTAAATTTGTTGATGTGAGTTGTTTTTTATATGTAGATTTTGTTAAGTTGGGGGATTCAGAAGAACCGCTCTGACTCCAAAAGTGTTGCGTATTTTTCGTTAAAGCTACTGGTTTATTGCTAGACCACGAAATGGTGTCTGTTACCTCGGATACCTATAAAACAGAAACAGATATTTAATCAGATTATAACAATTAAAATACTTAGTTATTAAAATAGGTGTGAGTTTCTATAGTTAGGGCTAAAACTTTGCTTATAAAATTGCTATAATACGGTGGGTAGCGACCAAGGAGTTGTTGTGGCAACCTGTTGCTTCATGTACTTATTTGGCATAAAGCCAAATTCTAAAAAATATAATTTTCAGTTAAAATAATATAGTAATTAAAATAAACCATAATTATTTTTCATGGCTTTAATTTTATTTTCAAATTTAAGATTAAAATGTTGGATATTGCGATCACATATAATACCTTAAAATAAATATACTTATTTTTTTTTTTTTTGATTTAAAGTTACTCCAAAAGCTAGGCTTCCCTAGCTCAAAAAGAATCCTTACTGAAGAGGAAATTATTTGGCCAAATCTTAGATTTATAACGCCATCACAAATTACGAATCTTTTCGATTCTATTGAAAACTGTACTTTAATTGTGTCAGTCGCATCAGCGGATGGACCACAAACACAATTACCGTTGGCTAGTCGCGCTTCACGACCTCGGTGATGAAACGACGCGAGTCGAATGTAAATATACTTATTTTGAATGTATTCGTATGATTGAATTGCCTGTTTTTCAGTAGTCATATTTTTTAAAATTTTAATTAATTTATTCGACTTTGTAATTATATAAATTCTGTTAAATAAATTTTATTTCTTTCCTGATTTATAAATAATAATTCAACATTTATTGAACCACACTGCTTATCAAGTTCAACATCGCAATACTCCTCCTCGATCACACAATCTTGCATTTCTCACGAAGTTTTCATGTTTGACTATTGACAATGGTTTAGTAAGCAAATCACCAACCATCAAATCTGTCGGGTAGTATTTGCATTGAACGATACCTTTATTCACGTATTCCTTAACGAAGTGAAATTTTGTATCGATATGTTTTGTGCGGTTCGAAAACTTTTCCTCTTTGATCAACTTAAGGCAGCTTTGATTATCTTCATACAGAACTGTTGGCTGATAGATTTTGGAATGCATATCAGACAATAAACGTCGCAACCATGCAATTTCTTGACATGCCTGGGACAAGTCGATGTACTCCGCTTCAGTTGAGCATAATGACACGAAATTTTGCTTCCGACATGTCCAATCAATAACTCTACCATTGAGGTAAAATATGTAGCCACTGTTTGACTTTCGCGTAGCTCTGTCTTCAGCCCAATTAGCATCCGCATAACCAAATAATGATAATGGATGCTCGGTATGATTCACATCGCTCAATTTTAACTTCATTGTAGCTGTCGACTTCAAATATTTGACAACACGTTTCAGTTGATCCCAATCCTTTTCGCTTGGATTAGAAACTCTTTGAGCCAAAATGCTGACACTCGCTGCAATGTCCGTACGTGAATTTACTGACACGTAAAGTAAACTACCAAGCAACTTTTGGTATTTTGTATTGTCAGTTATTAAAGCCGAAAATGTTTTTCCGGAGCCAACGTCCATCGGGGATTTTACTGCCTTTGCTTCCACTAATCCGAAATTCGATGCAATTTGTTTAGTTATTTCGATTGGCATAACATAAAATTTCCATCGCCATCATAAGTAACTTCAATTCCCAAATATTGGCGAATCGGACCTAAGTTTTGCAGTTCAAATTTGTTACTGATTAACTTCTCAATTTCTTTCACCTCTTCGTTTGAATTAACTGCTACAATAATGTAGTCCACATATAGCAGTACATAGCAGTTCATAGCACCAATTACCATTGTTTTTCTTGATATACAAACATTGGTCAACTTTGCTTTGCTCAAAGCTAGCATCAATGAATGTTCTATGTATGGCTTCGTTCCAAGCTCTTGCCGCCTGCTTTAAGCCATATATACTCCTCCTCAACAGGCACACTTTCTTAGGATCAGCAGCAATGAAACCAAGAGGTTGCTTCATATAAATAGTTTCTTTTATGTTTCCGTTCAAAAAATCAGTTTTAACATCTAAATGTTCAACACACATTTTTCGCTTTCCAGCTACAGAAAGAAGTGCGCGAAATGTTGCCTGTTTCACCACCGGTGCAAAAACTTCGTCGTAGTCCATTCCGTATTTTTGGGAAAATCCTTGCGCAACAAATCTAGCCTTAAAACGAAGAATGCTCCCGTCGGCATTGGTTTTAATTTTGTATAGCCATTTACACCCAATTGCCTTTCGATCGATCGGTAGATCAACTAATTCCCACGTACCATGTTGCTTCATTGATTGCATTTCCTCATTCATTGCTTCTACCCAATTATCCTTTTGTTTACTTTTGATTGCTTCATAATAACTCGTTGGCACAACTAATTTGTCATTTGCAATGAAGATCTCGTCAATTAAACGACTGGGCTGGATACCCTTAGTTCTGCGAGCTGATATGCGTTGTGTTTCTGCATTGATCTCTTCCGGTAGATAAATTTTCTCTTATTATTCTCACATTGATATTCATTTAAATCGTTTTCTATGACATTCGGCACTCTATAAACTTCCCACAGAACGATGGTACAGGTAACTGAGGAAGTTTGATAGATGGCGTACCATTATAGAGCGCTGGCATAGTAGCTGCTAGGAAAACACTCCTCGGTTTTTATCCATCAGAGCACACCGTGCGTCGAAATAGGCTTGTTCGAATTCTGAGGCGACGTTTTTAAAATAGGAAATATCACGGTTGTTGATCAAATTAAAGTTTTGTGATTTTTGAAGCCTCACTTCAAAATATGATTTTGTTTTCCTTGTGCTCGAATCCTTTTTGAAGTTCTTTCAAGACGGTCAGCTTGAAGTGTGCACAAGACCGTTGTTTCCTTTGCTTCAGGAGCCATATCGAAATAATTGACCTTACTCAAGAAATGTAGCGCAACGCAAGGTATGGTGAAATAAATCAAGTTATTGAAATGCACTTGCACACTTACCTCTTAAAATTCTCTCTGCTTCTTTGCCTCTTCGCTGTGTTGAGAGCGTCACGCTGTGGGTGTGCGACTCGACTGCTTACGAAGTGTGCTTTGGATGACGTCACTGATGAGGAACGATCCTAAAATCTGCTGCTGTCACTAAGACGATGAGGTGATGACTTTTTCGGAGAAACGGTGTCGATATAAAATCAAAATGTGCTCGACAAGTTGGTTGTTTTATTTTGTTTAAAAATCTTATAGTTTTAGTTATATTTTTTCTTAACTTGAATTGAATTCTAATTATCACTATAGCAAGTTCTCCCCTCAGGCCACTATAAATATGTGCAGAACTTGCATTCGATGTGGGGAATTCTACACTCGAGTTTGAATTCAATTATATTTATTGTTCGTATTTCACTTAAAAGAAATTTTAATTATGTTCAAAAAAGTAATAAGCACATTCTATGTTTGAATTTAGTGTATCGATTTTAATTTTTTGCAAATGAAAATAAACTTGTTTGATTGGTTGCCTCTGCATACGTCCGTACTCTCTCAGCATTCAACCGTCGGACCATTGTAGCTTTTGTATACCTTTGCTCTCTTGAACCTGTAGATGGCTTTAACCCTCGGATGGATACGACAGACAGTAAATGGACTATGTCGTCTGGCCTTTTCTTATAGAAGGAAAACATACTCGAAAGCTCTAGAAAGCGTTTGCCAATTGAACAACTATGAAAAAAGTTATTAAAAAAGAAAAACCATTTCGTCAGGCCAGACGGCATAGTCCATATATGAAGATTTTGACTTTGTGACAAAAATTACCACTACCAACATTTACAGAACTTTTTGGTTTTATACTTGCCATAAAGAGTGAAAATATACTGGACAAATCACGAGAGCGTTTGCCAATCAAGCAACTAGAGACAAAGTTATTCAAAAAAGAAAACCATTTCGTCTGGCCAGACGACATAGTCCATCCGAGGGTTAAAAAGCAATAATTTTACGACTTATGCTACTTTCACTGCAGTAATTTAATCACTGGTTATGGCATTCTTAACCAAAAACTTATAGATTCGAATAAAATTGCTACCCTTAATAAAAAACAATTTTAATTTAGTAAAACTTCGCTATGGCAATATGAAGAAAATTTATACTTTCTTACTCAAGTTCCTAAAACTATGAAAACATATGCTGTTTTTAAGATAATTCCAAATCCAACATTTGATAATAATACCGAACTTATATATAAAACTAATAAAACACTTACCTTGATTGAAAACGTTATTTTTGAAATCGATGAAAATAAAATAAAAAAATTGTTGTCTCATGTATCAAACATTTACTTAACAAAAATAAAACAAAATGTGAATTCAAAGAAAATAAAGTAAAAGAAATATTGTTTGTAGAACCTAATATTATTGTCACAAAAAATGTAGAAGAAACAAATGTTAAACATAATTGTAATAATTTAGAAATCAAAGAAAAAATAATAATATGATATATTTTTCTAATTGTAAGATTATTACAAAAGAAGCAACATTTAAATCTTATTACCAACATTCTGACATTGATATTCCATACGTAAATGAAATTGAAATAAAAATTGCAATCTCAAATATCAGTCCAAAAGATATAAAACTTAAATTTCGTTAATTGTTTCGTCCAAATTGTATTTACTTTAATTTCCATTATTGTTTGCGTTCTAATTTGTATTCAGTTAAAAAAAATTATATTCAAAACATATTCAATAAAGAAAAATGTTCACGAGGTCGTGAACAAACCCGAAGAGGGGAGGAGTGACGTATAAAATAACATACCATTTTGAGCGTGCGAACTGCAGTAAAATACAATTCGCATAAAACAACACGATTTTGTGCAAAGTGCTAATATAATAGAAGCTAAGCTATTGTAAGAATATATACGAATGGAGAATAAATTAACAGTCAGTAATAAAGAACACATAAACCTAACAAGTCGTGTTTTATTTTACGTTATTTATATATATATATATATCTAACTGACGGTTATAGAAAATAATAATCTGATTATTATACAACATGTGCCATATCTGCATCTTAAGAAACAACCTAATTTATTTCATCTTTGTTGTTTAAATAGCATTTTTTTTAAAATAATAAATTTAACGTCGTTCGATTTAATATATAATATTAAATATATTTAAAATTTTATTTTACAAATAAAACAAACACTATGTTTTTAGCAATTAGTAAAATTAATTATCAAAATTATAGTAAACATCGCACAATAGCGTAATTTAAATTTCTTTAAGAAATATAATAATTGTAAATTTAATTATATTTTAAATACAACTATGCAATTATGCATTCATATAAAAATATTAAATTTTCTTTTTTACAATTATAAGGATGTGATATAATACAAATAATTTAACAAATCTTAAAATTTTTATTACAAAATAAATATTATTAATTTAAAACAAGTCTCAAAAATATATAATTGAACTAAAACCAATTTTTTACATGTATTAACTGAGAATCGACAAAAAGTAATAATTCTAAAAATAAAGTAATTATATTACATTCTGAACAATAATATATAATTTCTAGTGTACACTAAGCTTTAATGCGTTCACAAGTTTCATTTGTGTATGAGCATATGTTCAATTTCTTTTTCTAATTTAGATGCTTGATTACATTTATATATATATTTAGTAATACATATTTATATATATATTCCGCTTGTCTTCAACTTAATTTTTTTCAATGAGTCAGTCGCTTATTCCAGCTTAATGCCACTATCATCCGAACTTGACCAAACCTTATCCACAATTTCAGCCAACTCCAATTCTATGTCGCGCATCATACTGTTGTTAATGCCGCAGTCGTATGAGTCACAAGCAACTTGTAAATTTGTTGATGTGAGTTGTTTTTTATATGTAGATTTTGTTAAGTTGGGGGATTCAGAAGAACCGCTCTGACTCCAAAAGTGTTGCGTATTTTTCGTTAAAGCTACTGGTTTATTGCTAGACCACGAAATGGTGTCTATTACCTCGGATACCTATAAAACAGAAACAGATATTTAATCAGATTATAACAATTAAAATACTTAGTTATTAAAATAGGTGTGAGTTTCTATAGTTAGGGCTAAAACTTTGCTTATAAAATTGCTATAATACGGTGGGTAGCGACCAAGGAGTTGTTGTGGCAACCTGTTGCTTCATGTACTTATTTGGCATTAAGCCAAATTCTAAAAAATATAATTTCCAGTTAAAATAATATAGTAATTAAAATAAACCATAATTATTTTTCAAGGCTTTAATTTTATTTTCAAATTTAAGATTAAAATGTTGGATATTGCGATCACATATAATACCTTAAAATAAATATACTTATTTTTTTTTTTTTTGATTTAAAGTTACTCCAAAAGCTAGGCTTCCCTAGCTCAAAAAGAATCCTTACTGAAGAGGAAATTATTTGGCCAAATCTTAGATTTATAACGCCATCACAAATTACGAATCTTTTCGATTCTATTGAAAACTGTACTTTAATTGTGTCAGTCGCATCAGCGGATGGACCACAAACACAATTACCGTTGGCTAGTCGCGCTTCACGACCTCGGTGATGAAACGACGCGAGTCGAATGTAAATATACTTATTTTGAATGTATTCGTATGATTGAATTGCCTGTTTTTCAGTAGTCATATTTTTTAAAATTTTAATTAATTTATTCGACTTTGTAATTATATAAATTCTGTTAAATAAATTTTATTTCTTTCCTGATTTATAAATAATAATTCAACATTTATTGAACCACACTGCTTATCAAGTTCAACATCGCAATACTCCTCCTCGATCACACAATCTTGCATTTCTCACGAAGTTTTCATGTTTGACTATTGACAATGGTTTAGTAAGCAAATCACCAACCATCAAATCTGTCGGGTAGTATTTGCATTGAACGATACCTTTATTCACGTATTCCTTAACGAAGTGAAATTTTGTATCGATATGTTTTGTGCGGTTCGAAAACTTTTCCTCTTTGATCAACTTAAGGCAGCTTTGATTATCTTCATACAGAACTGTTGGCTGATAGATTTTGGAATGCATATCAGACAATAAACGTCGCAACCATGCAATTTCTTGACATGCCTGGGACAAGTCGATGTACTCCGCTTCAGTTGAGCATAATGACACGAAATTTTGCTTCCGACATGTCCAATCAATAACTCTACCATTGAGGTAAAATATGTAGCCACTGTTTGACTTTCGCGTAGCTCTGTCTTCAGCCCAATTAGCATCCGCATAACCAAATAATGATAATGGATGCTCGGTATGATTCACATCGCTCAATTTTAACTTCATTGTAGCTGTCGACTTCAAATATTTGACAACACGTTTCAGTTGATCCCAATCCTTTTCGCTTGGATTAGAAACTCTTTGAGCCAAAATGCTGACACTCGCTGCAATGTCCGTACGTGAATTTACTGACACGTAAAGTAAACTACCAAGCAACTTTTGGTATTTTGTATTGTCAGTTATTAAAGCCGAAAATGTTTTTCCGGAGCCAACGTCCATCGGGGATTTTACTGCCTTTGCTTCCACTAATCCGAAATTCGATGCAATTTGTTTAGTTATTTCGATTGGCATAACATAAAATTTCCATCGCCATCATAAGTAACTTCAATTCCCAAATATTGGCGAATCGGACCTAAGTTTTGCAGTTCAAATTTGTTACTGATTAACTTCTCAATTTCTTTCACCTCTTCGTTTGAATTAACTGCTACAATAATGTAGTCCACATATAGCAGTACATAGCAGTTCATAGCACCAATTACCATTGTTTTTCTTGATATACAAACATTGGTCAACTTTGCTTTGCTCAAAGCTAGCATCAATGAATGTTCTATGTATGGCTTCGTTCCAAGCTCTTGCCGCCTGCTTTAAGCCATATATACTCCTCCTCAACAGGCACACTTTCTTAGGATCAGCAGCAATGAAACCAAGAGGTTGCTTCATATAAATAGTTTCTTTTATGTTTCCGTTCAAAAAATCAGTTTTAACATCTAAATGTTCAACACACATTTTTCGCTTTCCAGCTACAGAAAGAAGTGCGCGAAATGTTGCCTGTTTCACCACCGGTGCAAAAACTTCGTCGTAGTCCATTCCGTATTTTTGGGAAAATCCTTGCGCAACAAATCTAGCCTTAAAACGAAGAATGCTCCCGTCGGCATTGGTTTTAATTTTGTATAGCCATTTACACCCAATTGCCTTTCGATCGATCGGTAGATCAACTAATTCCCACGTACCATGTTGCTTCATTGATTGCATTTCCTCATTCATTGCTTCTACCCAATTATCCTTTTGTTTACTTTTGATTGCTTCATAATAACTCGTTGGCACAACTAATTTGTCATTTGCAATGAAGATCTCGTCAATTAAACGACTGGGCTGGATACCCTTAGTTCTGCGAGCTGATATGCGTTGTGTTTCTGCATTGATCTCTTCCGGTAGATAAATTTTCTCTTATTATTCTCACATTGATATTAATTTAAATCGTTTTCTATGACATTCGGCTCCTCCTGAATCATTGAAACGTTTATGTTGCTTTTTTCATCACTTTCCGACATGTCTCTGCATCTTTCAGCATTATTTTCTTCATTTAAGTTAACATAAATATTTCTCGATTCTTGCTTTGTAGATTGGATCTGTTGTTTATTCTCGTTGATACTAAACCTCACGTCACGACTAACCACCACTTGGTTTGTTTTTGGATTGTAGCAGCGATACCCCTTCGAGTTATTATCGTAACCAAAACATTGCATCTCAATTGCTGTATCGTCAAGCTTTCGTCTCTTTTCGCGTGGAACATGAACGAAACATTGGCTTCCAAAAACGTTAAAATCGCTCAAATTTGGTTTGATTCCATTCCAATGCTCCAACGGAGTCACATTTGTTGCTCTGGTGATGGTTCGATTCTGCACATAAACTGCTGCTGCAACTGCTTCATCCCAAAAACTGTAAGTTAGGTTTGCGTCGATTAGCATACACCGCGCCATTTCTATCAATGTTCTATTCTTGCGCTCCGCAACGCCATTCTGCTGTGGAGAGTAACTGACCGTAAAATGATGTTGAATGCCTTCTGCTTTTAAGTACTTTTGAAATTTTCTTCCAATATACTCACCGCCACGGTCTGACCGAAATATTTTTGGTTTATTGTTAAATTTGCTCTTAACCATTTCCACAAAACATTTGCATTCATTTTCTACCTCAGACTTCTCTCGGAGAAAACGAATGTAGGTGAATCGCGAATATCATCAATGACTGACAGTAAATAAAATTTTCCATTTCTTGACATCGTCTGCATTGGCCCTGCAACATCCGTATGAATCAAGTCCAATGAAGCATTTGATACAGTTGAAGACTTCTTATGAAATGGCAGACGAGTTAATTTTCCTTTAATACACGTATCACATGACAATTTTATTCCACAGTCCACAATGTGTAAGACTTCAACAATTCCATTCGCTTTCATTTTTCGAATCGCCTCTGGATCACGATGACCCAATTTCCTAAGCCAATCATGAATGCAATTTTACTTATGTGATTCAATAGCTGAATGCGCTGTATGTGATTGCCGAGAGCGATACAAATTTCCCACTAAATCAGCAACGCCAATTTGTTTTGCATCCATCTTTATTTCGCAAAGATTTTTAATGAATTCAATTGTGAAACCACTTTCAACCAAACGACGAATAGAAAGCAAATTTCCAACCATATCCGGTGCATATAATACTTCATTTGCAGTTGCACATCTTGAATTGTTGTTTTCATCCATAAATATTAGCTTACCACTACCTTTAACTTGCACCGTATCACCATTGCCATCTTCAATAACGCTGTTGTACGATTCATCAAGTGAAACAAAGAATCTTTTGTCTTTTGTTATATGACGCGTTGCACCCGAATCTAGAATCCAACCACCTTTCCATATACCATTCGTTGCAATAAATATTAATTCAACAATTATTGAACCACACTGCTCATCAAGTTCAACAGGTTATGGGCCCAGGCAGCGATAGAACGAATTTTATTGAAATTCTTTAAAAGAAAAAGACAAGGTCTTAATTAATTTTCTGCGCATAAGGGACATACAGCGAAACGAAGCAAACCATTACGAAACAAAATGGCTCAAGTTAAAGCTAAATTAGAAAAATTGAATAATACAAATTATTCAAATTGGAAATTTAAAATGGAACTCCTATTGATAAAAGAAGGTTTGTGGAAAGTTATCAAGGAAAAAGCGCCATTAAAAAATCAAAAACCGAATTCAACAACTGAACCGAATCAAGCTGACAATTGACAATTGGAATAAATTAAATAATCAAGCACGTGCGTGGATTGGTCTATCTGTTGAAGACGATCAGCTCACACATATCCGGATGGCTAAGTCAGCAATTCAAGCATGGAACATTTTAAAGGAATATCACGAGAAAAGTACTCTGAGTAATAAGGTCCATTTGATTTGTTCCATTATTGATCCATTGATTAAAAATGGACGAAGGCGGTAATGCAATCGAACATATCAATCATATGCAAGAACTTTTTATAAAGTTTAGTGATATTGGTGAATCGTCATTGTCAGACAAATGGAGTGTTGCAATGCTGTTGAGTAGTTTACCACGAGGCTACGATACATTGATTACGGCTTTGGAAACACGTCCAGAAAACGAATTGACATTTGCGTTGGTACAACAAAAAGTTATTGCTGAATACGAACGACGATTGAACGCAGTAGATTGTGATCCGAATGAAAGAGCACTAAAATCTGTGTCAAAGGAAATGAGAAAAAGCATATTTTAAACATTTATTAAGAATTTCAATTATAGAAAATTGTCAATGAGGATTTCGAAACGGAAAAAATGGGTAAAACAGTGTGGTTTGTACAATGCTGCTCTTAGTGCTGAATCTATGAAATCTCAAACGTCACACACGACAAAACGCTTTTATTATAAGTAATTCAAAAGTTTAGAGCATAACCTTTTTCTTCAACTTTCCACTGTGTGCAAAATGCACTTTGTATGTAATTAAACTATGGTGTTGTGTATCCACATGCGAGGGTAATAGGATCAAAATCACATGCATAAATAATTGCAGAAAACATAAACACAACAGCGGTCACTGCCTTTGTCCACACCGAGTTTTTAACACTTGAAAACATACAGGGAGTCCCAGATCAACGTTTTAATGCGGCTCTGGTTGATTCCTTGGGCCAAGATAAAAAAAATTGTATGGCAGGGGACGGCGATCCATATTCCCTCTGTTCCGAATTATAAGCGGAAGTGTAGTTATAATGCAATAAATTCCAAAGTATTACAGATAGGAACCAAATTGAAATAGTTTTTTAAAGATTTCTAATTAGTTAACTAATATCTATTAAATTTTTGGGGTATTTTCCATCATAGAATAGTTTATTGCAACTTAAATAAGAAAAATATGTTTTTTATTTTCTTTTTTTCACTTTATTTCACTTATATTGCTCATTTTACAAAAAAAAGTTACTAATTTTATTTTTTTCCTGAAAGAATTCACAAAGAATTCTCTGCAATATTTCATTATAAGGCCTTACCGTAGAGCAACGAATAAGGGACAGTTTTTCAGTACGAGTTTAAAATCTAGTCAAATTAAACCGAGCTTAACTCTCCAAAATTCGACGTTCTAACTGTCACAGCAAGCAGCACGGGCGACACCATATGCTAGATGAATTCGGGGGTAAAAGGAACGAGGGACTTGCACGAAGAGAATGAGAAAGAGCGTAAGAAAAAGTGCCATTTATATCGTGAGCAGTGTTGCAAGAAAAATGTTAGCTTAAATTGCTAACAAAAGTAGCTAAAAAGAGCTTACCATTTTTTAAGCTAAAAAAGAAAATAGTTCAAAAAAACACAACTGCTATATTTAATCAGTTTATCAGATTTATCAGTTTATCAATCATATTGAGTTGTAAATGCAGTTTATTGCTGCATAAAAAATTCTTACAAACTATTTTTAATCAATTTCATATACACAAAATTTAAAAAAAATTTATAAAATTTTATGTAAATTATATTAAATTATATTATATTAAATTTGAATAAATGTATTTTTGAAAATTTTTTTTAATTTTTTAATATAGTTTAATATTGCCTTTTATTAACAAAAAAGGTAGTAGCTAAAAATAGCTAAGCTCTAAAAGAAAAATACTAAAAAAGTATCTAGAAGCGAAAACACAATTTTCGAAAAAAAATAAGCTGAATCTAGCTATAAAATATCTAAACTGGCAGCACTGATCTGGCAGTGTAAGTCTGCTTTACGAAAGTCATAATTGAGGAGTTAGACGCAATAGATATTCTGCATTCTTTGATATTCGCGTTTTATGTTTTTTATGTGTGATAATTTTTTGGTTGTTGTAGTATAGAACAAAAAGTTTTAATATTTATTGTTACTCATATATTGTCATTACATTTTGTACATTTAAAAAATCTGTTTTCTATATTATTGTTCAAAATCTGTAAAAAGTCAACGGGAGATGTGCCTTTCTTGCATAAAACAACGAAGTAAAAGAAAAATCTCACGTTTTTATTTCACAAAAACATGTTTTATTTAAATATATAGGTTTTTTTGTTTCAAAGAAGTTTTTGTTACATAAGGTAGTATATTTTCAATCTAAAAAGCATTATGAAACTAATGACACTTATTAAAAATTATTTTTGTATTGATAATTTTAAGCATTGTTATAACAAAATGAAAACTTTTTTTATATTTTCGCTATTTGCAAAATAAGGAGAGAAAGTAAGTCAAATCAAAAGACAAAACAATATTATTGTTATTGCACTGAATTAACAAAATGCCGCTATTATCATATTGCGACGGTTCCATGCAAGAAGTACACATACAGAGTTGCACATTTTTTTTTGTTAAGAAGTCTGTTTAGTAGATATCAACTCAATATTTTGAGGGGATTAAAGGAGGAACTGTTCTTTCTATAGAGCCGTTTTATGAAAAAAAAGCAATTCTCTCCTTGTTAAATGTTAAATAGTGTTTAACTCTTAAAAATAGATATTATTAGGTGGCAACCCTACTATATAAAAATTACATAAATTTAAAGTTCTGACAGCGGATTCGGACTCAGCGAATAAAAAAATTAAGGTGCCAACCTTATTAATCATATTGAATTTTAAAATTCTGAATTCAGATTCGAAATCAGCGACCCCTTAACACTGTTTAAAACTCTTAAAAAAGACATATTATGAGGTGGCAGCCCTATTATACAAAAAATACATAATTTTGAAATACTGACAACGGATTCGGATTCAGCGACCCAGCGCCAGTTCCGAATTCTTAAAAATAAAAAATTTAGGTGGCAACCCTATCCACCATATTGAATTTTGTTAAATGATGTTTTAAACTCTTAAAAATACTTATTATGAGGTGGCAACCCTATCTCCACCGTATTGAATTTTAAAATTCTAAATTCAGATTCGAAATCAGCGACACAGTTAAATTATGTTTAAAACTCTTAAAAATACATTTTACTAGGCAATACTGTGGTAAAAATTTATTTGGCAACCCTAACCTCCATCTTGAATTTTGAAACTGTGACATTAGATTCGAAATCAGATCCGTTGTCTGAATTTCAAAATTACTCTATCCGCCATCTTGGATTTTAAATTTTGAAATCAGCTACCCCCCTTAAACTACCAACAACGGAGTCCACAGAACCCTTAAAAGTCCTAATACGCTTAAGCTTTCTCTACACAAGCTCATAGAATTTTTTGGATACTTGCTTTAAATTCAATTAATTGGATACTTGCGAGCTACAAACTTTTGCCGATCGTTTCAACTTTCTACCCGACAAAGTCAGTCTTAAAAAGACAAGCCAACGAGCAAGCAGAGATATGACTTTGCTAGCAGGTATGTATTTATGTATTTTTGCAAGCAGGCTAAAGCTTGCTTTTTTAAGTTTTTTTTTTTTTTGATTCGCCCGGAGGTATGAATCTTTCAAAGATACGTATACCCGACCTATACGCATGCACGATTTACACTCTAGAACCTGCCCGGATCAGACCGGGACAGACAGAATGCACCTACGTACTAAACATATCCCCTATTGGCAATTAGGATTTTCCACTAAGCACATTAATTGGCTTTTCAGCGGAATTTAAAAATTTAATATATAACAAACGCGTATTTAAGTATATTTAATTCTATATAAATAAGCAACATCGAATTAAATTATAGTCATTATTAATTTAAGCTACCCGAAAAACAATCCTGATTTCAAAAACAATCCAAAACATTAAACTCATTTTAACTGGTTTGCGGCCATTGTCCAACCCAAGGACCTACTTGGAAATGAGATAAATCTCATATCCGCCAAATCAAAATCCCAATTAGTTGGATATGCATTTGGGCCAACGCAGGAATAAACTTGTGTGGAAAAGAGATATACTCTGGCACACCAATCCAGGTGATAGTATGAGTTCAGTCTAGTTTCAAATCAGGAAACCACGTGAGCACGTAAATCACAATTCGATTTAAAATTAAAATATTGAATAATTAAAAAGTAAGTTTTAAAAACGATTCATATTTGATGGTGTTTACTTTATAAAACATAATATCGAGACAAAAAGGAGAAACAGAACAATCTCAATTACCAATATTACATTGTTATAAAACTGCGTTAGGTATAATAGGATGAAGATAAATTGATTTAATTATTTAAATGTAATATAATTTTCCGTTTTAAGACGTCTACCGAATCAGAAAAATTAATCATGTTGAAGTTATCATTGAAATCACTGCACATACATCGTAAAGGTTCATGAAGAGCGTAATTAGAACTGCACTGACTCAACTTGAAAAACAGAAAATGTCTAGTTCCTCTCCTTGGGATGTTAAAATTTAGAGCTGAGATGAGATATTCCGAATTAATCTCGCCACGAAGTAATTTATGGGGGAAACTGGGGGCGATGGATCAATGCAACATGTCTGACTGTCTCAACCTGGCGAGGCCAGCATAATCTTTGTGAAATCGCCTCAAGTCGACTCAAACCTCCACGTGGTGTTTCCTGGGCAACGTCAAAACTGACAACCGTTAGTTTGGCGGCTAATCTGAGCGGCGGGCCTCCCTAGGCTTAAAATAGGTTGTGCGTCGGATTTGAAGCCCACCCGTAAAAACCCATTTCAATGAAAACACAAAAGAATAGAAGAAAACTGATCCCCAAATCTGATGACGACTACCGCAAACGAAAAACTGATAATGATTTACGGATATGCACCTGGAATGTCCGAACCCTTAATTGGGAAGGTGCCTCTATCCAACTGACTGATGTCTTGGGAAGATACAAAGCTGATATCACTGCTATCCAAGAAATGCGATGGAAGGGACAGGGTTGCATTCGGCATGCACCCTGTGATATCTACTACAGCGGCCATGCGGAGAAGCACGAGTTTGGATGCGGATTTGTAGTTGGCAAGAGACTACGGCCCCACGTCCTGCGATTCACACCTGTGAACGAACGACTTGCCATAATCCGCATCAAGGTTAGATTTTTCAATATAAGCCTAATATGTGCGCACGCACCGACAGAAGACAAGGACGATGAGATCAAGGAAATTTTCTACGAGCGCCTTGAAAATGCTTACGAGCGCTGCCCCCGCCACGACGTTAAAATCGTGCTTGGTGACTTCAACGCTAAGGTGGGCAAGGAAAATATTTTTGGTCCAACAGTCGGAAAGTTCAGCCTCCACGACAACACCTCCGATAACGGAATGAGGCTGATTGACTTCGCCGCAGCACGAAACATGGTCGTAAGTAGCACTAGATTCAAGCATCTCAATATTCATAAAGCCACCTGGATGTCCCCTGATCAAAAAACAAAAAATCAAATTGATCACGTTTTGATCGACGGAAGGCACTCTTCCAGTGTATTGGATGTACGCACGATCCGTGGTGCAAACATTGACTCGGATCACTATCTTGTTGCAGCCAAGATCCGTACACGTCTGTGCGCAGCTAAGAATACACGCAACCCTACACAGAGAAAGCTAGACGCCGACAAGCTGCAATCGAAACAGACAGCCGATGCTTTCGCCACTCGACTCTCACTCCTGCTTCAAAGCACTCCTCCAATCGATGATATATGCGCGCAGTGGACACACATTTCCAACTCCATGCGTGCGGCTGCTGAAGAGGTGATTGGCTACCAACGCCCTCGCCGAAACCAGTGGTACGACCAGGAGTGTCGCGACGCCACTGCAGAGAAAGACGCCGCCTACAAAGCCACCCTGCAGTCGGTTGTAACGCGCGCTGCTAAGGAGCGATACAAAGAAAAGAGGAGGGAAGAGAGACATATTTTCAGGCGAAAAAAAAGAGAGGCAGAAAAGCGCGAGCAGGAAAAGATTGAGATGTATGGTGACAGGAATGAGGCCCGAAAATTTTTCGAAAAAATAAGACGCCTTGCCGATGGTTTTAAAACCGGGGCCTCTTCCTGCAAGGATGAAAACGGGAATCTAGTGACAGATGTCCAGAGTACACTGACGTTATGGAGGGAACACTTCTCTAAACTTCTAAATGGCGACGCTGACAACAATCCCGCCAATAGAGATGATATTCCGGAAACCCCAATTGCGGATGACAGCGTCGAGGTTCCGCTGCCCGACTATGATGAAGTTCTGACAGCTATAGCTCGGCTTAAAAATAACAAAGCCGCGGGAGCTGATGGCTTACCTGCTGAGCTGTTTAAGAACGGAGGCGAAGCTCTACTTAAATGCATTCACGAGCTTCTATGCAGAATATGGTCGGAAGAATGCATTCCGAACGATTGGAATCTCAGTGTGCTCTGCCCAATCCACAAGAAAGGCGATCCCACTATCTGTGCCAATTACCGTGGGATAAGCCTTCTTAATATCGCATATAAGGTCCTGTCGAGCGTTTTATGTGAAAGATTGAAGCCCATTGTAAACGAACTGATCAGACCTTATCAGTGTGGCTTCAGACCTGGAAAGTCCACCATCGACCAGATTTTTACGCTACGACAAATCTTGGAGAAGACTCAAGAAAAACAAGTCGATACCCACCATCTTTTTGTCGACTACAAAGCCGCCTTCGACAGCCCAATAAGGAAGCACCTGTACTCCACCATGTCTGAATTTGGTATTCCTGCAAAACTAATACGACTTTGCAGGATGACACTGAGCAACACCAGCAGCGCAGTTAAAATCGGGAAGGACCTCTCCCCACCATTTATTACCAAACGAGGTTTCAGACAAGGTGATTCCTTATCGTGCGACTTTTTCAACCTAATGATGGAAAAGATCATCCGAGCTGCTGATCTGAGACGTAGTGGCACAATATTCTACAAGAGTGTTATGCTGCTTGCGTATGCTGATGACATAGATATCATTGGCCATAATACGCGCGAAGTCAGTGCAGCATTTTCCAGATTAGAAAGAGAGTCAAGTCGAATGGGTCTGTCAGTGAATGCAGATAAGACGAAATACTTAGTGTCAACAAACAAACAGTCCCAGCGTCTTGGAACCCACGTTACCGTTGACAATACCTCATTCGAGGTTGTGAAGAACTTCGTTTATCTGGGATCCAGCATTTATTCAACCAACGACATCAGCATTGAGATCAAACGAAGAATAACTCTTGCCAACAGGTGTTACTTTGGGCTCAGTAGGCAATTGAGAAGCAGAGCCCTCTCTCGACGAACGAAAATCACGCTCTATAAATCGCTCATCATGCCCGTCCTACTTTGCGCATCACAAACCTGGACGCTGAGCAGTTTAGATGAAAAGACTTTAGGAGCATTCGAGAGAAAGATTCTTCGTAAGATCTACGGACCAATCTGCGTCAATGGCGAGTACCGAATACGGTGGAATGATGAACTGTATGAGCTGTACGCTGACATCGACATAGTCAAGCGCATTAAAATCAAGCGGCTTCGCTGGCTTGGTCATGTTCAGCGCATGAAAGACGATGCTCCAGTGAAGAAAACATTCGATTCGGTACCCAGCGGCGGTCAACGCAGAAGAGGACGACCGCATCTTCGTTGGAAAGACCAAGTAGAGGACAACCTGACGAAGCTTGGAATTTCCAACTGGCGCCAGCAAGCGAAAGACAGAAATGGCTGGCGCAAATTCTTAGATGAGGCCAAGACCGACATACGGTTGTAGCGCCAACTAAGTAAGTAAGTAAGTAAGCATCATTATTCTGCTTCTTAGGGAAGGTAGTAAAATAATTTTAAGGCGTATTTCATACGATGGAAGCATAATATTGGGGCTCCAACGACTATGACGTAAAGCAAAAAGTAAAAACTGTTTTTGAACGGATTCTATGGCGTCGATGTAGATATTTTATTGTGGGTTCCATATAACTGACGCATATTCAAGGATTGGTCTTACGAGAGAGGTATATAATAATTTAGTAGTAAAGGGATCACTGAATTCTTTAGCCCATCTTTTAATGAAACCAAGGACTCCTCTTGCCTTATTTATCACCATATTAACGTGGAGATTGAAGCGAAGTTTTGAATCCATAATAACACCAAGATCGAGAAAACTGGAAACTATTTCTAAGTTAGTGTTATTTATAGTGTAATTTATGTTATTAGCAGATCTTCGCGAGAATGTCATTTGCTTACATTTTTTTAAGTTGAGATTTAATATATTTAAGCTACACCAGTCCACAAGTCTATTTAGATCAGATTGTAAAAGATGTCGTTCTTCGGGTGATTTGTAACACAGAAAAAGTTTCACGTCGTCAGCGTACATTAAGACGTTACAGTGTTTTATTACCGAAGGAAGATCATTAATGAATAATAAAAACAAAACCGGTCCAAGATGACTGCCCTGAGGAACGCCAGAAGTGACCGAAATACTTTTTGAAAGAGAATTCTTATATAAAATCTTTTGAGTACGTCTAGATAAATACGAATTTATCCAATTTAATAATGTGACAGGAAACCCAATAAGGTGGAGTTTTTTCAAAAGAAGATTATGATTAACACTGTCGAAAGCTTTGCTAAAGTCCGTATAAATAACATCAGTCTGCAGTCCCAAAGTAAAACCATTTATAACACGCGTAGTAAACTCTAAGAGGTTTGTTGTAGTGGACTTACCCTTTAGAAAACCATGTTGAAAGACAGAAATGGTGGAAGACACGGAGTGGGTTAATTGATCAGTTATGATTTTCTCAAATAACTTAGGGATTGCACTTAATTTTGCAATTCCTCGATAGTTAGAAACATCTATCTTGGAGCCAGATTTATGAAAGGGTATAATATAAGAATACTTCCATATAATGGGAAAATAGCCCTACGCAAGGAAATATTAAAAATGTTTGCTAGAGGAGTACACAAGTTTGTAGCACATTGCTTTAAAATACAGCTTGGAATTTTGTCAGGGCCGGTCGTAAAAGAAGATTTTACTTGTCGAAGATAACACATGACAATATTTGGGTCTATTACAGGAGTTTCAAAAGAGTTAACTGGCGGGAGAAAAGGATACACCGTGCTAGTATTAAATGGTATATCGGAGTAAGTTGATTTAAAGAAGTTTGCAAACATGTTAGAAATCACATTGTCACAAGATGATTCTTCCTGATTGAATTTCATAAGGGGTGGAAAGCTGGAGGCTTTACGTTTTGAGTTAACAAAACTATAGAAAAGTTTTGGATCATCTTTAAATTGAGATTTTATGTTAATTATATAAGCAGAATAGCATTGTTTATTTAATAGTTGATATCTATAACGACAAGAAGAATAGGAAGCAAAGTTTAAACTAGAACCAGATATTTAATATTTTTTAAATAAACGATTTTTAAAATTTTTAAGTGCCTTTAAATGCCTAAGAGAAACACATTTTTTTTTGGGACGGACAATAAGAAACACCTTTGCAGAGTATCATTGAAAAACTGTACAGAAGATTCGACGTCATAATATGAATATGATGTTCCGCTAGTTAAAATTGGAGACCAATTGGAATTAAGTTTTACATAGTCCGTTTTCTTAAAATTATAAACTTTTTTATTTCGCGCATCAGCAGTTACTTTATCTTCTTTTTCGTGTGGGAGTAAAACTGTTATGTCAAGAGTTGGATGATGTACATCCTCTGGAAGAGATACGGGATTCGAACAATGGAGATTAACAGTAGTGTATCTATCTACAAATACAAGATACTTTGTTTGGATACTTATGTAGGGGGTGGTCCTTTTATTTTATTTATAACAATTTTTACAATTAACTTTTAGAACAATAAAAGAAAAACAATTTAAATTGAATAAAAATTATCAGAATGAAATTATGAAATTTTTTTTTGATTATAAAAATTTCACGTTGATGAAAATAATTTTTTGGAATTATATTATAAATTTAAGTAAAGCGTATTTTCCAATGTGTATGTGATTTGTGTGTTTTATTTATGTGTGT
This sequence comes from Dichetophora obliterata, assembly GCA_963920525.1. Classification (NCBI taxonomy): domain Eukaryota; kingdom Metazoa; phylum Arthropoda; class Insecta; order Diptera; family Sciomyzidae; genus Dichetophora; species Dichetophora obliterata. The sequence goes on along the minus strand of OY986438.1, from coordinate 87,098,678 downwards.
GATTTATGTGGTGGTAAGGCACCACACATACTTGAATTCAAGTACTTGAAAAGGCTTGAACTTCAAGTAGGCTTGTGCAGTTCTCTGCTCAACAGCATGGTTTTTTGCCGATAGGTCCACTACTACCAATTTGACACTGTTTGCGAATTTCTGTATAAATTCAGTTGAAAAGGGGCAACAAGGCGATGTTCTGTACACTGATTTTGTAAAAGCTTTTGACATTCTACCTCATACTATTCTTTTGTTTCATAATAAAATGTTTAAGACTGTTAATAATGAATCTGATTGTTCTAATATCCAATATGATATAAATTCACTCCTGTTGTTGTGTAATATAAATGGAATGAGCCTCAACTTTTCTAAATGCAAAATTTTTACTTGTTCGCGAATAGAGAACATTTTTAAAAGTGACTATGGCAATGGTAATAATAGTACTTTTACTCGAGTCGACATTATTAGAGATCTTGGCATACATTTTGATTCTAAGCTAACCTTCAACTTTCATAGAGAATATATTATTTCAAAAACGAATTCTCAACTTGGATTCTTAAAGCGGAATTCCATGGAATTTCTAGATCCGTTAACATTAAAGGCGATTTTCAAAGTATGGTGAGATCCTTTTTGGAATATGTAAGTCCTGTTTGGAATCCTTTTTATGATATCCAAATAAACCGGGTTGAAAAAATTTTGCTCTTCGTCGTTCGTTCTCTTGGGAGACTATGCCTGAGTACTCTACGCGTTTCCAGCTGTTAAATCTATAGTCTGCAACGTAAAAGACGAGCTCACAATATTCTGTTTATTTATACTATCTTACATATTGTATATTACGCAAACGCAAATTTTGTACGGCGTAAGGCTTTTTAAGTACAAGTCCAATCTTAATAAATTTAGTCTTTTTAATTAGACTTTTTAATTAGTTTTTATGATTTATTGAATAATTGCATGAATTAAGATTGTGAGCTTTAGATCAAGTAAGTTTTCAAGAAGGCAACAACAACAACTCTGTATAGAGTCAATCACTTAGCTGACTAGACAGTCTGTTTCGGAAATCGCTACATATTCCTCTTCAGTAGTCTTTGAGTGATTAAGCTGTGATCAACTCACTGTTTAAACTAGCATATGAATGTGCAGATTCTGGAATTCATTCTTATGAACTGTATGGCTGCTAATTATATGACATTTCAAAGCAGTAGGCTATTTATAGATCACCGCTATCAACTCTATCAAGGGTTGCCATCTGTTCTAGTTGCTTCTTCATTTATTTCAATATTCATATACTTTTTATTTCTTAAAAATTTATATTTTTTAAGTTATAGCGAGTTAAAAATTGGGTCTGGCAGTGAATGCAGATAAGAAGAAATGCTTGGTGTCAACAAACAAACAACAGCATAAACTCAACCAACGACATCAGCATTGAGATCAAACAAAGAATAACTCTTGCCAACAGGTGTTACTTTGGGCTCAGTAGGCAATTGAGAAGCAGAGCCCTCTCTCGACGAACGAAAATAACGCTCTATAAATCGCTCATCATGCCCGTCCTACTTTATGCATCACAAACCTGAACGCTGAGCAGTTTAGATGAAAAGACTTTAGGAGCATTCGAGAGAAAGATTCTTCGTAAGATCTACGGACCAATCTGTGTCAATGGCGAGTACCGAATACGGTGGAATGATGAACTGTATGAGCTGTACGCTGACATCGATATAGTCAAGCGCATTAAAATCGAGCGGCTTCGCTGGTTTGGTCATGTTCAGCGCAGAAAGACGTTGCTTCAGTGAAGAAAACATTCGATTCGGTACCTAGCGGCGGTCAACGCAGAAGAGGACGACCGCATCTTCGTTGGAAAGACCAAGTAGAGGACAACCTGACGAAGCTTAGAATTTCCAACTGGCGCCAGCAAGCGAAAGACAGAAATGGCTGGCGCAAATTCTTAGATGAGGCCAAGACCGACATACGGTTGTAGCGCCAACTAAGTAAGTAAAGTGAGAGTTAAAAATTGCATATGATTGTTGTTGTTATGTTGCTTTTTCTCTTCTTAATTTCAGCATATGCCTAAAAATATGTGAGGTATTTAGCGCCACCACTATGAAACTTTTATACTGACGAATAATCTTTTATAATTTCACAGCTAAAACCCGAGAGTAAAAATCCACGAACGCGACATAAAAAATCCGTGTAAATCCGTGTTAGCGAATTTATATATTTTTTTCAATTTAAAACAAACAGCTTATAAAATTACTCAATTGAAGTCATTTATAGTTTTTACAAATTTTATGTTTATTTGATTTTTTTTTAAATTTACATTGAACTTATAAAAGTCACAAACAACGTAAAACATAACTAAAAGTACAAATACAGGGTCCGCCATATAACGTTTTTTTTTCAACTAGTGCTTATTTCGTGAATGGTAACACTTAGCTCATGTCTGATTTCACAGATAATTAGTTTTATCCTTCCACTGAACGAATATGGTTGTGTGTACGCTTGAATAACGCTGGGAAATATTGCGACATTACTTTGATGCAGAAGATGCCGATTTTGCCAAAAAAATCATCTTTTCAGATGAAGCTCATTTTGAATTTGGCGGGTATGTAAACAAGCAAAATTGTCGCATTTGGGGCACAGAAAACCCGCACGCATAGCCTACACGATCGGTCCACTTTTTATTCACATTATCGATTTTGTGCAGCTGTATTTCACCAATGGCTTCACGAATATTGTCCTTTAAAGCGTCAATTGTGTCTGGCTTTGAGGGCACCTCACAAATAATAGTCCAACGGTGTCAAATCGCAGCTCCGAGGTGGCCAAACGACATCAGCTCTGCGGCTGATGATGCGATCTTCAAAAACAGGGCGCAAAACATCGAGTGTAGCTTCGGCTGTGTGGCACGTAGCGCCGTCCTGTTGAAACCAAATGTTGCCAATATCCTCCTCTTCAATTTTTGTGAACAAAAATTCGTTCGACATGGCCTGGTAACGATCGCCATTGACTGTAACGGCCACTCCTTGCTCATTTTCGAAGAAAAATGGCCCAATTATATCTCTGGACCAAAATCCGCACCAAACAGTGACTCGTTTTGGGTGCAGCGGCTTTTCAATGTATGCGTGCGGGTTTTCTGTGCCCCAAATGTGACAACTTTGCTTGTTTACATACCCGCCAAGATCAAAATGAGCTTCATCTGAAAAGATGATTTTTTTGGCAAAATCGGCATCTTCTGTAAGTCGATCGCAGGCCCACTTAGCGTAGCGAAAACGCATTGGATGGCCAGTTGGCTTCAACTCCTGAACCAATTGGACTTTGTATGGCGTCATACCAAGGTCTTTATGCAAAATTCGTCTCAATGATGTCTCCGAAATGTTCAATTGTTGAGAACGACGGTGAATTGATGTTGATGGCGCTTCACGCACACTTTCTGCCACAGCAGCAATATTCTCGGGTGAACGCACTCCTTTTGGCTTTTCACGCTTTGGTTTATCGATGTGGATGCCAGTTTCTTTCACTTTTTTCAGAAGATAACGAACATACGGAGCTGACGGTGCTTCTCTTCTTCCAAAATCTGTCCGCAATTTTCGCACACATTCTGCAACATTACCATGATTTTCAAAGTAATGTCGCAATATTTCCCAGCGTTGTTTAAGCGTATACACAACCATATGCGTTCAGCGGAAGGATAAAACTAATTATCTGTCAAATCAGACATGAACTAAGTGTTACCATTCACGAAATAAGCACTAGTTGAAAAAAACGTTAGATGGCGGACCCTGTACTAACAATTTGTTTTTTATACAATTCGGCTGATTGAATGTTGCTTAGTATTTTATTAGTTATTTTGGAAATTTCGTTTATCTTGTTCATTGTTAAGTTATTTTTAATGATTTGTCTGTCATTATTTTTTAGTAAATTGGTTGTCTTATCGTCTAAAAACTGAAAATCGGCGTGGTCTGGTGAACCTGCAAGCCATTTCCATGCGGTTCCCAGGATATTTAAGGATCTTTTGAGTCGTCTTGGTTGAAGTCCGTTTAAAAGATTTTCCTTACTTCTTCGACGTCGTGCTTCAAAAAGGGGTAAATGCTATCTTTAGTTAAAATAAGGTCATTTATTGATTTGTCAATGTCAGTAATAGCGTCATTGTATTGGTCCAGTTCAATTTGTTTGAAGTCTAGCTGTTCCTGTTTCTATGGTTACGACTTGTGAATTAGTATAGTCAAGGATCTGGGTGTCGGCAAAAACTGTTGTTGCGGTTACCGTCAATAAAATTATGTATGTTATTTCCAATGAATTTCCCATATTGTTCCTAAAAGAGAATTATAATTTTCTTATTAGTCCTTTGTGAACTAGTCTACCTGGATTTGTTACTATGGTGCTATTTATATTTTCGGCTACAACTTCTTCTTTATACCTGTTGGAGAGTTTATTGCCTATTCTTTTGTTGGTTTTGACATACACTATATCTCCTTCATTATAGTCCTTAAAGTTGTATCTATTTTTATTATGGATATTAAGATCTTTTTCCTGCTTTTGTGTTAGTTTCTGTATGTTTTCATTTCTAGCTTGTTCTATTTGCTGTGGATTGGTACTAACTCGTCTACCAAAAAAGGCTTCTACGGGTTTTTGTTGTGTTGTAGAATGAATTGAGTAGTTATATTTATAAATTGACTGATCTTATAAATCTTGAAATGATGTGTGAATTCTTTCTGCCTTGGCGCATATCATAATCTCACCTAAGGTAGAATGAAATCTCTCGATTTGGCCATTGACTGTGCTAGTATAGGGAGGAGCTTTAAAAATTTCTATATTATAGTGGTCTTCTAATAAATGTGTAATGGAAGCAGAACTTAATGCTTTCTCATTATCTATTACATTTTTTTCTGGTACGCCATAATTCATTAGGATTTCTTTCAAAGGCTGTATTAAATCTTGAGTTGCTCTGGAATTGATTATTGTAACCTGCGCGTATCTTGAAAATTTGTCTATGGCTGTTAGAATTTTGTTTGTTTGTGCGTGTGGTAAATGTCTAGGTGAACTATTTGTCCTGCGTATTGGGGAATTGGGGTAGCTTGTAATAATGGTTTTGGAGGATGTCGTTCGTATTTCTGTTCCTTGCATACTGTTTAGGCCGCAACCCTAAAGGTTCAAGAAAGTAATAGATTAATTTACTACTTTATCGACTCGTTCCAGTATCGATTCTCGATACACGAACGGTCGCTCGATCGGCTTCTCCGACGAGTGAGTTTTGCTTTTTACTTGTGATAAATTGATTTCTCAAAATAATACGCTTCATTTTGTAAACCCACGTTGAATTCAATATTAAATTAAATATTTCCACTAATTGGAATTAAATAATCACTTATTGATTAATTGAAAGCAATCACTTATTGATTGCCAGCAACATAAATTTAGTTTTATTTTACTTTAATGTATATGCACTTCATGCAGTAAGAAGCAGCCATTATTAATATTCATGAATTGAAGATTTGCCTAACGAATAACACGTAAGAAATACACATTGTAAATATAATCTAAGCTAACTAATTACTGGTGTTTTGTTCTTCTTTTGCTTTTCTCCGTTTGCATATAAACCGAGCACCAATTGCCCGAAAGTTATATGCAAACAATTGCGCAACTCACCAAGATTTGCAGCGAAAGGCCAGCGCTCTTTGGTGAATCATAACTTCACCGGAACAGACCCAACTGATCTGCTCATGATCCTTCTAGCCAGATAGTCTTTCTGTAGCGTTCTTGGATAATTTCAAGTGCCTAAGAAAAACGGAGAGTTTTTAAACAAAGCACAATTCCATCCACTTCACCAGATAAAAAAGGTTAGTTGATTGGTTTATTTTTCAAGTGGCTTAGGTTATAATTGTGTAATAATTGTGTGCAAGTTAAAGATAAAATTTATCAATTAAATTCGCGAATATTTTTGCAAAAGAATATAATTTTTTCATTATAAGGGTTGTTTTTGAAACAATCATCGCGGCACACACACACTCACGCACAAACGACCAATTCCTTTCGCGAATTTTTGTACTTTTTTATACCTTGTATTGTGTCGTAAAAATAGTTTGTCCGTCCGGCGAAATTAGTTTTCTACTTATTAGAAAACTCGCGGATAAGTGCACGGAGTTTTTTGCTGTACACCAATTGGAAATTTATTTAGCACCAAATAATTATTGCAATAGTTTTTAATTCGCTTGTTCATTTTATGCAAATTATCTTGTAATAAAATAAATTTACGCAAAATCAAAACACACATTCACACACACACTGGTTTATTTGGCCGGCTTCGTTTGTTTGCTTTGTTCGTCGCGTTTTTATTATAACACAAGTTTTTATTACTTTTATTTTGTTCGTTATTCATTTTTATTCAGAACTTATATTATTTCTTTATATTATATTAGTTATTATTTTCGCAATAATTTAACAATTGAAACTGATTAAAGCAAAGAAAACGAGCAGGTAAACAAACACGAATAGTGCAGCAAACAAACAAGACGAACAAATAAAACTTAATCGAAACAGCTGTTCGATTTCGGAAAAGTGTTGCCAGTTCGTCAAAATTTATCGCACATATTGCGATTCTAATTTTTGGCACTTTTCCGGGAATTTTAACTATTTTAAGTTAAATTCCAATTTGTGTACACCAAGTCGGGTACAAAAATATTTACCGAGTACACGGTTTTGTTTGGGAATTTTTAAAGTTTCAAGGGATTTTCATTTTCAATATAAATTCTCCCGTTTTAACTTCAATTCATCATTGGAAAGTGTTTTGATAAATTTTAACAGTTGTAAATTTAAGCGTTGCAATTCAAAGATTTTTTGAAAAGCGAATAAAAAGTATAAATTGATGAAATTTATTTATTTAATAAATAAAGTTGATTTTTTCATATAAAAATTGGCAAGTTCTTTATATTTAACAGTTTCTACAAATTAGAAACTAGGTAAAAAATATTTTAGCGGTATTAGCTTAAATTTACCTTATATTTGCAAGTTTCTATATATTAGAAACTAGGTAAAAAAATATTTTAAGCAGTTTAAGCTTAAGTTTTGCCTACATCTAAAAGTTAATAGGCAATTAGCAATTTAAAAAAATTAAAAAAAAAAAAATAAGCAATTTAAGCTTCATTTTTACCGGCAAATAAGGGTTTTTTCTTATTAGAAACCAAGGTAAAAAATATTTTAAGCAATTTAAGTTTAATTTTTTCTACAGCTGAAAGTTTCTACATATTAGAAACTAGGTCAAGAGAAAATTTTAAGCAATCGTAGCTTAATTTTACCTGCAACTGAAGGTTTTGAGCAGTTTTAGCTTGACTTTACCTAATTTTTGAAGTTTCTACTTATTAGAAACAAAGGTAAAAATATTTTAAGCAATCTTAAGCTGCAAATTATCTATTATTTGCAAGTTTCTACGTATTAGAAACTGAGTAAAAAATTTTAAGCAAATTAAGCTTAATTTTTACCGACAAGTAATCTGAAAGTTTCTACGTATTAGAAACAAGGTAAAAAAAATAAATATTTTAAGCAGTTTTAGCTTAAATTTACCTAACATTTGGAAGTTTCTACGTATTAGAAACCAATTAAAAATATTTGGAGCAATTTACGCTTCTAATCTGTTCATTAACAAAACTTATTTTTGTTTCTCAAATAAATAATGACGAAGATGAACTCCTTTATGAGATCTACTGACACCATTTTTGAGCTGGAAGCAGATTTTAATGCTACTCCTTAAAATGAGCATAATATTTTCGCTCTTAAAATTCACGAAGAGGAATTAAAATCGCAGTGGACAAATGTTAAGGCATCATACAAGTCATGCCTGCAAAAGCTATCGGCAACGAATGACGATGATGATAATGTGAGCGTCGTGAAAATAAAATATCGCTCGTGTTTTCAGACATATGTTCGATGTCTTGCAAAGATGAACGAACTTAGCGATAAGTTATCCACGTCAAAAGAGCACAGTAAAGTTGATGTTTCGAGAGTTGAGTGGCCAATGTCTGGCCATAATATCAATTTGCCGCTGTGTGATACCGAATTATTTCACGATGATTATTTAACATGGCCCTCCTTCAGAGATTTGTTTTCAGCCATTTACATCTCAAATAATCGACTAACACATGTTGAGAAACATTTTCACCTCAACCAGAAAACCCGCGGAGAGGCAAAAGAGATTGTTCAAAAATCTCCTCTTACGCATGAAGGGTTTGCAACAGCATGGCAAAACTTGACAGACCGCTATGAAAATAAGCGCATTCTGGTGAATAGTCAATTAAAAGTTTTGTTCAATCTCCAGGCGGTTTCAAATGAGTCGGGAAGTGCCATTAAAAAATTGCAAAGAGAAATTAATAATTGCATTTCTGCACTAACGATACACAAAGTAGATATAGGCAATTGGGATGCAATCTTCACATATTTGTGTTCAACAAAGTTGCCTGAAACGACGCTCTCTTTATGGGAGCAACCAATATAGAACAAGGCAGAAATCTCCAAATGGGCTGACTTGGATAAATTTCTAACAAGTCGATTTCAGACGTTAGAAAAGGTGTCTTACTTTAGAGGCGCAGTGCCAAAAGGGCAAATATCTTACGCACCTTCACCGAATGTGAACAAAGTCAACACCAATCAGACAAAAGAGATGAATACCAATTGCAAATTGTGCGAAACCCAGCATCATGTATTGAAGTTCTGTCCGAAGTTTTTGGCAATGAACGTAAATGACAGATCATCAGTTGCGAGGCGTTTTCATTGCTGCCTCAACTGTCTGTCAATTGGCCATACTTCAAAAAATTGCAAAAGCGGGTACAATTGCTCTTCGTGTGGACGACATCACTCGTTGTTGCACAGAGATTTTCGAAATGCAAATTATCATCCAAACGCGGGAGGTCCGGGCACATTCACTATACAGTCCACTCTTCAAGGAGCAGCGCAACCGCAGACATCTGTGAGCGCTAGCGAAAATTATCAGACGTGCTTTGCCTCTACTAGCAAAGGTATTTTGTTGGGCACCGCGATGATTAATGTTTGCTACCGAGGATCTAGTTTTACAGCCAGAGCACTTATTGATTCTGGCTTCGAAGGTTCGTTCATTTCTGAGAGGTTGCAGCGACTTATTCAGCTACCTACTCATCACGTTTCCGCTGAAGTCTCGGGACTTAATAATGTCGTTTCTGCAAAGGTACAAAAAGCTAGCACTTTGGTCATAGGATCACCTTTTGATCCAACTATTCGGTTGACTACAAACGCGCTAATACTTTCGAAAATTACAAGAAATTTTCCTACCTGGTTAATAGATCCGATGTTGCAGCAAGCTTTTTCGGAGCTTGTACTAGCCGATAAGCGCTTTTACTGTAGCGATCAAGTCGATATACTACTAGGTGGTGATTTATACCCATTTTTCTCGATGGTATCCGTCGAAATGCTCTTGGGTCACTTATTGCTCAAGAAACCATTTTTGGCTGGATATTAACAGGATCTACTTTCACAACAACGCAAAATACTCCGTCCGCCTCTGTCGTTTCGTGTTTTAGTAAAATTTCGCAGTTCACGTCTTTTTTGGATGTACCGCCAAGGTATGGTACGGTAAAAGGAAACCATACACGGCTGCATTTTGAACCGTATAAATGCATGAAAAAGTCGAAGCCTGATCCTGTTTGTCTGTGTCTTCACGTGAAGGAGGGACGGGTGCCGGGGAGAGTTTTGCCTGGCCTTTTTTGCCGCAGGTCAAATTAAGCGTTGAGGGGGACTCGGTATCTGGAGAAGAAGACGACGATAGATTTATAGATGGGCATCGCAATCGTGGTCAAGGATGGACACGAAAAACTCACCGCCGCTCGAATAGTGGTGCTCAGCGCCTGCCCTCGCCATCACCGTTGCCATATCTGCAATAGGTGACTTCGCTCCTCCCCACGGCATCCCATGGCGACTTTTTCACTTCGCCTTTGGTTATCCTTACTTATATACATATTATATAAAGCACTGCACTAGTTGTAACTTTTTTGAGACCCTTGAATCAATCAACACCTTTTTTACTAGTTTTACGATATTTTAAGTATATTCTAATTTATCTTACAGTAATACTGCAAGGGGGCCGGCATGCTAAGGCCGCAACCCTAAAGGTTAAAGAAAGTAATAGATTAACTTACTACTTTATCGACTCGTATCGATTCTTGATACACGAACGAGTCACTCGATCGGCTTCTCCGACGAGTCAGTTTTGCTTTTTACTTGTGATAACAAATTGATTTCTCAAAGTAATACGCTTCATTTTGTACGCTTCATAATACGCCACATAAATTTAGTTTTATTTTACTTTAATGTATATGCACTTCATGCAGTAAGAAGCAGCCATTATTAATATTCACGTATTGAATGCCATCCTTATAAGTTTAAAATTCTGCCATCTGTACAACCAATTTTGATTCACCTATTGAAGATCAATAAACAACGTAAGTTTGAATAAATACCGATTTCGATCGATGCAATATACTTACCTGTGTCTTTTTGTTATTTTTTGCTTTTTCTCCTTTTGCGTAAACTTCGAGCACGAATTTACCAGCAAAAAAGTTTACCAGCAAATCATCAAGCTGACTGTCACTTCTTTGCAGACTAAAACCAGCGCTCGTAGGTGAAATTTGTTTATGGTCCTTCGAGTCGGATAAGAAATTGATAACTTGAGAACTTTGCATTGTTTAACGATTCGGTCGATTTTCGCTTGCATTTTTGGAAAGTAGAAATTTGTAAGTAGTTGCGCTTTGTTTTCGCGTCCGTTCCTATGAGCTCGTTTGTGTTCTTTGAGAATTTCGTTGTCTTGGTCCATTTCGTTAGTAAGGTCTGTGACTGTATGACGTGTAAATCTAACTCTATAGTTTCTGAAATGCATTGGATAAATCTCTTGCAATTTACCTAAGGTACGTTCGTCAGTGTTGATACCGTTGGTAACAGATGGATTTAGGTACCTTTTGAGAAGATTTATTAAATTGTCGTGATTAAACTCTATTTCTTTAATGGTGTGTCTGTGATACGTTGGAAATATAATTTGAAATTGGTATGAGGGTGTGTCGTCTAGTTTAAAGAAAATTTGGTTTTTATAAGAATTTATCGGTTCTTTGGATATGGGTATCAGGTTTTGGGATGAAATGTCATCGCTATGTATTGTACCTATCAGTTTGTCGGTTTCGTCTTCATTTGAGTTTGATAAAATATTAACGTAAGTTCGTAGTTGTACTCTTCTAGTATTGCCTTCCATCTTTTCATCTTGTTATTATTATTTCTTTTGCTAAGAGCGTACGTTAAGGGTTGGTGGTCCGTAAATATTTTAATTTTTGTTGATCCATAGAGATAGTTTCGCAGATTGTTTAGCGACCAAATAATCGCTAGCATCTCCTTTTCGTTTGTAGCGTAATGTTCTTCTGCGCTACTTAAAGTACGGGAAATGAATGTAATAGGTCTGTCATTTTGAGCTAAAACTGCTCCGATCGCGTAATTGGAAGCGTCCGTGGTCAGTTGAAATTCTTTCGAATAATCCGGGCATGAAATCATGACTTCTTCTGTTGTGAGAGAAGATTTAAGTTTTGTAAATGCTTCAAGTGCTTTTTTATTTAGGTTAATTTCTATTTTCTTTGAGTTGATTTTGGACACGCGTCTATCTTCCCTTCTTAAAAGGACTGTAAGGGGTTTCGCCAATTTCGCGTAATCCCTTATAAAGCGGCGGTAATACCCTGAAAGGAACGTCGGTCTTTTAGAGTTTTGGGTTTTGGAAAGTTAACTATGGCTTCTATTTTTTTGGGGTTGGTCTTTAATCCATTATTAAATATTATGAATCCTAAAAATTCCACTTCGGGTTTGAGGAATTCACATTTTTCTAACTGAATTTTTAGGTTGGCTTTTGACAGAGTATCGAATATTAGTTGGATGTCTTTAAAATGAGTTTCCTCATCCTTGCTGAAAATTATTATGTCATCAATGTATACATAGCACCGTTTACCTATGTGGTCTCTCAGAATGTCGTCAAGGGCTCTTTGAAAAATCGAAGGAGCGTTCTTGAGACCGAAAGGAAGCCTGGTAAATTCATACTTTCCATGATTTACCGAGAAAGCAGTCTTCTCAATGTCCGATTCCTTTAAAGGAATTTGGTGGAAGCCGCTCTTGAGGTCAAGTACAGAGAAGAGCTTATTCTTACCAAGTTGAGCTAGTACTTCGTTTATCTCGGGTATGGGGTATTTGTCGGAAATTGTGATTGAATTTAATTTTCTGTAGTCTAACACGATGCGATATTTTTGTTCTCCAGATGTGTCTATTTTTTTGGGAACTATCCATACCGGTGAGTTGCGTGGAGATCTGCTTGGTATAATGATACCGTCGCATAGGTATTCATTAATCTGTTTTTCGACGTGTTCTTTAGGACAATTTGGGTAGGGATAACACTTGGTGTAGACGGGGCTGTCTGATTTTGTACGGATTTCGCCTTTTATGACAGTGGTAAAAGTTAATTTTTCATCAGAATCACTAAATAGAGATTTATATTGTGGGGTTATTTGTGTGAGGTTTTCTTTTTGAAGTTTTGTCAAGTGGTCTGATCTAATATTTATTGAGTTAACATCTTGAAGATGCTGCTTCAGTTTTATTCGTAAACTATTTTTAATCAACATATAATTGTCCTTAGTGTAAATAACGGCATCTAACTCTTTAAGTGAGTCGTTTCCTATGATCGCATGAAATGATTTTAATGTTGGCATAAAAAATTTTAAGGTTGTATTTTTGATTCCGAATACGTTTGCAAAGGTATGATGAGTGATTTCTATGTTTCCTCCTATATTTCTAGTTAGCATGAAATGGTTTTTCGTTCTTTATAAGTTTTTTTGCTAGACAAGGTTGAACGTAATTTTTGTTTGAGCCGGTGTCTATTAAAATTTTTATGACCTCTCCATCATTTGCTTTACATTCGATACAAGGCAAAGAGGAGGTATTCATTCTAAAAAATTAATATCTGTGAAATCTACATTTTCTGAAGGTTCATGGTCGAAAGAAGGAATTTCTTCGTTTATTTAAAAATTTCTTATATAGTGGGTGTATTCAGATTCAGTCTGATTGGGATTTGTTTCATAAACTAAATTTTTGCTTTGGTGGGTTTCTATGTTGAAGTTCCGTTGACGCTTTTCTCCGTCTGTCGTCGTTATGTTAAACGGTCTTTTGCCTTGAAAATTGTGATTAGGTGAAGGGCGATTCATGTAGTTAATTCATCTTATCTGTATGCTAGAGTCTATATCCATAGGCTCTGGTTTTGGTTGCGGTTTTGGGCCAAATGGTCGAGGTGGCGCAAAGTATTGCTGTTGAAATGGTTAATTTAGGTATCGAAACTGTCTATTATGTTGTGGGAATGTTTGGTTCTGTTGTTGAAATGGTCGGTTCTGTTGTGGAAGAGGGTGATTTTGAAAATGTCTCGGTGGTAAAGGTGGATTTTGATTGGGGTATTGCGAGAAATTTCTTTGGGGTGTTGGTGCAAATTTGCTGAATGGTTGCTGAGAATTTGTCTGCTGTCGGTCTCTGCGTATTTGGTTGAAAGAGCTAGGTTGTGCTATTTGTGAAAAATTTTTCGGGTTGTTGAAGCTATTAGTCAGGTTTGATCTGTATGACTGATTTTCAAGTTTGAGGCAAAGTTGTAGTGCTTGGGGTAAATCTTGGGTTCTTTCATCCCTAAAAGTCTTGGTAAATCCCCGTTTAATCCTCGCACGAAGGTATCGAAGGGCCTTATTGCGGTATGTTTTTATTAAAAGGTTGCGTGACTCTGGGCCAGCATCTAAGCCTGATAATTTGTTCAAAATTAGAGAAAAATGCGAATAGATGTTTGGTAAAAGTCCTGAATTGAAAGATTTCCCTGTTTTAGCGATGTTAATTGGTATTCTAGCGTACTTAAGTCACGTTTGTCACCTCAATGGTTTGTCAAAACTCGTGAGATAGCAGTCCAGTTCAAGGGCGTATCATACGATTCTAATACTACATCGTCATTGCCTATAACTTTGTTGGGTATTACAGTAAGTATGCCGTAATACTTTGCCGAGCCTTTTAATTGTTCGGAAATTTTAATTATTCTGTCAGCGCTTTTTTTCCATGACCCGAATTCTCCAGGTTCTCCAGAAAATTCTCTTAAGCTTCTGACAATATCTGGTATCTTTTCTAACTCAGTTAAGTTACCTGAACTTACCGTTTGATCTACCTCAATTGTGTTGTTCTGAGCCTGTGCTAATTTTTCTTGTTTACTAATTCTGTTTACTAAGTCTGTTTACTAATTCTGTAATATGGTCGTCAATATCCCTATTTTTTTGTGTTTGCGTAGGCTGTTGTTGTGTCGGTGGTGCTATAGTAGCGGATCTAATTAGATTGTTTGGATTTGACATGTTTAAAAAAAATTTAGTGTTTCAATTTCGCGCGAATTGGATATTAAATAATTATTTTTTCTTAAAATATTTTCTTAAGACTTTATATTTTCTTTTAAGTTTTTCCGTAATTTTCTAGGCTTGTCTTGCTATTAAAATTATTAAATAAGTAAATTTGCTTTAAGATTCTTTTAATTAAATATTTTAAATTTAACTTTACTTCCAATATTTTTAAATTATTTTAAATTTTCCAATATTATTTTTCTTTAATTTTTCAACGATTACTTTCTTTATAGAATTCGTTTTACTAAATATTTCAATTTGTTTTAATTGTTTAAAATTTTTCAATTATTTAAAATAACTCAATTATTTTTTCTTTACTTATTATTTAACTTATCTCACTTTTCGTTGTTGTTTCAAAATTAAATTTTACTGGTATGTTTTCTTTACTTGTTTGCTTTAAATAAGTTCAAAATTCTTACTTTGTTTTACTTAAAGTTTCTTCAATTTTCGATTTTAATATAATTCCACATTTACTGAATGATAATGATTTTCAATTTTCTTTTTTTAAAATTTTCTTAAAAAATACAACTTAAACAACTATGCTTACAATAATAAGGTTTCTGTTTTTCCACACAAACTGGGAATATTTATCCTTTTTGCTGTTTTGCTACTGGGGGTCTCCTTCAACTTTCTGGCGTGGTTCTCTGCGGACGGACACAACAGATGAGCAGAAACTGGTTTGGTTACAGATGCTTCTTGAGGACGACTTAGGTCTTTTTTTATGAAACTTATTTAAACGCTTTAGCCACTTTTGCACTGTAGCCACGTTGGGCGCCAATTAATTAGATTTTTATTACGAAAACTAAAAAAATATTTTTTTGAGCTTAAGCTCTTTATTTGTTGATGACTGAACTTAAACTAAACTTACAAAATTTTGCCTAACATAATATAAAGTAAATAACATATCCAAACTGTGTTTGTATGTGTGTGTGTAGTGTAGCACTCGGTCGGTTGCGCAAGCCAGACGCTTGGTCAGCACATTTGGTGGGAGCGGATGTAACTTGAGTTCAACTCGAGTTCAGCGGAAAAACTGTGTCGCACGTTGCATTAATATTTTCGGCATGTGGGGTGTTAACTTATAAAAGGCTTCTCACGTATCTGCGACGAAGCTAAACTTTAAAACTACTGAACCGATTTTAGTAATTCTTTCACTAATATAAAGCTATATGTTTAACTTAAAATCATTCATCATTTATTTTTTAAAACTCTTAAAAGTTATTAATATTTAAATTCATAAAGTAGCCAAAAAAACCAAACATAAAAATCATTGCTTCATTAAATTGTTAGACACACAAGCAGCATAAAGCTGTATCTCTCTTTGCCTCTGCTATAGTGTTCCTCACTATTTATATTGCGGTGTCGGCAGTGTTGCCAGAAAAGGGAATATGCCCCGTTTTGCGGGAATTTTCAACCCAAAAAGGAAAACGGAAATAACACTCTTAAAAACGGGGAAAATGAGGTTAGCCGCGTTTTTGTGCAAAAAGAGTGATTTCGTCACATAATCAACTAATGAGTTTTTTATTTTGAAAGTGGGGCAATTCCATTTTTTTAGATTAAAGTCTCTTCAATTACCTTTCCGACGGTAGTTTAAAATTAACAAACTCGTTTGTTAATAAAAAAACATTTGTGTTTAGATGTTAAATTTACCATATCTCATTAACCCATTAAATCCCCACCCTAATTTTTATATTGATGAAAAGTTAATTTTGCCAGCCTTAAGTAAAAAGTTATTTAAAATTGTATTTGAATGGTGTTCTTCGCACCCTTTCTTCGAAATCATTTACCTTAGATAGAAATTTATTTAAATAAATTAAACAGCTGACAATGGAAAATGGGTGAGTAAAACTGAGAGATTTTAAATATACTAACACAAAATGTGCACAAGTTTAAGCATCATGTTTTTAATATGGAATTTTCAGATGCAAGTGTTTCAAGTGCAAATGTTTCTAAAAATTTAAAAAAATTGATAACGTTCATTTTTCTCTTACTTATATCGGTGCTTGCACTGAGAGAGCTTTTTCTGCCATAAAATTCAATAAAAGTTTTATAAGAAATCAGTTAGACTATCGTCATTTATTTTACACACCAAAATACATATGAAAAATCAAAACTGCATAGAATTAGAAATCGAAAGGAAGTGATTGCAGTTACACTCAAGTAATATGTACAAGTAATAAATGTGATATGCTTTTTATTTCATTACTTAGGTTTTTATTGTTATGGTTTCTATTTAAAATAAAACACTGAACTTCATAAAAGGGGAAAAAAGAGAAAATATTAAAGGAAGAACGGAAAAACTTCTTGAAATGTATGAAGAAAACGGGAATGTTCACTTCCAAAATCTGGCAACACTGGATGTCTGGTGGCTTTGCACATTTATACTCATTGGCTTTGCACATTGAGTATGTATTTATGAGCGCTTGAAAGAGCACACTGAAAACAACCCAGTGGTAAATGGACACATGACGTAACCAAGTATTTCTTAAATACAATTTAGCTGCGAGGCCTCCAACACCTGTGCACACTTTGAATTACATTTGTTCGGGCATGGCCGATAAACAATTGATGACATCTACCTTACACAGTAAACCGCTTTTTGCAGAAATCTTATAAGGCTTTAGCTGATATTCTTTAGTGCTCTGATTTATATTGTAAATTAAATAAATGTGTAGTGGACGGACTGTCAAAAGCAAACATACCTACAGACGGATAATGTGGAATCCAGGTAAACAGACGGACATGTAAAATGCAGACGAATAGTTAAAAAAAACAAATATTTTAAGCTGGAACAAAAACTGACATCATTTACAGTAAGGTGAAGCGAAAATTAATTGTTTTTTGCAAATTTTATCCTGCATTCGATTCGCGTCGTTTCAACACCGAGGTTGTGATCCTTCCGCTGATAAGACTGACACAATTAAAGTACAGTTTTTAAATAGAATCAAAGCGATTAGTGATGGCGTTATAAATCTCACGAATTGGCCAAATAATTTCCTCTTCACTGAGGGTTCTTCTTAAGCTAGGAAAGCCTAGTTTTCGGAGTAACTTAAATTAAAAAAAAATTTATTTTTCCCGGCTGCGGTAAAGTTGAGAATGAATGTAAAACTTATTATAAAGTGTGTAGTTAATAGGCATTGCTAAGAAAGTATTGCTAGATATGGTTTTAGGAATTTTATTAGTAAAATCTATAAACTAAAATTATTGGAATGTATAACCCAAAACTACTTGTTTTAAAACATGATTTTAGAAAATTATAAATTGTTCAAAAATTTTTTATTCGTGTTAAATTAAACAAAATGAAAATTTTGTTTTTTATATGAAAGGAAAATAAATTCCTGAGGGAAAATCTTATCGGGATATAGTATATCTATACTATTATATAAAAGGAGACTCACGAAATTTGAAGCCAGACAAGCTCAGTAACCGCTGAATCGATTATTTTTGATAATTCTTTATATTAATTCTTTTATTACAATTTGATAATTTTGATAATTCTTTGTTTATTCAATTCCTATGATAATTTCCAGTGTCATAACTTATTAAGTTTTTCGAAAAGTGTATTCTTTAATTATTACAAAATTCATGTATTTTATTTGATGCTTACATTCAACAAGCAGCACAATACAACACCACACAAAGGTTTCTTCTCTTTGTCACGAGAGCTTCTCTCAATATAACACGGCTGCCATGCTGTGTAGTTGCTTTCAATGAGATTCTTGCTGTCATACATTGTTGATTAATTTTCTTTGCAAATGTTTTGAGGGGAGTTGCCAGAATTTAGTTATAAGAATAAATTATGTTTTGCAGCCTTGCTAGCTATCTTTTCCCGACTTGCGATTGTATTAGTTTATCTATGTATACTATCTATCGATACTATTGAAAGCGTTGTGACACTGCATGGATGTTTGATAATCACGCGAGAACCACAGAACCGATTTCGACGATATAAGTACCAAACGATTTGTTTTCCAACTTAATCGTGATAGGCTATTGCTATCTTGCCACTCCTATTTTTTACGACTACTTTATGCTTAAAATGCTATATTTCAGTCGGTTTCGGTCGTACAAGACTAAAATTTGGTAATTTTATTTGTATGGTTACTTTCGGCAGCTGTACTAAAAATGGGTTTCACCGACCCCAAAAAATAAATGAAAATGCTATATTTCAAACGGTTTTGGTCGTATAATACTACGTTTAAATTGGGTCAAATGACTCATTTGGAATGAGCGATTTAAAAGTTTTTGCATTGGTTTTTTTTTGCGAAAGTATCTCATTTAGTTTGACAACTGGTTCTTTATTTTGTTTTTACTGGTTGATATTGATGATGATACGCGTGCATAATATGATTTGTTGTTTGACGTTATCCTTTGATTTTAGTGTGTTAGTTCAAAATAGTTTGTAATAAGTTTTTAGAACGTATCTTCTCTCTTTCCAATGACTTCGTTTCTCATTTGGGAAAATGTTAAAGTTGTATAAGACTAAAATTTTGTAATTTAGTTCGTACGGTTACTCTTGGCAACTATACTAAAAATGGGCGTGTCCCACTTTAGTTACGCACACTTTTCGAGGGATAAGCGTGGAGTAAAGGCGGTTTGGTAAACTAAAATTTTGTATTTAGTTTATATGATTACTCTTGGCAAGCGTTGGCAAAGCTCGCTAGGTTTAAGCTAAATTAAGATAAAATTTTGGCAGTCGATTTGTTTCGACCACCCACAAATCATCAAAAATGTTATATTTCGGACGGTTTGATCTTATTAGACTAAAATTTGGTAATTCAGTTCATATGGTTACTTTCAACAACTTTACTAAAAATGGTGAAAATATGCATACATTTTTTTTCGAATGGTATAAAAATTCATATATGGTAGTAAGGCGGTCTGTGGCTCCTGCGTCTGCCGGAGAATATTTAAAATCAATAAAAAATTCTAATAATAACGGGAATTTTTTCAATATACTAAATATACGTACAAAATATTTTCGAAAAATCTTTCATTTACCGTTATTTTTATTAATCAACGACTTTTCATAAAAAAAATGCGTTATACTGAGAAAATATATAGTTATCGAGATGTAGCCAAAAGTTTAATGTCATAATAATAGAAATTTTTTAAAACTTAAGAAGAATATATTCATGTTCATAATCTAAGCTAAAAAATTAAATTTTTCAATTACAAATTTAAAAAAATTTTTACCAAATTTTTTATAATCCTGTATTGAAGGACTTATTAAAAAAATCAAAATACAGAAAAAGCCAAACAACTTTATGCCACCATAACCATAAAGCAATGTTGATTTTCTATGATTTAAATACAAATTCTAGATGTTTGATAGTTTAAATCATTCTTGATTTTAAATACAAATTCTAGTTGTTTGATAGTTTAAAATTTTAGCTTCGTTTATTGAGCTTTAGGTTAGGTTAGAACAATTAATGGTGTAGAGCGCTAATGCACTTGCACGGCGTGTCACAATGATTTCTGATGAAGCTTGTAGCAGGGCCGAAATTGCAATAAAATTAGCTAGTGATGTTTTTTTTCATATTGAAAATGTTGTTGTTGTTTCTTTGAAAAAATTCGTTAGAGCAATTAATTGTTGTAACCTGACCTAAAGCTCAATAAACGAAGCTCAAAGTTTAAACCATCAAACAACTAGAATTTGTATTTAAAATCAAGAATGATTTAAACTTTCAAACATTGTTAGAAGAAAAATTGTTGTAGTTATAAGCACTAACGTCGACAATGAAAAGTATGCATGAAAAAACTTTTAACACGTTTTTCTCGAAAAGTGCTGTTTGAAACCTGTGGACAGATTACTCGAAAACTATGCCACGGATCACTACCAAATTAAATACACTTGTTAAGCAAATGCAAATACAAGTGGTGCTTTTAATCGTTAGATTTTTATTTTGAAGAAATAATTTTTTTATAACCTAAAATATATGACTTTTTAGTCAAAAAAGAGTTTTTAAACTACCATTTAAGTAAAAATCAAAATTTTTCCAAAATCTTCAATTAAAAGCTCAAAGTTTCAGCAGAACCTTAATTATTTTTTTTTACTGATAAGGCTCCGAAAAATTGTGTCCACCGCATATTTGAGGTTCTTTACTAAACTACAGATTCCTGCTATATTAATTAATATTTGTTATCCAAAGAACTCAAAAAGTTTTCTTTAAAAGTCATATAATTATAATTTAAAAAAATCAGGGTTCAGAAATTTTCACTATTTAAAAATAAACAGTATTTGAAGCACACAATACACTATTTTATTTTCATTTCCTTTTTGTGTGTAACGGAGTTGTCGTGTTGTTTTAATATTTGCTTGTGCGTCACATACTCAAAAAAAGATCGATCTCAACAATTCTCTGTGTTTCAGTTTTACACTTATGTTTGCTTCAAAATGTTCATGTAGGAGAATTCAGGCCTTGGTGAAAACCAAAACAAAGACAAATTTTCCAACATGAACAAGTGGTGTTTGCAAAATTGTTTTTGTTTGTGTCGGTCATTAAGAGAAAAAAACATGCAATGGCTGGTTTTTTGATATGCATAAATCGATCACCACCGTTTTACAATGCTGTATTTTATGGGCTTTTACGGCTATAAATAAAAAAAAATTATTTGAGGAACCAACTATTTTTTGATACTTGTTTAAAGATAATATAATTCTGCGTCGCTAACAACAAAAACTATTTACCTGACATTATTGGTTGAAAAAATATCGCGGTTAAAAATCAACATTTTTTGGTTTCGTTCGCGCGCAGTGAAATTTTGGAAATTTTTAAGTTTTTTAAAATATAATTTTATTAAAAAAAAAGATATTTGTGGAAATTTTTTTTTAATGGAACCTTCAACTTCGGGTAATTGTGGTTCTACTGCATACAAATTTTTTTGTATTTTTTGTTGATTAAAAAATGCATTAAAAAATTAAGTTTTTTGTTATTCAAGTGCTGTTAAAGTGTTTTCTTTTGTGCACCATTGTCATCTAATTGTGATTTTCTTTAAATATAGACTGTCTATAATAAGTGTTTAAAATTTGGTTGTGCCATGTTTGCCTCTTCGGAATTTATTAAGCTTTTTGTAAGAGAACTCCAGCCGCTATAATCAAAACAAGCAAGTGCATTTCTTTTTGTTTTGTTATTCTTCTTAAGCGATGTTGGTGTGCGGTATAGCCTGTACAACTGACTTAAAAAGTTAATTATTTTTGTAATGTATTCACTGTTTAAATGAAACCCATGTAATTTTACTACTTTTGAATATTCTGTCTTAATTGATATTTATCTATTCTCTTACAATATGAAATACATATTCTTTTTAATATTAAAAAATAAAAGATGAATAAACTTACAAAAAAAAAAATATTTTTAATGTAGCATGTATTATTTGTCTTTAATGTAAAACCGTTTGAACCTTGCCGAAAAGTCATTGTTGCATATGTTTTTGTTTTATTTGACAGTAGTTTGTTTTATTGTATACTAGTAAAGTATAATTTTGTTAAATGGGTATTCGAGTATTTGAGTGCAGTTTGATTTATATAAACACAAAATTCACTGCCTTTTCTAGGAACTGCTTTAAACACTTTGTTTATATCTCGTCAAAACTTATTTGATATAATGAAAAGATCTGGGCATTCCCAATTTAGCGATAAATTTAAATATTTGAGAGACAAAATGATGCGTCGAATTCTTCCTGCGGAGGGATATATGAAGGATTTTAATGAAATAATTAATCAGTTAATTTCCGTATTTAAGATGCGGTGGACAAGGGCACATAGAAATGGAGAAAAAATATTTAATTTAAATCGGGATTGGTTGGCTTTATCAATAGCATTCTCCATTTCTAATTCTAAGAAACGCGGGCGAAAGGAACTGTCCTTTGAAGATTCCTGCGAGAGAACTAAAAGAGCGAAATGTAAAGAGTTAAGAGATTGAACTCCATTTTCAGCTTTAGCGTATGCCACAAAAATGAGTTTGCTTGATGAAGGTCACATTGAAGCATCAAAATTGTTACATGAATTGAAAACTTCACCTGAAAGGGCAATTAAATATAGGAGAAAAGTATAAAAATCCTACTAAAATTAGTAAAGAAGATGCTCTAGCTGTGCTTGTAGAAGCAAAATTATCCCGCCATCAGTACAACATTATTAGAGGAGCTGCATCCAAAAAGTTTCCCAGCTATAGCGTTATGCAGAGCGCAATAAAAGATTGTTATTCTTCCCGAGAATTTATATTTTTGCGTTTGCTTATATTGCAAAAGCCAGTTATAGATTCTTTGGAGGATAATAAATTATCTAATTTTTGTTTATTTTCGAAGTGGGGTTTCGACGGAATTTATGGCAACAGCATCTACAAGCAAGCTTTTACGGTCCGGATGCAAATAATGCATCGATATTTATAACCTCCATGGTTCCAATCAAATTAGTTTGTGGATCTAAAGTTATTTGGCAAAATCCCCGACCTTCTTCAACAAGATTTTGTCGCCCACTTTGCATGGAGTTTATTAAAGAAACATCAGATATGTCAAAAAAAGAAAAAATAGAGTAGCAGCACAAATAAGTGACCTCAGCAAATCTGCTGCACAATGTGGAGAGAGATCAAGGTAAGCCACAACCTTGTTAACCATGGTAGACGATAAGGTATGCAATGCACTCACTGAAACAACATCTACACAGAGGTGCTATTTATGTGAAGGTACTATTAAAGAATTCAATTCAATTGATTTAATGATTCAAAAAAATGTAAAATTCGAAAACCTTCAATTTGGTTTATCAACACTACATGGTTGGATATGATTTTTTGAGTGCTTGTTACATTTGGCTGACAAGCTACCAATCAAAAAATGGCTGAGAAGAGAGGAAGCAGAGAAGCAGGTTGTATCAGCAAATAAGTCGAGAATTCGAAAAGAATTAAGAATAAACTTGGTTTAGTTATTGATAAACCAAAGCCAGGGTTTGGAAGTTCGAATGACGGTAATACTGTTCGACGTTTTTTTTAAAATGCAGAAATAACAGCATCTATAACCCAGATTGATGTAGAACTTATTAAGAGAATGCATATTATTTTCATCGTTATTTCATGCGGACAAGAAGTAAACATCGAAAAATTTCGAAACTATGCGCGTGATACAGGAAAATATTTTGTACAAAAATACTCATGGTAAAATATGCCACCAACTGTCCATAAAATCTTAATTCATGGCCGTGAAATCATAAAATATGCTTTATTGCCGATTGGTCAACTTTCTGAAGAGGCGCAAGAAGCAAGAAATAAGGACTTCAAATCTTTCAGAGAGCATTTTTCAAGAAAAATAAGCAAAGACAAAACCTTTGAGGATATTTTAAATAGCTTCTTAATTACTTCAGACCCAATCATTTCAAGCAAAAGGAAATTACCACAAAAGAAGTTGCGAAAGTTGCCACAAATGGCTGTTAATTTGCTTATACCACCAACAAATTAAGATAACGCTGAAGATACGCAAAAATTCGATGAAGACAATGATGAAAATATAGGTGAAAGTAGTGATGTCGATTTTTTGACACAAATTAGAAAGACTTAACAAGCGGCAGTGAACAAAAGTTATTAAAAAAAAAAAAAAAAAATCAAAAGAAAATTTATCATATTTGTAGGTCTGAAAAATTTGTTTTTTATTCCAAAAAAAAAATCCACTAATGGATATCAACTAATTGGTGTTTTTTTCTTACTTAGACCCGTTGTAACTTTAAAAAATGTCAAAAGTTTCCTCCATCTCCTAATTGAATTGATACCATCTTTCATGGGTCAATACCCCACTGTGCGTCGTGTGACTTAAAAAACGAATGCTGTTCTGGTGCTGTGCAGCGCATTGAAGTGTTCTTTGGCTGAATGTAACAAATTTCGGCGCCAATTAGAAAAATATTTGCTACATTTGGCCAAAGAACAGTTCTATACGCTGCACAGCAACCAGAACAGCATTAGTTTTTTACGTCACACGACGGTAGTGATCGATTTATGCATAGCATGTATTTTTCTCTTAATGACCGACTAGGAATGTGCAAGTCGAAGTCGAAATAAGTCGAAAGTCGACTTTTGCTTGATAATTTTCGACTTTTGGCAATCGACTTTTGCTTTCGACTTTTACTTTCGACTTTTTTCATTTTATGCGAAACAAAAACCTTAACACTTGTCTGAGAACTGTCTTCTCTAAACTAATAAACGAATAGCTGTTTAACAACAAATGAGCTGCGTTGGCAACTCTTGATTCGATAAATGTAAAGTAGTGGTCAGCAAAATTAAAAAAAAGAGACTGTAAGTGGAAGTGTGACAAAGCAATTGTGTATCATCTGATTACGTTACACGCGTAACAAAATGTTTTAATGAAATTGTCACTATATGAAAAGCAGGTGGCAATTTTTCAAATTTTGTTTTGAAAAAAAAAATCATTAAAACACATAAAAGTATCAAAAAATACTGGGTTACAATTGTTACTTTGCCAGAATAAGGCTGTTAATACAAATTTATATTCATAATATTCAAACTACGCTCAAATCGATTAATTTTTTATTATAGAAAATAGGGGAATGTTCTGCTTTAAGTCAAATTGGCAAGAATTTAAAACGAGTGCATGACATTGAAATCACAAAAAAATTTAAAATATTGAATTGGTAAAACCATATGCTTCTTTAACACTTCTAGACCTAGGTTCAAAAAGCAGACATTTCAAAATATCCGTAGGTGTTCTCAAGCAATCTTTCACCTTGGTAAGCAGCAGTACATAAATAATTACTGCAAAATTACCCGCCCCCCCCCCCCCCCCATCCATTTAGGTGATCTTGTGAATGCCGAGATGAGACAAGCAAGAATTTCATATGAAGAAGTTTTGATAGCGGCTTCTTATAATCAAGAATCCGATAACAGTGACATATAAGGTTTTTATATGTTTATGTGCAAGAAGATATTTATCAATTGTTGCAACTTCGGTGCCACCCGTAAGGTTAGTTTATCATGCTGGTCTCATAGCGAACCAATTGCGAAACAGGCTTTCGCTAGAACATCTTAACATGTTGGTTTTTCTACGTTCAGTTGGTGAAGACATGTGGTTTCTTTAACTGTGCAATCACTTGTGCACAAATATATCGACCACTAACTGCCGAATTAACGTAAGCCACTTTTCGAAATTAATTTTTAAGTCGCAAACGATAGTACGACAACAAAGTCGTCAACTCCAAAAATTCCACATCCTTACGTTAAACTGTTCTAAAGTTATATTTTACACAAAAATAATTACATGTACCGCTTATGCAAAAAAAAAAATAACTAGGCAAATGCTTCTCTTGTAAAATTTGGTTTATAACGCTTACGTTAATTCGGCGGTTAGGGCTTGATATTCAGCCCAGTTATAATTAATTTTTCCTGGGGAATCGGAAAAGGGAGTTTTCATTCTTAAGATAGCAGATAGAGACATCACATTTTTATTTTTACTTTCATAAATATTGACGGTTGCTGAAGAAATTTGCATTAACAATTTCCAAAATGTTCTTCAACTTTATCTTGAAAATGAACTGTACCTTTTGCGATTACCGGGGAAAAATTGTTCATAAGAAGTCTGATTATTTATATAAGAACTAAAATTGCAATATTTTGTTTTTTTGTATTTTATTTATCTACTGAAGTAACATGTTTTTGTTTATTTTTTACCAATAAAACAAATTTTTCCTAATGTATCATTTGCTTCTTAACTAAGCGGTACAAAAATATTTTAAAAAAGTCGAAAAAAGTTGAAAAGTCGACTTCTAAAGGTTCAAAAAGTCGATTAGTCGACTTTCACATTTTCAACGGTTGAAAAAGTCGAAGTCGACTTTTGCTTGCAGTTGCACATCCCTACGACCGACACAAACAAAGACAATTTTGCAGACACCACTTGTTCACGTTGGAAAAATTGTCTTTGTGTTGGTTTTCACCAAGGTCTGAATTCTCCAACATGAATATTTTGAAGCAAACATAAGTGTAAAACGGAAACACAGAGAATTGTTGAGATCGATCTTTGTTTGAGTTTCTGACGCACAAGCAAATATTAAAACGAAGAATTCATGTTGAATGACCAACAACACGCCAACTCCGTTACATACAAATAGGAAATGAACATAAAATTTGGGCCTATTCTGCGGAATCTTTTATGAAAAAATTCTGTTATGATTTCCCATACAAATTTTTGAGCTTTAAAAAAATCTGTTACGAGACTAGAATTGGTATTCTGCACGACAATCTTTTATGAAATCTGTTATAAATCATAGCAGATTTTTTCGAACTGTCAACAAATCTTTTACAAAATCTTTTATTTGGTATTCTGCATGACAAAATCTGCTATGAAATCTGTTATGAAACACAACAGAATTTTTTTCCGCCTTTTATCATAACGAATTTCAATAAATTTAATAAGTCAAGCTAAATAAAATTGTTTTGTGTTTCGTTATGTTTAATTTACGAAACAAAGACTTGGAAGACTAAAAAAATAACTTTAATCTGTGTATTTTTTTTTAAATTGCATAAAAAATGTATTTTCTATTTTTGTACAATCATTTATAATTTTTATAATAGGTCTTTCTAAATAAAAAATTATTAATGTGTAAAAAGTGCAGCATAAAAAATTATATAAATGTCAAGGTGACTTATATCTAAAAGGAATTTATTGTACTTTCTGGAATTCTAGATTTTGCTGCAACTTTGATTTTTAATAACGATCTCGGCGTCCACCGCCCCCACTACGAAAGGTCCCTTTGGATTTATTCTACTGTACTATTGTAGAAGTCGTTTGGCAGGATGAGCTACGTTTATCGCCACCGTGCAGCATCTTTGATGGAATTTCCAGATATGGTTACCATCTATGTGTCCTTATCTAAATCAACGCTTACATTATAATCTGATTGTATTGTTTGAATATTAGATCCTGCGCTTCCAATAATTACACATTCACAATCAGAACGCACATCTAATGTAACGAACCTCTGGTTGTTACCTTCAGGCTGAGGTATGCTCAGCGGGTTCCAAAGTTCTTGTACAACAAATAACACTTTGATTTTATGTTCGATTTAAATAAATTATTTTATTATTTTTTTTCTTTACTATTGATTTACAATTTTTATTTTCACTGTTTCCTGTCTGCCTGTTTTCTCAGCTTCTCGTCGTTGTCCCTCGTTGTGTTGTCGCTGCTGCACTCAACAGACGGGCCTAAGAGCATCGGAGCTGTTGCGGGATGAATACTTAGAGTGCGCGGGCTTACAAGCCACGGACTTTGCACTCTTTCACTAGAGCAGGAGGGCTTACAAGCCGCTGACACTGCTAAAAAAAATGGTAAAAGTAGGTGGGCCTACAAGCCTACGAAACTACTTTGCTGCTGTTCTGCAGGTGGGCCTACAAGCCACCGACTCTGTTGATGCGGATATTAACAGGTGGGCCTACAAGCCACCGACTCTGTTTGCTGATTTTATGCAGGTGGGCCTACAAGCCAACGACTCTGTTTTGCGGATTTTGTGCAGGTGGGCTTACAAGCCAACGACTCTGCTGATGCTGGTTTTCCTTAACAGGTGGGCCTATAAGCCAACGACTCTGTTTTGCTGGTTTTGTAGTTGCCTTGCTCACCGTATCCACTTCTTCACTGTCACTGAGTTTTCTTGTTCATTGGGTTCACTGTTCACTGGGTTCACTGTTCAATGAGTTCACTTGCGTGAGTGTCGCGATTGACTGTCCAGATCTCTGCGCTGGCTGCCTTTTATAGTCTCCCTCTGACTGCTGTTCTTCGCCTGGTTGGGTTTAGCTCGTCAACAACATCCCGTAACTTTGTATCGTTGTTGACCGCTGTATTTCAACGCCGTTGAAATTGGGCGTCACACTAGTTGTTCGGTAAAGTCATAATTGCGTCCACCACCACCATTTCTTTGACTACGGCGATCGCGATCATCATGCTAGTCTCCCCGTTGTTCCTTACGTATGAAACTTACACGGGCACCTGTCCCTTTCGCTACCACCTTCACCATAACTGCGTCCGTCACAACTTTTATTTTGAGCTTCTTGAGCTTCTGCTATCATTGTATCATTTAACTTGAGCTTCTGCTATCATTGTAAACGAGCTCTGGGTCGTCCTCTTAGCCCGACATTGTTTTAAAACAAGCAATTTAATCAAAACGGACATGCTAGTTTGTAATGCTAATCCACGACACTTCTTTAATGCTAATTTTGCAAAAATATTTGCTATTCACACGTTAAAAGCGACAACTTCAAGTTGCGTTGTTTTCTTTAATTTATTGACAGCAATCAGATGTTTCATAACAGAAGTTAACGGAATTGTAATAGATTTTTGTTTTCGAAGATTGATAACAGGGTACCATAAAAGATCGAAAGGCAGAATACCAATTTTAACAGATATTTTATGGTCGGCATCTTTTATGATTCATAACAGAAAATGCATAACAGAATAACAGATTTGGCAGAATAGGCCCAATTGTGTGTTGTATGCTTCAAGTAAATGATTGTGAGTGAAGGTGTGTGAATATTCTGAACATTACCTAAAAAAACAGTCGCTTTAAAATAAAACTTTTAATACATGATTTGATCTATTAAAAAGTTTAATGGGCGTTATTTAATTCTAATCATTTTTATTATTAATACTCTTACGGTATCTCATTTAAATACTTCCACCCATAATTTCAACTCAAAGATTTGTAACAAGTATTTTTTTCAACATTACTATTTTTCGCTGCTTTGATACGTTGTCGGTTTTTTTTTTCTTTAAATTATGACGACTCAATTTAATGCCTTAGGAATTTCTAAAGATTTTTCATTCGAGTTGGTTCAAATTTTGTCAGGACAAAATGTGGGGTAAAAATCTGCCACATTAATGAGCAGAGTTTGGTAAAATATAGATTAATTCCGAAATTTGTTTGAAAATTCCAATATAGACATTATATGCGTTTCCGAAACGTGGTTTCTTCCTAGCATGTTAATATTCAACTTATACTGCTATAATCTTTATAGGACAGGATAACACACGCGGGTGGTGTCGCGATGTTCGTAAAGAGTTATTGTATATTCCCTTGTTAAATTGTGTGTTAAAATGTTATATTCCCTTGTAAAATTGTGCATTAATCTAGTACAGATAATCCATGTGAACTTATTTTTGTTAATATTTCAATCGAAACGAATAAAATTCTTGTCGCAACAATATAAAGATAAAAAAAAAACATCGATCTAGGAAGTTATTTATTTATTTATTAATATATTTGATTGAGTTTATGAACAGAGTTCTTACAGACTATAATACAAAGAAAAATTTAAACTTAAAAACTAAAGCATAGTATTTAATAAACGCTTCATAGCTTCCTTAGATATATCAAAATCCACTATACATCTTGAAGATATGTTATTAAAATCATTTTAGGCTCTATACATGGACGGATTTAAGGCAAACATAGATTGGCATAGCCCTAAATAAAATATGCTTGTATGGCGAAGTGTCCTACTAGGCACACTCATGTTAATTAATGCTAATAAAAATGAACAATCGATTAGTTTCAGTAATGATATCATAAATAAATAACATAGATAGCATATTTATTCTAATTTTAAGAGTTTTCAATTTTAAGAGATCACACCGAACATTATATAAACAATTTGGAAGGTTAAAATGAAAAGTTTGAAACGCTAACTGCAAAAAATATTTCTGAACCCGTTCTAGGCGTAAGTGTGTCATGCATAGAAAGGGTTCAAAATCAAGGACGCATATTCCAGTTTCGAACGGACGAAGGCGGTATAAAGGATTTTTAAGGAATGAGGGTCAGTAATGTTTGAGCTATTTCCATGGATAAAAGTGAGAAGAGAGTATGCTTTGGGTATGATGTGGTTGAGGTGACTCACAAAACTAAATTTTTACACCCAGGTCTTTCACCTCGTTTACCCTTTTAAGCGGTGAATTTCTTAAGGAATATGTAACATTTTGGGGATAGTTAAGTTTTGGGATAAAAGTGGTTGTAGCACATTTATTCATATTCATGAAGAGTTGATTTTTAGGCACCAGTCATTAACCGAGTTTAAGTCTATTTTGAGTTTAAGAGCATCTGTATTATTCTATATTTAAGGAACAGTTTCAAATCGTTCGCAAATAGTACACACTGGGAGTTAATAACAACAGTGGTATAGTCGTTATGAACAAAGTGAACAACAATGGGCCAAAGATACTAACTGGAGGAACCCCCGACGTCAATTTTTCCGAATTTCCTTTTAAACTTGAAGTTCACGTTTATACACATTAAGTGTTGACGATCAATTATTGTTATGAAACGACGCCGTTGATGCGCAAAACGAAAAGAAAAAATAACGCGACAACGAACAAACACAAAACGAATTGCCCAAGAATTTACGGTACGGTCAATTTTTTCTTTCCCTTTCGTTAAGATTCCCCCACCGCCGAACACAAGACTTGATCGTCAATTCTTGAAAATGTAAGCCGGGACTCAGTAAAATAGAATTTGAAACTTTGTCGAAAGTTTTCAAAAAGTCGGTGTAAATTGTATCAACCTGTAATCCATTGATTCGAAAAGCTGAAATACAATATTCAGAAAAAATTGTAAGGTTAGTAAGTTTTGACCTACGAGGAAAAAACCAAGAGGCGAAATAAAATTTTTTAACGCAAAAATAGCTTGTCTTTAACAATACTCTCAAAAAGTTTTGAGATGGTTGAGAGTTTTGAGATAGGTCTGTAGTTTTCTATGTTATTTTTATTTCCTGATTTGAATATGGCTGTTATGGACGATATATATCAGTCAGAAATAAAATTGAGACTTATTAAAAATTACTAAAAGCGGTTTTATAAAAGAGATACAACACTTAATTAAAAGAGTAGCAGAAAAACCATCAACGACATCAACGTTACTGATGAAATCAAACATGTGTGCTTGTCGCATAAGAACATTGTCATACCGGTGATTTCAATAGTGACCTTCTCACTGAAACTCACTTACTACAAAGTATGCTATCTCTTGGGCTCTTTTCAGCTAATTCTAATACTCTTACGTAC
Source organism: Dichetophora obliterata (assembly GCA_963920525.1). Taxonomy (NCBI): domain Eukaryota; kingdom Metazoa; phylum Arthropoda; class Insecta; order Diptera; family Sciomyzidae; genus Dichetophora; species Dichetophora obliterata. The sequence continues at coordinate 87,067,212 of OY986438.1, read as the reverse complement.
TCTATAAGGCCGGTAAATACGTTACTAGACTTGTTCTTTGTTAATGATGCGTCGAAAATCTTGCTATATGACCAAGTCGTTGCTTGCAGTTTTGCTAAACACGGCCTCATATTTATCTCGCTGGACTTTCACAAAAACGCACCGGAAACCTTTTCTTATCGGGATTTTAAAAAAATTCATTATGAGCTACTAAATACTGATGTATTCTACAGCATACCTTGCGCTGATGCCCAATTATCATTATTAAACGCATTCGTCAGAATATTTATTGTTCGATAAATTTCTAATTTTAAAAACTAAAACTTGCTCTCAAAAGAAACAACAACGCGGTGGGCAGCAAGCAACAGTGGAAATCAACAGGAGAAATTGTCTTAAATAAACAAATTCACGTCGCCATTGATGCTAGCTTAGTAGATGAACTAAACGAACAATTTGCTTACAATAAATAATGTGTTCTCGGTAGATATTGAATACTATAAAAATATTACTAATGCTTCCAGCAATAAGAATATATTTTAGTTCCTCTTGCGTTGATCAATTGGAGGTTTTCAATGCGTTCTTACGGTTAAATCAAACGCCATAGGATTTGACGAAATGCATCCAGTTTTCTAAAGGCTCTTTCACTGTTGCCCTACATTACGTATATTTTCAACAATGTAATAACCTGTTCCACTTTTCTAGATTATTGAAAGTATGCTAAAATTTTACCCTTACTTTAAGATCGCACTGAGTTTCGTCCAATTGCTATCTTACCTTTTTTATCTTAAGTTTTTGAAAAATTTCTTCGCACTCAAATAAGTAGTTTTATTCAAGAGAACTTATAATTAATGAAAAACAATTAGGGTTTAGACCAGGAAGAGGATGTGTGACAGCTGTAATACAAGTGTCCGAAGAAATTCGCCAAGCCTTGGACAACAACAATGTTACCTTGTTAACGCTTTTGGACCACTCTAAAGCCTTTTACGGTTGATCACATAATCCTCCAAACTAAGAAATATGTTAAATTTTTCTGACCCTGCTATGAGATTAATGAAATCTTTTATGAGTAAGAAACAAGGTGTGTGTATTGGGGCAGTTGTTTCTACCCTATCGGAATGAAAAGTCATTTGCCAAAAAATAACTAGTTGAAAAGTACTTGAAAAAAACTACTATAAAATTAGTTTAAAATACATCCAGCATGCATTGGTTCGGTCTAAATTTTCATTGCTATTCTGCTTTGCTTCTTTCTTGTGCAGTGAAAAAAATTTACAGATTTAGATCATAATAACAAAATTTTACACTCGAGAATTTAATTTCAAGCCAGCAAGTTCGGTGCGAAGTGAGAATGTTCAATTAAATTAAAGTTATGAGTTATAAAAAGTTAAAATGAGCAGTTATGAGTTAAAGTTATGAGTTATAAGAAGTTAAAATGAGCAGTGGTTACAGCAAAAGAATTTTTAAAAAATTATTTAAGAAACAGAAACTTATCAATGTTTAAAAAAAATAATCTCGAAAGTAAAGTAAAAGAGTAAAAGTAAACGTGAAAAAACAAGTGCATGTGCATCGCGGCTCAAAATATGAGCAATAGATCAAAATATGAGCAATCAACCAAATGAAGAATTTTTTCATATATTAAATTTCATTACGAAAGCTCTAAAATTACGGCTGTTATCGTGATCACAGACGGACAGACATACATGGAAAAATCACTCAGGAGGTGATGCTGATCAAGAATATATAGACCTGCCACGCCTACTTATCGGCGTTACAAACGTAATGACAAAGTTAATATAACTTTACGCAGCATGTTTGTAAAAATACAATTTCTAAAAATTACGGGAACCTGCATTATATATGCAGAAAAATTTTATCTACTAAGTAAATTTCATAATTTTTATTTTTTCTGTATATTGAAGCAGTGATGAGGGGGAGAACTCATTTCAGGAAAAAACTCATTTCAGTTTTAAATGAACATCGATCGCTGAGACCCACGGTTAAAAAAAGCTTAAGGACTTCACACACTTTTACCCATCTTTAAAAGGTAAACACTTATAAGAAAATTATTTATTTATTTACAAGAATTTATAATCTTTTCCTTTTTTCTTTTCACTAGAAGCCTTCTGATCTATGGAAGAGAAAGACCTAGAAGACATTGTTCGAAAGGCTGACAAAAAAGGGTATTTTTCACGCAGAGTGTCTTTTAAGAAATCAGCGCTAAATTTGAAAATACATTCTTTTGCATTTATTTTGAAGAAATCTTATGCACAAATAAAATAAAAAAGCAAGTTTTATACAGTGGAATTCACATATAACTACCTCAGTTATACATAACAACATTTCTGCTATAACGTCGTATTCTTGAAGTCCGCATTTTCTAATTTCTCATTTCTTAGAAACTGAGTTCGCTTTTAACGTAGGTGGATATAACGACGAGTTCGCATAAAACGACGCAGTTTTCATAAAATTTAATAAATATTTTCACATATAGCGACGACGAAAGCAAGTTGAGACTAGATTTGCTTACTTTTGAATTTATTTATTTATATATGTACAACGTACATATTTGCCATTTTTGCTTTGTTGAAAGGGAAATAACCGTATAAAATTCATTGACAACAAAACTGCATAGCTTCATTTGCGCATGTGATTTTGCTCAGTACATATTTGTTCATTCAGTTGCATGATTGATTTTTTAATGTGTTCAAAATGCCTCCACAAAATTAAATTAAAGTTAAAATTTTAGGTAAAAGGAATTTTTCTTGTTCAGAAAGTTGGATTTACCATTTTCGAAAGCGACACTGCATTGTTAACTGCACGGTTTGAGGTGATGTATCCCAAGGTGACTACAGAATTTTTTCCCAAAACTTCGAGATGGCTATCAAGACTCAGAAAAAATTTATAATGCTGATGAAACAAGGTTCTTCTTTAAACTCATGCCCGATACAATTTTAAAATTTAAAGGTAAAAAGTGTATAGGAGGAAAAGTTGTGAGGGTTCGTATTACAGTTTTGGATGGATGGAAGTTTGCAAAGAAAAATATTTATTATCAGAAAGTCAAAGAAACAAAAAACTTATTGTATTGTATTTATTTACCCTAAGTTTTCTGTTTTTTTTTTACTATTGATAATAAACTTTTTTTTTAAAATAAATGAATTAAGTTAATAATGAACAACAACAAAAAAAATATGTGTGCATATAACGACATTCGGTTGTAACGACGAAATATTTAGGTCCCTTCAGGGTTGTTATATCCGAATTCCACTGTATATAAATGAGTCCACTTTATGAATTTTTGAAAGACTATTACTTTTAAAGAAGTCAAGTAGTATAAAATTAACCAATTCTAAATAGTTTTAAAATATGGTACTTTTAATTAAGTTGGCTTTAAGCTTCTTTTAAAGTATTTTAAAATAAGGTACTTTTAAAATATTTGAAAATAAAGTACTTTTAAATTAGCTAACAACACATGCACAGTACGACAATTGACTTACTGGCGTCCCTCAAGTCTCAATATTGGGTCAGTTACTGTTATGCATCCTTATACATCAATGACATAGTTAATATACCAAAGTACTGCAGTATGCATTTGTACGCTGATGATGTCCAATTGTACATCAGCTCAAATGTGTCGTCCGTTGAAGAGTGCATAAACAAGCTCTGCAGCAATCTCAACCTCAGCCACAATAAGGCCTTAATTAATGGTTTAGGCCTCAATCTCTCTAAATCTAAAAGTATTGTTATTTACAAACAACTTTTTTATCTCAGTTTATCAGGGAATCACATTTGGTCGGAGCTTAACTTGAAACAACCATATTAACATCACCGTGGGTAAAATATAAAGCATGTTGCGTGTTTTGTGGGTCGTTAAGTTCTACACGCCGCTTAAAATACGACTACTTTTAGCAAAAAGATATTTGATTCCCTCTTTGTTGTACGGCTGCGACTTTTTCGCAAATTGCGACAGTGTTACCAAAGCTAAATTAAATGTGGTTTATAACAACATAGCAAAATACATTTTAGGACTGCAGCAAACGGACCACGTTTCGCGACACGCAACTAAAATTTTCGGTATTCCTATCAATGAACTTTTAAGTTTTAGAACACTCTAACTCCTGCACAAAATTATAAGCAGTAAAGCTCCGCCTCAAATTTTTCAAATGCTACGTTTTTCACGCTTCGTTCGAAGCAACAATGTTATACATTTAAGACACTCTTGCCTTTCCTCGGAACGACCATTTTTTGAAGTAAAACTTCTTTACGCACGCTTGACACTTGGGAGTCCAACGGAAGTGCCGGAAAGAGAGAGCAGTTAAACAGATACTGCAACGATTAAAATTGGTTTGTGTACATAACTAAGCGTACGCTTAGTACTGAACAAACCTGTACTAAACTGCATGGTTTTGTGCACATAGCTAAGCTTTCAATATATTCATATAAGGGTTATTCGAAATCTGGAGCTCATTGCGGAGGTCTTGCGCAAAATTGCAAAAAGAAGTTCCTGGATATGTCTTTTTGAGAAATGATCGCCCAGATCGTCGTGGTGGTGGTTGTAGGCATGTTCTTATCCAAGTTTTTAAATTATAAAATTATTCCTGTAGGTGGTGAGTTTGGCATTTGTGAAACTCTTTTCGTTGAAATAACTCACAGTTCTGAAACGGTTCTCGTCGGAGTAGTATATCTTCCTCATGGTGACACTAAGGTATTCGAAGATTCTATTAGTGACCTTACGGTAAAATATTCTAATGTGATCATTATGGGTGATTTTCACAATAACCTGTTTGATTCTCATAAGTCGCAGCTTGTTCGGAGCATCTGCTAGCGCTGTTTATCTTGCCTGTGTGCATAACTCTATTCCCACTTATTTTGATCTGCAGCAAAAATCTTCTTCTTTGCTCGATTACTTCTTTCTTAGCGACACAGGTATTGTTTGCACATCCGGACATATGCAATGTCCAGGTATCTCACATCATGCATAAGTTTTAATTGCCATTAATATTGAACCATTACGTCAGGATGTTTATTTTGAATACAAAAACTATGAAGGCTTGAATTATGATAGAGTGGGTACTGAACTGGAATCCTGTTGCTTTGATGGTATTTACAGAACGAGTAACACTGATGTGCAGCTTGATATTCTGAACCATAATCTTGAACGTTTATTTTCTCTTGTTCCCGTGTCTAGGGTTCGAATACTTCATAATCATAAGAACTTCATGAAATCTAATGAAATCATTTATTATTCGCAAAATCAAAAAGACAATTAATTCTAAAATGTTTGATGAACTTGAGAACAAACAGTTATGGAATACCCTTCGCAATAATGGTGGCCTCATCGTCTAGTACTCCGGTAGATGGTAATATAAATAATATTAATGCAAATTTCTTAGCACATTAAACTGATGCCTCCAACTACAATCTAAATTTTTCTGATTTCTTTGAGGATGCTAATTCTTTTTCTTTTTGCAATGCTGATATTGCTGAACTACTTCTCGCTTTGATGAAAGTTAAGTCTAATGCTGTTGGTTACAACAATCTTCCCATAAAGTTTTTTAAGTTTATTTTTCCTTTGGTTCCGCATCATATTCTCCACTTTGTTAATACTATACTTACTACGTCTCATTTCCCTGCTGCCTGGAAATTAGCAAGGGTAGTTCCTATCAAGAAGCGTCGTGATTCCAGCTCTATCGATAACCTTAGACCTATAAGTGTTCTGCCCTCCTTATCTAAGGTGGTTGAACATCTTATGAGGCACCAAGTTATGAGTCATGTCAATACCAAAATCCATTGTTGCCAATACGGTTTCCGGAGCGGCTATAACACCACATCGCTTCTGATTGGTCTTACTGACTGTATCAGGAAATGCTATAATGACTCCAAAGTTTGTATTTTTCTGTTCTTAGATTTAAGCAAAGCTTTTGATAGCAAAAATCACGGTGCTTTGGTTGAGAAACTTCATTATGAGTTCAACTTTTCTCTCTCATCTTGCAAGCTAATTTTATCTTACTTGTCTAAGCGCAAACAATTTGTTTCATGTAAAGGTAACACATCTGAGTTACTTAATGTTACCTGCGGCAATACCTCGCCCAATAACACAGTTAATAATATTAAAAAGTTTGTATATAAAAGACTTATGATTTACGGTCGAGTAGGCTCTGAAGAATTAGGAGAAAACGATCCTACATTGCCACTAATTTTAGCAGGAGATTTCAATGTTAATTTCGCGTCCGAAGATGGACAACTCTTGGTAAACTCTCTACAAGATAAATTAGAACTACAAATGAATAATAACCGCAATGAGCCTACCACAAGACACGGAACAACAATCGATGCAGCTTTCATTCGAAAACATATGAATCTTATTTCTCATACTATAAGCCTATTGTCTCGGCCTTACAATCAACCATAGTAATTACTGATGTATCCGATAATGAAAATAATGAGTAAAAATAAAAAATCTATTCAAAAACATTAATTAATCAATGAAAACCGTTAATAAATTTAAATATTTGTGGAAAATTAATATAGGTATATTAGGGTGTCCCTTATATGGGTGAAAATTTTATTTTTTCAGATATCGGAACGATTACCCTTTCATTCTTTTAAAACTACTTAACAATGCTTGAATACAAAATATTATCCTCCTACGTAAATATTAACCCGTGCCGACAGGGCTCGGAAGTTTTTGAAAAAAGATTTTTTGAGACGAGTTCTGTTATGTAGCTAGATCAGTGGAAATATTCGTATTTTATAAAAAAAGTATTAAAAACAAGATAAAATTATACCCATTTATTGAAAAAAGTATAAAAATTTAGACATTATTCAGGATATTTCCTTTTAAGGGTATCTTTTTTACAATCTGGATACAGCTTTCTATGATCTTACACACAGCGTAGCAAAAATTTTTTTATTCTTCTTCTGCAGTTATCAAACCATGGAAATCTAGTTTTACTGTTTTTTAGAGGTATCATTTACTGATTTTAAAGAAAAAACCTTAATTTTTGCATCCACAAACGCATCGTCTTTTTTCCACATATAAACATGTTTTTGGAGAAAACTGTTTTCAATTTGTACTCTTGACGGACACAAAATCGCTCAATGATTTTCCTGCAGCAATAGGTAGTGTTATTATCAATACACAATCAAAATAAAAAAAATTACAAGAACCAAAACTTGGTTTTTTTTCTCACTCACCGAACAAAGAATCACTCCTTGGTTTGCTCACTAACTTCATCGACAAATAGTGATAGTGCTACAATTTCTTCTGACAGGTACCAAAGATGTTAGCAAAACTTGATCAAGGCTTCATTAGAGATCGATGGGTCAACAGTTTCATACTCTTTTAAGTCTTTAAAAAACACAAATCTTGATGCTAAACTGCACCCGAGCCACAAGGTTTGACATATATAGCCGCAATAAACAGACAAATGTCTTGTAATCCGCGTTTGTCTTTGACGGTAATTTTGAACTGCAACTGCAGCAAACATATTTTAAGAGAAAAAATAGCTCTAGCCATCCATCTAGCTTGGCGCATCGCTCCAGGAGGTTGGATTTTAAATTTTCTCTCTTCATCCCCTCCTAAGAAAATAATAGAAAGTTCGACCAGTACCCGATAGTCTCGTCACGTATAAAGGTTTTTTGCAATTCCTGATTGTAAAACGTTATTAACCCTTCAATTGTTGTATTACAGAACTGCTGTTTGACAAATTCAGTGCATGTTTCGATAGCAGTAGAAATAATGTTTTTCCAGTTGTCTCTAAACCGCTATTTACGTTTGACTCGTCTGCTGTCAGAATCAGTTGTTTTGTGCTTAAAAATTGCTACAAGCTGTTTCCGTACTTTTGCCAATATTCTCAAATTTCATTTTTACTCTCAGTTCGAGCTTACCAAAAGTTACACAAATCTTACACAGTGTAGAGTACGGAAACACACTTATTGTTTCATGCTATTGGTTGTTCATTCGTTTGACGTTTACTCACAAGACTGAAGAAATACACCCGTAAAATGAAGGATGAGAGCAATAGAGTAATTTTTAATGACATAAAAGCGCTCAGTTGCAGGAATATCATAATTTTTCGTAGTACTAAAGTATCCAAGGATACATTTCGTCACTGCTTTTTCTACTACGTTCTGTACTACTTGTTATATATAAATTAAAAAAACGGCTCAAAATTAAAAAAATTATTATAAACGCAATGCACACTTTTTCTGTTAACAGCAAAATATATAACTACTTTAAAAAAAAGAAAAAGAAAAAAAACTGAAACATAACTTTTTTCATAGAAGACCATAAAACCCTGGTTGTCATTTATTTATTTATTTGTTAACGTCTATGGATAATAATCCTTTTGCTTGGTTTTCACTATGTCATTTTTATGACGGTACAAAAGTTTACAACCTGAAATATTATCTTAAAAAAACTCTAGAACATTTTCTTTATAGCTCTATTTAATAATTCAATTATTGTTAATTTTCCAAGATTGCCAAAGTTAGAAAAAAATGTCAACATGATGGTTTTTTCAATTTGATTGACAACAACTGACCACTGAAAATGACATAGTGAAAACCAAGCATTACAGACTAAGCAAAAATAATTTAATAAGTAATAAAAATTGACAAACTAGTTTCTATTTAACAACAGTGTAATAGTGGTTTTAAAAGCAACTTTAGGCATAGAAAAATCGAGTAAGTTATTATTATAAATACTGTTTAAAGCTATAAGAGCTCTATTAATTGGCTCATTAGTGGCATAATTAGTTCTATGACAGCTAATGTAAAAATAATTCGAGCTCCGTAACGACTTTTGCGGAATATTAAACGATATTAATTTAAGTAAGTTTTCACAAATAACATTTTCATTAATCAGATCATAAATAAACATGATACTATGCAGTAGTCTTCTATCATCGAGAGATGATAGACCAATAAGCAACCGACGTGTCCTATATGAGGGAAGAGGTTCAGGAAAAATAAAAGAGCGCAAAGTAAACTTTAAGAATCTTTTTTGAACTTTTTCCAGTCTAGCAATATGTACCGAGTAAAAAGGACTCCAAATAAATGAAGCATATTCAAGGCTAGAACTAACAAGGGAAGTATATAATGTTTTTAATGTGTAAGGGTCAGCAAACCCAACACTGTTTCGCCTAAGAAACGCTAAAAGCGAATATGCTTTGGGGATAATTCGATTTAAGTGAGAGCTAAAAGTTAAGCTAGAATCAAAAATTACACCAAGGTCACGAATTTCTGATAATCTGGCTAACTTAGTGTTATCAAAATTATAATCAAAAATAGTTGGTGAGTGGAGCTTGTAATAAGAGACAACATAACATTTTCCAAGGTTAAGAGATAATTTGTTTTGTTTAAACCAGGAAAAGACATTATCAAGATCAGACTGGAGACGAGAAGCGTCGCAATCACTTTTAACTTTAAGGAAAACCTTAAGATCATCCGCGTAGAGTAAAAATTGAGCATTAAGAAAGCATTTAGAGACATCATTAATGATGATAACAAAAAGTAATGGTCCAAAGACGCTACCTTGTGGAACCCCAGACACTGCTAAAAATGGCGAAGATTTTGCATTGTCAATGACAACATAAGAAACCCTATTTGAGAGGTATGAACTCATCCAAGATAGGAAAATGGAATGAAAACCAATCTTGGCAGGCTTGAGCAATTAAATGTCGTGTGACAACCTGTCAAAAGCCTTAGAGATGTCAGAGTAAATGTCATCAGGTTGGTGCCTATCTTCAAAAGAAGAGATGCAGTAATTTGTGAAGACCCTCAGGTTAGTTGTAGTTGACCTGTCAGATACAAATCCATGTTGGTTTGGACAAATTGAGTTTTTTATGGCAAAGTACATTTTATCTTTAACGATTGTTTCGAAAAGCTTTGAAACGTTAGTCAACTTTGAGATGGGTCTATAGTTTAGAGCATCATGCTTGTTGCTAGCCTTGAATATGGGTGTGATAAGCGAAGCTTTCCATTTATCAATGAATTCACCAGATTTTAATGATTTATTGAAAATTATATAAATATGTAAGGATAAAGAATTAACACATTGTTTAGGTAAATAAGCACTAAGACCATCTAGATCGCACTTCACTGAATTTTTCAAGGAGGCAATAGCTGTTTTAACGTCAGACGGGGAAACCGATAAATAGCCAAAGTTGACGCAAGAGTCAATAATATCAACAACCTGAGGGTTTACAGAAGCCGGATTTTTGTCAAAATTAGACTTAAAATAGTCAGCGAACAAGCTGTTTCAGCAGCAGAGTTTAATATTTTATCCATATAGAACAGAAGAGGGGATATTTGATGTAATATTTTTAGATTTAATAGAGCTCCAGAAGGACTTGGCATCAGTTTGTATGCAATTTTCAGTGCTAAGAATATACTGCTTATAGCTGTATCGTGTTTATAAATATTTATTTAATAAGATATATATATTTTTAGTCTTTATAGTTTGAAGTTTTTTATTTTATATTAAAAAAAAATTTTTTTAATACAATTTTTTTCTCTTTGACTTTTTTTTATGATTATAAATAAAAAACTGAATTAAACGTAAAGTATAAAAATAAAACAAGTAAATATTTTAACAATTTGTGGACACTACAAATACTCCCCCTCCAATTGAACACTTATATAATATTAAAAGTAACTGTCTTTTTAAAAGAATTGTTTGAAGGAGTAGAATTGTGTATTTCTGTTTTTAAATTAGTGTATGCTGGTTTGAGATGATCAATAGAGACAGATTTTATTGTGTTACTGTACTGAATTTGAAATGTTTTCTCGTGCTTAGAAATTACTTTAAAAGGTCCTTCAAACGGCTGTTGAAGTCCAGATAAACGAATAATTTTTACAAAAACATATTCACAAGTACTCAGCGATTTTGGAACATAACTTTTATCATTATTATGATGAACAATTTTTGAACGAATGTGGGAAAAATGTTCTCTTAATTTTTGAAGAGTATGATCCGTGTTTGTTTTATCATTATTTGGAACAACCAATTCCCCTGGTAACTTTAAAGTTTGACCGTAAACCAACTCTGCAGAAGAACAATTTAAATCTTCTTTTATTGCGGTTCGTAAGCCAAGAAGTATCCAAGGTAAAAGTTCTGACCAATGTACGGAATCTTCTGAACATACAATAGACGTCTTGAGTTGTCGATGAAAACGTTCTATCACCCCGTTTGACTGTGGATGAAATTACGAAGTTTGAATTTTGTGTGCACCTAGTAATTTTGTTAATTCACTGAATAATTTTGATGTAAATTGAGTACCTTGATCGACAGTTATAGTAAGAGGAATATGGTGGATTTTATTTTAGCAAAAATTTATTTAATAATATATGCACATATAGTTTTTGGTCTTGATAGTTTGAAGTTTTTTATTTTATATTCAAAAAAAAATTTTTTTAATACAATTTTTTTATTTTTGACTTTTTTTATGATTATAAATAATAAATAGAACTAAATTTAAAGTATACTAAATAAAAGAAGTAAATATTTTAACAATTTGTGGACACTACACTGCTTATAAAGAAATTTGTTAAAAAAATTAAATTCACGAGCAAAATGTAGATAATTTGCTTTGCAATCGAGGTTTCTAGTTTGTCTAAATACATAGAAAGATTTAATCCTTAAATTTTTCAGTGTTTTCAACCCCTAGTATACCAAGGAAGCTTATGTAATTTGGTCTTAAAAGGAATGTTGTTTGCAAAGATATTAGATAAGTGCTTAAGAAAGATATCATAGCAACCAGAAGCATCCAAATTATCCAACAATGATTCCCAATTAATATCAGTAATGAGCCGATTAATAGTTCCAAGATTGCAATTTATAAAATCATAATGATGTTTTGCAGAACTAGTAACACTGAGAAATTCATAAAATTTAATATTAAAGGCAATGGCAATGTTCAGAAATAGGGAAAGGACACTCATATAAATCAAAACTAAGTGACTTATTTATAAAAATTAAATCGAGTAAATTACGTAACTTATTGAAAATTGTATTAATTTGTATAAGATCCAAACTGAAAAAACAATCGATGAGATGAATTTCATAAGCATGGTTAACATTTGTTGGTAAGTATACGTTGTCATCGGTTGAAAAGGCCCAATTTAATTTGCTGAGGTTAAAATCTCCAACAACGCAAAAATTTTCACATTCATCATCCGCGGATAGTGTTAATATATTTTTGACGTGAGCGCTATAGAATTCATTAGAGCTGGTTGGCGGGATGTATGAGGCACAAACAAAAACCTTTCTTTTAGGAAGAAGGATGGAAATGCAAACCTGGTCAATTAATCCATTCAACGTGTCAATATTGCATAGCGATGAACATACATTTTTACGGACGATAATAACAACTCCCCCACCTCTAGAGCAACTAGTTTGAACAGCAGAACGATCCTTGCGATAAACTTGGAAGATAGATGGGTCGGCAATCTCCTCATCAAAAAAATCATTGGTAAGCCAGTTTTCAACTAGTATCAATACATCAAAATCACTTTCAGTGCAAAAAGAGTGCGTTGTATTAAGTTTAGAACGCATCCCAGACAAATTTCGGTAGTAGAATTTAATAGAATTTTTTCTGTTGACAGTGTTGCCGTTTAAGGGTAAATTTTAATTTGCATTTGAGGCACACTCGGTTGTAAAAACACAGTTCGTTAGTTTTTTAAGAGGTGGAGGGGAAGTCATTGAGAGCCTGGTTGTTTAAGGGAGGGTTCTCCTGGATTTTTTTGGATTTGGCCGAAAAACAAGCAACATTTGAGAATGGTTTGTGGGAAAATGAAAAGACATACGAACTTATGCTTTTGAACTTTGATTCGTGGTTTATTGACGAGTAAAAAAAAAAAAAGATATTTGAAAAATTCAAAATGGCGGCTTGAAAATGGCGGATCTCGTCGACCTCTGCGCGCAAAACATCGACCTCCCGCGGACAGTGTGGGGCCTCAGGTAGTGAACTGAAATGAGAAATGTATAAAATTTATTAAAATTGATAACATTTCATATGCCTGGAACCTAACTTCAATTAAGTTTGGTAAAAAAAACCAATTTTATGGACTTTTAAAAAAAAAATTGAATTTTTTTGCTTTTTTTTTTTACTTAGATCTCGTTTAAAAATTATAAATAAACAATTTTTTATGCCAATGTTAGGTTCCAGGCAAACAAAAAAGTATATACTTTCAAACATTCTTTGAATGAAGGAAATCGGATCAATAGAACAAGCCCTGTGCTGTCCGTTAGATTAGAAAACATGGTTCCGAGAAAAACGCGTTTAAAGTTTTTAGAAAGTTGGTACGCGCGCGTGACATGGGTACGTTTGACACGCTCTAGCTCGAGAAATACGCGTCGTATTGAAATATCCCTTGGCACAAACATTCTACATATATGTAACTTTCATTTTATGTAAAAAAAAAGGATTTTTTCAAAAAAATCCAGGAGAACCTTCCCTTAAATTGGGTATTGGCCTAGGACTTGGAATGAAGTCACGGACTAGAACCCCGTGAGTCCAAAAGTCTTTGCATATTATTTGAGCATAGTCTGACTCAGAAGCATAGATTTTGAAAGAAGCAATTTCCTGTTGAGGTCTTTGTGTGAACTTTAGGCAAATGATGGTTGAATCTGGAAGCGGAATCTTATTTCGAACATATGCTAGAATATTTTCAATACTTGTGGTGGCAGCTGGCCTCGAGACAAAGATGGACTTTTGTGGTGGCCGGATTACTACCTCCAAATCAACCAATCGGCCACATTCAGTGGTCTCGAGAGGCCGGTTTGGCGTTTTTGTTTGATTGATCTAAGCTATAGGCAATTGATTAGTTTGTTTCACAGGACTGCATAGGACGTGGACAACTAAGTTCGAATCTGAAGCATTGTTCAAGGATGATACGGTGTTAACATTTGGTGGAGCGACTACTACCAAATCAACCAGTGGTCCACATTGCATGGCCACAAAAGGCTGATTAGGAATAATTTGTTGAGGGTGCGAGGGCCCAGGCGAAAGGATATTTGTGTCCCTTGGACTGGGGTGACTGAGGTCAGCGTTCTGGCAGTCTGTCGTATGAAAAGTATTTTTGTCACTTGTTGAGCAATTTTCGGATACAGACGTGGTGGCCATGTTGATGCTTTTATCTGAGTTAGAATCAATTACCTTATCAATTCTTTTTCTCTTATGTGAAAGGTTCATTTGGGTTCCACCAGTATTTTGTTCACTTGGATGGGTGGCTTTGTTATCATTCAAAGTAGAGGTGATGTTTTCGAGGTTAATGCAGCATTCGGAGTCAGTGCAACGACACTTTGCAGGCGCTTCATCTCGTCCACAATGTTGAAAGCAGACTTTTTGACGTCAGCAAGAACTTGCAGCAGATGACTTGTGGTTATTTTGCGGCACTTCGAACAAAACCATTGCAGCCCATTTGATGAGGTGCCGTTAAGGGCATCACTAATCCTGGCTAACAATCCAGCACATTTTCCATGATAAAGGTTGGAGCATCCGTAGCAAGAGATAAAGGCTACCACCGTGGTCCATTCTGACTTGCAGATTTTGCAGCACGTGCCCATAGATGCGACGTTAAAGTGAGGTTAAATTTATATTTTAACTCTAAATTTATATTTGAAAGATAATATATTTCTGTTTACAAAGTTACAGGTGTTGTCAAACGAATGGACAACCTATAATAATTAACTCATTACCAAACCCAAGTATTTTTTACGTACAAATTTTGTGTTTATCATATTCTTAAAAAAACGATACGAGCAAAAAAGAACCCACATTTTTTGATAAATTGGTTTTAAATAAAAAATTTATTTTTCAATACACTAAAAAAAAAAACTGACCATTTCAGTCCTTGGACAGACTTTGACCGAGCTTCTTTTAATCAATTCTGTTGTGCGTGAATTAATGTTTTAACACAATTGATCGAGAAGTGAATCTAAGACTGGACCTAAGACAGGACTGACAACCTGAGGTTTGAACCTCAGTTCTTTAGCTTACGGGCAACATACTCTACCAGTAGTACGGTAGTGGTGGCCGTAGAAATACCAGAGCTGTAAAAGAATGCAATCATTTGTGATTTTAAATCATGTGATTTATATTCAAAATGAATGCAATCATTTTTCCAAATCATTGAATGTGATTTGAAATTTCAAATCACAATCAATGATTTGAAAGAATGATTGCATTCATTTTTTCAAATCATTGATTGTGATTTTAAATTTCAAGTCCCAATCAATGATTTGAAAAATTGATTGCATTCATTTCTTCAAATCATTGATTGTGATTTAAAATTTCAAGTCCCAATCAATGATTTGAAAAAAATGAATGCAATCATTTTTTCAAATCTTTGGTTGGAAATTATTGACTGCATTCACGATATTGCATTCATTTATTTAAATCATTGAAAACAGTCACTGTGATCTCAATAATATAATGTTTTAAAATATCAGTGTGAAGTAAGTAAGATATTTTTTATTAAACAGTGTGTTTGGATCAATGCTTCAATCCGGCTTCGATTGAGTCCTTGGGAGAAGATGAGAAAACACATTTTATAGCGAGGGGTCTATGTTTTTCTGTAACATATCTTATTATCAAAAGTATTGATATCTCTGTTGAACAAGTATTGGAAATTCATAGACTAATATTATTTGTTTAATAGTTTATCTTTGTTACTTGCAAGCAAAATTAATTTTTGAAGAGGTTTTAAATTGTATTTTGTTATTTATTGTTCGGTTCGCTCTCGCGCTCTTTCACACGTTTAGCTTACTCTTTTAATATTTCAATTTCTTATACACGGTTAAAAATCTTGGAATAAATTTTCGTACAGCTAAAAGTATATTGCATATTTTTTAACCTTGCGGTTTAAAATTTAAACTTTCACAAATACTAACCCATAACTAAAATTTGTCTGTACTAAAATTTAAGCCAAAGAAATATTACAAAGCTGAAACTCAATATTAGGCTATTCGGTTCATATGCATGGTTATATCTTTTGTTTCGTATAGCGCAATAGCCCAGTGGTTAACGTAGTAATAAACAGGCAGTACAATTAAATTGTCGTGTAAAAATGTTGCTCAGAAACATGTTGCGATAATTTCACGCAGCGGAACAGAATACTGGTCTGACGAAAATGTTGTGAAAATTTCCACGCTTTAAAAATTTGAATTTTGTTACTTCTAACAAAATATTTTATCTAATATATAAAATTCTTCTGTCACGGGGTACGTAATCGAACTCCTTCGAAACGGCTCGACCGATTTTCATGAAATTTTGTATGTATATTTTGTAGGTATGAGAATAGGTTGTAAAGTATATTTCAACCTCCTACTAACAGTGGGCGTGGCACCTCCCATACAACCCAAATTTGCAATATCGAATATCTTTGGAGTTATAAGCCGCTTAGCCTCGGAATTCGGTATTCGACAATTTACACGTGCCGCTTCGCAGATAAAATTTTGTGAGAGTTGGACAAGGGGGCGTGGCACCTCCCATACAACCCAAATTTGCGATATCGAATAGCTTTGGAGTTATAGGCCGCACATCATTGGAATTCGAAATTCGACCACAATTTACACGTGGCGTTTTACTGATAAAATTTTATGGGAGTTGGACAAAGGGGCGTGGCACCTCTTATACAACCCAAATTTGCGATATCGAATAGCTTTTGAGTCAATCAAACAAAGCAAACAAAGCCTCGGAATTCAGCATTCGAACTCAATTTACACATGCAGTTTTACTGATAACTTTGTATGGCGTTGGACAAGGGGGCGTGTCACCTCCCATGCAACCAAAATTTGAGAAATTCTACAGCTTTTGAGTTATAGGTCGCACAGCCATGGAATTGAGTATTCGACCACAATTTACAAATACAGTTTCACTGAGAACATTTTATTCGCGTTTGGCAACGGGGCCGCGGCAGCAACGCGCCGGGTTTAAGCTATCTAATGTTTAATGCTATCTATCTTCTCTGGAATGTGTGTTTGTTTATTTGTTTGTTTGTACCTTATAGGAGACCAAACCTCTGGACCGATCTTCCTGAAAATTTCACAGCATTTAACTGGGACTCTGGCATGATTAATAGGGTACTTTTTCGACCGCGCCCACTTTTACGCCCACTTTTTTAATTCAGATACTTACTTATACCACTAACAATGTTTGCTATACAAAATACTTTTTTTGTAATATGTATTTACCTAAAGTTTTATATACTTTTTATCTACAGGTAAGGTAGCCATAGATTTTTTATTACCAAATCCCCCTTTTTCGCCCTATTTTACTTTAATTATAATAAATCTGCTTTCAATCTATATATATAAAAATGAATGTCTGTCTGTTTGTTTGTTTGTTTGTGCTTTATAGGAGGCCAAACCCTTTGACAGATCTTCCTGAAACTTTCACAGCATTTTACTATGAATCTGGAAAAAATAAAAGGCTATATGAAGTTTTTATTTGACAAATGGGCGTGGCACTGCCCATATAACCTAAAAATTTAAATCGCCATATTTTGGGCATTTTTTGACCTACGTTGATGCTATTTGGTACATATGGTATTGGCATAGTTAGGAATACGTACCAGGAGAAAAGTGGGTGGGACCACGCCCCTTTTTAGGAAAATTAAAAATCGCAATATAGTCTTAACTACTGGACCGATCATCATTAAATTTTCACAATAGGATATTCTTACGAAATAATAAATTCTTGACTATATAAAGTTGTGAGTGGACGAAGGGGCGTGGCCTCGCCCATATAACCCAAATTTTAAAATCGTCATATCTTGGGCATTTTTTGACCAACGGCGGCAGTATTTGCTATATATGGTATTAGCATGAATAGAAATACGTACCAAAAGAAAAGTGGGCGGAGCACGCCCCTTTGTTTGCGATATATTGGAGGCTGGACCTGATAACCGATCTTAAATTTTCACAGCGTTCAGCTTTGACTCAGGAATACTTATTACATGATAATATTTTTCGACCATGCACACTTCTGCACCTACTTTTTTACTACGTTTATTAACGGCTATACCACAAATCATGTCATTAAAATCATTAAAATACATATTAATTAAAATAGTGGGGTAGCTCAATTCTCTTTCTTCTACCACTGTCTTCAAAACAGCTGATTTTATAATACGTGTTAATTAAAATAGAGAGTGGGGTAACCCCATTCTCATTCTCCCACAACAGACTGCGAAACAGCTGATTGTGTAATTGCTGCTTTTTGATTGGTCTAAAAATAAAAAGGGGGAGCATGAAGCAAATTACATGCGATTCAGCGCTGAATTCTAATTGGTTTACAACAAAAAAAGAGGCGAAGCATTGCAATAATTAAATTAAATAAATAAATTTTTGTAAATACATAAATACTTTTAATTTTATTTTAAACGAGGGGGTAGCGAAGCACACCGGGTTCAGCTAGTATTAAATAAAAAAAATAAACAAAAAATGATTTATATGAATGAATGCATTCATTTGTGATTTAAAATTATTCAATTCCCAATCAATGATTTGAAAAAGTGATTGCATTCTTTTTTCAAATCATTGATTGTGATTTGAAATTTAAAATCTCAATCAATGATTTGAAAAAATGATTGCATTCTTTTTTTCAAATCATTGATTGGGACTTGAAATTTCAAATCACAATCAATGATTTGAAAAAATGAATGCAATCAATTTTTAAAATCATTGATTGGGAATTAAATGATTTTAAATCACAAATTAATGCATTCTTTTACAGCTCTGAGAAATACACTAACAAATTAAAAAATGTACCGCAATTTTGCTCAAAATGACGGCTTAGTAGCTTTAAAATACTGCCGTCCTTAAAAATACGCCAAAATTCGAAAATGTAGAAAAAGGCAGATTCGGAACCGTGAATGAGTTTCAAGTTTTTGTGGTTAGCTAAGATTACCCATTTTCAACTCCAAAAGACTGAAAGATTTAAGTAAAGTGGTAACTTCTAGTGTATTTCTTAGAAAGATAAAAAACGTAAAAGCTAAATATCTCAAAACTACTCAAATGGAGATATGACTTTTTTACTTAGGAGGGTAGAATAATAACTAAAATGTATTGCAAGATAGTTAATATAAAAGCTTTGTAATTTAAATTTGATTTAAAATTTCAACTTACTTTTTCCATAACATGGCTAGGATTGTCAGCAACATCATCAGCCATAATTTGTCGAGAGGTAAAATCAAAGTCAAAATTTTTTCCACCATTAGTTACTCTAGAAGCATGCGATTGTCCGTCCATATTGGAAAACTGAATTTCAGATAATTTTGATAGAGCAGCTTGCATGTGATCATAATTATCTAATGCACAGGGTTTTTGTTCGTTAGGATTATGGTGATGCAGTAACATTATCGTATCATCGTTGTTACTAGAGCTGCTTATGTTCGAAAATATGGAATATCTTACATCATCACTTTTACTTTTAGCACTGGGTTCTAAAAGTAAGTGTTCATCCTGTGAGAAAAAAGATCTCTGTGTCTTAACACCATTTTTAGTAGCAAAATCATTCCAACTATCCAAGCAATTATTTGAAGCTGATGTTGAGCTCGTACTTAAACCTTTATATATAGGACATATGGGTCCGAATTTGTTAACAATAGTTGTGGATGTGGGAGGCACATCGAATGTAGCGCCGTCATCCTCTAAAATTGAATCAGAGCGTACAAAACTATCACGATCACGAAAATTTGCAACGTTTCTATCTGCTAATTCAACAGCACGTGGTACAACACCACTTTCTCGAAAACTTGTAGCAGTGGAAATAGCGCTATTTTTTGAATTCCAAAAAGTGTGCTGAACCTGTTCTCCTTCACCAAAATAAGGCTCTTTGCGTGAAGACTGATTCATGTTTGAATTGTTTGAAAAATTTTTAAACAAGAAATTTTCACTTGAAGTATCATTTAATTGCAAGACAAGAGTTTTATTTACATCCATATTCGAATTTTTCAATGAAGCCGATTTGTTTTCGAAGAAAGGAACCGATTTCGGGTCCACTCTAGGGAAAGTAGATTGTTTGGCTGAAGAAGGCAATATATCGACTTCAGGGATACAATTTAAAAATTGTTGTCGTTGTTGTTGCTCCCATAACATATTGTTGTTTGGTAAGGCCCTAAATTTATTTACATTAAAGTCGTTGGGTTGGTGTGTCGTATAATCTTGCGTCGGACTATTGAAAAAAGGTGATCGAGGATTTTGAAGTGGCTGCTGTTGCGCTACATTCATAATTGTACTATTGTAAAAATCTGTAGGTAACGAGTTGTAGAGGCTTTTGTTAACATTGGTAAATAAGTTTGCGTTATTGGCATGATATTTTGGTGGGTTGTATTGTGCTACATTAGCAGATGTTTGCTTAGGAATCGAGTTGTTAAAGTGTCGAGGGGATAAAACTCCGCTGTTAGAATTTCTTACAGATGGTTGAGAGTTTCCAACTGTTGTTGTGCAAACTGTGGGTGAGCCTTGAGAATGTAGTGGAATTGAGAAACTCATTGGCATTGCACTATAAGGAGGAGGTTCATAGATATGTCTCGATGGTGGCACATCAATTGAGGGTAATTGGTTTCCTATCATAGCCCCCTTCACAGGGGGTATCGGACTCAGATGAAGTGGGCGCATTGATTGAGCGAAATGTGGTGGGACTTGCTGATTATTGGAGTGGAGCATTGATCCTTGGTCATCGAAACTACTACGCAAGACCAAGCTGGTGTGTTCCGATAAATCGGACCCAACAAAACGCATTGGTGAAGTTGAAGTAGACGATTTTGATGGTTGACTCAACTCATCCGTTGACTGCAGTAAAGTTATAGATGACTTTATACCTAACTGGTGATGGTTGTGATGACTATGTTGAGTTAATTCTGATACTCCTTTTTTGAGCTGTGAATTGGATGCATTATCCGTAATATTCTGTGCACAGTTGCTAGACGAAGCAGAATTTCCGTCAGTAGTCGAACCTATTTTACAAGTGTTTTTACGGTTCTTTGCACGATATTTTTCCAATTCTTCTTCAGAGTGCGCAAATGTGCAACTGCTGCCACGTGGGCATATTCGTCGAACTGTTAAATCACGACATAAGCATATTTTATATTTAGTGTTTTGGTTTGTTTGCGCGCATTCTTGAAGTTTTCTATTTCCATGATGTTGCACAAAATCCACCAATCCAATCACAACCTTTTGTACAGCATCTAATGACTTGGAAACTTCATGCCAAGTTGGCACTAAATTTTCAACAGTAGAATCAATACTAGCTAAATGTTTAAGGTGTGTGCGAAGTCCAGACAAGTTTGCAGGATCACCTGTTCGTTGCAGAGCTATAACTAATTCTTGCACTGACTGGGCAAATGATTGAGGAGTCTGTAGCTTATCAATTATACTTTGCATGTGTGACTTGTGGATAGTATCACCATAGAGCAAGGAGGACCACTGATCTGGAGCAATGCGCAACCCTGCCTCTGTGGCGATTTGTACTATCTGTGCGTCGTGCTCTCTTCGAAGCGCTTCATATGTGCGAAATTCTTCTTTCAGCTGCATTAGTGAAGAGTCAGCTTCTCGTTTTGATACTTTGAAGCAACTTGCGCGATATAAAAGCTGTACTACGTGGCCAATACTCGTCTTGGATGCTTGTGGGAAATGTGGTTCCAAACGTTGTACAACGAACATAACTAAAACCTTCCGTGATAATGCTGATCCGTCCTCTAAAGCTAAAAGGACTAATTTAAGTACTTCTTCCTGCATAGCAGGACCCAAAAATTGGCAACCTCGTGAACGTACAGCTGCCCACAGGTTTGAACTTAGTTGCTGTGGATTCTGATGTTGTAGGATTAATTCGGTAACGGTGCGCTCTCCTAAAGAACGTGCAGCACGAAGAGCACGCGAACGACCTTCCTCCTCCATTAATTGGCAGTTGATCAACGTAACTAACTTCCTTTGCATTGGACGTGAAAGCAAACTTCCGAAATTTCCGTTCATTATAAACGACTTCAGGTGCAAAGCTAGGTTTTCGATGCATTTTTTGGCCAATTTGTAACATTGTAAGTCTTCAGGATTAAGATTCTGCACACTTGGTGTAAGTCTTAAGAAAACATCTGATTCGTCATGAGAGGAACCGTTTCCAGGCAAGATATTGCTGCCAGTCCCGTTACTTACCAATTGAAGAAGGGCAAAGTTTATGGGCAGATTTTCCAAGTCTGTTGTAATTGAAGTCTAATATATTAAACAAAAGTGTATGTTTTTTTATAAGAACAATTTCGTTTTAAACTGCACAACTAACCTGATCGAACGGACATTGTTTGTTGTGAAGTGTAGCAAGGCATAACCTACAAATTGTATGACCACAACCAAGACTAATTGGAGGACGAAGGTTTATAGCGAACTCATTGCAACAAATTGGACAGGACAAAAATTCTGTCCATGAAGGCGCCTGTATCGGCATTCTGAAAGTATAGATTATTAAATTAATTATCAATCAAGTATACATATTAGAGCGGATTAATATGAATGGGTGAACAAAATAAAAAATCGTAGACGCTTTTGAAATGCTCTATGGAAAATTCTGAGCAGATTTGTAATTGATGTTTTGCTGCAATATGTGAAAAAATTGTCAGAAACAGCCATTAAACCAGTAAACATTTTGAATTTTTCGAATTTTTTTTTTTAAAAAAATTCCAAAATATTTTCATATCTCATCAAAATTTTAAAATACAAAAAATTTTTACAAAGGGTATTCAGAGGTAGTCTTGTTACGGTGTTATACTACGTTCAGACATCTCGTATTTAAATTTGAAAATATTATAGTAGTATTTTGAATTACTACGTTGCAATCTAGTACGGTTTACATTTTCGTGCACTCCGCGGAGTCCACTTATATTTTCTCTCCAAATGTCAATCACCTGCTCGGTTTCTCCGCTTGAATGATAAATTCTTGTCCTCTTCGACATTTTTCAGTATTTTAATTTAAAATTTTACTGTTTTTTAAGAATCTTAATTTTTTTGATTGGCATTCACAATAGATTTTCAATGTGTCATTTGCAATTTTTGGCTCTGTTCGATTTGCTGTGGCTGTGTTTGATATTAATACTAGCAAAAATACAATGTTCCGAACATAGTATTCATACTACAATAATACTAGATGGCTCTGCTGGTATTCTTGTGGTATTCTTGTACAGACATCTAGTATTCGTACAAATACTAGAAAGATTACTGTCTAGTCTGAACTATGTCTGAACGTAGTATTAGATTGCTGAAGTTTGATTATTTTAACCAAGGCTTCCATCCCGGGATCTCGGACTTTTTCCAATCCCGACAGTCCCGTGATTATAAGGCCTAAAATCCCGGGATTTTCGGGATTTGCCTTCAAATGGCAAAAATGCAACACTTTAGTTTGACATTCGAGTAAAAACTTCTAAAAAAATTTAAATTTACCTCAAATGTTCGAAAATGAAATAAAAATATATTTAAATGGTGGCACTCGCGGTAATCTGCTTCAAAAAGCATATGATTACTTGATAACAATTTCGCCTACTAGTGTTGAGTCCGAGATGTGTCTCTTCGGCTGGAAATTTTGCGACCAAAATTCGGTGAAGCCTGGGGATGACACCTTAGGTGCCTTAGTATTTTTAAGAGCATATTTTCAAAGTCAATCAGCCAAACTAACCGTTCAAAGACTTCAGTGATCTCAAAAAATGTATGTATCTTTTTTTATGTTCGTATTATTATGTCAGAAAATATGAATTTAATGTATCAAACTATAGATATATATAATACAAATACATATTCTCGTCCTTTATATATATAAAGAAATAAAATAAAATAAATTTTTATAAAAACCTTAAGTAAACTATATTTTTTTAATTACTTTGGACAATTTTTTATTAAAAAAATATCCTAATTTTCATACCTAGCACACGCATTCTTCTTTCTTTTTTTTTTTTAAAAAAAGTAGTTTTATCTGCTTTTCAAATCCCGGGACAATCCCGTGATCTCAGAATTTATAATTATCAATTTCGAAATCCCGAAATTGATTTTTAGTTCCAAAATTGGAAGCCCTAATTTCAACAACTCAACAAAAAATACACGACTTGTCACATTGTTATGAGTGTTGCTACGGTATTTAGTTAGTATCTGTCAGCATGTTTAGTTCTCAAGAAAATTTTACTAAAACAGAAAAATAACAGGAATAAAGCAATCGAATGAAAATTAAGATAAAAAATAACGTCTAAAGGAAAATAAAAATATAATTAACTTTTTTCCAATAAAATTTTGACGAAGTGTAGAAAAAATAAATAATGTGAGAATAATATAATGAGTGTATTTACATGCACATCAAACTTACAACAATGTAACACAGTAACAAGACTATCTCTGTATACCCTTATCTATATCTATACTATTATATAAAATTTAAGTGCAAATTAAATGTTACCACTTTACTGCAAAAGTACTGGACCGATTTTTATGAAAAAAGTTTTAAAGTATTATATTTATGCTACAGTTTTATTTTTCTTTCGAAATTTTAATAATAAGTATATTTGATTATAGTGTTAAGTTGAACATATGACTATGTTTACATTTTTCTAAATACACAAACAATTGTTAACTAGTTTTAAGACTAAGTACTGTTATGTATAGTATAAAAGGAATAACAATTTCAAAATAAAATTTAATAAGTCTTGAGCTACCAACAAGCTGCCGACTTTAATTCACTCAAGTTTCTGACCTTTCCAAAAGCTGCCAAACTTGTTTTATTAAAATAACCTGAATGCACTTTTCAGTGACGGCTTTAAATTGAAAATTAAATATAGAGCCAGTGGCGAATATACGCCGGCAACTTATTAGGCAGGACCTTAAAATAATAAATCCTTTTAATTAATAATATCGCGAATCCTTACATGGCGATTCTGCCATGTCGCGAATTATATCATATGGCGATACCGCCGCTAAAAAATTGTTATATGGCGACCCAAAACATATATATTACATGGCGATCCTGCGATATCACCAAGGACCAAATATTATTACATGTATTATATTATTACATGTATTATATTATTACAATATAATGTTTATAAAAGACATTGTCGACGGATGAATAAATTCTCCGGAACTATTATCCCTCATTCCGTTTCACATTCCTGCTCGTTGTCTCAGAGAAAATGAACTGTTTTATATATCCCACCATAGAACAAATTCTGTCCTTAACTCAAATTCTGTCCTTTAATTTTAGCAAAAAATTCGCCGCTTGCAATGCTTATTGTTGCTTAGATAAATACGTACACGCTACATGCTGATCCTTAAATAATGCAGACTGTGCTACAACGGCGCTTTTCTGCTAATTCTGCTCGAAATTTAATTCGAAACATATATCGGAAGTGCGTAAAGTACATACGCTTAAACCGTAATATTGCTCAGCAATCCATGGGATATTTACCAACGAGCCGCGCAACCTTTGCACGCTGTTTTTCTACGAAGCGCCGTTGATTTTACGGGCCCATATTTATTCAAATTCTCCCACGGAAGGGGCGCTAAATCTATTAAAGGCTGCATCTGTTTTTTTGTTTGCATGAGTACTGGGGTATGAGCTATGCACTTAGAGTTCGTGGGAGACTTGTCTTCTGCCACGTTTCTCAACGCCTTCAAGAGATTTGTAAATCGTCGTGGATTCTTTTAGGCTGTTTATTCAGACAATGAAAAGGAGTTGAGTGGCATGTTTCAACGTTGTATGTCTGATGAAAAAACTCGCTCGTTTTTTGTTGATTCCAATGTGTCGCGGTACTTCAATTCCCCAAATACGAATAAAGCGCATAAAGTATCATCTTAAACGCGCATTGAATGATGCTTTGCTGAGTTATGAAGAAATTAGTACGCTCCTGTGCATCTGATGTTAGTGATTTAGAATTTCTCATGCTTGTTCGTTTCATTGTGGGTAAGCCCTTAAAATCACTTCCTAAGCCCGAGGTTCAGAACTTTAGCGGAAACCTTAATCAACGCTGACATACTATTTCGGCGATGCGACAACACTTTTGCAAACGTTGGCGTGATGAATACCTTGTAAGTTTGCAACGCCGCACTAAATGGTTTCGTTTGTCTACCAACATCAAGGAAAATGATGTGGTCGTGGTTCTTAATGAGTGCACTCCTCCTACGAAATGGAAGTTAGCAAAAGTTGTTTAATGCCATCCTGGTGACGACGGATGCGTTAGAGTTGCAACATTGAAGACTGCCGATGGAGAACTTGTAAGGCCAGTTGTGAAGCTATGCCTCCTACCTACAAATTATAATTTATTTAACGAGGAATCATCTTAAATCATGTTACATATTTTGTATTGTATTCAATTAATTTTTTTTGTAAACTTTAATAATCAACCCTTGTATTTCTTTAACATCATGTAAACATTGAAATATTTATTATCATTTTTTGTTTAACGTATTAAGAGCGTTCAAGGCCGGCGGTATGTTGTGTTCATATATATATTAACTTTTGACACATAGGTTAAGCTTTGTAAAATATATGTCAGTAATAAACGGAACATCAAACGATTAACACGTGAGCTCTTTATTCTCGAAAAACAATATTTAAACCGATTATTAATCGGAACAACTTCCATTAATTGTATTCATGGTGACGGGACATAGCTCCAAGGGACATAATCCCAAATTTAAAATTTTTTGAGGAAATAATCCCAAAAATTGGATTTGGGATTATGGCTAGTTTCAAAGAGGTCAAAGCCCAAAAAAAAGAGGACGTAATCCTAAAATAAACTTCATCATAAAAAAAATTATTTTCCTTGTACGGAATGGTGATAACAACTCTTAATAAGCCATAAGCATAATAAGCGGTCATAATCCCAAATCCACTTTTTGGGACTATGTCCGCTAAATAAGGGACGAAATCCCAAAATTTAAGATTAAGATTAAGGGCCTATGGGGTTATGTCCCGTCACCGTGTTCATATCTATATTTTTTTACAGATATAATCTGCTTAGCTTATTCAATTAAATAATTTTTGATTAAATGTGGTTAATTACTTTGTAAGTTGATGTCGTCTTCGCCGGAGGCTGACTCCTTCGCCCCGTCTGCGGTGGTATTTCGAAAGCCGACCTTTGCGAGCCCTACAGCCGGCTACCTCTAGCTGACGTGGTTTTAACTCTAGCAGAAATTCATCCATATATTATACGTATACTCAAAGCTCGCGACTCTTCGCTTTTTTTAACAAAAATTTGATTACCTCTGGTATATAGAAATTTATATCCAGCATTTTTTAATGATTAAGCATGGCTAAAGAGTTGCAGCGTTTCTTTAGTATAGTCAATAGTCATAGACATAAATTTTATTATTTAGGTCAGCATCTTGCTTGATATTTTTTTTGCCAGCAGCCTTAACTTTACTTCAAGGCTCTTAAATTTCACCAGAACAGTATTTACTCCATCTTCTTTGTCGTGTGCCCTCTGATTTGATCGTGCTCTGAAGAGACTTGATTTGCGCCGACTTGAACAGTCATCCGCTCCATTAGATTAACCACTAGCTCGGTTGCAGACTTTTTTCCGGTGGGGTGTTATCCAATCCACGTATTATGCAATAATTTTGCACTTTTTCTTCCATTAAAACCTTTAGGTTATTGTTTACTCCGAACCATAGAGTTTTGCTTTGGGACGCAATCAATTTTTTTCCTTTCATCGTTGAAACTGCTCAAGAAGTCATCGTACTGGTTTGAAAAAAACGAAGTGTGTTCTTCATATCGCTGAACTCATCCATAATTGTATTGAACTGACTTAGCGGCAAATTGCTGATCGATTGGGTCAAGTCCTTGCAGTCTGTGCAGATGTACTCTGCGTTATTATCTGCGGCCACCTCCCGATACTGCCTTTTATTTGGTCCGCTGAGGATGTCTTGGATATATTCCGAGCACCTTTCGCATTGAATGCAGTCATCGCCTTCTACGCCAATCTTGCAGCGCCTGCATTTCAATTTTGCTTGGTTAATTTGCCGCTTTGGTGGGGTTCTTCAATGAGGAGCGAATCTACCTTTTTGAAGAGTTAAATGCAACTTTGCAAAAAGATTCAATTGTTTTTATTAAAAAATATTAATTTTGCAAATTTCACGGAGATAAGAAAAGAAATAAAAATAGAGTTGCCAATGAAATAGCCGCCTCGGTTTCGTTGGCAGTGCTTCAAGCAGTCGGTCCAATTTTAGATGACTCGGTCTAATAGGTGCGGTGTTATTTCGACAATAGCGGCTATTCAAGTGATGTGCTATTTCGTACACAATGGCATGAATGTAGCTTCAAAACAAAGCCAGAATCAATTTGATATCTCACACTGTTGTTTTAAAAACAAACAAAAAAAACAACACATGAGCTTCAAGTAAGGCGAAAAGTGACATACACCCGAGAAACACTTTGTGTCCATACCAAACTATTCAAGCACAAAAGTCCTGAGCATCAGACTCAATTTTATTTTTAAAAGCTACGAGAAGTAACGAAAAACTGCGAAGTTTATGAAAAAAATTAATCGCACATTGTATTAAGCCGCATGCAAACAAGATACAGCGAACAGGAACCGAAAAATAAAATCATCTATAGTGTCAGTAAAGTAAGGATATGTATCGAAACTAGCCTGAGTCTTAACAATAATGTGCCCGAAACATACCCAATAAGTTCCTCGAAAGTCACCTGAAATAATACCGTAGGAAGTCTTTATAATCAGCACGATTCTGAATAATTTCCCCCGGGGAATCGGAAAAGGGAGTTTTAATTTTTAAGATAAAGTTGAAGAATTTTTGGAAATTTTTAATTAAAATTTGTTCATCAACCATCAATATTCACGAGTGTTAACAAAAAATGTAATGTCTTTATCTGCTATCTTAAAAATGAAAACTCCCTTTTCCGATTCCCCGGCAAAAACTATTCAGAATCGGGCTGTATGTAAATAGTGTTAAAAAACGAGCACCTATATTCGGACACTAGCTGTTGAGTCTTGGTTCGTACATTGTGCCTGCCCAAGGTGTTCCAAAACGAGCACTTCTTTCGGTGCGGAGGTCGGACATTTACCGATACGGGCACCGGACATATATTAGCTACATTATTGAAACAAAATGAGAAATTGTTTCTCGGTACATATAAATGTATTGTCATAATGATAAAGATATGCATATGCTTACAGCCCTATTCTGGCAAATTAACAAATTGTTAACCAGTATTTTGAATATTTTTATGTGTTTGTTGTAATTTTTTTATTTCAAAACAAAATTTTAAGCTGAAAAATAAAAAATTTTATTAAATTTGTCAACTGCTTTTCAGTTATTGACAATTTCATTAAAAAATTTTGTTTTTGAGCTTTAAATTTCCAATTCAATTTCATATTTAATTTTTTTTTTTATTTATTCATAGTTTTATAATCGAGTCTTTAAGGACATATATGATTACAAAAGTTAATTAAGTGCTATGTTGTTAAAAAAAAAAATTATAAATACATTAGTTACATTCCTTATAGCTTTATTAAAAACATAATTGAAATCAAAAGAACCTGGTATAATTGCAATAATAAGACGTAACAATTTTAATGTTTAATCAACTTGAGCTCATTAAGTGCTCAAGGTATTTTTGTTTTTGGCAGTAGCGCTTGAGGATGATAAATTTTTTAAAAGTACTGGAAGTGGATTCCAAACTCGAGACACTCGTATCTAAAACGAACGTTCAAAAACCGAACTAGAGATCTTGGAGATGACTAGTTGAGTGCATCGCGTTGAACGAGAAATTTTAAATATATTATATAGATAAGGTGGATTACGAGATGAGATTATTTTGTAAAATATGGAATAAAGTCTTATGTTAATGTAGTCCATAAATAAACAGTTTACAAATTTAATTGCAAACTGAGATACGTGTTCGCGTATCTACTTTCTTTTTTTTTATTTTTTTATAAGTAAATTAAAAATGTATCCAACAATTCTATTGAATATTAGTTTAATCATTTTGACATTGGATAAAATAGTTCCTGAGTAGACTTCTAGACCGTATGCAATGAGTGACATAAGTAGGGCGTGTGAAACGCGAAATCGAGTATTGATTGGTAAGAAGCAATTTGAACTGTACAACGCACGTAACGCATTTTCAACTTTTGCGGAGACATGACTAATATGTTTTTCAAATGAAAGTTTGTTATCAATAAATATACTCACAATTAAAGTGATCAACAAAATTTATTTGATTGGAACCAAAATATATAGCTAGTTAGTCCATCAGATTCAGGTTTAGTAACATTAAATACCATTGCTTGCTTTTTTGTTTCGTTAAATCTTATGCAGCTTCTGTTTGCACAAGCTAGTGAATTATTGAAAAAAAAATTTATGTTATTTTCGAAACAATCTTGAAATTGGCGTTCACCAGAGAAAAACAGATTAGTATTATCTGCGAATAAAAAAATGTCAGACAATGGAACTCCAAGTCATTTAAAAAGAGCATAAATAAAAGTCGACTCAAAACGGATCTTTGTGGAAGTCCACTTCTGCAAAGTTCTATTTTAGAGTTGCATCCAGAACAGCTAACAAATTGTTTCGTTCGAAGAGATACGTGTATATTAATCTACAGGCGCTTGATGAAAAAGAAAATAATGTCTTTAATTTACATATATTAACATGTTATGGTTAAGTGTCAAAAGCTTTGGATAAGTCAAGAGAGACAAGTGCGCAAATTGTTTTGTTATTTATATCTACGCGTATCCTTTCAGTGAGCCCTAACATGAGTGTTGTAGTACTGCAACCAGAAAACCAGTTCGAAAACCAGAATGACATTGGCTTAGCTGATTATTTGTTTTTAAGTGAAGAGATATTTGGGTTTGTATAACGTATTCAACGTATTCGTTTGTATAGCGGGCCGGTAAAATGCTGATCGGACGAAAATTTCCTAAATGAGTGGAATTGCCTCTTGTTTTTTTTTATCGAAACTACACGCGCTGTTTTCCAGCTATCTGAGAAGCAAGATGTAATTAAGATAGTATTGAAAAGATGTAATAAATATTTTTTGATATAAGACTATATAATTTTTATGAACTTCATTTGAAAACCATCCACACCCTCCGAATTTGATCTGACTTTGAAATGGCTATGAAAAGTTCTTGCTCACAAATATTCGCAAAATTGAAACCATTACTAGAGGAATTTTCAAGTAAAAAAGAATGTGGATTTTGATAATCACTTACTTGAGCAGAAATAAAAAAATTATTAACAGCATTAGGGTCAATGCTGTAATTGTTATTTGCCTGTGCGTTCAAGCAACCATTATTTTTAAGAAGTTTCGGAACTGTCTGCATGATTAAATTTCTTACTCCAGAATCTAATTTTACATTTTCTAAACAAATGTTTAACTTTGTTACGATAGTTACATCTTCCAATTTATTTCACACATGTTTTCTTTATACGCCCTGAAAGCCAGGTAGCGTAGGTGCTTTGCATCTTTAACTATTTGAATTTCATTTAAATTTTTATTGTAATTTATCTGCTTTTTGACGGTGGGAACACAATTATACAATTTGGAAATAGTAGTATTTAACAGATCAAGCTGTGCATAAACATCGTTTGTTAAGTAGATTTGTTCAATATTAGAATTTATTATTGTCTCTTCAACGTCATCGAAGTTTATTTCAGAAAAAATTCTGAAATCTAATTCTAATTGTGTTTTTTGTGGTGATTTCATAGCAAATATATATAAACGCATGGTGCGATATAGAAGGGACTTGGAACTGGTATGCAAATTTAAAATTCGAATCGATTTGTAAAAGTTTGCGTGTTCAATTCCATTTCTACATACAAAAATGCATTTTTCAAAACTTTTGAGTCGATTATTTAAAAATTTTTGTTATGTGGCTTATCATGTTTTTGCAATAAGCCCTTCATATTTATTTAAGCAAAAGTAAATATAGACTTTAACTAACAATGTTTTCGAAAAACATGATGCGACTCTCGACACTCGAGGTAGCACAGAACTTTTGATTGCTATCTGATTTTGGCGATTTTGATTTTAGGGTTGGCGTTTTCCTTAAATTTGGCGAATTAATAATTTTTTGCATATGCATTTTCTTTTGAGAAATGTATACACAATTTTTTTAATTTTTCAAAAAAATTAATATAAGAATTTACAGTGGCTCACAGCTTATTTTATGCAGTGCATACTTTTAACTTTAGGGCTTTATAACAACGAAACTAACAGGAATAGAAAAAAATAATATGGTATAATTTAAAAGAACGAGATGTTTAGTTTAATGAATTAACTTAATTTATTGTTAATATATAAATTAAGCTGGCTTGATTTTAGAAATTAAATATAGAAACCAGAAAATACTGCCTAATTTCATATCGCAGCTTATTTTATGCAGTTACTTGTTATTTATAAATTGTCCGTATTAATTAATGATATATAATATTTTTATTATATGGTATGATAGCCCTTGTTGTCCACAACAGATCTAAGGTGGTTTGGCATTGATGCGACCAGTTTTTGAGTGATAGTTGGCGAAATATTTGCCCACTTCGTTTTCAATCTCTTTCAGGTGGTTTTTGTTTGAAATTTAATGTTTCCGGATGTTATTTTCCAATAAAGACCACACATTTTCAATAACATTAAGGTCTGGCGACTGTACTGGCGGCGTCATCAACTGTGGGCAGTTGTATAATAGCCTGGTTTGCACAATACCCGCTTTGTGCTTTTGATCGTCATCCTGGTAAAATCGGAAATTCAATTTTATACACAGAGCCTTTGCACTCTACAACAAATTGTTCTTCAGGATCTGTAGGTACTTAAATTGGTCCATTGTTGTTTCAGTAAACGCCAACTTCCCAGTACCAGCAGCTTATATGCAGGCCCAAACCATGACGCTGCCACCACCATGTTTCACGGTTTGTGTTAAGTTTTTTTTTGTTGACCTCGGTATTCGGTTTTCGCCTCATATAACACATACCATCTGAACCGAATAAATTGATCTTCGATTTATCTGCAAAAATAACCGAATTCCAGTACTCTGGGGCCTTGTAAATATGTTTTTTGTCGTAGTTGAGTCTGCATAATCTGTTTTTGGGGCTAATAAACGGCTTGTTTCGTGTTACTCGGTCATGAAAGTTCTTTTTGCGCAAGTCACGTCGAATAGTTTCAGCACTACACTGTTTGCTCAGGTCAGTTTGAACTTCAAAAGCCATTTTCGGAGCTGAGAGTCTCGGGTTAGCCTTTATCTTCCGTACAATATGCCGCTCGTCGGTTGCATTAAAAATTTTGTTTGGTGCTTCTTTGCTCTTAATGTGCAATCGATTCTTATGGACGAAGCGTTCGATGATCTTTTGCACTGTAGAAGAATTGATATTACCCATTTCAGCCATTTTTTGCTGCGAGCTGCTGTTTTTAAAATAGTATATAACCAATTCTCGTTGTTGTAGCGTTGTGCGCGGTCCTATTTTTAATAATCATAAACAGACACTTGAAGCAAAAAAATCAAACTAAAAAGCTAACACAAAGCAATTATAGAAATAGAACGAAGGCACAGCTAACGAAAGTACCGTTAGACAGCGCAGCATTAGAGTACCGTGACAGAGAGAAGTGACTGCCTAAAATAAGCTGCGAGATGAAATAAAGCAGTATTTTCTGTTCTCTTATTTTTTAAACAACTAAATATATGTATTCACAATTTATGAAAAACCTTTATTTAACTAGACTTTTTGCTCTTTTAAATGACACCATATTATCTTTTGTGTTCCTGTTAGTTTTGTTTTTATAAAGCCCTAAAGTTTAAAGTATGCACTGCATAAAATAAGCTGTGAGCTATTGTATATCTCAAAGTACCAAAGTGGTACCGAAGATAATTTCCATGATTTAGATTATTCAAATATTTCTGACCAACACCCTGTCCAAGAGTATCAATTTACAACACCAGGTTAAGACCACGATTTTTTTTCTACTTAGATTTTGTAAAAAATTTTCCTTGCTAGTATGAATTTTATTATTTCGTTAAAACACCTTAACTCAGTATTCACAAAAATGTTATACTAAAATTTTGAGTTTCTGAGTTTGCCATTTGATTGGTCCCAATTGACCTAACAATTGTTGTTACGAAGTGTATTAATGAAACAATAATCTTAAAGGAGATATGAACAAAATTGTTACATTTCATGCTTGAAGTAACTTTTTTAAAATATCAAAATAGAGATAAAAATCGTGGGCTTTTCCTGCTGTTTTCAAACAGATGTTTCTAGACAGGGTTTCGTTCAAAACTATTTGCAGAATCCGAATTGAGGAAATTTTCTTCGGTACCACTTTTGGTGCCCGAGATATAAAGCATTACATAAATTTTTTTGAAAAAGTTAAAAATTGCATTCAAGTATATATTTCTCCATAACAGGAAAATGCATATGGCCACTTCCAAACTGGCGTTACGGACGATTTGTACGAATATATATTAAAGAATAGAATGCAAAAGTCTAATTTTTAAAAAGTTTTTTATATTTGCGTAGTAATTAAGTAGCACTATATTAAGTAAAAACAATGACCTTTCCTTGAATCAACCATTTTTTTCATTATCTCGAGCCAATGCCTTCCATTTTTACAAAAACAAAAAAGCTTACGAAACATTACAAACTAAAACTACATTTGTCAAACAGTGCAGAAGATTTGATCATCGTGGTTAATAAATTTATGTGGAAATTACTGAAACTAATAAAATTAAAATGTTTCTCTTAAATGATATAATAAAAGTTTTTAATAAGTTTTAATTATTTGGTCACGGTAGACTTTTTTTCTGGAAATGAACATATGCGAAAAATATGCAATACTGTAATCAATATCTCCAAAATTTAGACAATCAGATAACAATTAAAAGTTCGGTGCTATCTCGAGTGTACCTTTAGATTCGAATATTCTTCATACAGGACAGTGTGGGTAAAAACCAAGAGTGGCATTGTATTTGCCAAAATATTGTTAGTTTAAGTCTATATTTACTTTGCTTTAAGACATATTAAATTTTTCTTTCAAAAATTAAAGTATTTTTAGATCGTGATTTTTTACTGTTTTTCTCAAAAAACAAATTTGTCCTTGCGGGAGAAGAAAAGATCCTTATTTTTTTAAAATTTTTTTGTGAGATCTTGACCACCCAATGCAACTTTTGAAACCTCTTAGAATGTCATTATTTACTAAATCTTACCCACATTACTAAATTTATCAAATTTCATAGATATCAAACAACTCCTATTTTAGTTCATCGTTATATGTAGACTTTACTGTGTGCCACTGAGAACTAGACAAGACCAATTAAAAAAACCAAATACAGATGCATTTGAAAAGAACTATTTTTACCTTCAAAATAACCTTTGTTTCTATTTCTAAGCTTGTGAGTAAATTTCACTCAATATTATTTCAGTGTCTACGTAAGCATATTGGAGCAAAAAGAAAGTAAATAACTCGTTAATAAGTAACGAAATATAAATGTAATACAAACTGATTTTTATAAAGCTAAAATGAGAAATATAATATTGATATGCTTTATAGATTTACGTTCATATTATATGAACACTAGGATATCATGTCAACCAATAACCTTGATATGATAACCTCAGAAAAGTTTATATTTTTCTTAACCAGGACCAACTTTTTAGCATTTTCCCCACCGGTGGCATAAAGTTTAAAAATAAACAAACATGAAATCAAGTTCTGATTTTGAGTACGTAAGCAGAGCAAACAAAGACATTGTGGCTCAAGGCAAAACAAGATAACTTGTAAATATGATGAAGTTCTGTTCGTAAACAACTGTTCGTCAATATTATAAAAAAGTTCTTAATAAAGATGCTTTCTAAATGAATTGGATAAAGTAAACTATTTCAACTCCAAAATGCTCATCTTTGCTTGTCAATAAAACACTTAAAATCTAGTAATAAGAAAATGAATATACATTTTGGTAATGCGGGAGGTGATACTCTTCTAATTTTATCCAAAACACAAGACCTAGTTACTTTTGTTTTCTTTTCAATGCAACACAGCTAGCCCGAACCAGATGATCTACTAGAATGGTCACCTTTAAGGCGCAAATATATATTCACTATATATACAATTAGTAAAATTGCTTAATTATGACTGCAACAAAATTGAATTGCATGAATATATATATATATATTTTGAGGAGCGTCGTTTTTTGAACACATATCTTACGCACCTTAAATATGAACATATTACTATTAATATTATCAAATATAAGCTGTTCAGATGTCACTTTTTAAAAAATTTTATTCAGAAATGTAAAAAACTAAAAATAAAAAATTCACTTCAATTATGGTATTTTATCAAGAAGCGAAACGTCTGAAAAACGACGAAAAACTTCAAATTGGCCGTCAGGCGAATTCGAAATGTCATTAGAAGATATCTACGCCGGCAAAATAAATATCGCCGACAATTCATTTATAACTGAACCAATATAGGTATAATAACACTAGATTACAGCTTAACGCAAATGTTTCATTTAATATCTCTCGTTTACCCCAAGATGCAAATGTTTTGTCATTGGCTGCGTTCAAGAGAAACAAAATTTACGCAACTATGGCACAACCGTTGAGTATGCGCTTGCTGAACGCAACTGATTAGTTTCTGATCAGCTCAACGTGTTGATTGTTTTTGGCCGCGAGATATTTACCCGATATTCTTACTCAACGTGTTGAGCTAGAAAGTTTGACAGTTCGAAGAATTTAATTACTTAGAAATAAAGGAAAAAAATAACACAAAACTAAGTGAAACAAAGCAAAGAAAAC
Source organism: Dichetophora obliterata (assembly GCA_963920525.1). Taxonomy (NCBI): domain Eukaryota; kingdom Metazoa; phylum Arthropoda; class Insecta; order Diptera; family Sciomyzidae; genus Dichetophora; species Dichetophora obliterata. The sequence goes on along the minus strand of OY986438.1, from coordinate 87,030,458 downwards.
AAAAACTTAATTAATTTAGTTAAAAAATTTGTTAAAATTTAATACATTGTTATTCCTTAAGACACGGAATTCTTAAAGCGAAATTACAATGCAGCAGTGGCAGCGTCAGTAGCAGCGGCAGTGTCAGTGGCAGTGAGCAGTTTTTAATTTATCACTGCAGCAAAATTACAATTCAGCAGTAGCAGTATTTTGACGTCTAACATTTTCGTTTTTTATTTTTTGACTCCAAATGTTAATGTTTGTTGAATTTTTTCAAGTTGCCACTCTGTTTTTTAATTCATTATATTGGCAGCAAATTTAGAAATAGAGCTAACCTGAGCAGTACTGCCTACTGCCGCTGCTGCTATGTGAGAGTTAACATTAAATAACATAATTCCTAATACAACAGCTAATCACTGCCACTCCCACTGACGCTGCCAGTGCTGCATTGTAATTTCGCTATTAAATGAATATTTTAGCACAAATAATGCTTTCCACATCGTCTATTTCATCATCTACACAAATATCAATAATTTCTTAAAAATTCATATTATTAATATATATATATATATATATTAGGGCGGGTCAATTTGTATGGACGAATTTTTTGGAGGTCTGGCTCAGCGAAATTCGTAAAATACATGTAATTTCAAGACTTTTTCTCCACTACAGCATATACAAATTCTGAAAAAAAGCTGTGCGGACTTTCGTAAATAGATTTTGTTCTCAATTATAAAATATGAATGTATGAATGTATGTGTATGAATCTATTTACGAAAGTCCGCACAGCTTTTTTTCAGAATTTGTATATGCTGTAGTGGAGAAAAAGTCTTGAAATTACATGTATTTTACGAATTTCGCTGAGCCAGACCTCCAAAAAATTCGTCCATACAAATTGACCCGCCCTAATATATATATATTAATAATACGAATTTTTAAGAAATTATTGATATTTGTGTAGATGATGAAATAGACGATGTGGAAAGCATTATTTGTGCTAAAATATTCATAATATTTTATATATATATATATATATATTAGGGAGGGTCAAATTCTGGCTCAGCGAAATTCGTAAAATACATGTAATTTCAAGACTTTTTCTCCACTACAGCATATACAAATTCTGAAAAAAAGCTGTGCGGATATATATATATATATATATATGTTATTTATTTTTTTGCGCCAAATTGTAACAATTTCTGAAACCATTGTTTTGACAGAAAATTTAACATAGCGTTCAGAAGGCACACAAAGTAGATGAAACTGAATCTGATTACTTATTCAATGCGTTGAGTAAATTTTGTGTCTTTTGAACGCAGCCATTGACTCTTTTATATGCCTTTTAGAGTGCCGATTCCACAAATTCCAATAATTTATTTCTTAAGAACTGCTTCCGTAATAATATTACAGGGATATATCAAAAATAGCAACAACTCTAAATTGAAATATTTTGCGGATTATTTGAATTTTTTCCTCCTAAATTCAAATCATACTTTCACTTTGTCTTTGGTAAGTGAGTTTTAGCGCTGAATTTAAAAAATTAGATTGGTTATACGATTTCCAATTGGTTTTACCACCTTTGGAAGCTGTAATGTTTCCTTACTTACCGTGAGTCATATGTCAAGGTAGCCATTGATACGCTTCCCTGTCGTCCTTCTGGCAGCGCTGGTACGCTGGCGTATTGCGCGGCTAAGGCTCGCTGGATGGGGTGGTGTCCTTGCCAGCCCGAACTGACAGGTGGAAACTGCACATGAATAAAATAATCGTACCAGCTGAAACAAAAAATCCCGTAGCATGCAAAAAATATCCCAAAAAAACCCCCGCACTAACTCTCGAAAAATAAGACAACAACCTGCTGTAAAGTTGCTGAAAAAGTCTTTCAAAAACTCGAGAAACCGTAACTCGCTGTTGAACCGTTGGCCTGTCTAGTGGGTCGATCTTTGATGGTACTCGATCGCTCTCGACTAGCCCACCCCTTCTGGCCCCAAAAGACCAGCCATGGGGACCCTGTGCCTGGATTTAGGTCACCCCATAAATTCTCTACTTACGCCGTCATCCCATTTGATTCACGTCACCTTTTTTTCTTTCAATGTATAACTTTGTTTATTATTTTCAGTTTTTCACTCTTTATATATTTTTGTCTTTCGTATATTTTCTTTTAAATTTTATACATCTTAAGGTTTTTACTATTTTTCTTTATTTTAGATTTTTCACCTTTTCGATTTCTTCAGTTTTCTTTCTTTTAGTGTATTTAGTTTCCACTCTTTACTATTCTTTACGTTTCGCTGTTTAGTGTTTTTTTTTCTTAGTGAGTCTTTCAATTATCTTGAGTTTTGTTTCAGTTTGTTTTCTATGTTTTGGTTTTTTGTCAATTTTCGTTATATTTAGTTTTCTACTTCTTTCGTTTCTCTTAAACTTTAACTATTTTTTTATTTTCAATTCGATTTTTAAGCTTTAGCTATTTTTTAATGTACTTTTCAAATTCCGCACTCTAGTTTTTCTATTATTTTTAGTTTAATTATTTTCTATTTCTTTTTTCTCTCACTCCTTAATTATCTCTTTTATATTTTTTGTCGTTTTCTCTATATTATTTAAATTTTCCACCTTTTCAATTTCTTCAGTTGTCTATCTTTGTTTTATTTCTAAGTTGCACTTTTCACATTTTTTTTAAATCTTCACCATTTTCTTTTTCTTCCACCTTTTTTTTCTTTCAATGTTTAACTTTTCTTTTTATTGTCAGTTTTTCACTCTTTTATATTTTTTTTTCTTTTGAATTTTATATATCTTAAGTTTTTACTATGTTTCTGTATTTTAGATTTTTCACATTTTTTATTTCTTCATTTTTTTTTTCTATGCATTGTTGACGTATTCATTTAGTTGCTTTACTACTTGTTTTTTTTAATTTTTACATTTTAGTTTTTACTTTTTGCGACTTTTCTCTTTTCCCTTTTTTCTCTATTTAATTTTCTATTTCTTTTCTTTTGTTGTAAAGTTTTAAAAAAATTTTTTGGCCTCTTTTCAAATTTTTTCTTTTATTTTCTCTCAATTTTCTTAGAGTTGGAGGTAGTGGTGTAGAGCTATGCTGGTAGTGTCGGGGCTGGTGCTGCTGCACTACAGCGATGTTTGTGGTTTGGCATTTCTATCCAAATGATGGGAAGTAGCCGCTGTAGCTGTGTGGTGTGTTAAGCGCTACTGCTCTAGTGTCTCTGCGTAGCGCTAGCTGGTGGTTGTTGATTCTTTGACTGTGCTGCTACGGCTTCTGCTGCCGCAGCTGTCATTGCTGGTAGCACTGCTGCACTGTGGCGAAGATGGTGGTGCTGATAAGCGCTAGCTTATTGATCGCTGTTGGCGCTGTCTCACTGCAGCGCAATGTCAGTGTTGGTGGTGATTCGGTGTGGACAGTCGTTGTGGCTGCTATTGTAGTTTTTGTTGGCAGTCTTAGATTAATGGCTTAATCTTACGCTGCTGCTGTTGCCGTTGTGGAAGACGATGCCGATGCGAGGTGGTACGTCGTTGTTATTTTTGGTGGTGGTGTGTGGGATGATCCGGGTGTCAATACTGGTTGGTGTGCTGGGTGCCCACAACCATGGTGGCTGGCGAAAACGCTGCTTAGCTCTGTGATTGCACCGTCTAGCTCTAGTGCCCGGTATCGTTGTTGTGGCTGCTAGTTAAATTACGCGGAGTGTGGTTATTTTTGTTTTCTTTAAAGTAATGGTTAAAAAGTAACATTTTGTTTATTATTTTGAATCTGTGTATTGGCAAGAAGCCGTTGATGATTTTGATGGGGTGTATCTTAATAATCCTCCAGTGTGGTGAACATCTCCCAAATTCACTTGGATGGTGTCTACCCAGTCTGGACCCATTGGATGGAAATGCTTTCCACTTTATTATCTTCTATACACGTGCAGATATATTGTTTCAAACGAAATAACCGACATCCTAATGAATAAAAAGGCATAGCACAGCGTGAAGCACACAATATGGTGGCGATCCGAACATAAGAAAAAGGAATGACGACCCCACACTTTTTTGCTGTTTTTATTACAATGGCGATCCTCTGCGACAGCAACGTCTACCCGGGGTTGTATTTTTTTTAGTGTAATGATTTTTTATACTTTGGCAGTGCTGCCACTGTACTCTATAAGGGTGCGTTCGCATAGACCTTTGGGGGTATTTACACCGTCAAACTACCTTGTTTGTCCCACTTTGTTATTTTTTTCCGGTGGAACTGACCATCAATATGTAGTAGGTGCTGGTGGAGTTGGTATGGCGCTATTTCTACTGATAGCATTGGCTACCGATTCTAACGCGTGTCGAATCAAGCCATTTTTCGAAGCCGGTTTATGTGCGCCGAAACTAAGTCTACCATTTTTCTTGGAGTTTATCCAGCTCAAGCACGCATACGGCCATTTTGTTTGACCGAATGTTCTCGAACCAAAAAGAGGTGCCACATCTGAATGCCAATAAATTTGCTCTCACTGCTTCACTAGAGGGCGCTAGTGAAAATACCAGGAGTATTCATGAAAAATGTTATTCTACCGATTCAGGTGTTACATGGTACGCCCAGGGACTCTCAACAAGCTACACTGCTTGAGAGATAAATGGGAATAGATGGCACCATTCGCTTTCTCTACTTCCTCAAAATCGAGTTAAAACACAAAAAAAAACCTCTCTACTGTTTTAGGTCTTTGCTGTGAAAGATTCCTACCCAGCTAGAACAGTAACTGTTACATACGGCGTATATAACACGAGCGGTCACACGATTTCCGTTACGTCCAACTTGTGACCATTGTATAAGCGGTAATCAAAATGTCACAATTAGAAATTCAGTTGTGCGCTATCCTCTCCCTCTCCCTATGGCGTTGTGTCTAACCATCCCACAGCCTTTATGTAACAGCTCTGGCCTGTTATATGCCAAATTATAAACACAATTGTTTAAAGTTTTTGCATTATTTGTTTATTAAAATATTTACCTTCCGGAAAGATTTGGAATTACGAATATAAAATTTTTACCAACAAACAATTATCGAAGAATAAGTCAGCATGAAGAGTACATCAAAAACACATTTTCGCCGTTGCTTCTTTTTTAAACATTTTGTCCCAAGTATTCATCAGTATCTATTTAATTTTTTTATCTGAAAAGAAAAATTATTAAATTTCGTAAGCACAATTTTGAATTATTTTTCAAAAACTTTCATTTGACTGCACCGTTCATTTTTTGGCTGCAAAAGAGCTAGACATACAAACATTCTGTTAATGACTTCTGTGGAGTTGTTCGCAGATTTTATTGTGAATCCAGTCTTGCCGAACTGGCTTCGGTATTACCAACGTTTCAGGATCGCTGAGCACACCCAGTTTCTTTGCTATTTTGTATGCGCTTGCATGCGTGATCATGTTGTGACCGAAGAGAGCAAAATAAGGTGGCATTCCTATCGAGGAGTGTACCGAAGAAAACCCTGTGTTCACCCTGTGTTGGACAAATGTTGGTCCCAGTTGGTTTGATCGTGGTCGAGATATGACCGAATCGCGGCAAGAATGGATAGGTTGACCCTCTCGAAAGCGTTGGCTTGAGGAGCGTAATTTACCATTTGGTACGTACATATCTCATGCCGAAGTTTTCAATCATTTCAGCGAATTCTTTACTTAAGAATCGTACGCCATTGTCAGACATGAGTATTTTTGGGGAACCAAATTTATGAAAAACTTCTGAGATTAGAAACTAGATTACGTTTCGTGTGGTCGCTTTCATCATTGCTTTTAACAGGGTGAATTTTGTGAAATAGTCTAACAGCCCTATTCTGGCAGCTTAACTAAGCTCACCACATTAACAAAATAGTTAATATTAACAATTTGTTAAGGTTTCGTATTCTGCTGCAAATTTTAAAGCTCTTTTCCCTTACTATTTTGTTAATAACAGAAAGAGTCTTAACAACGAATGAAATGTATGTGCTTAGAAAGAAAATTGTTGTGAAAATAATAAAAAAATACAAATTGTAATATAATATTGAGTTTAAATACATTAAACTGAAAAATGGAAGAATTTTTTACTTATAAGTGTTTACTTTAAGTGTTGATAATGAAATCTTTCAGTAGCCGTGGCAAATTTTTCAAGCGCTTGCAAAGTCACAAGCTGCACTCGAAGCATCTGTTTATATAGCGCATCTCTTCTTTCAATAGGCAAATCGATTTTCACCATGCATGGTGAACTTTAAAAGCTTTTTAAGCTTTTATGTTGTTAATGATTTTTAAGAATACCAACATTTACATAACATAACAATCAGCTTAACAAGAGCTCCTTAACTATTTCTTGTTAAGTTAACAACCAGAATAGGGCTGTAAGACTATGAAGATATAAGTGTTTTTTTCTTTTTAGACCGAACGTATGGACCGAGAAAATCCACATAGATTTTTTGAAAAGGCCGTACTATATGCGACTCTTGCTCCATAGGCGGTCTTAAAACCATTTCAGCTGGTTTACATTCTTTGCAGACTTGACAATCATTAACGAAGTTGAGGACTTGCTGTTTCATATTTGGCCAGTAAAAATATTCCTTGATACGTTTCAAAGTTTTGGTGAAACCACCATGTGCGACTTGAGGAGGTTGGTGTGCATTAGCAATAACCGAATTTGTCGAAGCGCTGGAATCCATAGTTTTTAGAAAAAAATCTTCACCATCTGGTGTACCATCATATGGAACCGTACGCTTATAAGCAAAACCATCTATTACCTTGAGGTCAGGGAACTGTTAGTGATTTTCGGTTATTGTACTTAGCATTTCTCTATACTCTTCGCTTTGAAACTCAGGTGACTCGCGGTCAATCAATGACTTTACCTTACAACTTACTTCGTCCATGCCGTAGCGTGATAGTGTGTCGGGAACGACGTTTTGAGCCCCTTTACGATGAGTGATCTTGAAACTGAAGCTTTGCAGATACAAACTCCACCTCGCTAATCGACTAGTTAAATCTTTATGTGACATTAGCCATTTTAGGCTGCAATGATCCATTATCACCGTGAAAGGCATTTGCTTGATATAGGCTATGAACTTCGTTATCCCCATAACCACAGCTAGACATTCATGCTCGGTTACCGAATAATTGTTCTGGGCAGGCGTGAGTTTCTTTGAATAGTAGGTGATAGGATGTTCACCACCTTCATCGTCTTTTTGAAACAAAACGCCTTCAATTCCGATCTTGGAAGCACCGGTTTGTACATAGAAATGCTGAGAAAAATCTGGATGTACCAGGACTGGACTTGAAATAAGAGCTGTTTTTAATTTATCGAAACCTCATCAGCGAACTCAAAAGTTTTTGCTCTTATCAGCGTTTCAAAAATAGGTGCTGCTATAGTAGCATAATCGTATCATCCCGTGGCTCCCATGAAACTTCGAACTTGTTTTGGGATAGGTATATCGGTCAATGGCATGAACCTTGTCTGGGTCTGGTCTTATTTTACCCTCGCCTACAATATATCCTAAGTACCTTAGCTCGATACAACAAAATTTTGACTTGGCCACATTGATGGTAATAACATTGGCCATTCTTAACAACTGCGCAACCTGCTCTAACTTTTTGAGGTGACAACCGAAATCTGAGGAAACAACAAGGAGATCATCCAAATAGATGAAAACGCTTTCCCGAAGATTGGCAGGCACGACTTTGTCCATCAACCGACATAACCTTTGGGCTGCGTTACATAGCCCAAACGGCATGACGGTAAATTGACAAAGCGGACGACCTGGCACTGTAAAAGCCGTTTTTTCTCGGCTACTGACGGCTAGTGGAATTTGCCAGAAGGCATCCTTCAGATCCACTCTTGAGATAAAGTGTGTGTCGCCAAGACGACTGAGTGTGAAGTGGGTAGGCGTCCTTCACTGTGAGTGCATTGAGCTTGCGCGCATCCAGGCAGAGTCGACATTTGTCACCTTTAGGTACTAAGGCAACTTGATTGTTCCACGGACTTTCGCTCGACTCAATGACTCCCAGTGAAAGCATCCTATCCAGCTTCGCAAACATGAGACCTTGAACATTCAGTGAGACTGAGTAGTGCTTATCTTTCACAGGCACTGCGTCGCCGGTATCAATATAGTGCTCTTCTAACGACGTCTTGTCGAGACCTTTCTTCGTGAAACAGGGAAATTTTTCTATGTGTTAAGCTGTGAACTGTGTTAAGCTCTTCTTGATGCTGCGCTGTCAAAACTTGCATTTTTGGTGTCGCTTGACTTTGGACTTCTTCCAAAGCAATGTTGTTGGTCGTTGCATGAGGTTGAATTTTTTAATGAAGTCGACACCTAGAAACAATTATCTTTTTAAGGAAGGTGTTAAATAAAAGACTATCTCCTGCTCTTTGTTGTCGAATTTAATTTTAGCTTTCATGCTACCTAGGATTGAATGCATACGCCCATCGGCAGTTTTTACGAAAGATTTAAATTTAAAAACTGGCAACTTGCACTTTTCTACAAAACTTAAGCAGTTATTCCCTAAACACGACACTGTTGCTCCACTGTCTAATAATACCCTCAATTCGTTGACAATTGGTTTCGATGTTGGTTTAAAATCTACTGTCTTCGCCCTCATAAAAATCTGACGCTGAAATTTCTTTATAATTATTTTTCCTCAAACGATATCTAACCCTAGCTTTTCCGATTTAAGTTGGATGCTCTGAAAATATTCTTTTTCTAACTTCCTCATAATTCTTGTGTCTCACATGATTTCTTTAAACTTTACCTCAACCGTATTTACGGCTTGATAACAACAACTTTTATTACTACCATCACTAGATATTAAAACTACGACTTTCTTTTCTATTTCGGTCTGCGTGGTCGACGTCAGTCAGTCTGTGCTACCCTGAGTCTGCGTTTGAGTCTGAGTTTGAGCTGATCTAGACTCCACCTGAACATTTCTATTCTCACTTTGGGGTAACTACGCCCTCAGTTCCGCACCTAAAACAAAATATTCGCCTTACTGCTGCAGTACAATCAACAAAGTTGTGCCCTGGCTGTTTGCAGTTCCAGCATGGAAAAATTCGAGAGGAATTAATCGCACAGATTTTAAAAGCTTGAGTGGAAAAGTCCTGCTCTACATCTTACTCGTGCACTTGCGCAGTGCGAGGTACGTATTGACGCGGAGGCAGTTGGTAGGCCTGGCATTGGTAGTTTATATGAGTCTCAGCCTTTTTGCAGGCTTCGCAAAACTCAGTCAAATCCTCTATGCGCATGGCAAATAGTAGCTGCGACATCTCTTTTCGCAGGTTGCTCCTCATTATCTCGACTAAATCCTGTTCTGCCAGTGGATTCCGTTGCTGGTTCCTCAGTGTCAACACCGATTGGTAAAAATCGTCGAATGTTTCATCGCGCTGCTGTCTTCTATCCATAATTTGTCTTTGGATTTCAAAGTGCGTACCAACTTGGTATTCGGTTCAAATGGCAAAATCCCCAGAACCATTGAGCTGCGTTTCCTGTTAGTTAGCTGTGAAAATTCCTGATTACTTCCGGCCATGGATATCGGTAGTCATTGCATAAGGTCTCTAATCAATTTTGTAGTGCCGTCGAACTTAAATCCCCATTTGTCCATCTCCACCCATCGCGGTTGTTCGGGTTTTTGGTAATGGGCATCAGGCGCTTGTACCTGCCCTGCGTGTGCGAATGCTCGCTGCTCTTGGTGTCGACCTGTGTTCTCGACTTGATAAGTGTGAGCACGGGCAAAAACTTGCGGCTGCTGTACATTTGTCGGTTACGGCATATGCGGTGGTAGTTGAGAGAAATCCGGGAATGACTGCGAGATGCTCCTGGTATCCTGAGATCCAATTTGTTGGTGCTGCTCTATACTTCGATCCGGCCAAGTCTGTTAATTGATAGATGAAGGTGGTGGTTGTGAAGTAACTAAATTTGTAGCTGCTGGTCGTCTCTCTGAGTATTGAGGCGTCTTTGGCCCTATGCTTTTGGCTTTTAATTGTGGGACTAACACCCTCAAACGCTCCTCCATTGCCAACATCAGATCCACTAGAGCTAAACCTACAGCTGACTTGACGTAATCCCTTATGTTGACGCTTGAGTTGACCATACCTTGGGATTCTGGTGCTCTTCCTAACACCTGTCTCTTACGCTCCCCGTCTGCGAATGGTGTTGGAATTGTTTTCGCACGTTTAGAGTGGTTAAGCTGCCAAACTCAGGAGAAGTGATTGGAGAAGCTGCTATTGGAGAAGTTAATCTCTTCCAAGGAACGTCTAGGTGCTGATGGTGGTACGCTCTGCATCGCCATAGGTGTTGTAATTGTCGTCGTTGCTGTGGTAAAAATCGGTATGGTGGTTCTTATCGGGCCTATTTTTATAATTGCCCCTGTACTAGTTGCTGTTGTATGTACTAGACTTCCACTGCCGGCTTGATTAGGATTGGTTTCACTATTATCCATTTTTCTTTGTTGCCTAGTGTGAACTATGACCCAAGGAATCGTAATTAAAAAAATCAAATAATATCAAGAAAATTAAAAATGCTTCGAAACACCTAGATGGCTTAAATTGACCACCGAAAATTCGCGGATTCAATCAAAAGCGTCCTTTTTCGACTTGAGTAGCCAAATTGAATTAAAAGTTAATAATTATTGATAAACTGGTGGTTTCAAGGTCTACAGTTTACGAAACTGTTGCTTGTCAAATGCCCAAAACGAAAAAAAAATAATAAAAGGAAATTATAAGAGAAAGATGAAGTCCAACTTAGGACGATGGTTGCAAAATTTAGCAAAAAAAGAAAAAAAATTATATAGGAATAATAGTAATATAAAGAATGATAATAATATATATAGTAATAAGATGTACATAGAAAAAATGGTCGACGTATTCTTTGAGAGTTAATAAGATATGAGTTGATTAATTAACGGTAAGCATAAGAATAGATGAACTCTGAGGTCAAAAAAAATAATCGTAGTATGTAATATAGAAACGTAGAAAAAGGATATAAAAGATTTTAAATATTTTAGAGTTACAATATTTACGACTGTCTGTTGTGACTCACAACGAGGTATTCCCACAAATATTGTCTTTCTACTAGTGGCCAAGTGCTGGCAATGAAAGTTGATCCACCGCAACAACTAAGCGAGCGATCATTATTCATTGCATTGCGGCACTTTCAATGCCAAGGCCAGTCAATTAAAATAAAAGTAAGACAATAAAATGAACACTGATCTACCACAACAACTGGGCGATCAGTTTTAATTTTATTTAAAGACAATAAAATAAAGCCAACAATTTACTTCTGTGCGGCCAGCGTAAAATGCTGACCATGCAAAAACCAGAGGTAAATTAATTTCAATATTTTTTTGTTGTATTTAACGTACACATAGTTTAGCTAAGCGAATAACGCAAAACAAGTATAATTTAAATAAGAATTTAACGTTGAAATATGACCCAATTACACATGTTATACATGTTTGTATGTTTGTTCGGCCCAAGTTGGCACCATTAAATAAGTATGTATGAATATGTTTTAAAATAAGAATTAATTGTAAACAAATAATATAAAACTAGATTAAGAACCTAATAATGAAGTAAAATTATTGTGCAAGAGGCGGAAGATAAATTACGCAACCGCTGATTAATCAATTATTAGAATTAAGTTTGTAAAAATGAAGAAGAAGCGCGGCCAGATATCTTATAAATATCTGGTCCCCGCTAAAATAAAAGGGGATTAATGTGAGTAAAATCAAAACCATAACAACCAATTTCTTGTTACTGAAAAAGGCGATATATTCCAGTCGGAGGACACCAATCATTTCTTTAAAAGAAGACCAGTTTTTCGATCCAAAGGACACCAGAAGTAAGTATAAACTAAAACCTCCACGCCTTAATGCACCTAAGGGTGACGGCGAAAGAGGTATTTTTTGAGTAGTTGCCAGTGGCGCTCTTAAGCGCCGGCAAACAAACCGTAGGTAGGACGTCGCTCGGCGACTGTAGGACCAACGCGTATCCTCTCAGAGGGGATACAACATGTCTAAAATTTCGCAAAGTATCAAAAAAAATTAAAAGTTTAGGTTTATTTTTATTTATGTATGTATAATATTCTATAAAGATGTGTTCAGATGTCTTTGACCGAAACTAAAGTGAAATATTCCGAAAAAGTTTGTATAAAAAATGGGTTTACTAAAGCTTATAGATAACGTAAACTAAAATTTTTTTCAGCCCGACGGTGCAAACTTTTCTTTTAATGTATGTTGTTCCAAAGGTTATAATTACTATACATAAGGATAGAATGATTTAGATAATAAAAAAATTAACTTTTCTATCGCTTAAAAATATTCTTCAAAAAAAGGAGACTTACTCCCAAACTTCGGTTAAGTCGTATAGTCTAAACTAAAAAAATAATATAATTCCAAAACCAAAAAGCAAAGCAATAAAATAACTTATAATAATAAATCAAAAAAATGTAGGCATTAAATTTGGATGGTAGCGTAAAACAAACAAGAGTGGTGTAAAAAAAAATTTCGACGAGACCAACGGAATCAACTTTCTTTACTGTGCCATAATTGCACCCTCCGAATCGAGGTTCTTAACAACAACCAACCACAATTATTTCCAATGCTGAGGTCTCTCAGGCATATTTGCTTCATCTAATGGTGTTACGGTAGTTCATCCCGAGTCGGAGTATTTATTCAAAACGAAAAACTTTATATTTATATTTATCCCTATTCGAGAGTGCTTTGCTCTTCTTTACTCCACCCACCCTTAGTTCAACAACGCCTAACTCCAAGTCAAGGTTCTTCTCATAACTGGACTGTCACATTGATGGCCCTACTGACCTGGCTGCTCTTCCCGATAAGGAGCAATTTTCAAAAACAAAAACAATTTAATTTTTTAATATCCTCTTCTAAGCCCCGGGAATCTGGGGGCGATGTAACAATGTAACATGTCTGACTGTCTCAACCTGGCGAGGCCAGCATAATCTTTGTGAAATCGCCTCAAGTCGACTCAAACCTGCACGTGGTATTTTCTGGGCAACGTCAAAACTGACAACCGTTAGTTTGGCGGCTAATCTGAGCGGCAGGCCTCCCTAGGCTTAAAATAGGTTGTGCGTCGGGTTTGAAGCCCACCCGTAAAAACCCATTTCAATGAAAACTAATAAGAATAGAATAAAACTGATCCCCAAATTTGATGACGACTTCCGCAAACGAAAAACTGATAATGATTTACGGATATGCACCTGGAATGTCCGAACCCTTAATTGGGAAGGTGCCTCTATCCAACTGACTGATGTCTTGGAAATATACAAAGCTGATATCACTGCTATCCAAGAAATGCGATGGAAGGGACGGGGTTGCATTCTGCATGCACCCTGTGATATCTACTACAGCGGCCATGCGGAGAAGCACGAGTTTGGATGCGGATTTGTAGTTGGCAAGAGACGTCCTGCGATTCACACCTGTGAACGAACGACTTGCCATAATCCGCATCAAGATTAAATTTTTTAATATAAGCTGATATAAATTTTTTAATATAAGCTGATATCACTGCTATCCAAGAAATGCGATGGAAGGGACAGGGTTGCATTCTGCATGCACCCTGTGATATCTACTACAGCGGCCATGCGGAGAAGCACGAGTTTGGATGCGGATTTGTAGTTGTCAAGAGACGTCCTGCGATTCACACCTGTGAACGAACGACTTGCCATAATCCGCATCAAGATTAAATTTTTTAATATAAGCCTAATATGTGCGCACGCTCCGACAGAAGACAAGGGCGATGAGATCAAGGAAATTTTCTACGAGCGCCTTGAAAATGCTTACGAGCGCTGCCCCCGTCACGACGTAAGAATCGTGCTTGGTGACTTCAACGCTAAGGGGGGCAAGGAAAATATTTTTGGTCCAACAGTCGGAAAGTTCAGCCTACACGACTGTATAGTATGCTTTTATACTATATTTTATATTTTTAGACCAGGCACTTGAGCGTGTTCTATTTAATGTATATTTGGTGCATTAACCAATTATACTGGGATTGGAGTTAATAATAACAACGTGTAGTTTCAATATTGATAATTGTACTCACAAGTTTATTGATTTTGTAAACTATTTAAAGCTAAAATTTAATATTTGGAAAATACAAATATAAACAACATAAATGCAAAATGCTGACAACCTAAGTTCAATGAATTCCTACTTAGCCTTGAATGCTAGTAAGTTCATTGTCGAAATATTATGCAGTGTAAGCGTTTTTAGGCACATTGGACTGGCCTTGGATTTAGCGTAATGTTTGTTCTGCTAACCATGCAGTTTTGGGTGCATTGCCTTTATTGTTTGTTATGTTTGTATTTTCCTTTGTTTGGACTAATGATAAACATGGCTTAAGTATAAAGATATTGAAATATAAATAAGTGCTTATGTGTACTATTAATTTATTAAACAATAAATGGACAACAACATATGATATATATATATATATATATATATCCAAACAACGACAAAACCTCCGATAACGGAATGAGGCTGATTGACTTCGCCGCAGCACGAAACATGGTCGTAAGTAGCACTAGATTCAAGCATCTCAATATTCATAAAGCCACCTGGATGTCCCCTGATCAAAAAACCAAGAATAAAATTGTTCACGTTTTGATCGACGGAAGGCACTCTTCCAGTGTATTGGATGTACGCACGATCCGTGGTGCAAACATTGACTCGAATCACTATCTTGTTGCAGCCAAGATCCGTACGCGTCTGTGCGCAGCTAAGAATACACGCAACCCTACACAGAGAAAGTTAGACGTCGACAAGCTGCAATCGAAACAGTCAGCCGATGCTTTTGCCACTCGACTCTCACTCCTGATTCAAAGCACTCCTCCAATCGATGATATATGCGCGCAGTGGACACACATTTCCAACTCCATGCGTGCGGCTGCTGAAGAGGTGATTGGCTACCAACGCCCTCGCGGAAACCAGTGGTACGACCAAGAGTGTCGCGACGCCACTGCAGAGAAAGACGCTGCCTACAAAGCCACCCTGCAGTCGGTTGTAACGCGCGCTGCTAAGGAGCAATACAAAGAAAAGAGGAAGCAAGAGAGACGTATTTTCAGGCGGAAAAAAAGAGAGGCAGAAAAGCGCGAGCAGGAGAAGATTGAGATGTATGGTGACAGGAATGAGGCTCAAAAATTTTTCGAAAAAATAAGACGCCTTGCCGATGGTTTTAAAACCGGGGCCTCTTCCTGCAAGGATGAAAAAGGGAATCTAGTGATAGATGTCCAAAGTACACTGATGTTATGGAGGGAACACTTCTCTTAGCTTCTAAATGGTGACGCTGACAACAATCCCGCCAATAGAGATGATATTCCGGAAACCCCAATTTTGGATGACAGCGTTGAGGTTCCGCTGCCAGACTATGATGAAGTTCTGACAGCTATAGCTTAGCTTAAAAATAACGAAGCCGCGGGAGCTGATGGCTTACCTGCTGAGTTGTTTAAGAACAGAGGCGAAGCTCTACTTTAATGCATTCACGAGCTTCTATGCATAATATGGTCGGAAGAATGCATTCCGAACGATTGGAATCTCAGTGTGCTCTGCACAATCCACAATAAAGTCGATCCCACTATATGTGCCAATTACCATGGGATAAGCCTTCTTAATATCGCATATAAGGTCCTGTCGAGCGTTTTATGTGAAAGATTGAAGCCCATTGTAAACAAACTGATCGGACCTTATCAGTGTGGCTTCAGACCTAGAAAGTTCACCATCGACCAGATTTTCACTCTACGACAAATCTTGGAGAAGACTCAAGAAAAACAAGTCGACACCCACTATCTTTTTGTCGACTACAAAGCCACCTTCGACAGCCCAATAAGGAAGCACCTGTACTCCACCATGTCTGAATTTGGTATTCCTGCAAAACTAATACGACTTTGCAGGATAACACTGAGCAACACCAGCAGCGCAGTTAAAATCGGGAAGGACCTCTCCCCACCATTTATTACCAAACGAGGTTTCAGACAAGGTGATTCCTTATCGTGCGACTTTTTCAACCTTATGATGGAAAAGATGATCCGAGCTGCTGATGTGAGACGTAGTGGCACAATATTCTACAAGAGTGTTATGCTGCTTGCGTATGCTGATGACATCAATATCATTGGCCATAATACGCGCGAAGTCAGTGCAGCATTTTCCAGATTAGAAAGAGAGTCAAGTCGAATGGGTCTGGCAGTGAATGCAGATAAGACGAAATACTTGGTGTCAACAAACAAACAGTCCCAGCGTCTTGGAACCTACGTTACCGTTGACAATACTTCCTTCGAGGTTGTGAAGAACTTCGTTTATCTGGGATCCAGCATTAACTCAACCAACGACATCAGCATTGAGATCAAACGAAGAATAACTCTTACCAACAGGTGTTACTTTGGGCTCAGTAGGCAATTGAGAAGCAGAGCCCTCTCTCGACGTACGAAAATCACGCTCTATAAATCGCTCATCATGCCCGTCCTACTTTATGCATCACAAACCTGGACGCTGAGCAGTTTAGATGAAAAGACTTTAGGAGCATTCGAGAGAAAGATTCTTCGTAAGATCTACGGACCAATCTGCGTCAATGGCGAGTACCGAATACGGTGGAATGATGAACTGTATGAGCTGTACGCTCACATCGACATAGTCAAGCGCATTAAAATCGAGCGGCTTCTTTATCCTGGCTTAAATTCTTCGCTGGCTTGGTCATGTTCAGCGCATGAAAGACGATGCTCCAGTGAAGAAAACATTCGATTCGGTACCCAGCGGCGGTCAACGCAGAAGAGGACGACCGCATCTTCGTTGGAAAGACCAAGTAGAGGACAACCTGACGAAGCTTGAAATTTCCAACTGGCGCCAGCAAGCGAAAGACAGAAATGGCTGGCGCAAATTCTTAGATGAGGCCAAGACCGACATACGATTGTAGCGCCAACTAAGTAAGTAAGTAAGTAAGCCCGCACATAGTGAAGGACATGCCGTGCTGTGCGCAAATCGAAAACTGCAAAAAGCGTGAGAAGAAACGAGATGCACTCAATTTTCGCTGCTGTACTCATAAGCAAAACGCGTTGCTCACAGCCCAGCTCATATGCTTCACTGTGTGCGCTGCCTAAGAATGCCGTTACCCCCCTGTTGTACACCAAGTGCACCCTCCGAGTTGAGGTATTTTTTTAAACTTAGCTAGCCTGTCCCGCTTATGACCCCTCTGGTCAAGCTGCTCTTCTCGAGGTGGAGTATTTTACAAAACGAGATTATAGTTTTAGCGGTCTGCATGCTGGAAATCCCATGCATGTCGCGGTTTTTCACCTTACGGTGCTGGAAAAAGCCACCCAACCTTGGAACAGACGCTGGCCAACACGCCGCCCAATCTGGGTACAGACGCGTGTTGGGCTCACTAGGGTGCGGGTATGCTACTCCCATCATCCTAAATATCCTCGCAGGATGTCCCTGCGAGTTTGGATGTAGAAAAAATTAAATAAAAACTAAAACAAAATTAACTCAACGCTCATCAGCCTCCCGTTAACCATCGCAACTGCAGTCGCTGTTCAAAGATCTTTAGGCTGCAGGACTTACGGAAAACTGAAAACTTGATGCGACCTACCAAAAAAAATCCTCAAATTATTTCTAAACTATTGGTCCTTGCAGTAAAAAACAGCGTCGCAACTACAGTCGAGGCTCTGTGGCCAAAACGCTGCAGGACTTACGGATTCTTAACCTACGAGGACCTGCTTTGGGTCTAATTAAAAACTCAAAAAACTTACACTACGGCCCGAAACGAGATACTTCATTGATTTCCATATCGAGCTTCAAAGACCTAAACACTGCAGGACTTACGTGGCTAGACTCCAAGAGACCAAACTCAAAATCAACAAAAATTCTAACTCCAATTCTGTCATGTTTCATATGCGTCATATGGCAAGGTAGCCGTTGATACGCATCCCTCTCGTCCCTCTGGCAGCGCTAGTACGCTGGCGTATTGCGCTGCTTAGGCTTGCCGGATGGGATGGTGTCCTTGCCAGCCCAAACTGACAGGTGGAAACTGCACATGAATAAAATAATCGTACCAGCTGAAACAAAAAAATCCCGTAGCATGAAAAAAATCCCGTAGCATGAAAAAAAACCCCTCACAAACTCTCGAAAAATAAGACAAAAACCTATATAAAAATGCTATGAAGTTGCTGACAGTCTTTAAAAAAAACTCGAGAAACCGTAACTCGCTTTTTATCCTAATCAAGCACGCATACGGCCATTTTGTTTGACCGAATGTTCTCGAACCAAAAAGAGGTGCCACATCTGAACGCCAATAAATTTGCTCTCACTGCTACACTAGAGGGCGCTAGTGGAAATACTAGGGGTATTCATGAAAAATGTTATTCATTCGATTCAGGTGCCCATGACAAAGCAATGAGTGAAATAAATTAATTTCCTTTTTTATTAAAACAATAGTGAGATTTTAAAATTACAGTAACACTAATAGCGCATTCATTTCTGGAAAAATTCTACATTTTTCAGACCTCTTCAAGAAATCTGCATTTTTTTTCTGTTCTTTTCTAAAAAAATTGTTGTCCACAAAATAAATCAAGTTCTTTTCTCCAAAATGTTGACGCAAAAGTTTAACAAATGTAGAATTGTCTGATCTGTGAAATTGGACGGTTCTGCATTCTGCTTTCTAATAATAACAGCACTAAAACAAAATAAAATAATTTATACATTACTATTTTGTGCAATTACAATTGTGGGATGCAAAAAGTTGCAATTTTGAAAATTTCTGAAATTGAATCAATTGAACCAATCTACTTTTGTCTAAAGTGATTAGTTTGAATAAAACTGAATTGACTTTTTGTACCCGTTTGTACCAATGTTTTTTTTTTAGAAATTTTTTTATATATAAAAAAGATCTTTTTTTGAACGAGTACGAACGATGATACAAATGCATTTGTACAAAGGTTACAGATGATTTATCGGTAGTACGAACAGGTACAAACGATTTATCGGTGGTACGTACAGGTGAAAACGATATAATCATCGGTACAAACGAGTAAAAACGATTTCTCGTTGGTACAAACGGGTATAAACAATTTATCAGTAGTAAAAACGGGTACAAATGATATAATCGTTAGAACGAAGGGGTATAAACGATATCTCGGTGGTACAAATGGGTAAAAATGATATTATCGTTGGAACGATGGAGTACAAACGATTACTCGGTGGTACAAACAGGTGCAAACGATATAATAATTAGATGGGAAGGTACAAACGATTTTTCGGTGGTAAAACCAATTACTCGGTAGTAAAATCAGATACGAAGGATATAATCATTATAACGAATGGGTATAAACGATTACTCGTTAGTAAAAACGGATGCAAACGATTTTTCGATGGTACAAACGATTTTTCGGTGGTACACTAAGGTAAAAACAATATAATGGTTAGAACGCACGAGTAAAAACGATTGCTCGGTAGTACAATCAGGTACGAAGGATATAATCGTTATAAAGAAAGGGTACAAACGATTACTCGTTAGTACAAACGGATACAAATGATTTCTTGGTGGTACAAACGGACACAAACGATATATTCGTTAGATCGAAGGAGTACAAACGATTTGTCGGTGGTACAAACTGGTAAAAACGATTTTTCGGTGGAACAAAAGATTTTTCGGTGGAACAGACGAGTACAAATGATTTTTCGGTTTTACAAATGGGTACAAATGATATAATTGTTAAAATGAAGGGGTACAAACGATTTCTCAGTGGAGTTACCTCCGATTACATCGTTTGTATCAACGAGTAATCGTTTGTATCCCTTCGTTCTAATGATTATATCATTTGTACCCATTTTTACTACTGATAAATTGTTTATACCCGTTTGTACCAAAGAGTAATAGTTTTTACTCGTTTGTACAGATAATTATATCGTTTTTGTCTGTTCGTACCACCGATAAATCGTTTGTACCTGTTCGTACTACCGATAAATCATCTGTAACCTTTGTACAAATTCATTTGTATCATCGATCGTACTCGTTCGAAAAAAGATCTTTTTTTGTATATAAAAAAATTTCTAAAAAAAAAAATTGGTGCAAACGGGTACAAATGATTCCCTTCACAATAGCCTTAACAAAAATAATTTATCTCAACATGAGTTACTTACTTACTTACTTACTTACTTACTTAGTTGGCGCTACAACCGTATGTCGGTCTTGGCCTCATCTAAGAATTTGCGCCAGCCATTTCTGTCTTTCGCTTGCTGGCGCCAGTTGGAAATTCCAAGCTTCGTCAGGTTGTCCTCTACTTGGTCTTTCCAACGAAGATGCGGTCGTCCTCTTCTGCGTTGACCGCCGCTGGGTACCGAATCGAATGTTTTCTTCACTGGAGCATCGTCTTTCATGCGCTGAACATGACCAAGCCAGCGAAGCCGCTCGATTTTAATGCGCTTGACTATGTCGATGTCAGCGTACAGCTCATACAGTTCATCATTCCACCGTATTCGGTACTCGCCATTGACGCAGATTGGTCCGTAGATCTTACGAAGAATCTTTCTCTCGAATGCTCCTAAAGTCTTTTCATCTAAACTGCTCAGCGTCCAGGTTTGTGATGCATAAAGTAGGACGGGCATGATGAGCGATTTATAGAGTGTGATTTTCGTTCGTCGAGAGAGGACTCTGCTTCTCAATTGCCTACTGAGCCCAAAGTAACACCTGTTCCCAGATAAACGAAGTTCTTCACAACCTCGAATGAGGTATTGTCAACGGTAACGTGGGTTCCAAGACGCTGGGACTGTTTGTTTGTTGACACTAAGTATTTCGTCTTATCTGCATTCACTGCCAGACCCATTCGACTTGACTCTCTTTCTAATCTGGAAAATGCTGCACTGACTTCGCGCGTATTATGGCCAATGATATCTATGTCATCAGCATACGCAAGCAGCATAACACTCTTGTAGAATATTGTGCCACTACGTCTCAGATCAGCAGCTCGGATGATCTTTTCCATCATTAGGTTGAAAAAGTCGCACGATAAGGAATCACCTTGTCTGAAACCTCGTTTGGTAATAAATGGTGGGGAGAGGTCCTTCCCGATTTTAACTGCGCTGCTGGTGTTGCTCAGTGTCATCCTGCAAAGTCGTATTAGTTTTGCAGGAATACCAAATTCAGACATGGTGGAGTACAGATGCTTCCTTATTGGGCTGTCGAAGGCGGCTTTGTAGTCGACAAAAAGATGGTGGGTGTCGACTTGTTTTTCTTGAGTCTTCTCCAAGATTTGTCGTAGCGTGAAAATCTGGTCGATGGTGGACTTTCCAGGTCTGAAGCCACACTGATAAGGTCCGATCAGTTCGTTTACAATGGGCTTCAATCTTTCACATAAAACGCTCGACAGGACCTTATATGCGATATTAAGAAGGCTTATCCCACGGTAATTGGCACAGATAGTGGGATCGCCTTTCTTGTGGATTGGGCAGAGCACAATGAGATTCCAATCGTTCGGAATGCATTCTTCCGACCATATTCTGCATAGAAGCTCGTGAATGCATTTAAGTAGAGCTTCGCCTCCATTCTTAAACAACTCAGCAGGTAAGCCATCAGCTCCCGCGGCTTTGTTTTTTTTAAGCCGAGCTATAGCTGTCAGAACTTCATCATAGTCTGGCAGCGGAACCTCAACGCTGTCATCCAAAATTGGGGTTTCCGGAATATCATCTCTATTGGCGGGATTGTTGTCAGCGTCGCCATTTAGAAGCTTAGAGAAGTGTTCCCTCCATAACGTCAGTGTACTCTGGACATCTGTCACTAGATTCCCGTTTTCATCCTTGCAGGAAGAGGCCCCGGTTTTAAAACCATCGGCAAGGCGTCTTATTTTTTCGAAAAATTTTCGAGCCTCATTCCTGTCACCATACATCTCAATCTTCTCCTGCTCGCGCTTTTCTGCCTCTCTTTTTTTCCGCCTGAAAATATGTCTCTCTTCCCTCCTCTTTTCTTTGTATCGCTCCTTAGCAGCGCGCGTTACAACCGACTGCAGGGTGGCTTTGTAGGCGGCGTCTTTCTCTGCAGTGGCGTCGCGACACTCCTGGTCGTACCACTGGTTTCGGCGAGGGCGTTGGTAGCCAATCACCTCTTCAGCAGCCGCACGCATGGAGTTGGAAATGTGAGTCCACTGCGCGCATATATCATCGATTGGAGGAGTGCTTTGAAGCAGGAGTGAGAGTCGAGTGGCGAAAGCATCGGCTGTCTGTTTTGATTGCAGCTTATCGACGTCTAGCTTTCTCTGTGTAGGGTTGCGTGTATTCTTAGCTGCGCATAGACGTGTACGGATCTTGGCTGCAACAAGATAGTGATCCGAGTCAATGTTTGCACCACGGATCGTGCGTACATCCAATACACTGGAAGAATGCCTTCCGTCGATCAAAACGTGATCAATTTGATTCTTGGTTTTTTTATCAGGGGACATCCAGGTGGCTTTATGAATATTGAGATGCTTGAATCTAGTGCTACTTACGACCATGTTTCGTGCTGCGGCGAAGTCAATCAGCCTCATTCCGTTATCGGAGGTGTTGTCGTGGAGGCTGAACTTTCCGACTGTTGGACCAAAAGTATTTTCCTTGCCCACCTTAGCGTTGAAGTCACCAAGCACGATTTTTACGTCGTGACGGGGGCAGCGCTCGTAAGCATTTTCAAGGCGCTCGTAGAAAATTTCCTTGATCTCATCGTCCTTGTCTTCTGTCGGAGCGTGCGCACATATTAGGCTTATATTGAAAAATCTAACCTTGATGCGGATTATGGCAAGTCGTTCGTTCACAGGTGTGAATCGCAGGACGTGGGGCCGTAGTCTCTTGCCAACTACAAATCCGCATCCAAACTCGTGCTTCTCCGCATGGCCGCTGTAGTAGATATCACAGGGTGCATGCCGAATGCAACCCTGTCCCTTCCATCGCATTTCTTGGATAGCAGTGATATCAGCTTTGTATCTTTCCAAGACATCAGTCAGTTGGATAGAGGCACCTTCCCAATTAAGGGTTCGGACATTCCAGGTGCATATCCGTAAATCATTATCAGTTTTTCGTTTGCGGTAGTCGTCATCAGATTTGGGGATCATTTTTCTTCTATTTTTGTTTGTTTTCATTGAAATTGGTTTTTACGGGTGGGCTTCAAACCCGACGCACAACCTATTTTAAGCCTAGGGAGGCCCGCCGCTCAGATTAGCCGCCAAACTAACGGTTGTCAGTTTTGACGTTGCCCAGGAAACACCACGTGGAGGTTTGAGTCGACTTGAGACGATTTCACAAAGATTATGCTGGCCTCGCCAGGTTGAGACAGTCAGACATGTTACATTGTTCCATCGCCCCCAGTTTCCCCTCAACATGAGTTGCGGACCAATTTTTCTTACCCCTATATATTTTCCCCCCTTAAAGTACAAACGAAAATTAAGGAGGTACAGTCAGGTACACACCGAGTACAATCGAATGCAAAAAAGTCCCCTTCCGTTAAGTGGGTTGCCAACTTCACATAGGTCAGCATGTCACCAACCACAACAACTAAGGCAGCAGCGCCCACATTCAGCATCATCATCTGCAGCATCAGCACCAGCTAAGTCCAAGCTTAAATACTTTTAAATTAAATGACTAAATATTATATAAAAAAAAAATTTAAACTGGGCATATAGCCAGTAAATAGTCTAGTATATATATATATATATATATATACTAGACTATTATGTATATATATATATATATACTAGACTATTCTGTATATATATATATATATATATATATATATATATATACATTAAGGCGCCTCAAAAAAAAAGTGGTCCGGGTCACCTCCTGAAAACAAACTTTGGTTTATTTTATGATGATTCCCAAAATATTGCAACTCTAGCTTTAGCCGTTCGTGAGCTGGAATGGTTTGAAATAACCTCTAAAAATCGCGTTTTTGATTAATACTATTTATACCACACTACCTTCGGTCAAAAAAATTGTCACAAATAGTGTAAATCGATGAAATACATAGTTTTGTTTTTTTATTTTTTTTTAAATCTGCCCACACACTTAGTTATTGAGTTGTTTGCAGTGATTTTTTCAATTTTTTTTAATGCAGTTTTTATTAAAATATATATAACTTCCCCATTTATAGCCTGATTTACCATTCCGTGGTATCATTGGAAAGGTATTGAATGCTGATTTTCATTTCTGTCGTTAATTAACCCTTATAAGCACTTTTATAAAAATGCATTTTATTTTATTTTTATTTTTTTGTGATGGCCTTTGCCTCAATTCCTGAATTTGTTCAAATATTAGAGAAATAAAATTAAATCATGTAAATAAAGAATGCATTTTTTAAATGGACTTTGGAATAAAGTATAGGAAAATACTTTATTGTACTTAGACAAAACAGCTAAGAGTAAATTTTACCACAGTTCTTATAAGTAGTCACTCATGACTTTTACATGACTTTTAGGTTTGACAATGAGTAATATTATATTATATAAATGTGAGTTTTTGAATTGTGATCGCTTAATTGTTCAAGTTATTCATAAAAAAAAATGCTTTTCGTTTCTCGCGAGTTAAATAAAAATCAATTGCCAACAAAAAGTGATGTAATAAAACATTTATTATTTTTGCGCGAAAAAAATAATAATCGGTCTTACGGGCTATCTAATTATCATCAAAACATGCTAAATGATTTAAGCAAAATTTGGAAAAGAGCAGAAATTCCGGTTATATCGAAGACTGCGATCCGCAAAAAACTTCAAAATTTAACGCTTTTATATCGGGATATCACAAAAAATCCATCGCATTACAATGCAAGCGAGTGGGCCGAACTATTTTCAATTTCTGTTTGCAAATGTGCTCTAAAAATTAGAGTGTCTTGTAGTTGCCCAGGTGAAAAACAAATGCCATTGCATGTTTGGAATTTTTACCTTGATCAGTCGAGCCGAAGGTTGCTCACGCTAGATGACGTTGAAAACCACATCCCATGTGATTCTATTACGGACTTCGAAAGCGAAAGTGAAAACGAAAGTATTGCAACAGCCACTTTTGTACCACAACTAAGAGAAATGGATGTGGATGATCCATATTCATCATCGTCTGAGGAAGATCTTAAAGATCTTGGACCAAGCGTACAAAGTTTTTCCTTACCAACATTCAGTGCTGCGTTGGACCGTGCCAGTGTATCCAATCGCTTTGGGGCTCTGCTCGCAACAACATTGCTAAAAGACTTGGACATTCCAGGCATAATTATTGATCAGCACAAAATCCAAAGGGAGCGAACTAAAGCTAGGGCGAAATCACTAAGAGACATAAAAAACAATGAAATACTAAAATGCATTTCTTTTGATGGAAAAAGGGAACGCACTTTGAAACAAGTTACTGTGAATGGCAAACCACGCAACGTTAAAATGATGGAGGAGCATATAACTCTGGTAAGCAAACCCAGCTCAAACTACATTGGTTACTTAACTCCCGTAGACGGAAGCGGTGCTGGTATCGCAAACGATATTGTCAATTACTTAAAAGCTGAAAAGTTTTCACTAGAGCACGTGGTCGCTGTAAATTGCGACGGAACCAGCACCAACACAGGCAAATTTAATGGAGCGATTTGTAACCTAGAACGACAATTGCAGCGCCCTTTGCAGTGGGTAATATGCCTCTTTCATTTTAACGAGTTGCCATTCACTGCGTTACTCAAAGAAATGTTAGGAAAAGCTAATGGGCCGCAAAACTGGCCAGGAATAATTGGGCATACATTACAGGGCTGCGAAGATGTGCCGGTAAATTGTATTCAATTATTTTTTTGTTTTTTTTTTTAACTGTTAATTTCAATAAAATATTAACTTTAGATTGCTCATAACTTTGATCCAATTGCGATGGGCTGTATGCCCACAAATATTGATGACTGGGTTTTGCGAGCTGATCAAAAATATCTTTATGATATGGTACGAGCAGTTGATGCTGGGGCGTGCGATGAACATTTGGCCAGCTTTAAACCTGGCCCGCTCAATCTTACACGCTGGTTGACAACAGCATCAAGAATTTTGCGGCTATATGTTACGAAGCCTGTGGCTTGCGAAAAGTTAAAGCAGCTAGCATTTTTTGTTATGAGGGTCTACGCACCATTTTGGTTTTTAATAAAAAGCCAACCAAAAGCCATTCATGGCAGCCGCCACTTGTTTAAATACATTGAGTGGACGCGCGAATTACCGGCAGATATGCAATTTATTGTACAACGCTCTGTTCAAATTAATGGATTTTTTGCTCACCCAGAAAATATTTTACTGGCAATGGTTACAGATGAGAGCAAGGCGACACGAAAGGAAGCCTACGATATTATTTTACAATCGCGTGCTCATGACACACAAGGAATTCGCCAATTTAATGTCCCCAAGATACAATTCAATTGTGATTCCTATAAAAATATGATAGATTGGAATGAATTAAGAGCTAATACAGAACTGCCATGCATCCAGTTCTATACTCAACAATACTTATTAGAACTACACGACTCCAATGAAATTGTAAAAATTCCTGGTAATGAAAAGTTTTTAAAATAATTGTTATGCTTTTCTTAACAAACAATTTTCAGAATTTCCATGTCATTCACAAAATACGGAACGTTTTGTACATGTGGTAAGCCAATCCTGCGTTTCGGTAATTGATAAGAACAGACCTGCACATATTGCAAACAAGATTCAATCGCGCAAGCGTTACTGTAAAGTTGAATCACGAAAAGATTTGGAATAAAAAAAAAATTATTTCTTTGATAAAACTCTAAATTGTTTTTTTTTATCTTTTAATTAGCGACTTAATAAATAACCACAAATTTTTTATCATATTGATAAAAAATGCATTTTTATAAAAGTGCTTATAAGGGTTAATTAACGACAGAAATGAAAAGCAGCATTCAGTACCTTTCCAATGATACCACGGAATGGTAAATCAGGCTATAAATGGGGAAGTTATATATATTTTTATAAAAACTGCATTAAAAAAAATTGAAAAAATCACTGCAAATAACTCAATAACTAAGTGTGTGGGCAGATTTAAAAAAAAAATAAAAAAACAAAACTATGTATTTCATCGATTTACACTATTTGTGACAATTTTTTTGACCGAAGGTAGTGTGGTATAAATAGTATTAATCAAAAACGCGATTTTTAGAGGTTATTTCAAACCATTCCAGCTCACGAACGGCTGAAGCTAGAGTTGCAATATTTTGGGAATCATCATAAAATAAACCAAAGTTTGTTTTCAGGAGGTGACCCGGACAACTTTTTTTTCCTCCATACAAGTTGAGGCGCCTTAATATACATATTAGAGTACCCATATGTGCCTTTTTCTGATTTTGTTCGTTCCCTGCCCATTTTCAGTTATATTGAGGCTAAAAAAGAAGATCTGCATAAAAAATTGGATTTCGGTAGTGGAAAAAATCCAGGCCCCCTGGGGTTAAAGGCCAAAAAACGGCTTAAAAATGGTACTTGGCTTATTTACTCTATATCTCTTAAAATAACAGTTTTACGCTCTTAAAATGCACAAAACATTTTTATGCACAATAAACAGATACACATTGAATGACCTTTCGTAGTGTTTTACGCAGTCAAAGCCACGATTTGTAAGTAGTATATTTTTTGAACGACCCTCGTAAATTTTTGGAAAGAGATATTTCTGAACGGTTAACACCATATCAAAGAGCATTAAATGAAGTTTAATTCACAGTTAGTTTTTTCTAAAGTATTGATTTTTGGAGGTATGAGAGCATTTCAAATTTTTTTCAAAGTATTTTTTAAAGCAAGTGACTATTCGGATGGATTGATACGCTAAAATATAGTATTTTCAGAAAAGTGAATACATTTAGCTTATATATTTGTAAAAATATATTACAAATCGTGACTTTGCGTAAAACACTACGAAAGGTCATTCCAAGGTCATTCCAAGGTCAAAGTTGGTTACGAAAAAATGTGTATCTGTTTATTGTGCATAAAAATGTTTGCATTTTAAGAGCGTAAAACTGTTATTTTAAGAGATATAGAGTAAATAAGCCAAGTACCATTTTTAAGCCGTTTTGGGCCTTTAACCCCAGGGGGCCTGGATTTTTTCCACTACCGAAGTCCAATTTTTTATGCAGGTCTTATTTTTTAGCCTCAATCTAACAGAAAATGGGCGGGGAGTGAACAAAATCAGAAAAAGGCACATTCCATATGTTTCCAAGTATATAATATGTCCAAGTATATAATCAGATATATGTTTGGATTGTTTATCTACAAATATTTTAGATAGGAATAAAGTAAACTAAAATTTCTAGTTAAACGTGGCTATACTTTACGTAGATATAATTAACCTTTATAAGTTTTATATCTAAGATTTACGTAAATTTTAGAAAAGAAAAAAACGAACCATTTCCCTTAAATTTACTCAAAGATTTAAACGTTGTGGATTTGGGTTTTCTATTTAATCAATATGGCTGCGTTTCCATGTGATCTTTTCCTATCCTCCAGTATGCCGTAGTACAAATTTTTTGATATAAGAGCGAGATCCATACATGTGGTTTAGTTTATAGCAAGTTTGACATGGTTTTACATTTGTGAAAACCATGGCTGAGTTATCCAATAAATTAATTTTATATTTAATTTGCTTTTTTGTGATCGCGAGATCATCGTGTGCATCATAAATACTCAGAAACTAATAACGATCCATCGCAAAAAGAAACCGCAATGCAACACGCCGATAAAGTGCTGATGTTCCAAAAGAAGTGAGCTTAAGTGTTAAGAAATTCTTGAAATATTTTATTAATTTTACAATTTTCTCCTTTTGCCTGCTTCATTATTTTAACAATGGTTTCCATGTACTCTGGAATAAGTTTTTGTTAATCTCTTGGTTTGTAGCCAAAATGTTCCGTTGGTGCTTTATTTTTATGGTGACCTGTTAAGACAATAGCGCAGCACACAAATTCTGAGGCAAACCCTTATGATAGGTAAGGTTTAACCATTCAGTTTTTGTTTGTAAATGCTAACGCGCTACAGAAACTATTTGATGTTTAACATTTAGACACATCAATCCAGCGGAGAGCCGTCCCGTCATCTTCTTTGCCTTTGGCGAAGGCTGGCAAAACTACCATTATGTTTTCTGGTCATCTTGTATGATGGATTCTTATGCGAAAACAATAAGACTAGTGGCCTATGGTCGGTGACCACTATAAATTTTCTTCCGTATAAATATGGTTTAAAAAAATTTACGCCTCTATAATTTCAAAACAATTTATTTTTATACATTGGGGCATTGTAATGACCCAATACTATTGTACCATTGTAATAACTCTTAATAAATATTATTTCTTCTTTTTATTTAATGATAATCTTGTTCATGATAAACTGCATTTATCAATTAAAACCTTTGTTTTTAACATTAAAGTGAAAAGTTAAATAGAAAACTGTTTAAGAATAATTTCAAATTAACAATAATTTCTTCAACTTTATGTTTTTGGGTTCATAATTGATTTACGTTTATTTAGATGAGCTTATTATGGTGGTGTTTTATTTTGGTAAAAATTTATTTAATAATATATCCCCATATAGTTTTTGGTTTTAATAGTTTGAAGTTTTTATTTTATATATTCAAAAAAAAAAAATTTTTTTTAATACAATTTTTTATCTTTGACTTTTTTTTGTGATTATAAATATTAAACATAATTAAACGTAAAGTATAAAAAATAAAACAAGTAAATATTTTAACAATTTGTGGACACTACTCCCCCTCCAATTGAACACTTAAATTAAAAGTAACTTTCTTTTTAAAAGAATTGTTTAAAGGAGTAGAATTGTGTATTTCTGTTTGTTGAATTAGTGTATGCTGGTTTGAGATGATCAATAGAGACAGATTTTATTGTGTTACCGTACTGAATTTGAAATGTTTTCTCGTGCTTAGAAATTACTTTAAAAGGTCCTTCAAACGGCTGTTGAAGTCCAGATAAACGAATAATTTTTACAAAAACATATTCACAAGTACTCAGCGATTTTGGAACATAACTTTTGTCATTATTATGATGAACAATGATTGAACGAATGTGGGAAAAATGTTCTCTTAATTTTTGAAGAGTATGATCCGTGGTCATATTATCATTATTTGGAACAACCAATTCCCCTGGTAACTTTAAAGTTTGACCGTAAACTAACTCTGCAGAAGAACAATTTAAATCTTCTTTTATTGAGGTTCGTAAGCCAAGAAGTATCCATGGTAAAAGTTCTGACCAATGTACGGAATCTTCTGAACATACAATAGACATCTTGAGTTGTCGATGAAAACGTTCTATCACCCCGTTTGACTGTGGATGAAATTACGAAGTGTGAGTTTTGTGTGCACCTAGTAATTTTGTTAATTCACTGAATAATTTTGATGTAAATTGAGTACCTTGATCGACAGTAATAGTAAGAGGAACACCAAAACGTGGAACATAATTTTGAACGAAAGTATTTGCTACAGTTTGTGCAAAGATATTTTTTAGATGGTATACTTCTGGCCAACGCGTATGTCTATCTATAATTGTTAACATATATCGAAAATCATTTGATATAGGTAGTGGTCCCACTAGATCCATATGAATATGTTCAAATCTGCCTGGTGGAATTTCGATTTTTTTGGATAGGTGTTTTTGTGTATACATTAATTTTGGATTTTTGACTGTTAATACAACTTAATGACCAATCGTTTATTTCTTTTCGCATGTTAGGCCAAAAGAATTTTGATTGTATTAATCGTCTAGTGGCTCGTACACCAGGATGAGATAATGAATGAATTTTGTCAAATATACTTTTTCGCATGGAAGTTGGAACGAAGGGTCGTGTAGAGTGACTAGAAATGTCACACCAAATTTTAATATTTAAAATAGGAATTGGGACTTCTTTTAAATTGCATTTAGAATTTGGAGATTTAATTAGAAGTTGTAGAGTCTCGTCTGTTTGTTGTTCTTTGTGTAGTGTTTGAAAATTTATATCTTGTGAAGATATCGTGTCAATTTCTGGAATGCGAGAAAGTGTGTCTGCAACTATGTTTTGTTTTCCAGAAATGTATCGTATGTTGTTTGTGAATTGAGCTACGTATTCTAAATGTCGTGTTTGTCGGGGTGATCTATCAGTTTTTGAATTTATAATAAATGTCAATGGTTTCTGATCAGTGTATATAATAAATTGTCTTCCTTCTAAAAAATGTCTAAAATGTTTGACAGCGCGGTAAATTCCTAAAAGTTCTCTATCAAAGGTTGAATACTTTATTTCTGTGGGACTAAGTTTTTGAGAAAAATATGCTAGAGGTTCCCAACTATCTCTTGTGGATTGTTGTAGAACAGCTCCAATAGCGACGTTTGATGCATCTACTACTAGAGATAATTTTGCATATTTATTGAAATGTGTGAGAAGATTATTTTTGGCAAAAAGAGATCGAACTTTCTCAAATGCAATTATTGATTTTTCAGTCCAAGTTAATTGTTTAGTTTTATATTTGGATGCAGATGTTAGCATTTCGTGCAGAGAACTTAGTTCTGCAGCTAACATCGGGAGGTAACGATGGTAATAATTAACCATTCCAATAAACTTTTGAAGTTTATTTATAGAAGTTGGCCTATCAAAATTTATAATTAAATTAACTCTATCTTTAGAGGGTTGTATTCCTTTAGAAGAAATTTCATAGCTAAGAAAATCTAGTGAAGGTACACCGAAAATACATTTTGAAGGTTTGATGTAAAGTCCATATTGTTGTAGTAGATTAAAAATAATTTTTAAATGTTCTAAATGTTGATTCTCATTCTCACTTGCAATTAAAATGTCATCCACGTATGTAGACACAAAATCTAAACCAAAAAATATTTCATTGATGAAACGTTGGAAGGTTTGAGCAGTATTTCTCAAACCAAATGGCATGCGTAAAAATTCAAACATTCTGAATGGAGTAGTTATTGCCGTTTTATAAACATCTTCTTCGGCCATTAGAATCTGGTGGTACGCACGAACAAGATCAATTTTCGAAAATACGGTTTTGTTTTTTAGTTCGATGCTTAGATCATGTATGTGCGGAAGAGGATAACGATCGGGTACGGTAATACAATTGAGCATTCTATAATCTCCACATGGTCGCCAATCATTTTGTTCTTTTTTAGGGACTAAATGAAGGGCAGATGCAATAGGAGAATTAGAAGGTCTGCAAATTTCGACTTTTACAAGGTATTCAAATTCCGTTTTAGCTATTTTCATTTTGATTGGATCTAAACGACGTGGTTTTGTATATGGAAAAATTCCTTTTGTTTCTATCCTATGAACCGTACTGTGCTTCACTGGTTTGGCATAGTCTGGTTCAGAGGTGAGAGCAGGAAATTCTTTAAGAAGGGTGGAAAATTTGTTTTCATGGAGAGGTAATTTAAGAGAATAAATATCGCAAAAGCCAGAAGTTCCATTTACTTTTAGTTTAGTAGTTAAATCGATTGTTTGTTTATTTTTTATATCAACTATGATTCCAAACTTTTCTAAAAAATTTGCTCCAATAATAGGAGTTGAAATATTAGCTAATAAAAATGGAAATTCGAAATCACGACGAAGACTTAAGTCAATTTTAAAGAGTTTTGAACCGAAAGTTTCTATTGATGAGCCATTAGCAGCTATTAAATTGATATCAGAATGACTTTTAATTGGTTTGAACTTTGAAGATGGTACAACTGAAACTGCCGCACCAGTATCTATTAAAAAATTTAAGTTATTGCATTTATCTAAAACAAAAAGGCGGCGTGCAGGTTTAATTTGAGTTCCATTATCTGCCACCGTCATAATGGAACTATTTAGTTTAAATTTTTTATTAACAAAAGCGCATGGTTTTATACATTTTATTGCATTTTTATTAAATTTTCTATGGTTCCAACAAATATTATCACGTGAATTTGAATATCGTCGTCTGGAGTTGCTTCTAAATTTTGAATTGTTCCGGTCGTGAGATCTTGATCTTGTTTTAAGTTCTGCTATGTCCAGTGTGATTTGATTTAAATTTTGACAAAGTGTTGTAGTAATTTGGACTAAGTTCTGCATACATTGTTCCATAGAATTTTGATTGATGCTCGAAATTGAAGTTGAATTTTGAAATTTATTGGTGACTTCATAAATTTTGTCTGCCAAGTTTATTCTTTCATCGACACTTTTATCACTACAAGACGTTAAATGAACTTGTAATTGTTGTGGTAATTTGCGTTGCCACAATTTATAAAGTAGTTCGCGACCGACAATTGATTCAGAACTGGCCAGGGTCTTCATGTCTCTGAAAAATTCGGAGGGCTTACGGTCACCTAATTGAGTGTTGGAAAAAAGTTCTTCCAATCTTTTCTCTTCGCTAAGAGAAAATCTTTCACACAATGCATTTTTAATGCATTGGTACTTGTGAATAGTTGGAGGTGGATTAATAATATCTAAAATTTTGGTAATAACATGTTGCGAAAGTGAAATAAGAATTAATTGGAATTTTAAATCATCATTTGTGATGTTGTGTAACTCGAATGTTGGCAATTTAATATGAGTTTGAGTAATAGTTGTATGAGGAATATGTGTGGTTTGATTTTGAAAAGTTGTGGTGTTGTTTTCCATTGTTGTGTTTGGATCTGGTGAGTGGTGCATTGGTGTTGATGTATTAGATGGAGGTGTTGGAGAAATGTTTGTGTTTTCTTCGGAAGCGGGAATGTTAAAATTAATTAATGGATTATTTCTAGTAAAAGATCTAGTTAATACCATTTAAAAAATTTTAATATAGTAAAGTTATTCAATTGGAGAGTTGTTTACAGTTGTAGGTTATTTAAAAATATTATAAAGTAGGAAAATTTAATCAGTAACAAACTAATTTATTGATTAAGAAGATTTGATTAATAAGTTATAAGTTTTAAAAGATTTTAAAGATTAGGAAAAAAATTAATTAAGTTTATTAATATTATTTAAGTTTAAATTTAAAAGTTAAATTGTTCATTAATTGTTAGTTAAGAGCAAAGTGCATAATAAAATTTAATATATGTGTAATATGCAATGATAATAATATTTGTAATAATAATAAAAATTGTAATAAGTAATTATTCATAAATAATATTATTTAAACTTATCTTGCAGTTTGTTGTTGATGTTAGGTTGTTCTTGTTTTGTAGTTGGTAGCGACTTGTGTGGTTGGTGTTTCCGTAGACAAACGGCGGTATTTGATGATGATGTTGGCCTGGGTGTGCGGGTTCACGTATTGTTGGGCCACAAAATTTGTTGTGTAAATTTTTTTGTGTGCCGACAGCGTTGTTATTTAGGCAGCGTTGAGGTTGTGACTACCTCAGTTAGTTAAATAGTTGTTAGTTGTTGGAAGTTACATTCGTTGGTGAAGCGTAATTGTTGGAATTGGAAGTGGTATTTTTATCCGTATGATAATTAGTTGATTGTTGATTAAAATCCAGGATTGAATGCAGGATCGCCAATTATGGTGGTGTTTTATTTTGGTAAAAATTTATTTAATAATATATCCACATATAGTTTTTGGTCTTTATAGTTTGAAGTTTTTATTTTATATATTTAAAAAAAAATTTTTAATACACTTTTTATCTTTGATTTTTTTTGTGATTATAAATAATAAACATAATTAAACGTAAAGTATAAAAAATAAAACAAGTAAATATTTTAACAATTTGTGGACACTACACTTATATTTATTATCTTTTGTGATATTATAAGTATTTTTAAAATATTGTATTTATAGAATGAAATGTAAAAAAAAAAATTTAACATATGTCAAACAGCTTTCATATGCGGTAATTAATTAAGTAGAAAATTTAAAAAAATATTAGTTTTCGATGATAAAAAAAATTTAAAGTAGTTGGTAATCCGCTGCTTTGTTTCAGAACCAAAAACTAAGAACAGCAATCAGAAATTTCATTAGACGCTACCGTATATTTTTTGACATGTTTAGTTGTTTAGATGTTTTGCTTTGTAGCGTAGCACATTAAAAAGGGATTTTTTTTAACGCTAATTGTGCGTATAGCAGCCTCACAAAACTCTTGACATATACTAGGGCTTCGCATTTAAACGAATGAGTTGACATCTTGTCCATCGAATGTGTTCGTTGAGCTCTCAATATATTTTTCGTAGCTGAAGATTGATTTAGCTGCTTCGCCGAAGAGCTTTTATATGGGCGTTGCATGAACATTATATACATAGTTTACTTTCGAGCCAATTCATGTTGATGGGAATTGTTTAAATTGCCGGATCTATCGCAGGTTTGATCTTGACAGGATAAATCTTGGAATCTTAACAGAAAAATATTAACATCTTCCCAGGAAACTTCAGGGTCTTCACATGATCGGTTTGGTCGCAGGATCGGTCACAGGATTTTAAAGGATCATGGTCTGCAGGATTAGTTTAGTTGCATGGAAATCCTCTTCGGCTAGTATCCACTTTCAAGATTCGCAGGATCAGTTTGGCAGGATCACTATGTGATGATGGTATCTATTTTATATAATTTTGTAGAATCGAGTAATTTCCGAAATAAATAGCAAACCTTTCAATGGCCAAAATGTTGTACTTGAGAGGGTAGAGCTTAGTGAGAACTCATTGCTTTTAAGTAAGAACTAATCTCAATTTTATTTTCAAAAATTACTGATATTTAAATAAAAAATACCAGTATTAACTAAGTTACAATTCTTACATCGTCTCTTGAACTCCTCCCCAATATTTAATTTTCAACATGTATGAAACATTGAAGTTCACGTTTCTTTCCGCGTTTGTTTCATATTTGTTTTTCCTTCGCTTCCTCATTAACTCATTGATTAACTTTCAAATTCTATGCTGCGCTTGCGAAACTAATTGGGTTAGCTGGCCAGTGAGCGCATTGTTTACATTTGAAGCATTAGCAATTAGGGCGGAGAGCCGGTGACCAAAACTGTCAAAACGAAGTTGACATTTCATACAAAATCTGCAACCAATGAGAATGCAATATGGAAGAAAAAATTGGCAAAAATACCAAAATGGCTGAGTTTGAAAGTTATGGTCACTAAGAAAGAGAGCACATTCAGCCCTAACACTACCTTGTCTAGTTCTGCCATGCGCTATACTATGGTAAAAATAGACAAGGTAGTGTTAGGGCGGAGAGCCGGTGACCGAAACTGTCAAAAAGCAGTTGACAACTCATACGTAATCTGCAACCAATGAGAATGCAATATGAAAGCAAAAATTGGCAAAACTTCCAAAATAGATGAGTTTGGCAGTTATGGTCTCTAAGAAAGAGAGCACATTCAGCCCTAACACTACCTTGTCTAGTTATACTATGCACTATACATATCTCATCTCTATTTGTAAACTGTTTATTTGAAAGAGCGACTTGTAGCTCGTTTCTGCAAATCATTCGAGAATAACTCGAATGAATGTGAGGTAAGTCATTCTCGAACCGTCGAACTTGTTCGGTCAAGCATTATAGCGCATTCTTTTCTGAAAATAATTCTGACCTCACGGAATGCAGAATTTTTTTTACTTTGAACTGAATTTACAGAATATTGACTTCTTTTGAGCTGAGTAAAGAACAGAACAAATAAAAAAAATTTAATTTTATATTGGCTGCACTGTTGTTTTGAATTCTGATGTTTTTACTATTGAAGTTATGCATAGTGCCGACTGCATGGAATTTCTCACAAATGCTCATCAATCAATTCAGTTTTATTCAAACTAATCACTTTAATCAAAAGTAGATTGGTTCAATTGATTTAATTGATTCAATTTCAGAAATTTTCAAAATTGCAACTTTTTGCATCCCACAATTGTAATAGCACAAAATATTAATGTCAAAATTATTTTATTTTGTTTTAGTGCTGTTATTATTAGAAAGCAGAATGCAGAACCGTCGAATTTCACAGATCAGACAATTCTACATTTGTTAAACTTTTGCGTCAACATTTTGGAGAAAAGAACACGATTTATTTTGTGGACAATTTTTTTTTTTTAGAAAAGAAAAATGTAGAATTTTTTCCAGAAATGAATGCGCTATTAGTGTTACTGTAATTTGAAAAACTCACCATCACTATTGTTTTAATAAAAAAGGAAATTAATTTACTTCACTCATTGCTTTGTCATGGGCACATTGGAAGATATTGAGCTCCAAGGATGAGGGAAGTGGGCACATGCTTACGTTCTCAATAGATAGGGAGTCACTTGAGAATATCAAGTCAAGGGGTTCAACTATCAGCTTCCGCTTTGGAATCATTCCGGTGTTGGGCACAAAATCGCCCCCAACGACCAAACCGTTCAAAGCAGCAGCATCCACAGCTGCAGCGCCCACAGCTGTAATGGCAACAGTGGTAACGTCCACAGAAGCCCCATCTGCGACTTCCAATAAAGGGAAAAACGCAACGCCACTAATACAACTAATTGGTGAAGTTGTTACAGAGAAGTTCGCCTCCGTCTTGGTCATCACCGCAACACCTTCAATCGGATATCAGGCAGAGGGCATGAACCTCGCTGCTCTCTCGATTGATAGTAAGAGCGAACCTCTAACAGAGGTAGGAGTAACGCTGCCCGAAGAAGAACGGGGCAACAGCCCGGTGCTATGATCAGCACGGTAACCAGCACGAGATGTGCCCAGGTGAACCTCCATCATGCAAAAGCTGCATCGGCAATTATTGCTCGGAGGTTCTCCACAGAACAACTGGGCTTCGTGCTGATCCAAGAACCCTGGTGCTATAGGGGAAAAGTCAGTGGCCTCTACTGCAAAGAGTGTCAGGTAACTTGGGACCAGAGAACAATCAATCCCAGAGCATGTATCCTAATGCAGAAAAATATTAATTATATTTGTCTTTCAGAATTTATGACGCGGGACCTATCAGTTATCGAGACTCACATCGAAACTGATGGCAAGCACCGCGCCATAGTGATCGCATCCACTTACTTTCCTGGGGACGATCTCAACATTCCCCCAGCGGAGATAAAAAGACTTGTGAAGCACTGCAGGAAAGAGCAACTTCCACTACTCATCGGCTGTGACGCCAACGCGCACCACACAATTTGGGGAAGCACCGACGTCAACATCAGAGGTGAGTACCTTTTAGAATTTCTTTTAAGTAGTAACCTAGACTTTTTCAATGTGGGGGTAACACTTACTTTTGTGACTAGGGCTAGAGAAAAGGTCTTAGATCTCACCATAGGAAGCCCAGATGTTGGGGATATGATTAGGGAATGGAGGGTATCAATGGAACCTTCAATGTCTGACCATAGAATAATAGATTTTAGATTTGGGGCAAAATTTCAAGAGATAGAACCCAAAAGAAATCCAAGAAATACCAGTTGGGACACATACGTTAAGACCCTGAAAGAAAACCTACAGAACGTAAAAGCTAGGAGTAGAATTAGTAACATCCTAGAACTTGAATGGTATGTAGAGCAGGTCAACAATGCAGTATATAATGCCTACGAATCTAGCTGTCCAACAGGGCACAAAGCAAGAACAAAACATACTCCTTGGTGGAGCGCCGAGCTGACCAGACTCCGGAAGAAGGTGCGATGCAGCTTTAATGCCGCAAAGTGCAACGGAGA
Source organism: Dichetophora obliterata (assembly GCA_963920525.1). Classification (NCBI taxonomy): domain Eukaryota; kingdom Metazoa; phylum Arthropoda; class Insecta; order Diptera; family Sciomyzidae; genus Dichetophora; species Dichetophora obliterata. The sequence goes on along the minus strand of OY986438.1, from coordinate 86,991,963 downwards.
ATGGCACAACTACACGGCGACTCTGACGGAGTATAACAAAGAAATCAGGAAAGCCAAAAGACAGAGCTTTAGAACTTTCTGTGAAGACATTTCTTCCACGCCAGCAGCAGCCAGGATACATAAAGCAATGGCTAAAGGCAGAGTGGAGTCAAGAATGTCACTTTTATTGCCAGACGGAAGCTATACGCTTATAGAAGATCAACGAGCCAGTCACTTTCGAGAAACTCATTTCCCGGGCAGCACACCAGTAACTGAGTATGAGACGGCAGACAGGCAAATTGCTCCAAATCAAGAAGAATGGAAACTCGCAACGAGCATTTGTACTAAGGCTCGTTTGGATTGGGCACTCAGATCCTTTCAACCATTCAAATCAGCAGGTGTAGACGGCATCTTTCCTGCACTTCTACAAAAGGGTGCAGAAACTATATTGCCCCACCTAGTCAAAATAACTAGAAGCAGCCATGCGCTGGGCTATATCCCAAGGAAATGGAGAAGGGCCATAGTCACCTTCATACCAAAAGTAGGGAAAACAGACTACACGCTACCAAAGTCGTTTAGACACATTAGCCTTACCTCATTTGTACTTAAAACAATGGAAAAGGTAATAGATAACTATATAAGAACTGAGATTCTGGAGAAGGCGCCAATGCACCCATGCCAACATGCGTATAGGGCAGATAGGTCTACAGAATCTGCCCTATACCAGCTGGCTAGTAACATCCAGTCGGCTCTCAAAAACAGAGAAATCGTACTATGTGCCTTTTTAGATATAGAAGGAGACTTTGATAATACTTCTCACGAGGCTGTGAAGAAGTCTTTACATAAAAAAGGAGTAAATGATATGGTCAGCAGATGGATATGCCAAATGCTTAGCACTAGAACTGCAGAAACAAAAGTGGATAACACCACTACAAGAATCAAAACAACAAAAGGCTGCCCACAAGGCGGAGTCCTTTCTCCACTGCTGTGGAGTCTTGTTGTGGACGAAATATTAACGATGCTAACCGAGAATGGCATAAAATGTCAGGGTTACGCAGACGACATCGTCTTAATAGCGAGAGGGAAGTTCGAGGATACACTCTGTAACCTGATACAGAGAGGACTGTCAGTAACAAAGGAGTGGTGCAACACAGTGGGATTAAGGATCAACCTAGCGAAAACCACCATAGTACCTTTTACTAACAAAAGAAGCCTGCCAAACCTCCGAGCAATGAGAATGGATGGCACTGAAATTCCCTTCAAAGGAGAAGTAAAGTCTCTGGGACTTACACTAGATTCAAAGCTTCTCTGGAGAAGACATGCAGAGGTAACTATAAACAAAGCAACGCACGCACTCATGGTATGTAGGAGCCTGGCGGGGAAAGCTAGGATTGTAACCCAACAATTCTCCGCTGGATGTATACCATGATTGTTGTGCACTCTGTTGTGCATTGCAAAAGAGGGGACAGGTTTAGGTAAAACTATCAGCAGTAGAGAGAAGGAGGATATTGCAAAGCACACTCCCTACATCGATCTACCAAGAGACGATATAGTAAAAGGTATAACTTCGAAAACATTTCGGAATTAAGCTTAGTACCAAGAAAGAGTGGGACAGCGAGATGATATCGCAAGTCAAGAAACCACACAGTATAGCATGATATACAGATGGGTCCAAGACATTGGAAGGTATAGGCGCAGGGGTGTACGGGCCAAGAACCAAGCACTCTGAACCTATGGGGTGTTACATGTCCCTGGGTATCGAACCTGACATGACTGCGCCGACTAGCTCATGTGTTACGGTCACTGTTCTTAACCAGTCATGTCAGGCCGAGGAGCAAACAATAACTTCCGTTCTGCACCAGAAGTGAAAATACCAAAAGATAAACCCTACTAAAGACAAAAAAAAGCATCTCATTTTGTTTTATTCGCAACACTGAATTTGATACTTGCAATGCGAATAAAAACTCCTAGCTCGTCACCACCAGATCAGTTCATACGCCTCAACCATCCATCACACACAAAACAGGAGAAGATGTTATCTCCCGGTACCCACCCATCCTTAGTTACCAGTTGTAGTATTATTCTCTCTCTTTTTTGTTGATAACCCCAAATACTCGACAGCCTAATTCGCTACTAATCGGATATTACCACCACATTACAATCACAGAAGCACCCCTGTCTCCAGGCCCCCACTTATAAAAATTAAGCAGACCATATTAATTTGGCTAATAACAATTCACATCTTTATTTATAAAAATTTTCTAATATTATCGTTTTTATTTCTTTTCAGCTTTGCAGTTATCTACTACTTTACAATATTTCAAGAAAAAATTTTTTCTTATCTTCTTTTCTTTTCAGCTAGCAGCTTAATTAATTTAATTAACATATGAATCACAAAATCAGTGCTTAAAAAAATCTAATATTTTTACAATTCTTATGCGTATTTCCTTTTCTTTTCAGATAATTAGTTAGACAATAACATATCGGATCCTGGATTATATTATTTTATACATTTTCTTACAGCTTATTTTATTATGTTTATTCAAAAAAAAAACTACTATACTCATTATTTTTCTAGTTTACAATTTTAATAATTTCTTTCTTCTCTTATCTTCTATCTCTTTTCAGATTCATCTCTATCTATCCAGACAATTCTACTATATCTTTAAGTTAAACTTAGTTTATATTTAAAAAAAACCTAATTGTAATTATTTAATACACCAGGCGAAAAATCTAAATCGTTATAATAAAAAAGATTTTTTTATACCAATGTAAAATTGCGAATTGCCTTAATTCACCATTTTGTTAAGAAATCACTTTAGGACCAAATGTTAATCAATATAAATTGTACATCAAATACCATATATATGTGTAAATTATGCAAACCAATTTTTAATACAAAAAAAAATTAATTAAAGTAAGAAAACAAACATGTGCAAAAAAAACAATTAACAACGCTTTTATATAATGGGGCAGTCAATGAATCTTCGGAATATGGTAAAATTTTGGGCTTTTTTTTCAATCTCACTTATCGGACAAATTTTTCTCTATATTTTTTCCGTTTTTTTATTGTTTTATTCCTACCTAAGGGAGCTCGCTTAGGACGAATTCAACTGTAGAACAGCGGTAACTAATACCCAGACACACGCAGAAAAATTAACACATCCCGAAGGACATTTTCTTACTACAAAAAAAATGTTATTTACACTCATTCATTGCCTCACACTTTACAAAGAAACTGATTTTTAAATACTACTTTACATTAATATTGAAACATATAATTTTCTTTACAGGCCTCTTTTCTATAATATATGTGTATATGCTTAATTGACAAAAATTCCTCTTTAATTTTTTTTTTCTCTTTCTAAGAGATTATTTTTGTTTTTATTTAAATTTTTTTTTATTTAGTGCAATATTTCAGTTATTCGATATGAAATTTTTAATTTTTCGGAATACAATTATTTTACTATTCGATATGCAATTTTTAATTTTTTGGACTACAATTATTTTAATTGGAATGCAATTATCTGAATTTTTCAGACTGCAATTATTTTCGTTTTGTTGGAACGTAAGTATTTTAAAATCTGCGGCCGGCAATATTTTTAAATTTTTTTTCCTTTGCAGGTGTTTTAGTTTTCAGATATGTAATATATGATTTTTTGAAGCATATTTCTCTTTATATTTTTTTACTTTTTTGGAAGAATTACTCTTAATTTGTTGGAACGCACGGGACTCTGAATATCAGCTAGAACATAAATTAAATTTAAAAGCACTTATCTTTTTTTTCTCGTTACATCCGCCAACTACCTTGTCTAGTTCTGCCATGCGCTATACTATGGTAAAAATAGACAAGGTAGTGTTAGGGCGGAGAGCCGGTGACCGAAACTGTCAAAAAGCAGTTGACAACTCATACGTAATCTGCAACCAATGAGAATGCAATATGAAAGCAAAAATTGGCAAAACTTCCAAAATAGATGAGTTTGGCAGTTATGGTCTCTAAGAAAGAGAGCACATTCAGCCCTAACACTACCTTGTCTAGTTATACTATGCACTATACATATCTCATCTCTATTTGTAAACTGTTTATTTGAAAGAGCGACTTGTAGCTCGTTTCTGCAAATCATTCGAGAATAACTCGAATGAATGTGAGGTAAGTCATTCTCGAACCGTCGAACTTGTTCGGTCAAGCATTATAGCGCATTCTTTTCTGAAAATAATTCTGACCTCACGGAATGCAGAATTTTTTTTACTTTGAACTGAATTTACAGAATATTGACTTCTTTTGAGCTGAGTAAAGAACAGAACAAATAAAAAAAATTTAATTTTATATTGGCTGCACTGTTGTTTTGAATTCTGATGTTTTTACTATTGAAGTTATGCATAGTGCCGACTGCATGGAATTTCTCACAAATGCTCATCAATCAATTCAGTTTTATTCAAACTAATCACTTTAATCAAAAGTAGATTGGTTCAATTGATTTAATTGATTCAATTTCAGAAATTTTCAAAATTGCAACTTTTTGCATCCCACAATTGTAATAGCACAAAATATTAATGTCAAAATTATTTTATTTTGTTTTAGTGCTGTTATTATTAGAAAGCAGAATGCAGAACCGTCGAATTTCACAGATCAGACAATTCTACATTTGTTAAACTTTTGCGTCAACATTTTGGAGAAAAGAACACGATTTATTTTGTGGACAATTTTTTTTTTTTAGAAAAGAAAAATGTAGAATTTTTTCCAGAAATGAATGCGCTATTAGTGTTACTGTAATTTGAAAAACTCACCATCACTATTGTTTTAATAAAAAAGGAAATTAATTTACTTCACTCATTGCTTTGTCATGGGCACATTGGAAGATATTGAGCTCCAAGGATGAGGGAAGTGGGCACATGCTTACGTTCTCAATAGATAGGGAGTCACTTGAGAATATCAAGTCAAGGGGTTCAACTATCAGCTTCCGCTTTGGAATCATTCCGGTGTTGGGCACAAAATCGCCCCCAACGACCAAACCGTTCAAAGCAGCAGCATCCACAGCTGCAGCGCCCACAGCTGTAATGGCAACAGTGGTAACGTCCACAGAAGCCCCATCTGCGACTTCCAATAAAGGGAAAAACGCAACGCCACTAATACAACTAATTGGTGAAGTTGTTACAGAGAAGTTCGCCTCCGTCTTGGTCATCACCGCAACACCTTCAATCGGATATCAGGCAGAGGGCATGAACCTCGCTGCTCTCTCGATTGATAGTAAGAGCGAACCTCTAACAGAGGTAGGAGTAACGCTGCCCGAAGAAGAACGGGGCAACAGCCCGGTGCTATGATCAGCACGGTAACCAGCACGAGATGTGCCCAGGTGAACCTCCATCATGCAAAAGCTGCATCGGCAATTATTGCTCGGAGGTTCTCCACAGAACAACTGGGCTTCGTGCTGATCCAAGAACCCTGGTGCTATAGGGGAAAAGTCAGTGGCCTCTACTGCAAAGAGTGTCAGGTAACTTGGGACCAGAGAACAATCAATCCCAGAGCATGTATCCTAATGCAGAAAAATATTAATTATATTTGTCTTTCAGAATTTATGACGCGGGACCTATCAGTTATCGAGACTCACATCGAAACTGATGGCAAGCACCGCGCCATAGTGATCGCATCCACTTACTTTCCTGGGGACGATCTCAACATTCCCCCAGCGGAGATAAAAAGACTTGTGAAGCACTGCAGGAAAGAGCAACTTCCACTACTCATCGGCTGTGACGCCAACGCGCACCACACAATTTGGGGAAGCACCGACGTCAACATCAGAGGTGAGTACCTTTTAGAATTTCTTTTAAGTAGTAACCTAGACTTTTTCAATGTGGGGGTAACACTTACTTTTGTGACTAGGGCTAGAGAAAAGGTCTTAGATCTCACCATAGGAAGCCCAGATGTTGGGGATATGATTAGGGAATGGAGGGTATCAATGGAACCTTCAATGTCTGACCATAGAATAATAGATTTTAGATTTGGGGCAAAATTTCAAGAGATAGAACCCAAAAGAAATCCAAGAAATACCAGTTGGGACACATACGTTAAGACCCTGAAAGAAAACCTACAGAACGTAAAAGCTAGGAGTAGAATTAGTAACATCCTAGAACTTGAATGGTATGTAGAGCAGGTCAACAATGCAGTATATAATGCCTACGAATCTAGCTGTCCAACAGGGCACAAAGCAAGAACAAAACATACTCCTTGGTGGAGCGCCGAGCTAACCAGACTCCGGAAGAAGGTGCGATGCAGCTTTAATGCCGCAAAGTGCAACGGAGAATGGCACAACTACACGGCGACTCTGACGGAGTATAACAAAGAAATCAGGAAAGCCAAAAGACAGAGCTTTAGAACTTTCTGTGAAGACATTTCTTCCACGCCAGCAGCAGCCAGGATACATAAAGCAATGGCTAAAGGCAGAGTGGAGTCAAGAATGTCACTTTTATTGCCAGACGGAAGCTATACGCTTATAGAAGATCAACGAGCCAGTCACTTTCGAGAAACTCATTTCCCGGGCAGCACACCAGTAACTGAGTATGAGACGGCAGACAGGCAAATTGCTCCAAATCAAGAAGAATGGAAACTCGCAACGAGCATTTGTACTAAGGCTCGTTTGGATTGGGCACTCAGATCCTTTCAACCATTCAAATCAGCAGGTGTAGACGGCATCTTTCCTGCACTTCTACAAAAGGGTGCAGAAACTATATTGCCCCACCTAGTCAAAATAACTAGAAGCAGCCATGCGCTGGGCTATATCCCAAGGAAATGGAGAAGGGCCATAGTCACCTTCATACCAAAAGTAGGGAAAACAGACTACACGCTACCAAAGTCGTTTAGACACATTAGCCTTACCTCATTTGTACTTAAAACAATGGAAAAGGTAATAGATAACTATATAAGAACTGAGATTCTGGAGAAGGCGCCAATGCACCCATGCCAACATGCGTATAGGGCAGATAGGTCTACAGAATCTGCCCTATACCAGCTGGCTAGTAACATCCAGTCGGCTCTCAAAAACAGAGAAATCGTACTATGTGCCTTTTTAGATATAGAAGGAGACTTTGATAATACTTCTCACGAGGCTGTGAAGAAGTCTTTACATAAAAAAGGAGTAAATGATATGGTCAGCAGATGGATATGCCAAATGCTTAGCACTAGAACTGCAGAAACAAAAGTGGATAACACCACTACAAGAATCAAAACAACAAAAGGCTGCCCACAAGGCGGAGTCCTTTCTCCACTGCTGTGGAGTCTTGTTGTGGACGAAATATTAACGATGCTAACCGAGAATGGCATAAAATGTCAGGGTTACGCAGACGACATCGTCTTAATAGCGAGAGGGAAGTTCGAGGATACACTCTGTAACCTGATACAGAGAGGACTGTCAGTAACAAAGGAGTGGTGCAACACAGTGGGATTAAGGATCAACCTAGCGAAAACCACCATAGTACCTTTTACTAACAAAAGAAGCCTGCCAAACCTCCGAGCAATGAGAATGGATGGCACTGAAATTCCCTTCAAAGGAGAAGTAAAGTCTCTGGGACTTACACTAGATTCAAAGCTTCTCTGGAGAAGACATGCAGAGGTAACTATAAACAAAGCAACGCACGCACTCATGGTATGTAGGAGCCTGGCGGGGAAAGCTAGGATTGTAACCCAACAATTCTCCGCTGGATGTATACCATGATTGTTGTGCACTCTGTTGTGCATTGCAAAAGAGGGGACAGGTTTAGGTAAAACTATCAGCAGTAGAGAGAAGGAGGATATTGCAAAGCACACTCCCTACATCGATCTACCAAGAGACGATATAGTAAAAGGTATAACTTCGAAAACATTTCGGAATTAAGCTTAGTACCAAGAAAGAGTGGGACAGCGAGATGATATCGCAAGTCAAGAAACCACACAGTATAGCATGATATACAGATGGGTCCAAGACATTGGAAGGTATAGGCGCAGGGGTGTACGGGCCAAGAACCAAGCACTCTGAACCTATGGGGTGTTACATGTCCCTGGGTATCGAACCTGACATGACTGCGCCGACTAGCTCATGTGTTACGGTCACTGTTCTTAACCAGTCATGTCAGGCCGAGGAGCAAACAATAACTTCCGTTCTGCACCAGAAGTGAAAATACCAAAAGATAAACCCTACTAAAGACAAAAAAAAGCATCTCATTTTGTTTTATTCGCAACACTGAATTTGATACTTGCAATGCGAATAAAAACTCCTAGCTCGTCACCACCAGATCAGTTCATACGCCTCAACCATCCATCACACACAAAACAGGAGAAGATGTTATCTCCCGGTACCCACCCATCCTTAGTTACCAGTTGTAGTATTATTCTCTCTCTTTTTTGTTGATAACCCCAAATACTCGACAGCCTAATTCGCTACTAATCGGATATTACCACCACATTACAATCACAGAAGCACCCCTGTCTCCAGGCCCCCACTTATAAAAATTAAGCAGACCATATTAATTTGGCTAATAACAATTCACATCTTTATTTATAAAAATTTTCTAATATTATCGTTTTTATTTCTTTTCAGCTTTGCAGTTATCTACTACTTTACAATATTTCAAGAAAAAATTTTTTCTTATCTTCTTTTCTTTTCAGCTAGCAGCTTAATTAATTTAATTAACATATGAATCACAAAATCAGTGCTTAAAAAAATCTAATATTTTTACAATTCTTATGCGTATTTCCTTTTCTTTTCAGATAATTAGTTAGACAATAACATATCGGATCCTGGATTATATTATTTTATACATTTTCTTACAGCTTATTTTATTATGTTTATTCAAAAAAAAAACTACTATACTCATTATTTTTCTAGTTTACAATTTTAATAATTTCTTTCTTCTCTTATCTTCTATCTCTTTTCAGATTCATCTCTATCTATCCAGACAATTCTACTATATCTTTAAGTTAAACTTAGTTTATATTTAAAAAAAACCTAATTGTAATTATTTAATACACCAGGCGAAAAATCTAAATCGTTATAATAAAAAAGATTTTTTTATACCAATGTAAAATTGCGAATTGCCTTAATTCACCATTTTGTTAAGAAATCACTTTAGGACCAAATGTTAATCAATATAAATTGTACATCAAATACCATATATATGTGTAAATTATGCAAACCAATTTTTAATACAAAAAAAAATTAATTAAAGTAAGAAAACAAACATGTGCAAAAAAAACAATTAACAACGCTTTTATATAATGGGGCAGTCAATGAATCTTCGGAATATGGTAAAATTTTGGGCTTTTTTTTCAATCTCACTTATCGGACAAATTTTTCTCTATATTTTTTCCGTTTTTTTATTGTTTTATTCCTACCTAAGGGAGCTCGCTTAGGACGAATTCAACTGTAGAACAGCGGTAACTAATACCCAGACACACGCAGAAAAATTAACACATCCCGAAGGACATTTTCTTACTACAAAAAAAATGTTATTTACACTCATTCATTGCCTCACACTTTACAAAGAAACTGATTTTTAAATACTACTTTACATTAATATTGAAACATATAATTTTCTTTACAGGCCTCTTTTCTATAATATATGTGTATATGCTTAATTGACAAAAATTCCTCTTTAATTTTTTTTTTCTCTTTCTAAGAGATTATTTTTGTTTTTATTTAAATTTTTTTTTATTTAGTGCAATATTTCAGTTATTCGATATGAAATTTTTAATTTTTCGGAATACAATTATTTTACTATTCGATATGCAATTTTTAATTTTTTGGACTACAATTATTTTAATTGGAATGCAATTATCTGAATTTTTCAGACTGCAATTATTTTCGTTTTGTTGGAACGTAAGTATTTTAAAATCTGCGGCCGGCAATATTTTTAAATTTTTTTTCCTTTGCAGGTGTTTTAGTTTTCAGATATGTAATATATGATTTTTTGAAGCATATTTCTCTTTATATTTTTTTACTTTTTTGGAAGAATTACTCTTAATTTGTTGGAACGCACGGGACTCTGAATATCAGCTAGAACATAAATTAAATTTAAAAGCACTTATCTTTTTTTTCTCGTTACATCCGCCGAGCACCGGATATCCGCTGTTGCTCACAAAATTTTCTGCTGCCGTGCACCAATTTCCCTTGGGCAATCGTCTTTGTATATATGATATATGATTTTTTGAAGCATATTTCTCTTTATATTTTTTTACTTTTTTGGAAGATTCTACTCTTAATTTGTTGGAACGCACGGGACTCTGAATATCAGCTAGAACATAAATTAAATTTAAAAGCACTTATCTTTTTTTCTCGTTACATCCGCCGAGCACCGGATATCCGCTGTTGCTCACAAAATTTTCTGCTGTCGTGCACCAATTTCCCTTGGGCAATCGTCTTTTCTATGGCCTCTCTCTCTCTCCGCTTTTATTCTAATTGCAAAAATCACTTTTAGCCTAATGCCACACAACACTTAAAAAAAAAAACTACTCACCAGGTCCCTTGCGTAGATGATTAAAAATTTTTCTTTTTGCTCTTCCAACAAAAAAGACACCATCTGGTGATACTGAATCTACCCTCTTTTCTTCCTAATTCCTGCCTTCACCAATCCTTGTTTGGGCTGCTTCCTTCTGCTTTCCGCTGTTGGAAACTTTTTTAAAAAAAATCAATTTTTTATTCTCCTCTAATTAATTTATCCTTTTTCTTTATTTCTTTTTTTTTTATTATTACCACTTTTACTCCTTTCGTCCTTTTTACTGGGCACGGTTCACTAAAAAAATTTTTAAACTTTAAAAAAATTTTCTGTTTAATTTCCCGACACTTTTTTAAGCAAACTTTCCTTGCGCTAGGCGGCTACGACTGCTGTTGGTCAACTGAAAATCGAGTCATCAGCTCAGCTTTTCGTTGGTCTACTAGTGGATTGCTTATTTAATTAACGCCACTTTTCGCACTACCACCAACTTCGGCTCCCGCCCTGGGGTCATTGCCTACATAATTTCCTACATTTCAATTTTTCGGTAACCTTCTAAACTGTTTTTGTTTCTAACCACTTGATCTGCATAGATTGGCACTAATTTGCAGTAATTGGGGTTGATGGCCTAATTTTCCATCTTACCCACCGTCAAGGCCATAAATTTTGACGTTTACAGCCTTTTTTTACTTGGCTCGCATACCAGGCGATCAGAAACTCATAGTTGGTGGTTATAATCTCAGTGCCATCACTAACACCCATCTTCCCGTTGCCTTACTTGGTACAACTCTTTTCTTATTTGTTTATTTTTTTGTTTGTTTATTCTCACAGTACTATCTAAACTTTTCGGAATGGTTTAAACTGTCCCCTTTTTCCGTGGATCTTAACTTTTTCCAACACCACTTATTTTTGTTCTCACTTTTGGCTACTCTTGTTTTTCAGCATCCGCATGTGCCTCCCATTTCTGTGGATCTCACTTTTAGCACGAACCTTATCTTTGCACCCTAGGTGAATCTGTTCTCACTCTCACTACTATGCTTTTCAAACTTTCATAATTTACTAGTGTGGACACCCCCCTCTCTTATAACCCTGCCCAAACTATTCCTTCAAAACTGTTCTTATCCAGCTATTCTCTAATGACCATAATTACCGCAAAGACTCGGTAGGTCTGAATGGGAGCGCAAATAGTGCAATATAGTGCAATGTAAAAATGGTGTCAACTGTCAAACGCGAAAAATAACCGAAACAAAATTTTCCATTACTCCAGAAAACATGTCGGAAAAACAATAAAATTAACAAAAACTAGTGACCGTTGGTGCAAATATCGTTTGTGATGTGTAACAATTATTATATATAATATGAAATTAAATTAAATTAAGTCAAAAACATAATACTTGACATGTTCGCAACTCAGTGCTCGACGTCAGAGGCGGATTTGTCGGGCCCCTCACGGACACTTTGTTTAATAGCCTTCGATTTATATGTTATTCTTTTATTTTTAGTGCTTAGTGACGCGAAAGCTTTTCTTTAATTTTGTTGATCCCAACTCTAACGAAAATATTGCTAAAACTGTGGCAGTGATACTCATTCATTTATTTTTTCAGATTTTGGCCCTTGGATTCACAGCAGTTGCCTTGCATATGCCGGTTCATGGCTGCATTCAGGGGGGCACTCACCTAAATGTGATCAGGTATGTGTCTTCCTTTATCCTTTAACTTGGCACGCAACAGGGAACAACACCCAGTATCTTCCAAGCAGAAATCCTAGCAATACAGCCGTGTTTACGATTCAATCTGGACAGGAAATACAAAGATCAGAATATAGTTGTGATGTCAGACAGCCAAGCAGCAATCTAAGCATTAGTATCCTGTGAGATATCATCGAAAATAACATGGGAATGCCTAACAAAACTCAACGAACTAGGCAAGAATAACACTGTTACTATACTTTGGGTCCCAGGACACAAAGGTAAACAGGGTAGAGAAGAAGCCGATGGTCTAGCGCGACAGGGTGCAGTCACAAAATTTATAGGGCCAGAACCATTCTGCGGATTGGGAACACATTCTATAAAAAAAGAACTAAGAAGGGAGGAGAGGTATAAACGTTCAAACCTCTGGAAAAGCCTCCCAAAGCTAAGACAATCCAAATTGCTCCTCAAAGATTTTAACACTCGGAGAGCAAAATTGTGCATAAGCTTAGGCAAACCGAATCTAAGGATTCTTACGGGGTTCCTTACAGGACACTGTAAACTCAAATACCACCTGATGAAATTGGGCATAGAAACCGATAGTAGCTGCCTTTTCTGTGAAGAAGCAGAGGAGACTCCAATACACCTACTCACAAACTGCGACGCCGTGGCTCGCAGACGTAAGCTAGCACTGGGAAACTATAAGCTGAGTCTAGAGCAGGTTTCATCCCTTGAACCTAAGAATATTCACAAATTCATTAGAGAAATAGCGCTGGATGGAATTCTGTAATCCGCAAACCCAGCGGAGCGTTGAGAAGGAGGTACAATAGATCTAATTTAGGTCGTAGTACGCATCTCCACCATATAACATTAACACTAACATTAGCAACACGTTCCTGATCTTGGGTACCCTTATTTACATCACTCGCTTGATTATTAATTTTGTTATTGCTCCTTCTATCTACGTTATTATTTTGTTTTGTTTTGCTCCTTGTGACAGCGAATATTTCTTCTTCGTTACTTGTGGGAATTAGTTTTTTCAACACGTTACTATCAATTTTTATGCGAGATAGCGCATCAGCGTTTGTATTGATTTTACCTTGTTTATAGACTATTTCAAAATCGTAATCAGATAAATCCAATCGTATTCTGGTCATCTTGGATGATGGGTTCTTATGCAAAAACAGTAAGACTAGTGGTCCATCATGGTCAGTGACCACTATAAATTTTCTACCATATAGAGTAGGCTTGTTTATGTCATGTTTTTGGAGTGACATGCTAGCATATGATATTGGAAGATCGTGTCCTATTTCTCCTTGTGAAAGTACAGCTCCTAATGCAAAATCAGATGCATCAGTAGTTAATATAAATGGTTTTTAAAAATTTAGGTATTGCAGAATTGGTGGGTCAACAAGTTTTTGTTTTAAACTGTTAAATGCTTTATCGCATTCCTCCGACCAAATGAAAGGTGTTCCTTTTTTTAGTAATGAATTTAAAGATTTTACAATGACTGCAAAATCCGGTATGAAACGTCTGTAATAGTTGCAAAAAGCCACGAATCTTCTTACATCATCTGAATTTTTTGGTGTTGGGTAGCTTAAGATTGCTTCACATTTAGCTGGATCTGTTTTGATACCTTTGTCCGTTATTAAATGACCTAGATATGTTACTTCCGATCTTAGAAATTGACATTTGCTAGCGTTAAGTTTCAAATTATATTTTTGCAAACGTTTAAAAACTTTTGTAAGATTTTGGTAATAGTGTTTTAATGAGCATCCAAAGACAATTATGTCATCAACATAAAGGAAGGCTTATGAATTTAAACCGCTCAGAGCTATTGTTAGCATTCTCTGAAAACTGTTTGAAGAGATTTTAAGTCCAAAAGGTAGACGTTTAAAGTGATAATGTCCATCTTATGTTGAAAATGCTGTTAATTGTCGTGAATTCTTGTCTAAAGGTATTTGATGGAAAGAGTTCGTCATGTCTAACGTTGAAAAATATTTAGCTCTTCCTAATGTCTCAAACGTCTTCTAATCTTGTCAGTGGAAATTTTTCATTAACTAATTTTTCGTTAAGTTTTCTAAAATCTACTACTAAACGCCATTTCTTTTTATCACCATTGCTTTTATTTGGTACTAATAGCAATGGTGCGTTATATGGGCTTACTGAGGGTTCAATTATGTCATTGTCTATTAAATTTTTAACTTGTTTGTTTATTTCCTCGTACTGTGAATGCGGTAATCTGTAGTTTTTATATAAACTGGTGTTGTCTGATAATTTTAATTTAAAATTGAAAAAATCCAGGCTAGAGTTCTAGGGGTTTGTGACAAAATCGAACATCCACCTCGTCGCGTCGTCATATCCGCAAACCGGATAACGAGGCACTTTCTGACTTATCGGGTCTGCATACCTATCTATGCTTCAGCTTAGCTCAGGAAAAATGCGCGTGGGGTTGCTTCGTCAGGAAGTCTTGGGATACGATCTGCACAAGTCGTATGTATGCAGACGGTAAAAGGAAGCGGACAAGGAAGGAAACACGGAGAATTTTAATTCAAATTCTGATGGGCGGGAAAAGGAAACGGAAATGTACCAGGAAAGTTGAAAGAGTCAACTTATGCTGGGCCGGAAAAAGGAAATGGATGGGCAAACCAAAAACGCGAACCGAACGGTCAACTATGCACCGAGATATATGAGGGAGGAAGGTGTCAATTCCTCTCATTGTCTCTACCGCCCTGCCTGTTAATGAACGGAAAAATTGTTTTCATTAACCCTTGAAATGCACCTAAGTGCAGCAGTCCACCATGTCCTTACCTTTCATTGGTCCAAAGAGTTTCACACAAATTAGTTGCTTATCATGTTACCCATATCAAGGGATTTATTTATATTGACAAAAATTCAAATACAAAAAAAATATACAAAATTGTTATCAAGTTAATCAAAGACGCCCTGAAGAAGCAGACAAACAATCTGCGAAACGTCGGCAAATTAAAAATTTAAATTTTTTAAAATGTATCTGTTTTTTAATAAATTTTTTCAAGAAACAATAAATTTTTCGGTTACTAAATAACGCCTTAAAAACTCAAACAACAAAATTGTTCAAGTTTTTAAGTTATATGAATGTTGTATAAACATTACATTTGCGTTTCATTATCAGTAGACAGCGGAATTATATGCAAAATTTATTTGAAGTCTGATTGAAGTCAAATTTTGAATTTGTATTGATTTTAAACTCATTAATGCATTTATTACTCCATATCTATGATATGCAAATTTTATGCAAAATATATGCATTATGTTAACTAGAAATCGCTAGTGGTCGAAATTCGACCTTTTCACTGTGACATTCGACCTTCACTGTGATATGAAATCGCTTTCGTTCTCAGATGACCGTGGAAGAAGGTTAAAAAATAATCTATTTCTATTTCCAGTTTGCCTCTCAGTGCTAACCAATGACTTTTCATACAGAAATACGTTGTACTAAGGAAATCTGAATTTTTTGACATATCGCAATAATTTTGATGTCATAATAACGGAACATTTTTTAATATTCTATCCGTGAAAAATATTACAAAAAAAGCTTTCGTATACCGTATAAAAGTCAACCAATTATACTTATATTATACAACTAGGGTGATCAGTGCGGTTTTCAGAAACCGGCTACTCGGTTTTTTTCACTCATAAAAACCGTCGGTTTTTTTTAAATCCCTGTTTTTCGAATATCGAATAATCCGGTTATTTTTTTGTCGAATCTCGGTTTTTTGGCGTTCGATATTTTTTATTTAATTTTATTCATAATTGTGTTAAATGTGTACTCGTACATGGGTTTTTTCCAGTGTTTCGGCCGAACAACCTAATTGTTAGTTTTATAAATCTGGCAACTATTACAAACATCTGTTTTTTCATGTTTTCCTTTCCATTCACATTCTTACAAATAAATTAATACATGCCAAACAGCAAAATTTAAAAGCAGAGCTCTATTTTTTTTTATTAAAGTTAAAATAGTGAATAAATTGTTTGACCTAACATTGAGCAGGTAAGTTTTTTGGTTTATAATGAAATATTGTGCTGTCTTACAACGGTGTTCAACTCGTTTGGATGTAGATGTCTTCTGTATGGAAATATTTTGATCGAGACGGAAAGGATAAAGCTAGATGCCGGCAATGTCCTAAGCAATTAGGTTGCAGGGGTTCCTCGACCTCTGCTCTACTGAACCATTTGAGGAGTGTACATAAAATTGACGCAACAACCAAAGCAGACCACAACGTAAATGAAGAGGCGGGTGGATCCGTTAAACCAGTTGAAAATGGTTCTATGCTTAAATACGTTTCTAGAAAAGAAACTATTGGTGAGATTTTTTCCCGCTGTGTTGCTGAGGATGGACTTTCTGTGCGTGCACTAAAAAAAATCTAGAGTGGTGCTGGCTTATTTACAATCAAAACAATTCAAGATGCCGGCTTCTGAGACTACAATATGGGAGAAAATATATGATTTATATCTATCCAAAAAAGATGAGTTAAAGAAAAAAATTGATTTACTTAAAGCAAAAAAACCAGCGCTTCTCTATTGTGGTCGATGAATGGTCGGATATATCTTACATAAAATACATAAATGTTACTGTGCGAACACTTGATCCCGAAAGCAAAACGTTTGAAGTTTTTAACC
Organism: Dichetophora obliterata; assembly: GCA_963920525.1. NCBI lineage: Eukaryota > Metazoa > Arthropoda > Insecta > Diptera > Sciomyzidae > Dichetophora > Dichetophora obliterata. The sequence continues at coordinate 86,975,174 of OY986438.1, read as the reverse complement.
TCGGTTTGGAGGAGATGAAATTAAAAGGCACATCTGTTAACGTGGAACAAGTCATCAAACGAAAGTTGGAAGAATTTGGCTTAGATATGCAGCATGACATAGTAGCATCGACCCATGATGGTGCAGCGGTCATGGCGAAATACGGCCGAAGTATTGATTCAGAGTCGCAGCTCTGCATAAATCACCTCATTCATCTCTGTGTTGTTGAGAGCTTTTACAAAAAGAACTGCAATGTGGTCAACAATAACGAAATTGGCAGTGAAGAGGATACTAACGACGATGAAGAATATGATAACGATAATGCTATAAATAATTATTTCGACTTTGTAGATGGATACATGACTCTAAATGATAATGGTAGCTCTATTATAAAATGTGTTAGAAAATGCGTTTCAATGTTTAATAAGTCGGCTGAAAAGCAAAAGAAATTAAAAATTTTTGTAAAAGACCAATTTAATAAGGAGCTTAAACTTATCCATGATGTTAAGCACCGCTGGAATTCTATGGCCAATATGGTTTCTCAATTTTTAAAATTGCACAAATGTGTGAATCATACTTTATTGGACTTAGGACTGACACCATTTAGTGAAAATGATATCGCAACTTTGTCTGTGCTTAGTGACACCCTTAAACCTTTGGAAATGTCTATACAAAAACTTTCTGCAAACTCTTCGACTTTAGCTGATGCTGAAGGTATTTTTAAATTTTTACTTAAACACTTTTCAACAATTCAAAACCAATTATCAGTTAATTTATATGAAATTCTAAAAAGACGTATATCAGAAAGACGTGTTCAAACACTGAATACTCTCATTTTGTATTTAAGTACGAGTAAACTCCCAATTAGTGACGCATTTCTAAAATATTCAAGTAAAAATGAAACAAAAGAGTTGGCATCCATTTTGTATTTACGATTATTTACTGAAGAACATGATTCGTTTACAGATTCAAATGACGAAATGATCGTTGATGCCACTGAAGATACTATAGAAACAGAACTAAATAATGCTATAAAAAACGTTCAAAATCCTAAAACTACCATTAAAAAATCTACCAAAAATTTTCTTTTGGAAGATGTTTTATGTATGGATAAGAGCGGCAAAAGGACTGAAAACCTTGACAGATTATTAAACGCCTTGTACACAATAAGTCCAACTAGTACATTGAGTGAAAGGGCATTTTCAATGTCAAGTTTCATAAAAACCAAAGAAAAAAATAGGTATACACCCAAGCACTTAAATTGTATCTTATTTCTTATGTTACTTTAGGGAAAACTAAAGATTAAATTATATATATTTATATATAATCAAGTATTTACAAATGAATTGTTATGTTTTGTTTGTCTTTGTTAAAATAACAAACTGATCTCAGTAATGTTTTCCATTGTAATTATAATTAAACTAAAAGTTTACTTTTTATAAGTATAATTGAATTGTTTTGTTATTTTTTAATAAAATTTTTTTGTCAAAAATTGTGTTTTAATTTGTTATTTGGTACACATTTGAAAACCGGATTATCCGGTTTTTTCTGAATTTCAAAAAAGGCACCCGGTTTTTTTTAAATGCCATTTTTCGAATAATTCGAAAACCGGTTTTCGCAAAAACCCGAATAATTGATCACCCTATATACAACCAATTGTACTTGTAGTTTTCGAGATAATGTCATAATTTTAAGGTGAAAATAGCGGGAATTTTTCAAATTTTACTGTTTGTAAATCCCAATATTAATTCGAATATGTTACTTAAAAAAATGCTTATTGTAGGGTTTCCGTAAGAGATAGCGAGAAATGTACATATCAGCAATGTCTACGATTTCCTCTTACACCGTTTTCTTCCATCTCTTATAGCTTAGCTTTTATTTAAGAAATTCTGTTTTGAGCGCTCATATATCAGGTCAAAGGTCAGAAAAAGTAGTCTGTGTACTTTTTCTCCCTACTCTTATTCATTTCAAAGAAAAATGATCCAAATCGACTGAGAAACACTGGAGAAAATGGTTTCGAACTGTTTTTCCTACGCCTATTTATACATAGATTATCTGTTCAAAATTATGTTATATAATTCATATTACAATGTATTATTAAAACGTCTTCCAAGTTGTCGATGGTGAAATTTTGACGCTTTTCAGAAAATATTATTTTGTATGCGAAGAAGCTTCTTTCCACATCACATTAAGTCAACAGTGCATACTTAAATTTAGGAACATATTCGCCAGCTATTTTCATATTTTCACATTTTTTTAAAGTCTATTTTTTCCTTTCTCCAATAAAAAAACATAAAACTAAATATTCTTTTAATTGTGGTTTCAGCTAAGTAGCCATAAAACCCTGCATCTTTTTGATGTTCAAATTTCTCGCGCTGTTCTTTCATTATTTTAAACATATCCAAGATAAAAAGTAAACTCTTAAAAACAAAGTGCTTTCAGCGGGCGACTATGACAAAAAATTTTTGTTAACAATTTAGACGGGCTAATTTTTTCGCACTCAGAAAATCAAAAATATTTGCAACACTTAAAATTTATACAAAAAAAAAAAAAACAATACAGTACATCATAAAACAGTACAATGTTCAAAAAAACAGTACTGTACTGGTTAAAAAAGCGCATCTGGTCTGTACCCTATCCTGTAGCCTCTGAAAGCATTCATCTTATGATAGAAGTTACGAACATACATTTGCGATTAAATGGACTTGCATAATATAATATGCAGTTTTAAATTTGCATATGCACTTAATATATGCATATGCATTTTGTATGCAATATGCAAATATGCAAAAATTGTGTTATTTTTTTCGAATACGTTATGTTTTGTTTTAAATTCGTATTACGTTTAGTTAGTTTCGTAATCTACCTTAGCCGGAATGAGCAGCGTATAAGAGTATAACCAGTACAACCTAAATTTCAGCATTTAAGTTTGGCATTAAATTTAGTCATTGTTTTGTGGTAAATAACAAAATCAGTTCTCGTTAACTTTTAGAATTTATTTTTTTAAATAAAGTTTACTTTAGTTCCTTTTAGTATTTAAGAACACCATTAATTGTAGTTCAATTTTTCCATTTACATATATTACTTTTAGAAAACTTTTAGCATTTCAGATGTAGCGTGGGTTTCGAACATTCCCTCCAACGTGAAGTTTGATCGATCCTGGAAGCTGGAAAATAAGGAAAATAAGTATAACAAATTGTATAAAAATATGAAATTAGAAAGAAAATAATGAAATTAGTAAAATCAAATATAAAATAACAGGTAGCCTGAAAATAGAGAAAAATGGGAAAATTAGTAAAGAAATTAGACAAAAACTTACCTGGAAGCATGACTTAATTATTTATTTATTAATAATTAAATCATGTCTGAAAGTAAAGAAAACAAGAAAATAATTTTAAAATATAATACTAAATAGGCCCTCTTTTTACTGACGTCCGTCCGTTGCTTTGCCTGAAAGGAAATAAAAAGATAGTTTTAAATGTAAATCCATTCAACAAGTTTAGAACACATAAACAAACCGACGTTCCGAGTCCCATCTTGTTCGTTTGAAGAAAGAGGTCATCGACCTTTGCTGTTCCACAATTGCAATTTGTTTCAACGAACTGAGCAAGCATTTCGACCCCTTTATGTTGTTGTTGTTGTATCTGAAAGTAGAACAATCAGCTTTATTAAAACAATAATTTGATTGCTTTTAAATTCATTAATAACATTAACAAATTATTATTATTATGCATCTTGAAGACTAGCTGAAAATAACAATTTTATTAGTTTATTAGCCAAGCAAAACAAATCGCGGCACAACAGAGTGCGAATGCTTGCACCGCGTTTTACAGGTTGTTGCTGCTGGCAGTTGAACACATTTTCTTTTGTGTACCCTTGGCGAACAGATTTCATGGCACTTACCTGTGTCCTGCAATGCCCATGCTGTTTTCTGCGCTATATTTTTGCAATTATTGAAATTTAATTAATAATTAAAGAAAATCAAAACAAATCCTGACCGAAGAAAATTTGCTATTTTTTTTTTGACAGCTGGTGGTATGTTCAACGCTTATGGACGTTCCGCAATTGGGAACTTTCATTTGCGGCGAATTAACAGTGAGCCTATTTACACAAACAACTAAGTAGAACAGGTTTGAACGTTACAGCAACAAAGCTCACGTAACGAAGAACACGATTGTTCCTATACAAGTTGGAGAGGGTGAGAAGGATACAAAAAGGCGTGGGTGGTGATGACCTACATAAAATCATGCGCGCCTGGTAGAAACGATCCCAAATTTTAGTTTAAATAGGGGATAAATGGGTGAAAATGATAATTTGGTTATTTTTAAATTTAAAGGAATACATAATACGTCCGTTATCAAGAATCGGTGGTGTGATCCAGGTCGAGTCAGACTTTGACCTCAGGATCCAGAAATAGGAAAATCTTAAATTGTGTCGTTGAACTTTGAGTCACGCGATTCCGAAAAATAAAACGGTATGTAGTTACTTGAAATTGACTTCAAAGAATAAGCTGCCGAAAGACCTAATCAGCAGAAACAAGTTTAATTAGATTTCGTCGGTGTGAGCTTAAAGTCGAGCGACTCAAAAATTTGTGTGTGCGCTAAATAAAAAAAAAAAATAACGAGAACGGAAGGAGCGCTTCAGGAAAAAGGATCCAGAAGGATAATTTATTTAAGACTGGTGAAATTTTGTGAAAAAAATAATATAAAAAAAAGTAAGAAATTTATGAGTGAACAAAGAAAAAACCAGAATTTTTATTAAGTTATTCTTCATAGGAAGAAAGTAATTAATAGCCCCGGTGAACAAACAGTTGAACACACTTATTTTCCAAGCTGCTGCGCCTAAATATGTTTCACGCTGGAAAAGGATACTAGGATATTGAGGTAAAGCAGAAGAGAGTTTAAAAATTTAAAAATTTCTAGAAACACAAAAGTAAGTCGTGTTTTATTTTGCCATATAGCTTTCTATGGTGGTGCCCACGACGTTCGTCAGTATTGCTCGAAGACCAAAGCCAAGAAAATATGCAAATCCTGAATGCTAGGAAGAAAAATATTCCGAAAATTTAGTTCTTGGGTCACCATCGCTCAATATCCGGTGAGTTTTTTTTATTTCAACCCGCAAATTTTCTTTTTAAATGAATGTCCGAGACCATAAAGAAACAAAGAAGAAAAGTGAAATCTAAAATAACAAAGTATTTGAAAAGTTTTGTACCTGCAAAAATAAAAAAAAATAAAAAAAGAAGGAGCAAGAAAAGTCATCATACCTAAAAAAAAGGAGAGTAAGAAAAGTAGTTATACCCAAAAAAAATGTATTAAACCTAAAAAGAAAAAGAAAAGTTAAAATACCTGTAAAGAAAGATTATAAACCTGCAAGGGAGAAAAGTTAAAATATCTATAAAGAAAAGATCATAAAAAAACCTACAAGGAAGAAAAGTTAAAATACCTGTAAAGAAAGATAATAAACCTGCAAGGGAGAAAAGTTAAAATATCTGTAAAGAAAAGATCATAAAAAACCTGCAAGGAAGAAAAGTTAAAAAAACCTGTAAAAAAAAAAGAAATGTTAAAAACCCATAATCTAAGAAATATTACAAATCATAAAAAGTAGAAATTTAAGAAATTTATATTAACAACAAATAACTTGCATCACGAAAAGGAAGAGGAGATTAAATTTATTTTAGGAAGTTTAAATTTATAATTGGAAAAATACTTGCCTTTGAATATTTTTATGTGCATTTTTCAATATTTATTCATTTATTCTTAATCTTCGTGTAATATTTATGTACTTACCGTTTATTTTCGTTCTGATTGTTCGGCCAAAACAACCAGATCAATAATCATAATCATAAATGTCCATTTCCGTTTCCGGAAAATATATTTTTGGTATTGCCCCTCTAGATTGATAATCATAGAGAGCTCTGTCGAGGTAGGAAAACCTAGCAAAAATTTTAAATCTGTTACTTTAAGTAAAGAGTGTTGTTAAGGCCCCGTTATCGTTAAAAAAAAAAACTAATATTAGCCTAGCTTAAATATTAACGTAATATTTAAGAAATAGGTTTAGATTATTATTTATGTAAATTGTTTTGATTTTCAACGTAATATATTTTTAAGTGTTTATTTTTATATATAAAAAAACAACTTCCTCGTTCAATCAGGATAGTGAATTTTCTTTGTCTTATTTATGAAATTAAATTTTGATTGATTAAATAAATTATTGTACTTAAGTGCTTTGAAAAGCCTAAAATAATTCATGTTTTCTTTTTGTTGATTGGTCACCTTAAAGTTTTTCTTGCAGCGAATTAACGAGACAAAATGAGTGGCTAAATTCACTACGATGGGTTGGTAGTGGCGCGGTATGGTGGAGTCGTGTGCATAATGTTCATAATGTAGGTGTAGGATGTAATGATTTTATGGTAGGTTTTCAAACGTAAGACTGTTTATCGACGTTTAAATCCTACCATAATAATTCAAGATCGTTTATTTTGTCTGTTAATTTTTGTTGTTTCATAACTTTATTTATTTCGTGATTAATATTTTTTTTTTGTTAACCGGCCGGAACCGGATGTGACGGGTCGTACCTCCCCTGAGTGCAACCAGAGCTACCGGAAGGTCACATTCGGTAAATAAAAAACAGGGCCGCTGCAACTTCTAGGCCCAAACACAAACTTCCAGCCAGGCCGTGTTACACAGAATACTATTCGTTCTATTTAAAAAAACTATAATTTTTTTTATTTACGTATAGAATCAATTTTTGTATATTGATAACATTTGTAAGTACCATTACTTTAAGTAAATTTATCGCATTAAATCGTGAAATTAATTCTAGTTAAACTTAACTATTTACGCATAGAACCAATTTTAATAAATTATAGCATTTAATGGAAATTAGTAGAATTAATCTTAGTGAATTCTAGCCTTTAATATTAAAATCAACTCTAGTCAAATTTACTATTAACTTGAAGAACCAATCTAAGCAAATTATAGCGTTTAACAATGAAATCAAATCTAGTCAAATTGAATATTTATTTGTAGAATTAATTTTAGTAAATCATAGCATTTATTGGTAAAATTAATTCTAGTTAAATTTACTATTTATTCGTTGAATAAAATTTTAGTAAATTATTGCATTCCATAGTAAAACTAATTATAGTTAAACTTTTCTATTTACGTATAGAATCAATTCTAGTAACGTATAGCATTAGTAAAATTATTTATAGTCAAATTTACTATTTATCTGTAAAATCAATTTTAGTCAATTATAGCATTTATTAGTAAGATTAATTCTAGTTAAATTTATTATTTATTTGCAGAACCAATTTTAGTAAATTATAGCATTTATTGGTAAAATTAACTCTAGTCAAATATACTATTTATTTTTAGAATTAATTTTAGTAAATTATAGCATTTAATAGTAAAATTAATTCTACTTAAATTTTTAGATTTACGTATAGAATCAATTCTAGTAGTCAAAGTCAAATTTACTATTTATTTGCAAAATCAATTTTAGTAAATTATAGCATTTAATTTTAGTAAAATTTACTGTTTATTTGCAAAATAAATTTTAGTAAATTACAGTATTTAATAGTAAAATTAATTCTAGCTAAATTTACTATTTACTAGTAGAATTAATCTTAGCAAAATATAGCATTAAATAGTAAAATTAATTTCAGTTATATTTGACTATTTATTTGCAGAATCAATTTTAGTAAATTATAGCCTTTAATAGTAAAATTAATTCTAGCCAAATTTACTATTTATAAGTAGAATTAATCTTAGCAAATTATAGCATATAATAGCAAAATTAATTCTAGTTAAATTTCACTTTTTATTTACAGAATCAATTTTAGTAAATTATAATCTTTACTGTAAGCTTAACTTGAACAAAGAAATCCTATTATGGTGATGTGTATTTATTTTCTTTTTGTTAAAATTTGTCTTTTGTTTTCTGTATGTTTTGTTTGTTTTCCTTGTTTTTTTTTTGGTTTTTTTTTTCCTTCTTAGGGTTTAGCTTGTCAGATTTAACATTGCATTTTTAACATATGTAAAAGATTTTAGGACCATGCCCTGCTTACCGGACTGTGCAGGTGGTGGTTACCTTGCTGGTGCCAAAGTCACTTGCCTTGGTTGATGGCTGCTGGTTAGCTACTGTGGCCGTGCTTAGGTGGTGTTGGCAGGCTCCTGGGTGTTGACGACGGTGGTGAGGACTGGTGGCCTTATTTGAGCGCTCCCCGTTGTGGCGCTAGAATGCTGGTTGCTCCTGTCCAGATGAGCGCTGGGGCAGATGGTGTGGGTAGTGGCCGCTGAGGTCGTTGTTGTGCTAGTGGCGCTTTAGTGGTGGCTGCGCTGGTTTTGGGCAGACGTTGCGACCGGTATTTGTTGTTGCTGCTTATGAAGATGATGTTGGCGCACCGTATTGATGCTTTGCACGAAGTTATCCAAAGCGTTTTCATCTATATACGGTGAAGTGCGGTTACTGACTGAGGACGTTTTCTTTATGAGAAGATCGATCATTCAGATTAATATGAACCTTTTGTTTTTTATTTGTTTGATTTTTCTGCCGGTCGGACCGACATGTTGGGCATGTGAACGCAAGTTGATCCGACTTTCTGCGTTCTTTCATTTCATTAAAAGCGTCAGCGGGTGAACAGCAACGAAGCGGAAAAAATATAATAGAAAATTAATAAAGAAAACGTTTTAAACATTTTATAATTGTTTATAATTAACAAAAATTTATATAAATTCTCTAAATATGGAAAATTACTGCTAAATCATAAGGTCATAAAAAAATTGTTCAGCCATTACGCCGATGTGTTCTATTTGAGAACCCGCAATGAAATTAAGTCGTCGGACATGTACGACGACATGTACGGTCGCACATGTACGGCGTACTTGTACGTTCGTCTGAAACTCCCTTTTCAAATGTGAGTAGGGCTGTTCACATTTCAAATCGTTTGTCAAAAGTGGTGTGTTGCGTGCGTCCTCTCAGACATAAATATATGGAAAAAATTAAGATTTTAAAATTTATTTTAATCAGGATATGGTGGCAACCATGAGTTATGAACACCTTTGTCAACAGTTTGAATAGCATAGAAGTAAGAGGTTTAACAGCTGTTCAATATTTTGCTTGAAGAAAAGCGAATAAGATAAAAATGGATGACGTCACGAATATGCTGACCGCTGTTCTAATATATATGATCTCCTGTTATTATAACTAGGGTCCTATTCTGTATTTCGATTCCGAATACTGAATCATGAGGAATTGCTTTTCGATTCGAATTTCAATTGGTACTTTGTAATACTTTCGAATCGGATGAATGTGCTGCCAAGTCACAGTTTCAATCTTCGGAAATTTTTTTTGCTGTGTTTTGGTTTAAACGTCAAAATATAAATTAATAACAAAATAAATAAAATTTGAATTTATTATTAAACAAAAGAAAATGGACTCCGTAGCGTTATGGATTGATGAAGATAATTGTGGTCAGGAAAGGACTGAGCGGAAAATCATTAGAGACAATTCCAACATAATGGAACTAAGTGATAAAAGGTTAGTGAGTTAGCAAAATAGTGATTTTATTTGGAGTTAATGGTTGATTTCCAGCTTCGTTCAAAATTTTAGACTGTCCAAAAGAGCATTTATGTATGTTTTACAAAGCATAAACGATCATCTTCTAGCGGGCAAACGGTCAACGGCAGTTCCAGCAATTATTAAATCAGAAGCTACCCTCAAATTTCTTGGTCAAGGCGGATACCAACACCAAATTGGTGAAGATCGTCACGCTGGGCTCGCTCAACAAACACTGTCCAGCTGCATTGCACAAGTTTGCAACGCCATGGAAAAAATACTTTGCCCAAAGCACATAAATTTCAGAATTACGGACGAAGAAATAAAGAAGCAAAACATCATTTTTTCGGGAAGTCGGGAATCCCAGGAGTTATTGGTATAATAGATGGGACGCATATCCAAATGATTAGACCTAGTAAAAGTGAACATTTATTTTTTAATAAAAAATTAAAGCACAGCATTAATGCTATGGTGGTATGTTTAAAGTTATGTTTTTTGATCTGTAAAACTATATGTTCTTAATCTTAAGATATGTGATCACAAATTGTATATACGTGCTTACAGGGAAGATACGGAGGTGCGTCGCATGACTCACATGTATTGAACCTTTCCCACGAGCAACATTCTCTAAAGCAGAAGTTTGAAGCAGGCGAAAACTCATCAAGGATTATTGGCAAGTTTGTAGTCGTTAAAGATAGATAAATATTTGTAATTAAAAATTCTTTCCGAATAGGTGATTCTGGTTATCCCCTTGAACCTTGGATCTTAACTCCATACCACAATGCTCCAGAAAATTCATCAGAATGCTATTTCAATCAACAGTTCTCAAAAGCAAGATCAACAATAGAGCGCGTGTTTGGAATTTTAAAAGGTAGATTTCGATGCCTTCTTGCTGCTAGAGAACTTCATTACGCACCGGAAAAAGTTGATAAAATTTTGAATGTACGTTGTGCGCTTCATAATATATGTTTAATCCATAAAATTCTGCCTCCTTCTGTTATAACCAAAGCTCCCACTGTTCACGCTGCTTATCAAAGATACCAATTTTGTCAGTATTGCTCAAAAGATAAGAGACCAAATAAAAAATAATTTGAAGTAGATGCATTAAATTTATTGTAAATTCATTTATTCAAATTTTTTAAAATAAAACGCCTTCAACGACTTAATTAACTTAAACAACCAAATTAGTCTTCAATGAAAAAGTAAATTAATATTTACATCTATATATATTTTTTTAATAAAAGTTATTTGCATTTGTTCTTGAAATGTTCTTAAGTTTCTTGCCTAAGTATTTCCTTTTTTAACTCGAGCTTAGCGGTTTTTAACTTGTATTTTTTCATATCATTTTTAACTTTGTAATTAAACTTTTCTCTTTCAAATTTAAGTTTATTTTCGCAAAGTTCGAAATGTTTTCTTTTATATTTGTATATTTGCTTTAAATTTTCATTTATTTCCTTCAGTATCTTGCAGCTATTGTTTTGATATTGAATTTGGTTGGTCACCTGCTTTTCAAGCAAACTCGGCTTTGTTTTTGAAGTAACTGGAACATGGGAGCAAGATGGAGCGTTATTATCGATGTTTTCTTGCGAGACTTGTATGTCTGCTTCATTTAAAATTGAGTTGTAAAGCATCTCTATATCATCTGTTTCGTCAGTTTCTACCGCAGTTGCAGACGTATGTGATGCTGTGCTTGAACGTTGGTAAACTTTTGATCCAAAATCGTTGATGCCACTCATTCCACTTACTGCCTCATCTATTTGCAGCAATTCAATGACTTGCTGTTCTAACGCCATGAAAGAGCAAAATTTGGGAGGGCCACCACCGGTTCCAGAAATGCTTGATTTATTTTTCCTTAATTTTGCTTTTATATATGTTTTGTGGTCTGCCCATACCTAAAACATTTATAGTTTTTATACACATATATACTTAGAAAATCTAATGACAGTTAAAATAAAATCCTTACTTTCTTCCAACCCGAAATATCACGTATTGGAGGTTCTGCGGCATTTAAATCGGCTGCAAGCCGTTTCCACAGATTCTCTGAAGCTCTCTTTGCATCCGCTGTTTTTATGTATCCTTTGGCCAAATCCGAATGACCACACATTAAATCTACTAAAATCTCAAATTGTCTTTGCTTTGTGTGGGCATTTTTGGTTGACTCCCTACGAAATATAAATATTTGTAGCTACCCAAATAATTGAATATTAACAGCAACTTACATTTTTCAAACACAGCGATTTTTTGTTAAATTTTGAGTGTCAACATTCCCAACTTCACTGTATAATACAGTAACATTTATAAAAATGCAAAATCTTAACATACTTTTTGTTTTTGATACCTAAACTTGCAAAGTATTGCATTTTAAAATATAAATAAAATCGTCCGCAAGCAAAATAGCTATCGAACAAAAATTGCTAATATCAAATAGAATTGACAGTTAAATTCGATATAGCAAGTACGAAAAATCCGATTGTTGATGTGAATTTGAAATTCAGAAATTGTATTCCTATTTTCGAATTACAGAGCACCAATTTATCGTTTCCGAATGAAATAAGATTCGAGTCGAAATACAAAGTAGGACCCCAGGTGATGAAGCTTAAGTGCGGCCCATATGTTAGCCAAATGAAAATGGCCAAAACGAAAATAGCCAGGAACTAAGATTTATATATGATAGGAGCCAGGAACTAGTAGGCAAATGTGTTTAAGTCGAATCTAAAATTTCTCTTACCCCCCCTATTATGAATTTTTAACCGATAGACGATAAACGCTCGCAAGCGTTTCGTAAAAATCAAGCTTTCGCATTATCGTTTTAATACGCCCGATAGATACATTTTACTGTGAATTCAAGAAAAAACAACTTAAACTCTTACTTCAAGATATCAAAAGTTCAAAAATAAAATATATAAATATGTTTCCGACGTTCCATTGAGTTCTTTGCCCAGCATAGATGCTGTGAAAGGAAAGCATTTGAGGGATGCTTCCATTTGGCGTTTTCTTCCATTGAAGTTGCAATACGCTCCTGTTGAGTTTTCGAGCTCACAACTCTTGGCCAGAAAAGATCGCATTGATTTTGCTCAAATCCTGTCCAAAAACTTATTTCTATCACTTTAATACTAACATATTTTGAAAAAAGATTAAAAATTCATATATAATTTCAGCTATCGTACAAGAATATTTAGCCGCTTGCAAGCGTATGAAATTGAACAGCTGATCCAATACGTATCGTTTTGTAATACCATTTGTTTCCGATAAACGATAAACGCTATCTGTCAGATTTAATACGACAAATGTAAGTTCGTAATACCGCATAACAGAATGCAAGCGTTTATCGTGTATCGTATGAATTCGTTATAGAGGCCTTAGATAGACAATGACCCCAAAGGTTCATATAGTTGCAGTTGTCTGAGTCTATAGAAAAAAAAACATAAAATACGACAAGCGGGCCAACGCAACATTTTTATCTGTTGCTAGACAATCAGTTGTCTACTAACCAAAGAAGCAGTCAGACTAAAGTAGTGTGAAAATGTTATTTTTAATGTTTGAATAAAAAAAAAAGAAAAAAAACCACCAAGGATATCACGGAAAGCTAGTGTGGACAAGATAGGAGGATTAAACTTAAAAACATTTCGAAGTGCAAGGGAATTTGGTAAATTTAATAGTTTCTTTTTATTAATTTTTATCGTGCATAAAAAAAAAAATATCTAGATATATATATATTTGATTAGACTTAATCGTATAACTGGATTCGGCAGTGAGATCAACATATTTGGGAAAAATTACATCAAGCATATAATTCCTTGGACAAAGCCATCAGAAACCAGATAAGTTAACATGAATTAAAAGTTAGAATTTTTGAAATTGCCATCCAAAGTCAAAGTTCCCTTGCATAAGTCGATCCATAGTTGGAAAATTAAAGTAAAGCTGTCAAGAAAATTTAAATAAAACTTAAAGAAAAGCTGAAAAGAAAATGAAAACTAAAATTTTATAGAACACCTGAAAAGAAAATTTAAATGAAACATTGAAGTAAGCCTGAAAAGAAAATTTAGCTGAAAAGTTAAAGAAAATCTGAAAAGAAAATTTAGTTAAAATTTTATAGAATACCTGAAAAGGAGACTTAAAGAAAACCTGAAAAGAAACTTTAGCTGACAAGTTAAAGAAAATCTGAAAAGAAAATTTAGTTAAAATTTTATAGAATACCTGAAAAGAAGATTTAAAGAAAACCTGAAAAGAACATTTAGCTGAAAAAATAAAGAAAATCTGAAAAGAAAATTTAGTTTAAATTTTACAGAAAATCTAAAAAGAAAATTTAGTTAAAATTTTATAGAATACCTGAACAGAAGATCTTAAGAAAACTGAAAAGAAAAATTAAAGATTTAATTAGTAAAGAAATCTAGCATCGAAATTTAGCATCGAAAAAAAATAACATTGAGAAATATTGGTAGTGAAGTGGGCTATAAAGAAGATATTTTTATTTCCGGTTAAGAAACATTGTTAGTTTTTTTTTTTTGTTAATAAATTTTTATTTAGTGAATCCATTATAAGAACTTTTAGAAGATTAAGTATAGTTATCGCTCATGAGGCTAACAGAAAAATGTATATGAATAAAAAGTTATTAATGAAAATTTAATGTAGGCCTTAAGTTTATTGACGGGGGTTCTGGGGGGAGGTTGAAATAAGAAAGCGACAATGACGTGAACAAAAAAAAGGATAAAAATGACCAAATCTTAACGTGTGTTAGGGGTAGCCGGAAATGATCTTTGGGTGCCACGGAAGGGTGGCACCCAACATCCGTCTTGTATATATTTTTGTGTTGGTTTATGGAAGTTAATCTTTGGTTATTGTTCAGCCTCGACCAGATGTGACTGGGTCGAATCTTTTAACCCCCCTGGCATCGCCGAACTGTTGAAGTCGGAAGCCACATCTGGTACGTCACGCAGGTTTCGCAACAATAATGGCACCCAATCATAAAATAAAAAAAATGGTTTTCAAGTGTTCTTAGAGCCTTAGGTCATAGAAGACACACTTAATACTGTATCTAAAAGACACTTTTCTTTTACGTGAAGCAGTAAAGAAACTGAAAGCGTATATAAAATTGAACAGCCAACGATAGCTTAATTCAATTATAAAATTTCAAGAATTATCTTTCTTTTCGAACTTGTAGGTGTATATATATATCACAACACAGTATGGCCTTTGAAAGATAAAAACATTTTGGTTTTTTTTATCTGAATTTGATCCAGTGGCCTGATTGCTGCGTGAGGATATCATGAATAACTGGATACAAATTTTGTAAAAAAAGATTTTACATATATTAAATATATAAATAAATTTATCCGAAGATTAATTAGTGTTGTAGAACAACTGTAAAAATAACATTGAGAGGCGTTAAAGCATTAAGATTTGGTCACAGCACGTACAGCGGATCTAAAAAAAAACAGAACCCTCACAATTTCGTTTCAAGTACCGAGTGAGAATCTTGAGTGAGAAAAGGCAAAACTAATTCAATCAAAGAAACGTAGAGTGCAGTTTGATTTCAATAAAAGCTTAAATTTTTCAAAAGGTATTGAAATGTTCATGCAGCATTCCCCGGTAAAAACATGTAGCGCATCTGAACGATCTGTAAAAGATCCGAAAGTCGTAATGTCTGATGAAAGCATGTCGGATACAGAAGCAAAAGAAAAAAATGAACAGGGGGTGATCCCTAAAGGGAGTAGTCCAACTGAGGAAAGAACAGGTTTCCCTCCCGATGTTTCGCAACCTCCACCAATAACTGAAAAAACTTATTAGAACTTAGGAACACAGAGTTTTTATATACAGAACAGAATAGAACGCGTTTAGATGGCTTACCTGATGATATTAATACAGCAATCAGTAGGGCGGTAGCACAATATCAGAAAAATACGAGTTCATCCTTAAAAGATGAAATATCTGAAAATATGAAAGGCATTTTGAAAGAAGGTCTTGTTTTGTTTATTTGTTTATTTTATTTAAATTTTCATTACAGGGAATAAATCCTTACGCTGAAGATTACTAGAATCTTATTTAAAGAGCATAAGTCACTAAACAGATATTATGAAACAGGTAAGCGATCTAATCAAACCTCTACAAGCGGCTCAAATTACTCTAGACTCCTCGAGAACAAGTGGTAGGACTTCCGTTGATAGTGAGAAGATTGATGCGAATGATGATGGTGCTAGAGGCATGCCACAGGTTGATTTTTCTGAAAAAAGTAAACATCTAAGCCACGAAAATTACCAGAATTCCAACAAAAATCATTACCATAATTCCAAATATGCTGTAGTGCACTTCAATCTAAACATTTCTATAACTCTAACTTAAACACATTTATTCCATGCAATTATTATTTATAAACATTTTACACATAAAGATCTAGTCTACAAACTATCATTTCTATAAATGTAGCCTAAGCACATTTATGTAGCAAACAAACAAAACAAACACATAACTATTGTTTACATTCTTACTCGCTTGCACTTTATGTTTACATAACTACACTACATAACTACACTAAAATGACTACATAAACTAATATTCTACTTAGTTACAATTATATTAAATAAGATATATATTTAATTTTGTATTTATTTTAAGTTAAAAAATACTGTTACTTGGCTTTATAAGCCGAAGAAAATCTTAAAATAAAATCACTTAAGTTTTGAGCTTTAAACTAATTGCTCCTTATTTCTATTCTAAAGCGCCTGAAGGCACCTTTGGGTGACGGCGCTAAGGAATCTTTTTTTTTTGTTAAACTGGCCAGTAGCGCTCTTAAGCGCTGGCAATAATAATATACGCGTATTATTATAATAACCGCGTATAACTTTTAATTCGCGTAAAACGCGTAAGCCGCGTATAAATAAAAGTCGCGCGTCCAACATTACATATGCATATGAGAGACCAAGGAATAGTCAATATCAGGCTGGGTCACAAGGGATTGCACCGACTCAGCAAA
Organism: Dichetophora obliterata; assembly: GCA_963920525.1. Classification (NCBI taxonomy): domain Eukaryota; kingdom Metazoa; phylum Arthropoda; class Insecta; order Diptera; family Sciomyzidae; genus Dichetophora; species Dichetophora obliterata. The sequence goes on along the minus strand of OY986438.1, from coordinate 86,958,667 downwards.
GTGGCCAGCGAGGCCAAAATTTGATTGAGGGGAACAGAGCTGTAAATAAAAATCGAAATTTAGGTGATGCACTTACAGGTGAAGTAGTGTATAATGAACAAGTTAGGGGCGACTCACAGAAACAACCATTTCGGTTGGGACCAACAGATAGCTTTGTTAGAAAAAATGTAGATAGCCAAACACGCCAAAACAGTGGGGATGATACGGTAGGCCGTATAGCAAATCCAGTACGCGTAGACAAGTGGGACGTGGTGTTCGATGGCAACCGTGGGTCCTTATCAATAAAAGACTTTAGTTTCAGGATTGAGTATTTGCAAGCACGTTACGCAGTACCGTGGCTGGAAGTGATGCGGGATTTCCATCGGTTAGTAAGCGGCGAAGCCAAAGAGTGGTTTTGATTATTTATCAAAACAAATGAAGTACAGGATTGGGAAGCGCTAAAGTTTGCTTTAATGAGGCAATATCAGTCCAATGGCAGTGACTTCGAGATAATGAGGGAGCTAGTAGAACGTAAATAGCTGTCAGGTGAGTCCATAAATTCATACTTCCATGCGATGCAGAAAATCCCCTCGCGCCTTAAGATCAACCTAAAAGAATATGAAATGATTAAAAAACTAAAACGTAACTTACGTGACAGCTTAGCACGAATAGTTTATCCGATGAATATTTACCAGGTAGAACAATTAAGAAGTGAGTGTCATGAGGCTGAAAGCAGCTTTCCGAGGCGGAATAGCCGATTGTTTCAGCAGCAGCCACCAATGTCACAACTACGATATCAACAGCAAAGTCATCAGGTCAGCGAGCTTGTACAGTATGAAAAAATGGATTCATACGATCATGAAAATGATCAGGATGAAGTGATTGACGTTGATGCCATACAAATGGGGTTCCCAAGGTTGGAGCAAAATCAAGGACGTTCATTGGAGTGTTGGAATTGCCGTAAACCTGGTCATCGTATATGGAATGTGGAGCTCCACGGACTATATTTTTATTTATTTATTTGTTCAATCAATTTAATTTCAAAAGCCTCTCAGGCCAAATCACAAAATTATGGTTGTATAAATTTATGTGCTAAATGAATAAAATTTCAAAACTTAAAATATAATATTATTATCTTACTTAAAACTAGTCCCAAAAACATAATAAGGCTACCCTTGGAAAACTATTTGTTTAATACATAAAAAAATTAAATCATTAAGTGGTTCACAGCGACCAAAAATCAAAATTAAAACAAGGCAAAAATCCACTCACATTACAAATTCATATTACCGTAATAATCTAGGAGCGTACGTTTAAAAAAATTTATAGAGGCAAATGATTTCAATGCAGTGGGCAGATCATTCCAACATCGAGCCACTCTAATATGAAAAGATCTTTCAAAAAGCGAGCAAGAGAAAGAGGGATAAATAATTTGAACATTTCTTGAAGAACGAGAAAAAACAAAACAATTAACCAAGTATGCCGGCAGTTGATTTTTTATCGTTTTAAAGAAATGCGTGAGTAACCTTATTTTAACAAAATTTAAAAAACTGCAATTAAGAAAAGTATTTTGTTACAAATGCGGGCTGGCTCAAACTATCACACCTAAATGCCCAAAATGTAATGCGGGAAATGGCAAGCGGATCGTGACCAGGTCGGGCGAGTCGCGAGCAACCCAGACGCCCTCACTACCAGAGACGTTGGAACAATGACAAACATAGAACAGATGCGTGTCGAACCTGAAAAAGAAACAGAAGTTAGAATTTTAAATAGTAATACAGAAAAAAATTTAATGAGAATACAAACGAAAAACCTCTTAGGAATCCGTTTAAAACCGTCAAAACATTTGAGGAAAGAATTAGAAACTATTATGAAGTTCGTAATCGTATTTTTAATAGTAACCAGTTAAAGGGCACGAAGAAAATATCTCACCGAATAAAAAAGTGAGAGATCAATTTAAAAAACGCAAGAGTATTCACAAACTAGTCACAGAATCAGATAGAAACGCGTTTAGAATAGACCCTTGAGTACTTGCAGAAGTGGAGATATGTGGAAAAAAATTAAAGGGACTGCTGGACACCGGAGCTTCGGTGAGTTTATTAGGACGAGGATTTTGTGAATTCTTAGATCAGATAGGTGAAGAACAATCAAGATATATTTCACAGGTGAAAACAGCAAGTGGCAGAGTGTACTGGGTGCGGGGAAAAGTAGTATTGCCTGTTTCGTATAATGGAAAAGAAAGTGAAATATTATTTAATCTTTGTCCTGATCTCGAAGTAGATTTCTGGCGCATATTTGAATTAGCTCCGAATTTTCGGTGTTGCCGAGATTGAAGTAGTAACGGCGGAAGATATCAAGAAAGTGAAATCAAATCAGACAGAACAGCACATATTAACGAGTGAGCAAAAGCAAATACTAGAAAGCACAATAAAAAAATTCAAAACGTATGAGTATCATGGTTTAGGACGTACAAACATGGAAAAACATACTATTCAACTTATAGAAGGAGCAGAGCCTGTAAAAGATAGGTATTATCCGGTTTAGCCGGCTGTACAAGAGCTATTATATGCCGAAGTAGATATTATGTTGGAACTGGGGGTCATCGAGACTAGTGAAAGTCCTTGGAGTCATCGAACATTTTTTGTCCGAAAACCCGGCAAAAATCGCTTGTGCCTAGATGCGCGCAAACTGAACGAGCGCACGATGAAAGATGCTTACCCCTTTCAAAATATAGAAGGCATACTCAGTAGGATAGACGATACAGTGTATATAAGCAGCGTCGACTTAAAATTTGCTTTCTGGCAAATACCGCTGGGTGAAAGAAGCAAGGGATATACTGCGTTTACCATACCGGGTAGGCCTCTGTATCAATTTGTCGTGATGTCGTTCGGTTTGTGCAACGCGGCACAACGGTTATGTCGGCTAATGGACAAAATAATTCCACAAAGGCTTAAAGAGAACGTGTTCACATATCTCGATGATCTTCTAGTCATATCTCAAGATTTCGAAACGCATATTGCACTTTAAGAAGATGTAGCGGACTGTTTAAAATAGGCTAATTTGACTATTGGTCTGAAAAAATCCAAATTTTGTTTCAAAGAATTTTCTAGGCTTTTTGATCGGTGGGGGCGTCTTGAAAACGGATCCAGAGAAAGTAGTTACTATCTCCAAAATTCCTATACCAAGAACAACTAGAGACGTACTCAAGTTCTTAGGAACTGCCGGATGGTATCGTCGGTTTATAAAAAACTTTGCTACAATAGCTGCTCCACTTAGTGATACACTAAAAAAGGGAGACAAATTTAAGATGACACCAGCTGCGATTAAAGCATTTAATGAACTCAAACAGGCATTAACAACAGCTCCACTCCTTGCGCATCCAGACTTCAGTAAGAAATTTTACGTTCAGTGTGACGCGTCAAAATGCGGCGTTGGTGCAGTACTATTTCAAACCGAAGAAATGGGAGATAGGCCTATTGCAATTTATTCACAAAAGCTGAAAATTACGCAGCAAAACTATAGTACCACCGAAAAAGAATGCCTGGCAGCGGTACTGGCAGTAAAGCGTTTTAGACCGTACATTGAGCTTATGCCATTCACACTAATTACTGATCACTCTAGCTTGAAGTGGCTCATGGGGCTGAGGGACCTGAGTGGACGTCTGGCTAGATAGTCGCTTCAGCTGCAAGCACATAATTTTGAAATAAAGTATCGAAAAGGGTCAGAGAATGTGGTTGCGGATGCACTGTCGCGGACATTTGAAGACTTGGCTGTAGACGATATAGATATTTTAGGATTCGAAACTGTCGAATACAGCTCTCCGGAATATCTTAAACTCATTGAAAGTATTGAGAACAATCAGGACAGGTTAACAGATTTAAAAGTTGAGGATGGAATAGTTTTTAAACGTGTAATATATGTCGGAGATGATTTAAATGAGAATTGTTGGAAAATGTGGATTCCAGAAGCTTTAGTTACAACAATAATATCCAAAGCATACGAGCCGCAAGCTGCATCGCACGGAGGTGTAGCTAAGACTCTTCACCGATTGGGACAAATGGCTGTTCATGTCAAAAACTTTGTTAGAGATTGTAAAACGTATAAAGAAACAAAATCGAGCAACTACGTCATGTATCCAAGCATTGGGTCTGAAGTAGTTACTAACAGACCATTTCAAAAGATCTATATAGATTTTCTGGTGAAAAATGTCCAAGATCAAAAATAGGAAACGAATATATATTTGTGGTAGTTGACCATTTCTCAAAGTTTGTATTTTTGAATGCCATGAAAGCTGCTACAGCCAGCAATATCATAAATTTTTTGGTGAATGAAGTATTTCATACGTTTGGAACTCCAGAAATAATTCACTCAGATAATGGTCAACAATTCACAGCAGAAGAGTTTCAAGGGTTAGTTCAAAAATATGGAATTAAACATATGAAAACAGCATATTATTCCCCCCAATCCAATGCTTCAGAACGCGCGAATCAATCCGTGCTTGCTGCGATTCGAGCGTATCTAAAGGATGATCACCGGGAATGGGATGTCAACTTGTCAGAAATAGAAAGTGCTCTGAGAACATCAGTTCACTCAGCTATTGGAGTAAGTCCCTACTTTGCAGTTTTTGGCCAAAATATATTCAATCATGATAATGAATATTCTTTAGCAAAGAAATTAGGGGCCTTAGAAGATGCGAATATTGAGAATATTACTAGGCAAGACAAAATGCAATTGGTCAGAGACAGTGTCAAAAATAATCTACATGAAACATATGAAAAGGGACCAAAGTTTTATAATAAAAGAGTCCGAGAGGTCAGCTTCAAGCCAGGTCAGGAAGTATTCTGACGGAATTTTGTTAAAAGTAATTTTAAACAAAATTTAAAAGCTAAGTTTTGTCATAAATTTTGTAAGTGCAGGGTGGTTCAAGCAAAAGGGAATAACATCTACGAACTGGAAACATTGCAAGGAGAACCTTTGGGAATGTTTCATACCAAAGGCATTAAGCAATAATAAGTGCAATATAGATTTAAGAATTAACTTTAACATTGAGAGTGCAATACTTACAGATTTTGGTTACATGTTTTGGTTTGTTTGCTTTTTTTTTAATTACTATGGGAAATGGATTAGGGATTTTATTTATTTATTTATTGTGAAATATTTTACAAATTAATTTATAAAATATTTTATGGTGCTGGGAGACTAGGGCCATGTTGCACCGATTTTAGATTAGACTTCGTGGAGCAGGTTTTGCTTATTTAGTGCACTTTTTATATTATCAAAGGCTTCTTTTTTGCTGCATTCGACAATAAATTCCAGTTGTTGGTTACATTTTGATAGAGGGCAATCCATTAAAATGTGCTGGATAGTCATAGTGGTAGCACAAATGCTGCATTGCATAGGCATTGTGTTTGTAAAAAGATGTTTTGTATTAAATAATGTTTTGCCTAGACGTATTCTAGCCAGCGTTATGCATTCTTCTCGCGTCAAGTTGATGTTACAATGAGGTCTTGATAATGCTGTATTGTGGGTTCAGTCGTGCCTCAAGTTTTTGAGTACCAAAAAAAGAATTCATAATAATTAAGCCCAGACAAGGCACTTCAAATATATGAGGGAGCAAGAGTGCTTCTTTCGCAGCAGCATCAGCTTCTTCGTTTCCGGGAATACCAATATGCCCAGGAATCCATATAATTTTAATTGGAAAAAAACATTCTATGTTATTGAAAACAAATTTAAATGAGTCGTTATTTTTATTGTTAAGAGCCCTTATAACACTCAAGCTATCGGAACATATAAGAGTTCTTTTCCTTTTCTGAGCTGCGTATTTAACTCCAAAACGTATCGTTGCAAGTTCTGCAGAGTTATGCAAGTATACCAGAGTTTACCGGTAAAAGAGCTTGTTTAATCTTTTCAATGCTATTCAGGTATTGTCTGCAAACGGCATATGATGTTGCAACTCCCTGGAATGAACCGTCAGTGTAGAGTACCATATCAGGCCCAAACTCAGAAAAAGATTCAGCAAATGATGTTCGATAAATCAAAGGATTTGTATTGTTTTTCGCGTACTGGCATAAAGAATTGTCAATGTTTATGTTATGGTGGAGTAAATTATGGGGTCTAGAAATTGGTTGTTCTGGTATAGGTAAATTATACGTAACCATAAGATTTAAAATATTTTTTACTGCACACATATCTCTTCCACTAAAACCTACTTCCAAGTATTCGTTTAAATTTTCCCAAAATGTTTCATGTAGACAATCACTTGTTGAAGTTAAGGATTTCGAAGCCAGCTTAATACTTCGAATGCTTTGTAATGTTCGGAAATCTTGGAAACGAGCTTCAATTCTAAAAGCATCTAAAGGTGTTGGTACAAGTACTCCAGTAGCTGTCCTAAAGCATTTATTAAGTACAACATTAATTTTTCTGATATTAGATGCATTGGTCCAACTGTAAATGGTAATACAGTGTTGAATTATACCCACAGATAAAGATCTGCAAATTCCAATTGCAGTTTCAATATGTGGGCCTTTTTTTCTAGAGCAAATCACTTTAAGTAGGTTGTTTATTTTACTTAATTTATTGACAATCATTGTTGTTTGCTCGTTCCATAATAAAGTTTTTGAGAAGGTCAGTCCCAGAATTCTTAACTTATTTTTGACTTGAACACTTTCCTCCCTTAATCTTACTGTAGAACATTTGCAGCTGTGTATTCGACAAATATGAAGTAGTTCAGCTTTTTTACGGGTATTGTAGCTCCTCTTTGAAGAGCCCATTGATACATTTTTTTGTCGAATGAATACATGCAACCGTGTCTGTTGAACCCGTGGCAATAGCCATAATATTATCTGCGTATACACCAATAAAATCGATACCATTTGAATTTTTCAATGATTTCAATAAAGAATTCGCGTACGCGTTGTATAAAAAAACTGACAACGGCGATCTTTGAGGTAAGCCATTATCGAGCGAAAGTTTTCGTGAAAAGTTGCCATCAACTCGAACTGTTATTTGCCAGTTAGTAAGAAAAGACAATATAACCTTTAGCATTTCCTTAGGAACCCCCCATTCATATAGTTCCTTAATGGCAAAACTTGATACCACTCGGTCAAAAGCTTTTTTGAGATCTTCAGATAGCACAATGCTTTGTTTTTTATTTCTTAAGTTCTCTTTAAGTTTTGTTTCCAATAAATGGCACAAAGTGTGAGCACCGTGATCAGGTAAAAATGCATGCTGTCCTTTCTGAAGCTTGTCTGCGGAACATTCTATAAGGCGTTTAGAAATAATTTTTTCCAAAATTTTGGATAACACGGAAAGCAGTGATATGGGTCTATATCCTTCCAATTAGTTAGGATTGTTACCTGGCTTTGGAATTGGTGATAAAATTCCATGTTTCTAGTCATGTGGATAAACAAGTGCTCAAAATGTCATTGTAAAGCTTACATACTCTCCCTTTAAGTTTGCTTGAAGCATTTTTTAGCATAGAGTATGTAATTTTTCGCCACTCGGACTAGTTCCTTTTGCGGTTTAAAGAATTAAATCTAACTCAGAAATTGTAACTTCTTGAATTATGTTAGTTAACGAAGGTATGACATCTGGTAGCGTGTCAATATTTAGTCCAATTTTGTCATTGATAATATTTATGTCAAATGAGCTATTAGCCCCAATCGCACACCAGAAATTTGCAAATTCGTCAGCTATCTCCCTACGATGAGAAATTACCCTACCTTGTTTAAAAATAGTAGGAAAATTGTCGACTCTTGTAGTTCTAATGCTGGCAACTTTTCTCCAAAGCATCCTTATGTTTATCATAGGATTAAGAGAGTTAAAAAAAATTGCCATGTATTTCGTTTTGCTGTTATGCATTCCCATTTTACTTTAGCGCTAATCATTCTATAATATAAGCAACTTGATGGAGTTCTCACCTTTTTAAAGTTTTTCCATGATTGATTTTTTTGGTTAATCAAATTTGCTATGTCTGAATTAAATCATATTGGACTGTTCCGATTTCTGGGTTTGCAAGTTCTTGGCATTGATTGGTTCGCAGATTTCCTAATAATTCTTTTAATTTGCGCTGCCTCTTTATTTATGTTATTAGATATAACGTAGTCTTCACAGAAATTAGTAGTATTGGAGCAGTAGCTGGTCCAATCTGCTTTTTTATCTAGAAATCTGGTTCCAAATTTTTTTTTGTTTCTAGCAACACGATTAGAAATAAAAATCGGAAAATCGTCACTCGCATCCGGCTGCGAAAGACAAGACCAGGCAAGAGTTGGAGCCAAGTCAACAGTTGCCATTGCAACATCGACTGCAGTTAGCGTACAATATTTCTGGTGCTTAAGAGAGTAGGTGATCCATCGTTTAGAATTGTTAGGCAACGGTCATCTGCGAAGTTTTCCCAGAGAGTACCACTTCTAGAGAATTGTAATCAAATATTTTTTGTTGAGTATTGTTTATGAAGTTAACTCTATGTACCGTTAGTTGGTTTCTTAGTTATTCTTAAATTTTCTGACATATTTCAAGTAGTATGAATCAATGTGGTTTAAATGCTGGACACGAATTTAGCACAGGTTAGAATTACTGTTCCATATCGTATTTTATTTTTGTTAATTTAACTTTAATAGTAAGATATACTAAATTTATTAAATTTCTATTTGAGTTCTAACAAAAAATTGCAGAAAGATATGACGAAAGGCTACTGATGTTCAGAGGCTCAGCGGCATTTGATTCGGCAAATGAAAAATGGTGGAAGCACAGTTTCAGAGATTGCTCTGCTTCTTAGATGTTCGTGAAAGTTATTATATATTGCATTACAACATGTAGAGCAGTATTAGAGCATTAAAAATGTGAAATAGCGACCAATAGCGCGAAAAACAATAGCAAGAGAGGGCCATTTGATTTATAGAGCTTCACTTAGTGATCCTTTTAAGACCTCAAATAAAATTTAAAATTAAATTTCATCAAAATATGGCATAAATGTATCCTCAAAAGGCATAAGAAGCGCTTGAATGAAAACAATTTCCGTAGGTTTATAGCCCAACAAACACCACATGTGTCGCAAAAAAATATTAAATGCAGTCTTGCGTTTGCAAAAGAATATTTAAAAAGTCGACGAATTTTTGGAAAAATGTGATTTGGAGGGATAAATCAAAGTTTTGCCGGTTCGCATCTGACAGCAAACAATATGTGTGGCGTCCTCAAAACATGCAACGCAATCCAAAGTACGCGCTCAAGGCGATTAAACAGGTTAGCTGAAATGTTATGGTATGGGCGGCGTTTTCTTTGCACGGAGTTTGTCCGATTGTTAAAATTTACCAAAAAATGGATCAGCACGCTTACAAAAAAGTACTATTCAATACCATGATACCGTTTCAAGAGGAGAATTTGCCACTTTAATGGCATTTTATGCATGATGATGATCCAAAGCACAGTGCTCACATAGTTAAGAGTTGCTTGGAAGACAAACATATTGATATTTTGAAGTGGCCATAGCAATCATCGGACTTAAACCCGATTGAGAATCTGTGGAGGGATGTCGAGCAGCAAATACTAACAGTAAAATCCAAAAATTTGCCACATTTGTTTAGGGAAATCCAAAGCATTCGGTATAGTATTCCAAAGTACCGTTGTGAGGCTTTGGTCAAAAGTTTACCAAGGATATGAGATGCAGTAATTAAGAACAAGGGATTTCCTACGAAATATTGAGTTTTATGCAATCAATTTTGATTATATTTTTCATCCTAGACATTTTTTCGCTCGTGTGCTAAATTCATGAGCAATTCAAGTCGAAATGCTTATTTTTAATTTTTATTTGATTTTAAGTCCTATAAGAAAAAATTTTGAAATAAAAAAATGTATATAAGAAATAAAGAAGACATAATATATACACTAAAAAAAAGTTAATTAAAAATGTACAACAAATAAATGGAAAATATAAGTATTCACTTTACTTTTTTAAGTGCGCTAAATTCGTGACCACCACTGTATGCGTTTCCTGAATGGCAATTACATCAGGTTTATGCTTGCTTACTAAGTTTTCAAGCGCAAATTTATTATTAATAAATCCCTGTATGTTCCACTGTAGAATTTTTATGTCTAATCCAAAATTCATAAAAATGTATCTTAATAAGTAAAAGGTAAATTTTTAATTTGCATAGTGTTTATGTAAATTTAATTTCTGTTGTTTGTGTTTTGGGATGCCTTGGTTTCTTTTAGTTTATTAGGTGTTATAATTACGTTCAAATTGGGAAATTTTTTATAAAGTTGTGAGCATGGTGTTAGTTCAATTTTGTTGTTATTATTTGGGCTACTTCTTGGTGGAGAGCGGCTTACTTCATGTATCATGCTTATCAATGTATCCATTTCATTGTTAATTGTGTCTTTTGTTGGTATATAATTTGTTGCTGTTTGTTTTATACTGTTACTTTCAGGTGTTGATTTTTGTAAGTTTTTCTGAGTTTCGTTTTTAGTTGTGTTATTGAGTGTTTTTTTATTGTTGGGTGATTTTATTAGTGTATTTTTTGTAGTTCTTTCGTAGAATTTGCTGTTATTGTGTTTTGTAGTTTGTTGTTGGTAGTTTGTTGTTTTGTATTTATTCTTGTATTCTTTGGCTTCGTTCCAGTTGGAGTTGGTGTGTTTTTTGTTTGTGAGGAGGCTAGTATAAATGTTGTTTGCGAAGTGTTTGGTGTTGTGGTTGTAGACGCATTTTTTAGAACTTCTGCCATTGTCGGTTTTGTTTGTTTTTTAAAAGGCTGAAGTTTATGAGCATCAGGGTTATCGTAAAAAACTCTCCACGCATCGCGTACAGTACACCTGTGGTCAATCTTAATTTTATTGACCGCTTTGTATTTTAGGAACGTTGGGCAAGATGGTTCGTACGAGGAATGCTCCCCAAATTACAATTAACGCAGAATTTTCTTGTGCAAGACTCGTGTGGAAGTTGTAAAGCGCATTCTTTGCATAGCTCAACGTTGCGACATCGGTTTTTTGTGTGGCTTAATTTTTGGCAATTAACACAACGCCTGGGATTAGGAATGTGCTCTTGAACATTTACTTTTTCCCAGCCCAATTTAAGACACTCCGGACGACGAATCAAATCAAACGTTATAATAGCAGCGCCAGTAGGAATTGGACTGCCATTATCGTTTTTAATAATTTTTCTGACGCTGATTACCTTTCGATCAGACAAGGATTCTACAAGCTCATCTTCAGAAATATCAATTATTTTCCTGGAAAAAATACGGCCTTGAATTGAGTTGAGGTGGGCATGGTTTGTTATTTTAACTGGAACACTGTCAACCAATGTTGCTTTTAAAAATTTATTTGCAGCTTTAAAGTCTTTGGTTTTTAGAAGTAAATCGCCTGAACGTAGTTCAGTCACTTCCGTATAGTCCCGTGAAATAAATTTGAGTCCCTTTTCGATTTGAAATACGTTATAAGATGCTATAGGACGGGTATCTTCATTTGAGTTACCTATGGCAGATATTACCAAGTAACGTGGTATATGGTCATCATTTTGCCTTATATTTGGGAGTGGAACGAAATCTTCGCATCGTAAATGTTTCTTCTTATTGCCTGTGAAGCGCGGATTATGATCAGGATCAGGATCCAAGATACTGAACCTGTTGTTAAAGGGGGGTTCAACCCCGTTCATTTTGAGTATTTTAACACTCCGATTTATACATAAATGCTTCCAATTTACTCTAGCAAAAATTTAGTCTTTTTTATTTCGGTTAAAAAAAGAAGAAAAAATAAAAACTAGTTATTATAACTGCTTGAGAAAAGCAACGGGAGATCACCACAGAAAAACAAAATTGTGTTTTTGTGAGAGAAAAAGTGAGAGAAACCGTGGCTTACGCGGCGATTGCCTGAGCAAGACTGATTAAGGACTTTATTTTGATTATCTAGTCATTTTAAAGAAATTTAAAACAGATTTTTTTTTATCTGTATTTACACATATTTAATTATGACCAAAAAGAAAAAATTCTTAAAATCCTTTAAAGCAAAACAAAAACCCTCAATTTAATGGAAAATGAAAAAAAAATATATATAGTAATAATTCGCGATGCACAAACGGATATTGGCCGAGAGTTGTATATATTGGAAAATCTTGCATCGTTATTGCACTTATTAACGTTAAGTCCAAAGGTAGTTTTGATTTTTACAGAGATGTTTTCTATAGTTGGTGGTATTATCAATACGAAAACGGTTTACAATCAAAGGTTTTGTTATAATACTTAAATTTAACACGAAAACCACTGCTTAAAATTACCGCGAAAAATACAAGAACTTTAACCCTCTTAGATCACAGTTCTTTATCTTGGTACATTTTAAAAGAATTTAAAAGACGAGAAAAATTGTTATTAAAAATCGCCGCGATTCGTCTGCGGCGCTTTCTTTATCCACCATTTATTTAACAGTTCCTAAATATTTAAAAAATTCTTATAAAAATAATATTTTATGGCTTTTATAACTTACTCTGTACATGTCTTAAAAATTTCTCAAAACTTAATCGTTCATGTAACTATTTAACTTACTTCGTAAATCTCTTAAACCACTTGAGATGCGACTTTTTTTTTTTTGCATATTTGTATTAAGGGGCTCTAAATACACAATTTTACCTGTCTAATGCATTCTTAGAACTTCCCTTATGCCTGAAAAGTAAAGATTTTTGTATATGGAAAAATACACTTTTTTCAAACTTTCACGAGTTTTATCTCCTAAACCACTTGAGACCGACCTTTTTTCTGCAGATTTGGATTAAGGGGCTCTAAATACACATTTTGAAAAAAACAAAATAAAAAAAGGACCGTGGGCTGTAAAGTGCAATTATTCCCATTTTTTTTCCTTGAATTCCATATATCTTTACATTAACTGGTTCGCAGTAATACAATCGAATGAATATTTTCTGAAAGTAACAGAACTAAACAGCATATTTTTAGGGTAGCTACGAGGTACTTATCTGAAACAGAAAATGCGGTTATTTTTTTATATATATAGAACCACTCAGCCTTTATCTTTGCATTACCAGACCATGCAAAGAGAAAGTGTTGTTGCGTGCGTCCTCTCAGACATAAAAATATGGAAAAAATTAAGATTTTAAAATTTATTGTAATCAGGATATGGTGGCAGCCATGAGTTATGACAACCTTTGTCAACGGTTTGAATAGCATAAAAGTAAGAGATTAAGCAGCTGTTCAATAGTTTGCTTGAAAAAAAGCAAATAAGATAAAAATGGATGACGTTCCCTTGCACAAGTCGATCCATAGTTGGAAAATTAAAGTAAAGCTGTCAAGAAAATTTAAATAAAACTTAAAGAAAAGCTGAAAAGAAAATGAAAACTAAAATTTTATAGAACACCTGAAAAGAAAATTTAAATGAAACATTGAAGAAAGCCTGAAAAGAAAATTTATCTGAAAAGTTAAAGAAAATCTGAAAAATCTGAAAAGAAAATCTGAAAAGAAAATTTAGTTAAAATTTTATAGAAAATCTGAAAAGAAAATCGTTTGACCAAAAAAGTGTCCAGACTCATCAAATTTTTCGTCAAATTTAATTTTATCTTGAACACCGAAGTGAGCACATCGCAATGACGGAACATTTTTAATACCTCTTGTTATTAAAATCGTATTGGAAGAAGAAATTATTTTATAAATTATTATAAATTTATTGCAACAGTTATTAATTATAACTTTGTTATTATTTTCTTCCGCTCCCTCTTTTGCAACGATGTGCACAGGTTGAAAACTTTTTTGAACTGACAAAATCGTGCTACACAATTTGACGAGTGTTCACACTGACCAAATCTTTCGTCAAATCTGCAGAAAAATCAAAAAATTTTGATTTTCATCAAACGATTTGACTAACGATTTGATGAGTGTTCACACTAGTTCGAGTGTTTAGTCACAGTATTAAAAAAATAAATTTTAAGAAGTATACTTACCACAGTTCTTCATCACAAACTTTTTAAAATTATTTTAGTTGAAATAAATACAATTGCTATCAAATACATATTATGCAGTTTATTTTTATGTAGATATTCTTTATTTAAATAAATGTATGTAAACAACTACTTACTATATGCATCTACTTCGTGTAGTATTAATTATTAAATGTAAATTCAGAAAAAATATATTGAATAACTACATATGTATATAAAAATAAATAAAAATACATATATATGAAGTAAATACACATTGTTTAGTAAATTTTACTACAGTATTTTTTTGAGTGTACAGACATCAAAGTGAGTCTTGGAGGCTGTTCAGACTTGCCTCAAATAAGGCGACTCACTTGCCTCATTTTGACGTATACTGGCAAAGGGAAAAGCGGGAAGGTGACATGTTACGTGAGGCAAGAATTTTAAAATTATTAAAAATTTTGCGACTCATTTTGACGTACGTCAGAGTGAAGTTTGTTATGTTGAAATTTTTACTCTTTTTAGTTTGTTCTGGAGCGAATTATTTTCGTTTATTCATTGTTGTTCGCAAATTAATATTTTTTAAATTGTAAAAACTTGAGCATTTAATAATTCAAAAGAAAACAAACGAAAAAAACAATAAACGCCAAAATGATGCAGCCTCAAAGTGAGGCAATAGTTTGTGTATGAACACCTGATAGCTAACTTATGTCAAAATGAGGCAAGTAAGTTGCCTCATTAGAGGCAAGTCTGAACAGCCTCCAACAGACTCACTGAAGCTAGAGAGGCTAGGGTCTTTGAGTAAATTTTTTGACAGCTTATGATTTCCATAAAAACTGTCAACACTACCTGGGTAATTCCAAAGAAGTAAAATATAAGGAAGTGGTGTAATAGCAGAAAAGTGTGGTATTTTTTATATTGGTATTGGTTCACACAAATACAGAAACAATCATAAACTGTGAAACCTAAACAAAGAAGTAAAATATAAGGAAATGGTGTTGCTTACACATACACTGTACGTGAACTGTCGCACCATTCGTAAATTGTGCGAGCGAGAAAGAGTGTGTTTTTTGACAGTTTTGAGAACCCTGGCATCTGATTAGAAGTCTCCTCAGCAAAATATTCGAAAATAATTTAATTAAAAGCATTTTTCACTGCTAAAAAAGTTCCAATTTAAAAAAAAACAACCACAAAAATAATTGCAACATGAGTTGTGCGGTTAAAAACTGTAAAAGTTCCCGAAAACTAAAGAACAGTGCGATTTCATTCCACAGGTAAATATGCCCACATAGTTTGGATTTCTTACACAGTAGTGCTTTATTTATTTACTAGCAATATTTTTTAAACTTATTTGTGTTCGAAATTTATATATTTCTTATTAGAAATGCTTTAAAACTGCAAATTAGACCACGGGTATTTCGCGCCATTTTGATCAAACCACATCTGTCAAAAAAGAAACACTGCTTCAGGGGCGCAGTGATTTTTCACTGTTGAATACATTTTTGGGGCGCTCTTGTTTTCAGCATAGTTAATGAGATTTAATAAATTTTTTTGATATAATTTTACTTTTTCTTATTTTTATTAAATGTATTTGGGTCTCTAAACCTAAATCTGAAAACAAAAATTGTCGCACTCGTTTGGTTTAGGAAATAAATTGGTTTAGTTTGAAAATTCAGTGCAAATTTTAAATGTTGTTGAAGCTATTTTAATTTACACTGAACTTTCAAACGAGAACGACAATTTTTGTTTTTATATTTAGGTTAAGGAGGCCTTAGTACATTTAATAAAAATAAGAAAATTAATATTCGTGTCCGGACCCTGAAGTAAAATGATGCCATTTTTCAGATTTCCGCACATTCCGCAAATTAAAATATTATGGATTCGCTCTTTAGGGTTGGAACCCAATGATATAAATGAAGGATCGCGTGTTTGCTCTAAACATTTTTATGAATATGATTTCATCGGCAATTCATGTTCTAGCCACAGACTATTTCCATCAGCGGTACCTTACATTGATCCTGTCGGTAGTAAAATGTGAGTATTTATTTTTTTATTATTTCAAATCAATAAACATTATATAACTACATAGAGAAAACGATGCGCTGCCTACCTGTAGTTGCCAGCTTGCTACAGAAGAAGGGAACTCCAATAAAGAAAACTTAAAAATATTGGCAAATATTCAAATAACGCCACCTAGCGCAGCAACTTTGGCATCACAAAAGAATGAAATAAAAAATGTTTCCCAAAATAAAATAAAAAAAATATCGTCAAAGGGGTCGCTTTAAGTCAAAGGGGTATTTGAAAAATCCTTCTAAATCGGTTGAAGACGTTTGTATTATTGCTGAAAAAGAGCTACGCATACAAACAAAATTGTTAGATAAAGGCAAGTCTATTTTGCATAAAACTTATTATAATAGAATTTTGTTAAACACACAACACTCCCTGATAGGTAAAAGTATATTTGATGGTCATATTAAGTCTTCCGGCCATTATAATATTGTAGTTAAATATATAATTGAATTTTTTTTAAAAACAAGGTATTTTTATATAACTAAAAAAACTAATGAAAAACCAACAATTAGGCAAAAAGTACATAAAACTATTCATTTCAAAGGAGTTTAAAAATAATTTATTTCATTTGTGTTCATTTATTATTTTTATTAATTTATTTATATAATTATTATAATTTATAAATTTTTCAATTTTTATACTTTAAAAAATTTAATGCATGCATTTTTTCTATAAATGAAAATAAATCAAGTAGATAACTTTTATCATATTTATTTTCTTGCTAATTCACACCTTTTTATAATTTTACTAATATTATTTTTTGCTTTCGGGTGAAATAGGCCTACTGGGGAACCGAACACCCAAAAAAAAAATCGGTAACGCACCAATTTGTATACCTCAAGGGTGGTGTGGAAATACAATTTAATATTTTAATGTATAAGAAAAAACATTAACAGTTTGGGCCTTCTTTCACGATGTAACCGAATACGGCCCCGTGTAAATGTTTCTGTATTTGTGTAAACCAACACCAATCTAAAAAATACCACACTTTTGTGCTATTACACCACTTCCTTATATCTTACTTCTTTGAACCTAAACAAGAGCGGCAGCGTTGTTTACCTGTCACAAAATCGTCATGCTAATATAAATTGTATGAAACAAACCATAATACCGCGACGGCAACTCTGAGCGGATGGGAAATCCAATTTTGACAGAGCGTTAGAAAGTGAAGTTTGATACAGAAAACAAAGAAAAATTTGTCGTTTCTGTGAAAAATATTGAAATATGTTTTATAAATATTTGCTTGCACAAATGGAGGTATGGAATTAATTAATAATTTAAATTAGATTGTATATAATCTCATTTTGTACTAATTACAGAATATAAGTAAAATTTATTTACTAGACGCCAAACACTTCTTGACAACATTTGACATAATCCGCCGCTCTCGTTTAGGGATGATAATTCAGCGTTAACGCCAAGCGGCTAGCAACGCGCCGCTCAACGCTCTTGTTTAGGTTTCACAGAAAGGGTCGTATTCGGTTGTATCGTAAAAGAAGGCCCAAACTGTTAAAGTTTGTTCTTATTGCATTAAAATTTTAGGAACATTTCAAGAATAGAAACAACTTTAATTATTTAAAAAATTTCAGATCGCTCGCAATTGGCTTAGAAGTTATAGGCATCCAACGTTGGAAAAAGTGGAGTAAAAATCTAGCTGATTTTTTAATTTTTCCAACAAAACTGAATTTTATGAGTATCAAAAGACATATAATACAAGTATCTATTCAACAAGATATTAAACATAAAAGTACATGCATATAAGATACAATCATTTTTTTTTACTTAAAATCGCTAAAATGTGTTTAGTTGTCTCTTTTTAATAGGAGGCCAGGGCCGCTGCTTAGGGATTACAAACCTCAGTAAGTCCAACACAGACTTCGCTCTCTACAGTACTTCTGGATGTAGTTATCTTTTTAATAATTATCTTTTTAATGGATTGCTTTCGTAAAAGGTAAACCACTAGTTTTTAGACAAATTCTAATTATAAAAAAAAATTATATCTTAAATAGTTATGCATGGAATTTTAAGTTTGACAACTCGTTGAATAAATACGCGCATTATTTTTTTTTTAATACCCATAAAGCTTAGTTTTGTTGAAAAACGAAAAAAACAGCAAGATTTTTAGGTAATTTTTCTAAATGTAAAGACCTATAAATTCTAAACTTGAACTTTAATTACAAATGAAATATTACTTTTTTAAAATTTTTTTTTTTGTTTCTGCCTAGTTATCGTGCAGAAATCAGAAAAATTTAACAAACAAGTACTTAGTCTCATTCACTATGCTAAGAAGAAGAGCGCCCCAAAAATATATTCAACTGTGAAAAATGAGTGCTGTGTTTCGACAGATGTGGTTTGAGCAAACTGGCGCAAAATCAACGGGGTCTAATTTGCATTTTTAAACAGTTTTAATATATTTTTCTAAAACATATAAGATAAAAAAATATCGTTAGAAACTAAGTAAAGCACTTTTGTAAAAAGAATTCAAACCGTATGGACATTTTTACCTGTGGAACGAAAGCGCCTTGTTTTTAAGTTTTAGGGAACTTTTATAATTTTTAATCGCACAACTCATGTTGCATTTATTTTTGTGGGTTTTTCTTTGTTATTGTCACTTTCTAAGCAGTGAAAAATGCTTAAAATTAAATTATTTTCAACTATTTTGCTGAGGAGTCTTCCAATCAAATGCCAGGGTTCTCAGAAATGTCAAAAAACACTATCTTTCCCGTTCGCACAATTTAAGAATGGTGCGCCAGTTCACGTACAGTGTGTGTGTTAGCAACACCATTTCCTTATATTTTACTTCTTTGGGTAATTCTGCTATGGTAAAAATGTTTAAATGTATTGAGTTCAGCAATGGGCACTATCGAATGATTTGAACTATCGATAGTTTGCTATCGAATGATTTCAACTATCGAACAATTCGTTCGAATATTTCGTTCATTCATTTACTTAAAAAAATAGTAAATAGTGCACGAAACTATCGAATAATTCACTCATTCATTCGAATTAAGGAAATAGTAACTAGTACAAAGAACAATCGTATGATTTTTACTATCGAATAAATTATTCATTCATTCGAATTATAAAAATTGTAGTTAGTACAAAGCACATAATTTTTGCTATCAATTCAAGAATTCATTTACTCGATTTAAAAACCTCTAAGTAGCTATTAACTGGTGCGATTTCATTATTATTTTATTCTAATAACAAATCAATCAGTTAATCGTACTTTTTCAGTTAAATTTTCGCTACCCACGATTGGTTCATTCAGTTGAAGGTAAGCAAACGAAGTGCCAATAAAAAAACTATCGAATTAAAAAACTCGAATAAAAAAACTCGAATAAATAAATGATTTTGAACTATCGAATAATTCGAATATTTTCATTCGATAGTTAACATCACTAATTGAGTTTTTCGGGGTTAACGCTAGTTAACGCTGGGTTAACAAAACAAGTTCTTGCTTGCGAACATCTTTTTAAATACATTTTTATTGCTATTTAAGTGTTATATCTTGTCTAAAAATAGAAAACAATAACAAGCTTTTTCCTTCTCTGATTAAAATCTATTTGAGGAATGGTTCAAATGTAAACAGCAAGTTATATTAACATAACTTGGTAAACAGGTTTTGTTATTTTTTTGTTTCTTGGGATTTTGTGCTGATATTTTGTGTCCTATAAAGAAAGCCACCAATAACCAAATAACATTAAATATAATATTTTTAGTCCAAAGAAAGTTATTGAAACGTTCAGATGTTTATTGTAAAAGACGGCAGTACGACTCACGGGTACTACCAAGAAGGCAAAATGAAGCTTTTTCTGATCATCATTGGAACGTTTATCTGCTCAACTCGAGTGACCAGAGCATCAAACGAGGAGTATGTTTTTAATCACTTTAAGGGCCGCTTTCTCAATGTCCGGTTAGTCGAGCTCTTAACCAGGAGTTAGCTAACCATATGATAGCTGAAAAAATAATTTTGATTTCGTCAAGTGCTGGTTAAGCAACTGTCGGTTTTTTGTAATCTTGCCAGCTGTTCCTTCGATTAACAGCTAACCGAAACCACAACTTGTCGTTAACTTAATCAGCACTTAACTGACAGTTAAGCCTTAACCGAACATTGAGCAAGAGCTTTTTTGCTTATTGCTGGTTAAAGTTCTGATTAGTGCTTAACCGGACATTGAGAAAGCGGCCCTAAGAATTTATTTTTAAGCTTAGTATAGTACATATGGGAACAATTGAAAAATAATGAAAACTCGAATTTTAAATTTTTGTTTTTTAATCATATCGAGCCACAACCGCAAAACAAGTGTAACCAACAAAAACAAAATTTTACAGAAGAGGCAATATTCTAGTTTTGTCTGCATAAGCAGTACATATAAACCCGATTTTTGTGATCGGTATAACTAAGAACAGTTTAACTTAGAGATCTGATATTTGGGATTTGATGGGTTTATTATACTACTATCGTTTGTCATTTAAAAGTGAATTTTGAACTTCGTGTTGGTTACACTTTTTTGCGGTTATGGCTCGATATGTAAAATGGCCTTCTACACAGAGCCAAAACAACCTTATAAAAAAAAAAATATCAATAAGATTTCTCTATGGTTTTCATCCAAGAAGATTGCCTTATTGAAACCATAGAGAAAATCTTATTAAAACTATGAGCTTTTTTTATTAGGTAAACACATAATTGTATGAAGAATCTTATTGTTTTTATAAGAACACTTTTATTATTATTATTATTATTATTATTATTATTATGAGCCTTTATTATATTAGTACACTAAGAACTTAGTTCTTTTAAAGTACAAAGCTTAATGACAGATAGTTTTGAATACAATGATTAATTTATAATTTAACTTTAACTAAGATAAGGAACGAAATAGTTATATAAATAACAAATAACATTATATTAATACATAAAATAAAGCAGGAAAAAGATTGGAAAAGAAAGATAAAGGAAAAAAAAATGGAGATAGAGCGCAAAGAGAGAACAGACTTTTTGCTAAGAAATAGGCGACGAAAAATGCCTTAGAATAGCATGTTTGAAAATCGTTTTTGTCTGTATCAATTTTAAATGACTTGGTAATGAATTCCATAAACGAACGGCATTAACAAAAAATAGTCTTGTAGAGTTAAGGTAGTTAAAACTTGGTAGAATTAGCGTTTGGCTTCTTTGCGATCGACTAAATTGCAGTTTTTCAAACAGATAAAAAGGTGTTTTAAAATGTATTAGTTTATGTAGAAAAATACAATTTCTGATATTTGAATAACTAACCATGTCATACCCAAGTATACAATTTCTTAAATCAGCTAAATGATCGAATCTACGTAAGCCATAGACATAACGTGTCACACGTGTAAGCCATAGACATAACGATTAAAAGCTATTTGTAATTTAAGTTGGGACCGCGAGTCTAGTTTACTATACACAAGTTCAGAATAAGTTATGACAGGAACAATGAGCTGAATTACAAGCTTACGTCTTATAGCAAAAGGAGTGTATTCTGCAGACATTCTAAGATTTCGCAAGATGTAATATACTTTGCGGACTACACTGTTGATGTGATCTGTGCACGTGAGGGAGGCATTTACATGAAACCCAAGACTTACAACACTTTCGACAATTTTTATTGTATTATCATCCATTAACACATCTGGAATGGAGCTAAAGCTTATTTTTTGTTTAGAGATAGGCAGCACATAGGACTTAAGAACATTAAGATGGAGACAATTTTTCGTAGCCCATAGACTTATACTATGAAGATCTTCATTAAGTTTACAAACTAGATCTTCCATAAGATTTGTTTGACCAGACAAATAAATTTGAACGTCATCAGCATAGGCGTGCATTGATGAATGGGTGCAGCAGTGAAAAATGTAATTTACAAACATAGAGAAGAGCAGAGGACCAAGAACCGATCCCTGGGGCACACCACAGCAAACAGCTTTGTAATAAGAAAAATGTGTGCCAACCTTTACCCTTTGTTTCCTATTTGTCAAATAGCTACTTAAAAGACGAGTGACATTGTCACAGAATCCATACATATATTTTAATTTATGACAGAGAAGTTCATAACAAACTGTCGAAAGCTTTAGAAAAATCAAGAAGACACAATAGAGTTAATTGGCAATCATCGTAAGGGGACCTTATGTCATCCAAAACTTTAATCGTTGCAGTAGAGCAACTGTGACCAGCACGAAAACCTGATTGGTATGGAGACAAAAGATTTTTTTGACTTAGGAAAGACGATATTTGGTTTGCCATAAGAGATTCACACACTTTGGATATTGAAGACAAGATGCTTATGGGCCTGAAATCTTTTGGCTAGCAAGCTCCAGTTTTCTTTGCTACCGGCGTTACTACAGCAGATTTCCACAAACAAGGAAAATATGATGTGGTAAAACTATGATTTATAATATGGGTTAGGGAGCTAAGAACATGGGGTAAAATAATCTTTATAAATTTAAGATTTATGCCATCTTCACCAACTGCGTTCGATTTAATTTTTAAAACAGCTTTTGCTACTTCATATTCCGTTACCATTGAAAACTGAAATGTTTGCTCAACAGGAGAATCTGGAATATTAAAAGAGTTAGGAATGTTATTTTGATTTTCATTCAAGCTGGATAGAAAATATTCATTGAGAGAGTCAGGATGAATTTGGCAGTTAAGTGTCTGCTTATCAACAATGCAGAAATTTTTTAAATTATTCCATAATACCTTAGGTGGAAGAGATGTATTTAATTTAAGAGAGCAATATTTTATTTTAGATTGCCTTATTATAGCAATGGAAGAATTCCTTGCACACCTATAATTTTCCCATTTCTCAGGTGTAGGGTTCTTTCTCCATATCGAGCGCAACTTATTACGTTTTTTTATGGCAATCTGCACACGACAAAAACAATAAAATATAATATTGTTTTTATGGAAAAAACAATAAGAAAATCTTATCAAAACTTCTTGGTTTTTAAGAAAAATCTTATAAGCTGCGTTCCTTTCGCCTTAATATAATCGCGATAACAAATTTTCGTAGAGGGCACTACCGCTGCAGTCAAAATTAAATTCAAACAAGCAATCATGATACAATAACTATTAGGTGTCATGAGAACGTGTGTCGTTCAAAACTGTTGTGAACTGTTATTGTAGCGATACCTTAGTGAACGATGTTTTCCTCTGAATGTGTTTTACTCTAAACGTTAGAAAAATTGTAAATTATTTAATTTAATTATTAATATTATGCAATTATATAAATAGTTTAAGTGCTATTGTTGGCTCCGCTGAATGCGTCCAATGTGTGTGACACACGCGGTTTGTTTTGTTTTCTTTTGTTTAACATTCGATGGTCGCAGCTCGTGAGAAAGTAGGTAGCTGTCATGGCTACCTAATAGTCATTGTATCAAACAAACAAAAAATTAAAAAAATGAAATGACAGTTCATAAAAATATACAGGTGCGGCATCTGTGTTTAAAAATTTTTAAAGGCTATATCACAATTTTATATGGATAGCAAAAATAATCCTATTTGTTATAGGATTATTTATTGTTTTTGCTTTGCATGTAAAAAAAATAATCTGGTTTATTTTGAAGCGAATGGAACGCAGCTATTATCCATTATCACATATTTTTATTTTACTTTAAATAAATTAAATCCATAAAATGCACATAAACTTCATGAATTCACTACACAATTACGACTGAAAGCTAAAGCAAAGAATAAGTAGCATTTTCACCGTTATTACCTTATTAAAAGGGAGTTTAATAAGAAAATCTTATAAAAGCAGATCAAAAAGATTTTCGTATTAATGTGGCTCGTTTTCTTTTTTTTCTTTAATTTTTTTTTTCTTTTTTATTTTTCAGTTTATTTATATCATAACATAATAACGATCCATTATAATAATTATAATTTTATATTTTTTAACATTATCAAATTCTAATAATTATAATTTTATATTTTTTAACATTATCAAATTCCGTCCGTATTTTATTATTATTTTTCCTAACTGAAGTTTAATTTTTTCTTACTTCCACTTTTTTGATTTTTCCGTCCGAGTTAAATATATTTTCTGTACAGTATCTTTAAGTTTGAGTAAAGTAAGTAAATTGGTTAGTGTCCTGTCTCTGTCCTAGTCTGTTCGTTAATTCCTATCCCACATTCGGCCATCCTGAAAGTTCATTCGACCTCGAATGATTGATTCCATTGCTTCATATTTTCCGCAACGGTACTCGATTTCTTGGGCCTTCACCTTCACCTATTTTCTCTACAGTGTATCGACCGTGGTTTAATTTCGCTACAATTTTGTATGGTCCTAGAAATTTTGGTTTAATTTTTAATCCATTTCCAAATTGCGTTCGTTTAATAGCTAAAAGTTCATTAATTTTATATTGAGTTTCAGGTACTCTCTTTTTGTCATAATTTGTTCGATTTTCTTCTTGTATTTTCAAAATATTTGCACGTGCTTTTTCTCGAATAAGATTTCTCTCTTCATCAAGTTGCTCAACAGCAGCATCCGCAAGCAATTCACGAATATCTTCATTTGCTGATTTACGCATTTCCAATCCTGTTAAAATTTTAAATGGTGACATCGTTGTACTTCTTGGGGACGTATTATTAATCGTCTGTTGAACGCGATCAATGTGCTTGTACCAATTTTTTGGTTGTTCAACACACAGCTTTGCCAGCATTGGAACGAGAATCTTGTGCATTCTTTCTACCTGTCCATTCCCTCGTGGTACTCCAGAAGCTATTTGTAAATGCTGTATTCCTTCCTGTTCGCAATATTCCTTAAATACATTTGACGTGAACGCTGCACCACGATCTGATATTATACGTGCCGGATTTCCAAAAGTAGTTGCTTGCTTCTGAAGTCTTTCTAATACTTCAGTAGTCCCCGTACTCTTCGTAGGGTAGAGCCACACAAACTTGGAAAACGCGTCTACTACCACAAGTATGTGATTATACTGTTTCCGTGTTTGTTCCATTGGACCAACATGATCGATGTGGTATGTTCCAAGTGGCTTGTCTGCTTTATCTATTGGATTTAGAAATCCCTCTTTTCTTCCTACTTTAGCTTCAAAACAATGCATTCAACACAATTCTTGACAATTGCAGTTACTTTTTGTTTCAAGTTAGGCATAAAAAATTATCTTTCCACTAGATCTTGCGTCTTTTTGGCGGCAAAGTGTCCTTGGCGATGTGCTATCTGTATTATCTCTTGCTCCATGCCTGACGGAATTACTATCAATTCTTTGATATGGTCTTTATGTAAAACGTCATATTTAATAAAGTAATCATCGTAACTATCTTTTTCTAAAATTTTCTTTATAGTTTTAATCCATTCATCTTGTAATTGCGCTTCTTTGATACGATGATTCAAAGAATCTTCTAACATTAAGCTTGCTACTCGGCTCAACGCATCCACGTGTTTCATCTTCGTTCCGGAACGATGCTCAACTTCGTAATCAAATTCTTGTAAAAACATCGCCCATCTAGAGACTCTCAAAGGCACATCTTCTTTCCTTATTGTCATTGCGAAATCATTGCAATCTGTCACTATTTTTATTTTTTTACCAAGCACGTACACTCTCCATTTCTTCAAAGTTTCTATTATCGCCAATACTTCCAATTCGTACGAGTGATACTTCTGTTCTGCTTTTGAAGTTTTCTTGCTCATGTATTGTACAGGGTGAAATTGTTGATCTTCCGAGTCTTTCTGCAATAGCACGCCACCATATCCATACATAGATGCATCAGTGTGTATCTCCGTTAATGCTGTTTGACTATACAATTTGAGTACTGGCGCATCAACCAATGCCGCCTTTAACTGCTGAAACGATAGAAGTTGCTGGTCCTAAAACTTAAACGTGGATTGCTTCGAAAGCAAATCTGAGAGTGGTTTAGCTATAAGTGAATAATTAGGTACAAATCTGCGAAAATACGAAGTTAAGCCTAGAAAACGTTGGAGTGACTTTTTGTCAGTTGGTAACGGAAACTATTTTACTGCTTTAGTTTTTTCTTCAGAGGGTCGTATAGATGAGTTCTAAACGATGTATCCTAAAAAGTTAACTCTTCTCTGTAAAAACTGGCATTTCTTCAACTTGATTTGTAGCCCAAACGATTGTGCAACAGCTAGCACTTTCTCTAGTTTTTTGATACCTTCAAATTCATCTTTGGATGGTATGATAATATCATCCATGTATACAACTATGGTACCTTCTTGTATTAGCTCTCTAAAAATTGAAAAAATGTATCTACAAAAAACCGCTGGTGAATTTGATATGCCAAATGGCACAAAAAGAAATTCGTATTGACCATTGTGTGTCACAAATGAAGTGTATTTACGAGAAGATTGCTCTACTGGTACGTGAAAAAACCCATTGCGTAAATCTAATGTCGTATATACCTTAGCTGCCTGCAATCTCTGAAGAACGTCATCTATCAAAACCATCGGAAAATTATCGCGGACTATTTTCTGATTGAGTTTGCGAAAATCACAACATAATCTTCGAGTGCCATCCTTTTTACCTACTAAAACAATCGGTGAAGCATACTCTGAAAAACTAACTATAATACCTTCTTCTAACCACTCTTTAACTTGCTGTTGTACCGCACACTGATCAGTGTATGATAGTTTCCTAGGTCGCTGATAAACTGGAATTTCGTCAGTCAAAATCAGTTTCCTTTCTACACCATTGGGTTTTGGTTTCCCTGGAATATACGTAGTGACTAGACTATTGATATGTTCTCTAAATTCTTTCTTTAAATGGGACAACTCAATTTCTGGTTCACTGATTATATCATTGACATTAGTGGAAAGACAAATCTCGCTATACTCATTTTTCAAATCGTCAATACTTGAGCTTTCCATCTGCATATGTTCATTTTTCTGTACCACTGTAACTTCTTTTTGTCCTACTTTCCGCAAAAATTTTGCACCGTACGAGTCAATATTTATGTCAATTTGTGTTAAAACTTCATTTCCGATCACTGCTGAGTAAAGAATATCGCTATTCTTCGCCACGTGAAAATTTATTTCCATATCAATACCATCTACTTCTATTGGCAATGTAAAATAGCCTAATGTTCTGATTTCCATTTGACCTATACCGGCTAAATTTTTTACTTTGGGATTCAACTTGACGTTACATAAACTTCTATAAATATCATAGTTTACCATTGATATATCGCTTCCAGTATCGATTATAGCTGTAACTGGTGTATTTTTTAATTTAAAATTAATAAAAACTCTATTATTAGTACATAATATATGTTCGTCACTATCCATTTCATTAGATACGTGAATGTTTCTATATTCACACCTGAAAGGATTTTTTGATTGTGATTTGCATTCAAAGGAACGATGTCAAGTTTGATGACATTTAAAACATTTGTTATCCGGTCTTGTACAACTTCTTGCCAAGTGATTCCGATCCCCGCATTTGAAACATCTCCTCTCTGGTTGGTTATCTCGCGAGTTTGATGACTCTTGAGATGGTTGCCAAACCACTGCTTGCTTATCTCGTGAGCTTGATAACTCTTGAGATGAATGTCTAACTAATCCTTGTTGATACGACTTTTGTGGCGCATAATCTCGCGAGCTTGATAACTCTTGAGATGCATATCTATCCACTGCATGTTGATACGACTTTTGAGGTTGGTAATTTCTTGAGTATGATGACTCTTGCGAAATATACCTGACCTCCGGTTCAGCTAGGCGCCACCTGTGCTCCAAATAAAAAAAATTATATGGAATTTGAATAAATTGAGATCAATATTTACAAAAAAAAATAAAAACAATTGATATGAATATAAATTTAAACAAAACAATTCGATAAATTCAATATACTGGAAAAATCTCACCGCCACTGAAGGTTTCTGATGTATTTTCTTGCAGTTGTTGTCATCAATAGTTGTTGAATTATTTAGTATTTTGTTTTTCATGCATTTCTTGAATTCATTGTCAATAGTTTATATTCTTTCCTTTCCAAAATTTTCCACTTGTTCTTTATTCTGTGTATTTATTAAATTTTGTTCAATATTTTTTTTTTATAATTTTCATTAATTGTCAGTTTTAGTTTTTTTTTTGTTGTTGTTGTTGTTAATATTGTTGAAATTTTCTTTCTTATATTTTCATTTTAATGTTTCTTATATTTTAACTGTCTTTTTATTTAATTTGTATTCACTGTTTTGTTTTAGGTTCGTTGAAGTTTGGCTCCTGTGCACAGTTAGCTATGTTTGCGATTTCTTCATCAGCATCTCGTTTGCGAACTCCATGAAACGTCGAATTTCCTCTTGTGCGTTGCGCTGCCTCCCCGTTTATCCAATAAACAATTTCAATTTTATTGCCTTTTCTTTTCAGCCACTTTTTCTGCTCTGCTTTGTATTTTTTTTTCACACTTGGGTTTGTCACTCTGATTTGCTTTCTTCTACGTTTTTTTTTCTCCACTGCTGCGATTATGGCTGCCTTTGGTGGGGGTCGCTTGTTCGACTGCGCTTTTCCGGTTAGCGGTGGTGACTGTGTTTGTCTTGCACCAGTTCTTTTTATTTTTTCACTGATGTTTTTTTTTTTTAAATGCTGCTTATACGCCCACTTTTTGATAAAATGTTGACTTGTTTCTCGTTCTTTTTCTCTTATTTCCTCCTTCTCGTTCTTGTCTGCTGCGATGAAACGATTTGCGCGCACGGTTGAGCCCCCAATTTTGTGGCTCGTTTTCTTTTTTTTTTTCTTTAATTTTTTTTTCTTTTTTATTATTCAGTTTATTTATATCATAACATAATAACGATCCATTATAATAATTATAATTTTATATTTTTTAACATTATCAAATTCTAATAATTATAATTTTATATTTTTTAACATTATCAAATTCCGTCCGTATTTTATTATTATTTTTCCTAACTGAAGTTTAATTTTTTCTTACTTCCACTTTTTTGATTTTTCCGTCCGAGCTAAATATATTTTCTGTACAGTATCTTTAAGTTTGAGTAAAGTAAGTAAATTGGTTAGTGTCCTGTCTCTGTCCTAGTCTGTTCGTTAATTCCTATCCCACATTAATTTAAGGTGGTCTCTTCTTAAACTTTGGAGAGTGAAAAAAAGATTTTCTTATTAAAGTAAAGTATTAAGATAACCACTTCGTTTCATTCATTTCATAAGAAATCCTATTAAAAAATGTTTGATAGTAGTTGTAAATTTTTAATAAGATTTTCTCTATAGAATTAAAAAGATTTCTCTATGGAAAAGAAGCTATAGGGGTCCAAAGTTGAAAAATGGGCTAACAAACTTGCTATATCTTTGCTATATATAAACAAAACTAAGCAAAATGGGTATTAAAAGAAAGGCTATTCTATTACCTATTCAATAAGCTATTAACCATAAAATTCCATTAATTAATATAACTCTTTTTATGTACTAAACCTCTGCACGAGTGCGCTTGAAATGCATTTCAGAACACTGATTTGTGGAGCAAGCGTTGGTTATGTTCGGCTTTCATTAATTAGAACAAACGTAACACTACAGAGAGCACTCGTCGCGTGAGCAGAACAAAAACAAAAGAAAACCGAATCAATGTTATGCTTGAGTCGACAGAAGAAAGCAGCAGAACGAAATGACTTGAAAGTTATGTGATGAACAACAGAACGCTTGGAGTTATGATGTGTTGTTTAGGTTTCATAGTTTCTGCATTTCCTTCTGAAGTGAAATTATCTAAAACGCCAAAAAAAAAGGATTTTCTTATTATTTATTGAAATTATAATAAGAGACTTTTTTATTTATTATATAAATTAATTTTTTGAAGCGAAGCTTTTTTTAATTTTTACAATATTTAATTCAATAAAAGTTATTAAAGAATTAAAAATAAAATTATTTTTAAATAACAACATAAAAATTAATTAAATTTTGTTGTGTTGCTTATGGGGATATTTTCTTGTTGTGTTTATTTTCACTATTGGTGGTGGTTTTGTTGATTATTGTTTCTTGCATTCTTATGATGTTGGATTGTTGTTATTGTTGTTTTTCTGCTGATGATTATAATGATTATTAATTTGTAAATATGATTACTAGTAATGATGTGATTATGTTTGTTGTTGGCGTTGTTGTTTATGGTAGTATTGGTGTTGTTGTTGGTCTATTGCGGTGATGTTTATGTTTTTCATTATTATTATTTTGTGGTATATCTTAGTAAAACTGAATGAACTACTAGAAAAATGTGATTTCGGAGGGTATTTCTTCAATCATTTCAAATCTAATTTTGTAGAAATATTAAAGGTAATTGAAAAATAACGCCAGTATTTTATGCCAGGGCCTTAGTCAGTAAATTTTTTTCAAAATTAAAATATAGGGACAAGTATTTGTTTTATTTAAATTTTACGTTTAGTTTTTTATATTTTATATACAGTTGCGAACAAAATAATAGCAGTCGTCTTATATTCCGATATGTTTGGATAAATAATACTTGTATACAAATTTCGTATCTGGTAAACCCATTCTTACTCGTATATGTCCGTTTAACTCTGGTTTCGAATCTGTACTCAGTTTCCCCCTATATTGTAACATTTTCAATTTACTGGGTGTTTAACGTTTTTGGCACGTGCTTAGTATTATTGACCTAGAATCTGAACTACTCATCATAAAATTAAAAATATCATTTTGTATTTTAAAAAATATATCAGCTCTTCAATCCATATATCAACACTATCGTGTCATGTGCGGTAGCGGAGCAAAAAATTTGAGATTATCCAACGAAATATCAACAAATTTTGTATCTTTTGTTTTACGATAATCGCCAGTGAGCTAAGCCATTTTGTAAAAACCTCCAAAATTCATGTTTTTCGTAAATATATAACTTAAAGTAAAAATTAAATGAAACAAATAATTGTACCTATATATTACTTACTTACTTACTTACTTAGTTGGCGCTACAACCGTATGTCGGTCTTGGCCTCATCTAAGAATTTGCGCCAGCCATTTCTGTCTTTCGCTTGCTGGCGCCAGTTGGAAATTCCAAGCTTCGTCAGGTTGCCCTCTACTTGGTCTTTCCAACAAAGATGCGGTCGTCCTCTTCTGCGTTGACCGCCGCTGGGTACCGAATCGAATGTTTTCTTCACTGGAGCATCGTCTTTCATGCGCTGAACATGACCAAGCCAGCGAAGCCGCTCGATTTTAATGCGCTTGACTATGTCGATGTCAGCGTACAGCTCGCCATTGACGCAGATTGGTCCGTAGATCTTACGAAGAATCTTTCTCTCGAATGCTCCTAAAGTCTTTTCATCTAAACTGCTCAGCGTCCAGGTTTGTGATGCGTAAAGTAGGACGGGCATGATGAGCGATTTATAGAGCGTGATTTTCGTTCGTCGAAAGAGGGCTCTGCTTCTCAATTGCCTACTGAGCCCAAAGTAACACCTGTTGGCAAGAGTTCTTCTTCGTTTGATCTCAATGCTGATGTCGTTGGTTGAATTAATGCTGGATCCCAGATAAACGAAGTTCTTCACAACCTCGAAGGAGGTATTGTCAACGGTAACGTGGGTTCCAAGACGCTGGGACTGTTTGCTGGGACAGACCCATTCGACTTGACTCTCTTTCTAATCTGGAAAATGCTGCACTGACTTCGCGCGTATTATGGTATCGCGACGTATGTCATCAGCATACGCAAGCAGCATAACACTCTTGTAGAATATTGTGCCACTACGTCTCAGATCAGGAGCTCGGATGATCTTTTCCATCATAAGGTTGAAAAAATCACCTTGTCTGAAACCTCGTTTGGTAATAAATGGTGGGGAGAGGTCCTTCCCGATTTTAACTGCGCTGCTGGTGTTGCTCAGTGTCATCCTGCAAAGTCGTATTAGTTTTGCAGGAATACCAAATTCAGACATGGTGGAGTACAGGTGCTTCCTTATTGGGCTGTCGAAGGCGGCTTTGTAGTCGACAAAAATATGGTGGGTGTCGACTTGTTTTTCTTGAGTCTTCTCCAAGATTTGTCGTAGCGTGAAAATCTGGTCGATGGTGGACTTTCCAGGTCTGAAGCCACACTGATAAGGTCCGATCAGTTTGTTTACAATGGGCTTCAATCTTTAACATAAAACGCTCGACAGGACCTTATATGCGATATTAAGAAGGCTTATCCCACGGTAATTGGCACAGATAGTGGGATCGCCTTTCTTGTGGATTGGGCAGAGCACACTGAGATTCCAATCGTTCGGAATGCATTCTTCCGACCATATTCTGTATAGAAGCTCGTGAATGCATTTAAGTAAAGCTTCGCCTCCGTTCTTAAACAGCTCAGCAGGTAACCCATCAGCTCCAGCGGCTTCGTTATTTTTAAGCCGAGCTATAGCTGTCAGAACTTCATCATAGTCTGGCAGCGGAACCTCGACGCTGTCATCCGAAATTGGGGTTTCCGGAATATCATCTCTATTGGCGGGATTGTTGTCAGCGTCGCCATTTAGAAGCTTAGAGAAGTGTTCCCTCCATAACGTCAGTTTACTCTGGACATCTGTCACTAGATTCCTGTTTTCATCCTTGCAGGAAGAGGCCCCGGTTTTAAAACCATCGGCAAGGCGTCTTATTTTTTCGAAAAATTTTCGGGCCTCATTCCTGTCACCATACATCTCAATCTTCTCTTGCTCGCGCTTTTCTGCCTCTCTTTTTTTCCGCCTGAAAATATGTCTCTCTTCCCTCCTCTTTTCTTTGTATCGCTCCTTAGCAACGCGCGTTACAACCGACTGCAGGGTGGCTTTGTAGGCGGCGTCTTTCTCTGCAGTGGCGTCGCGACACTCCTGGTCGTACCACTGGTTTCGGCGAGGGCGTTGGTAGCCAATCACCTCTTCAGCAGCCGCACGCATGGAGTTGGAAATGTGTGTCCACTGCGCGCATATATCATCGATTGGAGGAGTGCTTTGAAGCAGGAATGAGAGTCGAGTGGCGAAAGCATCGGCTGTCTGTTTCGATTGCAGCTTGTCGACGTTTAGCTTTCTCTGTGTAGGGTTGCGTGTATTCTTAGCTGCGCACAGACGTGTACGGATCTTGGCTGCAACAAGATAGTGATCCGAGTCAATGTTTGCACCACGGATCGTGCGTACATCCAATACACTGGAAGAGTGCCTTCCGTCGATCAAAACGTGATCAATTTGATTTTTTGTTTTTTGATCAGGGGACATCCAGGTGGCTTTATGAATATTGAGATGCTTGAATCTAGTGCTACTTACGACCATGTTTCGTGCTGCGGCGAAGTCAATCAGCCTCATTCCGTTATCGGAGGTGTTGTCGTGGAGGCTGAACTTTCCGACTGTTGGACGAAAAATATTTTCCTTGCCCACCTTAGCGTTGAAGTCACCAAGCACGATTTTTACGTCGTGACGGGGGCAGCGCTCGTAAGCATTTTCAAGGCGCTCGTAGAAAATTTCTTTGATCTCATCGTCCTTGTCTTCTGTCGGAGCGTGCGCACATATTAGGCTTATATTAAAAAATCTAACCTTGATGCGGATTATGGCAAGTCGTTCGTTCACAGGTGTGAATCGCAGGACGTGGGGCCGTAGTCTTTTGCTAACTACAAATCCGCATCCAAACTCGTGCTTCTCCGTATGGCCGCTGTAGTAGATATCACAGGGTGCATTCCGAATGCAACCCTGTCCCTTCCATCGCATTTTTTGGATAGCTGTGATATCAGCTTTGTATTTTACCAAGACATCAGTCAGTTGGATAGAGGCACCTTCCCAATTAAGTGTTCGGACATTCCAGGTGCATATCCGTAAATCATTATCAGTTTTTCGTTTGCGGTAGTCGTCATCAGATTTGGGGATCATTTTTCTTCTATTCTTATTTGTTTTCATTGAAATTGGTTTTTACGGGTGGGTTTCAAACCCGACGCACAACCTTTTTTAAGCCTAGGGAGGCCCGCCGCTCAGATTAGCCGCCAAACTAACGGTTGTCAGTTTTGACGTTGCCCTATATATTAATTTTGAAAAAAATTTCATCAAGATCCCTTCCCATGGGTAAATCCTGACTATGGCCCTGGCATAAAATACTGGCGTTATTTTTTTAGTACCTTAAATATTTCTAAAAAATTCGAGTTAAAATGATGGAAAAAATACCCTCCGAAATCACATAAAATAATACTTAAATTTGCAAAATATCACGATTTGAACATTAAAATCGAAAATATGCGCATACAATATGCTTTTAAAACTATTAAATATTCGCTAAAAAAAGGTAAAATTTGCAATTACAAAATATTTATCTTATTTTTTATTATCGGTTAAAAAATAAATATTGCATTTAATTAACAAAAAAAAAAACTATTAATTTTTAAATACATATAAAATTCATTTATAAAAAAATAAAGTGCATTTAAAAGTACCTAATAATTCAAAGTTGTCTTTTTCCAAAATATTTCGTATTGAATTTTAATGGTTGCAAATCAAAAAAATCAAAATATGCAAAAACCACATGAATTTATTGTATAAAAAATATACGCAATTAATATGCAAAAATAAGCATTTTTTGTAAAATATGCAAAACCATGTATTTATTACAAAATTACAAAATTTATTATTTAAAAATATGCACTAACTATTGAATGCCATTTAAAAGGAATTTTCATGATTCGCAAAGATAACTTAACCATTTGCGCTTTAAGATGCCCAGTAAAAACTTGCATTTGCATGAAATTAATAGCCCTTAATCTCTTTGCCAATGTTCTGCTGCGTTAGGTGTGATTGATGCTTTTCTCGCTGTTATCAATCAATTTTGTTTTATAGAACGAAAAACATCGTGTTCTGGTAAAGCAAGTGGCGAACAAGTTCTGTTTTGAAGCCGACGAGTGCTCTGTACTGCTCGGTTCTTGTCGTTTAATGAATTGGTTATGTTCTGCTTGACTTAACAGAGTTATGTTATGTTCTGAACTCGGCACTGTTGGCGCTACTGTTGTAGAAAAAACGAGTACATTTGTGCAGATGTTTATTATGTACCAACTATTTTGCATCAACATTTTAGATGCATTTCAGATTCAAATAAAAACGACAAAAATTAATTCCATGAATTCGATTGTAAAAACGACAAAAATTAATTCCATCTATTTTAATGTAAAAATTTAAGGATAATTTAAAAGACAAGAAAAATTGTTATTAAAAATCGTGGCGATTTGCTAAATATTTCAAAAATTCTTATAAAATTAATATTTTATGGCTTTTAACTGTATAACTTACTATGTAAATGTTTTAAAAATTTCTCGACTGTGGCCCTTTATTCCTCAATCGTTCATGTAACTATTTAACTTACTTCGTAAATATTCCTCCATCATATATGTTACATCGTATATGTCACTAGTTATACCTTAGTTACTTAAATTGCAAATATTCCTTTTTTTAACTGTTAACTTACATTTTTCGTCAGGGTTATAAAAATCGTCATTAATTTTTTGACCGAGTTTGCATAAAGAAATTTCAGCACCTGTATCAATGAGAAAAATCATTATGTTGTTCTTGTATTTTATTTTTTTAAAGTTAGAATTTTTATCCGAAATTTTAAAAATCTTTACTTTTGGCTGTCTGGAAAGACCGTGTCTTGGGAGCCTTGGTACCACCTCATTATGTATTATGCGTATGTTTCTGTTTGTTTGGTTATTTGTGTACCTGTTGCCATTATATTTGCTGTTTCTGTCTTGGTTAGAACGATTACTGGTGTTACGGTTTCTGTTGACGTTGTTGTTGTGGTTCAAATTTTTGTTCTGTTGTCGTATCTCTTGTCTATCTTCAGCTGTTTTAAGCTATTCTGAAATTAATTTTTGAGAATTTGTATGAATGACACAAAATTCTAGCTTTAATGGTATTATTTCGTGTTTGTCTTCGTTTTGTTCTGCTAGGAGATCAAATTGCGCTTTTAACTCATCTAACTTATTTTATTTTTCTATTAATGTGGCTCTTGTGTAGCCTCTATTTGAACTCTTTTTAATATGTCTGTATATTTTACATACTTCTTGTATAGTTCTTTCCATCTATTACAATATTTTATTGATTGTATTATTACATTTTATTTTTGAAGTGTTATTAAGACATTGTTAATAACGTGTGAATTTTTGATTAGTTGTTTTGACGTAGAATTATGTCTTACAGCGCTGTTTGTATGGGGGTAATTTTCAAAAAATTTTTCAAAGTGATAAGGTGTCAAAGTGATTTGACACCTTGGGGTATACCTACAGCCTTTAATATTCATCGTACAAAGAAAAAAATGCCAAACTATCAGTTGGAGTGCGAATAAAAAGGATATCTAATAAAATAGCTAAATCTAAGAAGAAAAAAAAATTCATATATTCATATGAGAAATGCACAAGCTGTTTCAGTAGCTGCTTATGCTGGTTTTATGGTTGTTGTTGTTGCTGTGTGTGTTCGTTGGTTCGTAATCATGTCGTTCGTTGTTGTGCTGCTTTTGTTCTTGTTGTTGTTGTTTTTATTAATATGTATGTAAAATATACATAAGGTAAGTTACCCAAATAAGGCCAACCTAACGGTTTTTACCAGACAGAAGGGAAACGGGTTTTTTAAAACTTATTTTTGCAATTTTGTATTTTTGTTTATTCAATTATTTTTTCAAAAACATAAAAATAAAGCATGAAAAAGTAAAAAATATATCCAGCTAAGAAGGTTTTAAAAAGGTCTGATTTTTGCCATATTAGGACCACCATGTCTAAATAAGGCCCAATATAATTTCATTAATCAAGTTTTTCTCGGAATACACCACAGCTAGATTTAATCAATTAACCTTTTTGTTTTCGTTAAAATACCTCTCTTGATTTTTAATTCAAAGCTGGACATAGGCAATAGTTAATTCGTAGAATAACGGACTTTTACTGCGAGCACAATATTACATCAACCACGTTGTTGACGCTACCGCTGACTTCGTTCGACTGTCACTCGCTTCACAGATGCGCAATCGAAGTAATTTTTTTTGCATCGTGATGCAGATATGAACATGTTTAAACGTGCAAAAAATCATTTTGCAAGGAATGTAATAAATGTGCGTATTAGAAATCGGGCCTTATTAAGGCTTGGGCCTTATTTGGCGAAGAGACCTTATATAAATACACATCAGTTGCTTTAATTTTATTTCGTTTCCCAGATAATCAATCGGTTCGGTTGAAAACGGTGTGTACTTTTAAAAGCGCTGAAGCGGACCGTTTCGTTGTCAGCAAACTATGCATTGTGTGTTTCATATAAGCGTACCATTTATTAAGTTGTATATTAATGTTGATTTTTTATGATTTAATAAAAATTCTAAATGTTTGTTAGTTTAAATCATTCTTGATTTTAAAAACAATATCTAGTTGTTTGATACTTCAAAATCGTTTATTGAGCTTTAGGCCAGGTTAGAACAATTAATTGTTCTAATAGTACGAGATCCGGCTGCAAGTTTACTCGTTCATCGATATAGGATAGGTTGCCAATCAAAATGTGGCCGCTAGTATTTTTAATTTAAATAATATCAACTGATTTTTCGGATGAAATTGCAATTTTTTAATACCTAAAAAAAATTTTAATTAATAACTTATTGTTTAGTGGATTTTAAAATTACTTAAATACAACAACAAATTCATTCTTAAGTGGAAAACTTAGTTGTCTTTTCTTTATAATATTTAAAAAAAATTAGTATTTATAAAAAATAAAAACCTCAATTATTGTGTAAACGAAAATTATATTTTATAAGCAGGTTTGGGAAAATATTGGATTTTTTATTATCTTTACAATAGGTTACAAATTAACTTAATATTAAGAAACACGTAAGCATGCACTGCAAAAAGCCGTTTTTACTCGACAATTCTATGAGCAATAATTGCTTTCGCCGCAAGCAGTTTCTTGACTGCTCGGGTTTAAAATTGACTTTCGTAAACCCCCTCATGCGGGCGAATAATCGGCAAACTGCATGCGGCAAAGGCAATTATTGCCGAGTGAAAAGCTCTCGGAGCAATAATTGCTTTCGCCGCAAGTTGGAGAATTTTCGTGTGTGACGAGTGAAAAGCGGGACATAGCAAAGTTCTGTTTATTATCTGTGGACGATTCGGTTCATCGCCTCTAACGCTGCTCAACCGCTTTGATCTTGCTCTTCTCTATGCGTCGTTGTTTTAGATCTGCTTGGTAATTGTTGTTGGTTCAGTTAGCTGAAATTTTTTTTGAATGTTCTTAATTTTTACTCGCCATGAACAGCTGATTTTGACACTAAAAACTCCATTTTTTTTCCATATTAAAAATTTATTTTGTTAGCTAGAATTTTAATTTTAAATTACTTTTAAAATATACATTTATGTATATGCTCTTTACTACAGGAAAAATAAATAATTAAAATTTACCCATATTTATTTCCATTAATTAAACATAACTTTGAATTACATTTAGTTTTAACCAACAAAACAAATGAACAAGAACAACAAATTCATCACCAAAAATATCAAAGGAAAAATTTTTATAAAACAAAACTAATTTTTACATGAATTTAATTGTGAGCTTTTTAGATCAGGTAAGTTTGAAGAAGGACAACAACAACAAATTTGTTTTTGAATAATTTTTATTTAGAAGATGAAATGCTTGAAAATAGTTTTGAAAAATGTAAATAAAAAAAATCAGAGTTTTTCTCTATTGCTAGTATAAAAAGGAATTCTACGTCTATACTTACGATACTATCGAAACTGTGCCTTTTTTGTATACAAAAACATACTTTATATATTATTGCCGTCTTATAACATATACTATATTATATTTTTAATATGATATTTTCAGTTTAGTGTACGGATATGAATGCCACCAGGGAAAGTGCTCCAAGGTTGAACTGAAAGAAAGTAATTTCCAATCGGCGGTCAGCTTGCCAGTTTGTAGGATATTTTGTGGTGATTCCATAGGCACACTTTGGCCCAAACCTACTGGACTAGTAAAATATCAATTCTTAATGATGCACATTGATAGTTCCAACATTCGGTTTAATTTTCCTAACAATATAAACAGGAATAAGCTTTGGGAAGCAAATAAACAACGATTTATTGAATTGGTAGAAGCCAAAGTACCAAGCAGAAATATTCTAAAAAAAGAAGGCCGTTCAGTTACTGTGAATGTTTCAATTAATGATAACAGTAATGAAATTCCAAAATTAACACTCGATACTGATGAAAGCTACGAGATAAAGATAACTATGAAGAATAATGTGCTTACTGCCAACATTTTTGCCAACACATTTTTTGGAGCTCGGCATGGTTTAGAAACCGTGTCACAATTAATTGTATATGATGATATTCGCCGCGAAATTCAAATGTTGGCCGAAGCTGAGATATCCGATAGCCCAGCATACCCATGGCGTGGACTTCTACTAGATACGGCTCGTAATTTTTATAGCGTCAAATCTATCAAACGGACTTTAAGTAAGTTATATTAAATGCAGATTTGTCTATATAAAGCGATCTTTGGCTTGGTTTAGCTTATGTGAGGTTTTAGTTAAACAATTTTA
The DNA here is from genome assembly GCA_963920525.1 of Dichetophora obliterata. Classification (NCBI taxonomy): domain Eukaryota; kingdom Metazoa; phylum Arthropoda; class Insecta; order Diptera; family Sciomyzidae; genus Dichetophora; species Dichetophora obliterata. Next base: position 86,919,235 of record OY986438.1, on the reverse strand, counting down.
TTAAATTTTTTTTTTTATTAAATTGATTATTTTTGTACAACTATTCAAGAATATAAAAAAAAAATTAAAAACAATCACGCTCATAATACAGATTGTACAGCGCTTCAAACCAGGTGCGCCAGAGTAACCTTAAACGTGTTTTTCTCGAAACATACTTTTTCAAAACTGGCCACTCTCCTGCAAACAAACTAATCGACCGATTTTAATATTTTTTCTAAAAATTATTTATAATGTAATTCTACACCCCATTTACTAAAATTAGCGTCTTTGCAAAATTGTTCTAGTTTTACACGCAACAATATGGTATAAAATAACGTAAATTTTTTTATTTTCTCTTTCACGCTTCATAATTTACTTAATGTTGCATATTTCCATTCCATTTTGGTAAATAAAGTATATTCAAGGTTCTACTTTCGAATACATTTTTATTTTTTTCAAACAATCTAGAGCCGAACTATGATGTGGCCCGATTTTCACTTTTGTTAAAGCACACTAACTTCAGCGCCATCTTTATGCATACAAACTACATTATAAAAAAAAATTTGTTATTTTTTCACTATATAATATACTTTTTTAGAAAACATCTTCTAAAATATGCCTTAATTTCAATAGCTTTTGCCTAAATCATCCATTAAGTTTATACCCCCATAAACAATTTGTGTACGTACCAAATTACTCAGGCACAAAAGTCCCGAGTATCGGACTCAGTTTTATTTTTAAAAGCTACGAGTAGTAACGAAAAACCGAGAAGTTTATAAAAAAAAATTAATTGCACATTGATATTAAGCCGAATGCAAACGAGCTTCGGCGAACAGGACCCGAGAAAAGAATTCATATATTGTATCAAAGAAGCTGATATGTATCGAAACTGGCCTGAGTCTTAACTATAATGTACCCGAAACATATCCAGCAAGTACCTCGAAAGTCATCTGAAATAGTACCGTAGTAAGTCTGTATTATGTGAATAAAGTGTACAAAAACGGGCGACTATATTCGGACACAATAAACTGACGAGGGCCCGATTCGGTTTTCGTTCGAACATTGTGTCTGTCCAAAATGTTCCAGAACTAGCACTTTTTTCGGTGCAGAGGTCGAACATTTACCGACACGGGCACTGGACATATATCAGCTACCTTATTGACACAAAATATGAAATTGTTTCTAAGCTATAGTTGAAGCTTGCTGCTATATAAGAAAGCACTATAAGCTCTGTGAGAATTAATATGTGGCTAAAATTGTTACTTGGGTATTATGACTAGTCCGACCTCTGAATTCCATTACAATGTCGGACTTTGTAGTCTAGTGGAGAGTGTGCTAGACTATCAACCCAAAGGTACCTGGTTCGAATCCGGGTTCGGGCATGGTTATTTTAATTTTCTTTGTTCTTTCCTACATTTAAGAATTATGGAAATCTAAAAACTCCACAACTAAATTGTGGAAGATGTGGAATCAAATGACAGAAACAACTAAGGGCTGGAAATGCTTGCCGAGGTTAAGACATAACACGTATGGTTCCAATCAATTCCTCTAAATAACCTATCCCTTTCCTTTCAGGTCAAAGACCAAACCTTGTTTATATAAGGCGCATGCCTTGGTTCTTTGATCTCTTATGTAAAAAAATCCATTTTTTTTTTAAATTTAAAAAGTAGAAATTCTGGTATTCCTACATTTAACAATTATTAACATATGCTTACGTTGTGAGAATTTAAAAACAAAATGCACTCTTGTTTGATAGAATTAAACGTAGAATTTTATTGTGCCATAATATTTCTGAAAAAAATATATAAAGTGTGCTTATCGCAATGGAGAAGTAAAATTTTCATAAATTTTGCACAAATGTATTTGTATTGTATTTATTTGTATTTGTATAGTATAAAATACCTTTCTAGGAAATCTTAGATTACTGAAATCAGTTGAAAATTGGAAATATGGCAGCAGTTTTAAGGTATTTTTTAAATCGACAATCAAAAATTTTTCTTATATGCGTTCGCAGCATACAAACTGCTGCCATTTAACCAAATGATAACGGCTTTTGGTATTCTATGGCTTGTTAGAATGCACAAAATAAATGCCACATATTTTTAAAACATAAAGAAACAGTAACATTTGTGCAAAATTTATGATAAATTGCTTTCTCCATTGCGATCAACACATTATACATTCCTTTTCAAAAATCTGTTCTCACAGTAAAATTTTAAGTTTAATTCTATTGAAAAAAAGTGCATTTTGTTTTTATATTCTCACAACCTACGCATATGTAAAAAATTGTTAAAAGTAGGAATACCAGAATTCCTACCTTTTAACTTTAAAAATTTAAAAAAAAATTGTGATGGAATCGAGTGGTTGGACTGGACTAGTCGCGATATAATCACAAGGTGTCCCTCTCTCGGAATTACTAAGAATTTTGGCTGAAACTTTTTTAAAGGCCGAGTGACTTTAAATTCAAGTTAAACTTAATATGAATGAGAAAATAAAAACTTATAATTAAATCCAATTCAGGTTCAGTTTCTATTCAGTCTTGATTCTGATAAGTTGTGTTTTTCCTATGCTGTGCACAAAGTGTTTAGCAAGTGATTTGTTTGTTGCTTACCTACATTGCAAAAATGCTTATCATAATCATTGCATTATGTTGACCGAAAGGTAGTGTGATTTTTTCTTAAAATAGTATTCCCCGGCAGACGTTGTCCTGACACAGACCGCCTTACTGCCATATAAGAAAATGTAAAGAAATACCAAATATATTTACCATTTTCAGTATAATTGCCGAAAGTAACCATATGAACTAAATTACCAAAATTTAGTCTAATACGATCAAAACCGTGCGAAACATAGCAGTTTTTTATTTGTAGTCGGTAAAAAGGGGTGCGGCAAAATTATTTCCCTTAAACCATCTCGTGCTCGAAACAAATCAACTGCCAAAATTTCAGCTCGATTTAGCTTAAACCTGGCGCGCTTTGCTTCACTCCACACTGACTCCCCGAAAAGTGAGTGTAACTAAAGAGGGAGGGACATGCCCATTGTTAGTGCACTTGCCAAGAGTAACCAAATGAACTTAATTACAAAATTTTAGTCTAATACCACCCAAACCGTTGAAATAAAGCATTTTCATTGGTTTATAAGCTGTAAAAGGTGGGCGTGGAAAACAAGTTTTAGTACATTTGCTGACAGTAACCATACAAACTAAGCCAAAATTTTAGCTTAATCGACCCAGTAGTCAATTTTAATGATTTCTGAAAAAATTGGCGTGTCTATATAGCGATCACGCCCATTTTTAGTCCAGTTGCTGAAAGTAACCATACAAACTTAATATCCAAATTTTAGTCTTATACCGGTACAGTTGGCAGCAGTAACAATACAAACTAAATTACCAAATTTTACAGCCCAATTCTGGCAAAGTATGAATTGTTACCCAGTATTTTTAATATTTTTATGTGTTTGTTGTAAGTTTTTGATTTCAAAACAAATTTTTTAATGAAATTGTGTCTATCTGAAAACCAGGTGACAATTTTTATCAAAATTTATTAGATTTGAGCTTTATGTTATAAACACAATTGGGGTTGCAGGCGGGTGTCGTGTAGCCTCTCAATATAGAACAATGTATTTCTTATGTTATAAACACAATGTCGTGCAGCTACAGAACGCGCTGTAGAAGAAACCATTTTTATTTTCTAATTTGACAGGCGTGTATTAAAAAACAAATAAAAAAGGCTGTGTTCAGGCGAGAATCCAATGATTGAATTAATCTAAATTTCAGCTAAAAAAACTGAACTATACGTGAGCGAAAATTAACTTCGAACAGAATCAAAATTTTGATGACGCTCAAGACTTGAATCCAGGGTTTAAATTGCTGCAGCCAAATTAGCAAAAGCATCAAAATGTGCACTGTTGCTGTTCTGTCGCATTTGAAATTCTCCATAAATATAGGTTGCTTCTGCTGCAAACTATGAAAAAAACGAATAGTCACAGCAGCAGCAAGCGATCGGTTTTTGAAGTCGTGTAATACTGCGAAGTTCGATCATTCCCTACTGAAAACAACAACTGCACACTGCTGCATAAAGCACCGCAACAGCCAGGTACTGAATATACCGTAGCAGCAACTGCAAACAACTACACTGCTGTATAAAGCGGCGGTCGTCAGCGCCTAACTCTTTCCACTCTTTTACAACAACTTCAAGAATTTCATGATTGTTGTAATTCGCCGAATCGTTTAAAGACGCAGCTGCACCGCAACAATACAGCGATCTCTGGTATAAAACCAGGATTCGCAATTGTTCATTCATGAACTGCTCATTTCTGCTTCAAATTTATTAATTTAAAAATTATATAATTTTTTATAATAGGGTTTCTACCTAATAATATTTATTTTTAATAGTTTTAAACATAATTTAACAGTGTTAGGGGTCGCTGATTTTGAATCAGCAGTCAGAATTATAAAATTCAAGATGGTAGATAGAGTGCCACCTTAATTTTTTGTATTTTTATGAATTCGGGGCTGGCAAAAAAAAATGGTACACAAAAAATGGGTCGCTGAATCCGAATCCGTGGTCAGAATTTAAAAATTATAAAATTTTGAAATAATAGGGTAGCCACCTAATAATATGTATTCTTAATGCCCGGTTTCACCAAGCACTTTTAAATATTTAACAGTCTGCTAAATGTTTGAAAGTAAAAATTCCGTTTCACCAAACACTTTTAACCAGAGAATGTAAATAATAATTGTTTTCAGATTTTTAAACAAAAAAAAAGCATTATGAAAAAATTGTCGCACCGCCGTTTTGACGGTAGAATTAGAATGCTCTCACATTGTAGAACTTGATTTCATATTGATTTTTAAAATTTTGATTTTTACAATTTTGAGCAAAAAATAATAATTATTTCTGCTTTTTATTTTTTGAAGGCAAAAATAAAAATCATAATTCGCCCGATATTTTTTTGGTCACAAAATAACTGGTATGTTTTGATTTTTATTTTTTTAAGCAAAAATAAAAATTTTTTTAAGCAAAAATAAAAAGTAAAGTTATCATAATTCGCCCGATATTTTTTTGGTCACAAAATAACTGGTATGTTTTGATTTTTATTTTTTTAAGCAAAAATAAAAATTTTTTTAAGCAAAAATAAAAAGTAAAGTTTGCCCGATATTTTTTTGGTCACAAAATAACTGGTATGTTTTGATTTTTATTTTTTGAGCCAAAATAAAAAGTAAAGTTTGCCCGATATCTTTTTGGTCACAAAATAACTGGTATGTTTTGATTTTTATTTTTTAAGGCAAAAATAAAAAGCAAAATTTGCCCAAAATATTTTGAAGCACAAAATTTCTTGTAAACATTGATTTAAAATTTTTTTATTAAAAAATTAAAAGCAGCAGCCAATTACTGCACATAGCACAGCAACAACCAGCTACTGAATATAGCGCAGCAGCACAGCATTTAGAAATACATATATGACCGCTGCTTGGAAAATGTTTAAAGCAAATAGCAGCAGCAAGAAGGCGACTTCAAAATTCTATCGCATGCTGTTGCTACTGCTACGGAAATGTTATAAAACGATTGCAACAAAGCAAATTAGTCGAATAGAGTAAAAAAAAAAACAAAAAAAGGGATTAGCTTCACCTTTGATTGTTGTCTGAACATAGCCAAAGATTGTATTCCACACGCCAGCAATGGTTCTACACGCCAGTGGAACTTACACATCAGAGAACTGCACAAGCCTACTTGAAGTTCAAGCTTTTTCAAGTACTTAAATTCAAGCACGTATCCAAGCTTGAAAAAGCAAGCTTTAGCCAGCTTGCAAAAATACCAAACAGATACAAGCCATATTCATGCTTGCTCGTTGGCTGGCTTGTTTCGGCTTACTTTGTCGGGTGGAAAGTTGAAAAGCTTAAAACGATCGGCAAAAGCTTGTAAGCTCGCAAGTATCCAAATTATTGAATTAAAGCAAGTATCCAAAAAATTCAATGAGCTTCTTTAGAGAGAGCTTAAGCGTAATAGGACTTTTAAGGATTCTGTGGACTCCGTGGTGTGAAGTTTTAGGATAAATGATTTCGAAGATGCTGTCAAACTTTAAAATTTAAGATGGCGGATAGAGTTGCCACCTAGATTTTTTTTATTTTTGCGAATTCTTGTAATTTTGATATTCTGACAACGGAATTGATTTCGAATATATTGTCACAGTTTTAAAATTTAAGATGGAGGTTAGGGTTGCCATCTAAATTTTTACCACAGTATTGCCACCTAATAATATGTACTTTTAAAAGTTTTAAACATCATTTATCAGTGTTAAGGGGTCGCTGATTTCGAATCTAAGGTCAGAATTTCAAAATTATAAAATTTTGAAATAATAGGGTTGCCACCTAATAATATGTCTTTTTAAGAGTTTTAAACGTCATTTATTAGTGTTAAGGGGTCGCTGATTTGGAATCTAAAGTCAGAATTTTAAATTTCAATATGGTGGATAGGGTTGCCACCTTTATTTTTTGTAGTTTTATAAATTCGGGGCTGGCAAAAAAAGGTACACCAAAAATGGGTCGCTGAATCCGAATCCGTCATCAGAATTTCAAAATTATAAAATTTTGAAATAATAGGGTTGCCACCTCATAATATGTCTTTTTAAGAGTTTTAAACGTCATTTATTAGTGTTAAGGGGTCGCTGATTTCGAATCTAAAGTCAGAATTTTAAAATTCAATATGTTTAATAGGGTTGCCACCTCAATTTTTTTTATTTTTACGAATTCGGTGCTGGCGCCAACACTAAATAAGAATAATGGGGCTGCCACCTATACTATTTTGTATTTTTACGAATTTTTTAGATTCGAAATCAGCGACCCCTTAACACTAATAAATGACGTTTAAAAGTCTTGAAAAGATATATTATTAGGTGGCAACCCTATTATTTCAAAATTTTATAATTTTGAATTTCTGACAACGGATTCGGATTCAGCGACCCATTTTTGGTGTACCATTTTTTTTTGCCAGGCCCGAATTTATAAAACTAAAAAAAATTAGGGTGGCAACCCTATCCACCATATTGAATTTTAAAATTCTGACTTTAGATTCGAAATCAGCGACCCCTTAACACTAATAAATGACGTTTAAAACTCTTAAAAAGACATATTATGAGGTGGCAACCCTATTATTTCAAAATTTTATAATTTTGAAATTCTGACGACGGATTCGGATTCAGCGACCCATTTTTGGAGTACCATTTTTTTGCCAGCCCCGAATTCATAAAACTAAAAAAATAAAGGTGGCAACCCCATCCACCATCTTGAATTTTAAAATTCTGACCTTAGATTCGAAATCAGCGACCCCTTAACACTAATAAATGACGTTTAAAAGTCTTGAAAAGATATATTATTAGGTGGCAACCCTATTATTTCAAAATTTTATAATTTTGAAATTCTGACGACGGATTCGGACTCAGCGACCCATTTTTGGTGTACCATTTTTTTTTGCCAGCCCCGAATTTATAAAACTACAAAAAATAAAGGTGGCAACCTTATCCACCATATTGAAATTTAAAATTCTGACTTTAGATTCCAAATCAGCGACCCCTTAACACTAATAAATGACGTTTAAAACTCTTAAAAAGACATATTATTAGGTGGCAACCCTATTATTTCAAAATTTTATAATTTTGAAATTCTGACGACGGATTCGGATTCAGCGACCCATTTTTGGCGTACCATTTTTTTCTTGCCAGCCCCGAATTCATAAAACTAAAAAAATAAAGGTGGCAACCCTATCCACCATCTTGAATTTTAAAATTCTGACCTAAGATTCGAAATCAGCGACCCCTTAACACTGATAAATGATGTTTAAAACTTTTAAAAGTACATATTATTAGGTGGCAATACTGTGGTAAAAATTTAGGTGGCAACCCTAACCTCCATCTTTAATTTTAAAACTGTGACAATATATTCGAAATCAATTCTGTTGTCAGAATATCAAAATTACAAGAATTCGCAAAAATAAAAAAAAAAATATAGATGGCAACTCTATCCGCCATCTTAAATTTTAAAGTTTGACAGCATCTTCGAAATCATTTATCCTAAAACTTCACACCACGGAGTCCACAGAATCCTTAAAAGTCCTATTACGCTTAAGCTCTCTCTAAAGAAGCTCATTGAATTCTTGGATACTTGCTTTAATTCAATAATTTGGATACTTGCGAGGCTTACAAGCTTTTGCCGAAGGGCATCAAGCTTTCCATTGCTTGAAACTTCGTGCCGTTCGCTTGTAAGCTAGAATAGGTGCAAGCTGTGCGTGGGCTTATTTATATTCAATTACAAGCTTTGCTTGATTCAAAATTATCAAGCTCAAGCTGGCTTGAACTTGTATTTTAAGCAAGCGCTTGAAAAAGACTTCAAGCAGGCTTGTGCAGTTCTCTGTTACACATTGCACGCGTTTAGCCCCAATTGTATTTATAACATTAAATTTTGTTTTGAAATCAAAAAATTACAAAAAAACACGTAGAAAATAATAAAAATTCTGGGTAACAATTGATACTTTGCCAGAATAGGGCTGTTAGACTTATACGACCCAAACCGACTGAAATATAGCATTTTTATTGGTTTGGGGGCGGTAAAAGGGGGTGCGGCAAATTTTTTCCTAAACCATCTCTTACCTGAAACAAATCGACTGCCCAAATTTCAGGTCAACCGGTCCACTAGTTTTGGAGTCCTTTGTGGTCGAACACTGAATTCCGTGACTGTGTGCGACCTTTAACTCAAAAGCTATTAAATTTTTCAAATATTGGTTGCATGAAATTTACCACGCCCCCTTGTCCAACACCTATAAATCAGGTAAACAGCGTGTAAATTTTGTTCGAATACCGAATTCGGACGCTGTGCGACCTCTAATTCCATACATTTTAGTTTTTTACGAAAAAACCGTTTGACATATAAACTTTTTATTGATTTGTAGGCCTTCTTGTCCAATTGAAATCAAACATCACAGGAACTCTCTCAAAATGTGGCTTCAGTTTCCCTGAAAATTTTATAAAGATCGGTTCAGCGATTTTTGAGTCTATACGTGATATACAAACATACTCATCGTCGAGCCGTTTAGATTTGTATAAAGTTCATGTTTGTACTACAGTGCCCTTTGCCGTTAAGGATAGATCAAAATAGATAAAGATTTATCTATTAAACTAAAGAAGCTTAAAGATTTATTGTATCTGGAAACCCCTAAATACAAATTTTCGTTGTAATCATAGGAGCGGTTTAGGAGATTTTGATGTTTTGTAAAAGATTTTTACTGCATTTTTATTGATTTGTGGGCGGTGGCAAAATTTTTTCTACCTAAACATCTCATCTTCGAAACAAATTGACTGCCAAATTTGCAGATTAATTAAGTTTTTACCTGGTGCACTTCGCTTCACTCCACTCCACTCCACCGAAAGTAACCAAATGAACTGAATTACTAAATTTTAGCCTTATACGACCAAAACTGTCTGAAATATAGATTTGTCATTAATTTGTGGGGGGTAAAAAGGGGCGTGGAAACAGGGAGTATATAGGAAAATTTTTAAAATTCCATATCTCCGGAACCACTATACCGATTTCGTGCAAACTTAACATAAACTATCTACGGACCATACCCAACGTACCCTGGTTTTGGTTTAAATCGGTCGACCCGTCTTTTTAGTTAGTGTCGACATCAAAATGTACAGTTCTTTTTATATATAAGATAACGCAGACCAACAAAATTTAGATAACTTTTTTTGAAAGCAGAAACTTGAATATATATTTCCAAAGGACACAGGTGCGCTGAATCCGAATCTGGTAGTAGAATTGCTCTATCACGTCTGGCATTTGAGATATCCTAACCTAAAAGTGCAAAAACACTTTTTTTGGTCATATTTGAGGTTAGTAGTAATGTCATATACTCTCTCAAAAAGTCTGCATTGAATCTAAAAGTACAAGGTTCCCTCCTTCGAATGCCGTTGAGTATGCTCAGATATACCTTTTTTCGTTGATATATCACATGTTGAAATTTTTAAGTTTCACTGTTTGACGTCTAAGGAATCCTTAGTAGAATTTCGCATATTAACCTTTTACTATGGACTTGGGGTCTCAGAAGCCTCTACATTTTCGCGATTTCGCGATAATTGTCCCTTACCTACTTGGATAAGTAGTACAGAATACAGTACTTCTAGTTGCTAAACGATCGTGAAGAGACAAGGTTGAGCGATCAATAGATTAGTAAGTAAATAATAAATAAATAATAATAATCAATATAATAAATAATAATAAATAGATAAAACTTCACGTCCCTGCTTAAAGGTTAAGAAACTGAGAAACTTAAAAATTTCAACATGTCTCAACGAAAAAAAGAAAAATATATTTGAGCAAACTCAACAGCATTCGAAAGAGGGAGCCTTGTACTTTTTTACTATGTGTGTGTGGTTTGTCCTCTTTTTATTTTATATCCAATATTCATGGGCATTTTTTATTTTTTTTTTTATAAAGATTTTCTTTTAGAATAAGAAGGTACAAATTATTTGGCGGAATTTTTGATAATTGAAAATTTTGTATAAGTTTTTTGAGTAATAAAACTTGGCGTGAACAATAAAAAATTATTTTTATTTAACTCAGTTTTTTTGGCGGCCCCAATAGTCTAGTTTTAGCGCGCTTGACTGTCGCACAGGGGTCCCGGGCTCGAAACCTGGCCGGGCCATGCTACGCTATAACCTTTCTTTCCTTATTTCTAATCAAAATACTTTAAAACACGTCAATTTACGACTAATAGTTATAGTTGGTGGTGGTAGGAAAAGTTTGTAGAGAGAAACGCTTAGTAACTTGACTTGACTGAGGGCAAGGGATAACACTTGCTTCAGATTTAATATGACATGTTTCTACAGCTTCTGCCACATTAAGAGCATCCTACATAAAAGTTTAATTTGATTACTCCCTTCTTCCATTCTGTGGTATCACAACGGACCAATAATGGTCTAAGTGAGCTGGTCTTAAAACCTGCCGCCACCTTAACCTAACCTAACCTGACCCAATTTTTTAAGTAAGGTGATTTGGTTTTTTTTTTATTTCATTCATTTATTAATCCCAAAATTGACAATTTATAAAACAAAATTATACAAAATTATAAAAATAAATTTATAATTTATTTATAATTTATTTATAATAAATTATACAAATTATTCGTTCTCTCACTTGCATTTGCGGATAGCGTTGGCGTGAGCGAAAATTGTAGGTAGTGTGCGTAAGTGGAAAACCGGTTGAAAGCAAAACAAATAAAAAATTGTCTATCGCGTATTAGTTATGTACATAAAAATAACTTGCAAGAGGAGTACAAGTTGGCAAGTACTTGCAATACTTGATACCTAATTTTAGTAATTTAGAAGATGAATTTGCAGTTGCATGTTTTAATTCAAATGTAAATTTTATTAAAAACAAAAAACCATTCAGATAAAGATAACGAAAACACAAAAAAAATTTCAAAAAATTTAACTTTATGTATGGTAGTATATAGTTATTTATTATTAATGTTTGAATGTAAAACATAATTTCGGTTTAAAAAATAATAAGTTTAAAATCGCCGCTCACAATTTTTAATTTTATAGCATCATTATTAAAACTGCTATTAATATTGTTATTTACAGAAAAAGAATCACTATTTTTAAACATTTAAGCATTAAAAAATTAAAATAAAACAATAATTCAATATTTACTTACTTCATCAATTTCCATTTTTTTTAATTTAAATTTTACTTTATTTTTACTTTACTAATGCCTTCATTAGCAACTGATAATGAATTCTGCTTTCAGCATACGCAAGTATTTGCAGTAGAAAGTAGAAATATACAGTTTTTTTTTCATTTGCAGTGATAGCTACCGATAATTACTGTAATTGATGAGAGCAAGTTGCGTATGCATTTGGTCCGAGAGAGATCCTAGCTAAAAGTACCTTGCCTAGCTAAAAGTACTTAATGGAATCAAAGAAGCAAATACATTTGTGCAGCTCTTTATTGTGTATGTTATGTGCAGACACCACATTTTTCCCCTCATAGATTTTTGTTGTGTGTTTTGTGTATGTGTGTCTTGTGAATGTGTGTCTTGTGTATGTGTGTCTTGTGTATGTGTGCTTTGTATGTTATGTGCAGACACCACATATGTATTTAAAAAAAAATAATAGATTATTACTACATAACCTCAAATATGAAGAAAAACAGTATCTTTTGTACTTTTAGGTTAGAATATCTCAAAAATTCTGCTAGCAGATTCGGATTTAGCGCACCAAAAACCTTCGGGATGGCATATTAACCCTCCGTGTGGCTAGTGTAGCGATATCGTCTACTTTTTACGACATTACGAAAAAATGCTCGTTTTCTGCTATTCCGAAATTTTTGGCGTAAAACTGAGTGAACATTTAGCCAAAAAACTTTTTTCCTTTAATTGAAATGTGTATCTAAAACCATAAAAAGAATTGTTGGCCAAAAATTATTTTTAAAGTTGTTAAAAAATGGCTTTGACGATATCGTTACACTAACCACAGCGCGTAGGCAAATACTAACTAGCCACACGGAGGGTTAATGTGTTTGCTTCTGAACCCTTGTTGAACTGTATAATCGAAACATTTTATTTGCTTGTGATAAATGCTCAATCGCGTCGGAAGCGAATTTCATCTGGGGGGGCAGTACAAATGGGGGGGCAGTACAAATGGTGGTGCAAAAAAAGTTCACCAAAATTTCTTCACATGAAACATGAAGAAAAGAGAAAGAAGAGGAAAATATATAATACAAAAATATTATCGTTGTAAAAAAACTGATATTTTGAATAACTTTTCCTTTTAAATTGTTTATCTAGCTAAAAAAGTGGGGGGCAACTGCCCACCTTGCCCCCCCGCTTCCGACGCCAATGTAAATGCTTTCATGTACCAATTGATTTAGCACCCAGAATTAAAAATTTATCTAAAGAGATTTGTTACATTAAATCTCTGTTGTTAAAACATATTTTCAAATAGGTCAATGAACCTTTGCACTCTTCTTAAGTGTCGTCAGATGATGCTGCCGCGAGATCTCGCTCAAGCGATGTTTTTTATGTCGATGTTCGTAATGTGCCTCTTCCCCGCATCCGCAAGCCAACAGTTCATGCATATAATGCTGCTGCGGTGAGCTCATCTACACTCTATTCATGTGATGCTCCTTCATCACGTGAAAATGTTGCAACGACAATGAGTGATTACACCAAAGTCGCTGTCATCGGTTTACAATTGTTTATAATTTGACGTGCGACAACAGAGCAAATATAAGTGTTTGTGTATACGTGAATGAAACAATCTAATGATACATACCAGAGATTTGCATGAGACCTTTCGTCAGTTTTTGCCACTCGAGCAACAATCGTCGTCAGCCGTAATCGCACACAAGAAAAAAATGCATATATACTGCTCGAGTTCGTAAACAACGATTGCTGCACGGCACACTTTGCGAATTGATGCAAAGGCAGCCTCCAGACCACGAGATCATTCGGATGCTTCGCTTAAAGCTCGAGTGTCAGCTGCTGCATGAATTTTTGTTGTTTCCATACTTCTCTGACCTTCTCTAGCAGCGCGTTCTTCTTTGTGCTGTTTGTTTCCTTTTAGTTTATTGTTTTCTTTTCTCTACTGTGGAGCAATCAGTATTGCCAGTAGCAAGTTATATGACAGTACATTTTTAAAGTAACCTGAGCTAAAATTTGGACCAAGAGTGCATGAAAGTTAATCTTGAAAGCGACCTAAATTAGTAAACAAACTATTATTGAAAGTTTGTCGGTAAAATAACAACAATGTTTTGCTTGCAATGAACATTCCTTATCCCTTCAAGACAAGCGTAACCAAAGCTCCAACACAATTAAAAAATGTTTGATGAAAACCAACACAAACTTGTCATTAATTTGTTTTTTTTTTTAAGAATGTGAGAAAGTGCATGTTTAGCAAATGTCACGAGCTGAGCTAAGTTGTGTAAGTTAGAACGAGAACCTTCTGACAACTGCTATAAAGAAGCGACTTGTGCTGCAAAGTTTTATTAAACAATTTTATAGAAAAAGCCCAGAAAAATGAGTATTCAACCCAAATGTATGGAGTTTTTAAAAAACGAGCAGGTATTTATTAATAAAAAATATTTTTCACAACTGTTAACTTGTCAAAGAATGGCTAAAATTTTAGGTTATGTTGTGTAGTCGAACTGATAAAAACACTTCAGTCTTTTATTTTGATTCATTTAATTAAATACCACTAATTTCGGGTGTAAGAACTGCGAAATTTCTATAAGAACTTGGTGGCAGAATATGTTTAGAAAAATCCAAGAATGGCGTAGAATATAATTTGATCAAAATTATAGGTGCCTGCAGGGCTCGCAAACAAACTCTAAAGAAAAGTATTTTTCTGTTCTGTTTGTTTCTTCTTAAGATCACAACAAGTATTTTGGTTTGTTTAGTTTTCTCTCTCCGATTCAAAAAGTAGCACAAATCGAAGAAAGCAGAGATGAGAGAGGAAAGCAAAATGAAGTGTTTCTTTTTTCGAATAGAAAAAACTTCCTCTCGGTGTTATGCTTTTGAATTGCGAGCACAAAAACAATCAAATCAAATGTTAGAAATGACATTTTTAATTTCTATCCTAATTTTTTGCGAGTAAGGAGTGTTTAAAAATGAAATTATTATTATATTTATGAATAATATGCACTTCTTGCATTATTAATTTTTTGATATCCGCCTCCGCATCCGCATCTAAAATCTGTATTTTATTATCAACAAAAAAAGAAGTTAAAAAACTAAGAAGCCATCAAGTATATACTTTACTTTTTATAAAATACAATTTACCCTTTATAAAAAATTAAATACAGTAAAACCACAGAAATAAGAAGCTTATAAAATTATAATCATCTAGAAATTAGAAGTTGAATTTTGAAAACATTAAAGCTTCTGAAATTAGAAGATTGTATTTTAATTTCCGATGTAATTGTTTGTGTAATTTATATATAACAGTGCAGCGTTTTCTACGAAAAATTTAAAATGAAGCTTGTGACCTTATTATAGTGTAGAATATTCGGTTTCGGTTTCGGTTACGGCCAGTTTCGGCACTTTTTGTTTGTTTTGGCTATTCTGCTATATTGAGGCCATATTGAGGTATTTTTGGTAAAAATTTCTTGCATCAGTTATTTAATTCAAATACATATGTTTGGTTTAATAAAAATATTTACAATGCATTTTACTAATCAAAAATTATGAATTAGTCTCTTATTTGATTTATCGTGTCAACGCAAAATATTTTGGTTAATTTCATTTTCGATTTAATCATACCTATTGTAATTAATATTAAAGTTTTAAAGGTACTGAAGCCAAAATTGTTAATTAAACTTAAGAACGAATTTTGTGTGTGTGGAATAAAGGAAAAGAAAACAAAATATTTCCATTTTTATAATACTAAACCTTTAAAAAAACAAAAAGACTGCTTTGTAGTTCTATAAAAATGTATAGACTATTTTGAGAGTGTACGGAAGATATAAAGTAGGCAATACTTTAGTAATAAAAAATAAATTAAAAAATAGTCTCATTTATTATTTTAGCAAACTTCAATTATTTATTATAAACTGCAATATTCAAGTAATACTTTATTTTGTATTAAATTATTTTCTTTTGTGTATGAGAGTTCCTTTTTTTCTTTTTAAAAAAAAAATTATCTGAGAAAACTTAAATCATAAATAACCAGTTTCGGTTCTGGTTTCGGCTAGGCTGAATATTCGTTTTCGGCCAAAATTACGGTATCGGTCGAACACTACTTATTATGTTTAATGTACGCAATCAATTCACTTGGAGTCTTTTGTGTGGCAATAATTTTCATAAGAAAATTTCAGTGAGAGAAAAAGATTTTGTTTTGCTTCATATGAAAACGAAATTTACCAGACAAAAGGACGTTTTACAAAATAAGGCCATTTACATAAAAATGTGTATAATTTTCTACACATTATAAGTGTGGTATTTTTATCCAGTAAATATATCTTTAAATTATTGCTTGAGCAATATTATTATAAATTCAACTTTACAAATTTTAACTCCGAAATGATAAGATTTCAGAAATTAGAAAATCCCGACTTAAAAACAGCTTCTAACTTCTGAGGTACTGTATTAACATAATTTTTAAAATAATTTTAATAATTAAAGTTCTGCTTTAAGTTTGTCTAGTCGAGCTAAATAACTATCAAAGTCTTTTAAACTTAATATTTATACCTTTTTTTTGTAATTAATGAGTTTGTTATTTTATTCCTTAAAAAGGTTTACATAAAAAAATAAATATTAGCAATAAAAAAAAAATATTTACTAAAGTATAATTTAAACTATCAAACATTTAGAATTTGTTTTTAAATGATGTAAAAATCAATATATAAAATTTAACTGAGAGCATCCGCATACGCCACCCGCGGTTCTTAGATTCAATTGTCCGCATCCGCATCCTCAAAGAAGGCCCTTTACAGATCCGCATCCGCAAAATGACATCCGTCACATACCTAGTTCTTTATTGAAAACGAATAAAGACAAAATGGTTCAACTTATTTTATTTGAATAAAAAAGTATGATTTTAATAAGTGCATTAGAGTGGAATGAATTTTTAACCTCACCGGCTTAATATATTTTTGAAAACTACTCGTCAAAACCAATTTTTCTGCATCCTTGGTATTTTTCTGTGACGAAACTTTTAACTTTGCCCGAGGGTTTTTGTGAATGAAAACCTCTTACTACATAATTACTTCAATTTGATACCATGTACGCACTTAAAGATATTTGTGCTCAAAGTTCACCAAAGTCGGTCATTCGCCAATATCTCCGCTCCTTTATGTCAGAGGTAAAATATGCTTGCACCAAAATTGTAAATCAGATAGTTATCTTCAAAAATACCATTAACAGTTTTATCGTAAAAGCCACAGTTTTTACGCTATGAGGCTGATTATGGCTAAGCACTGCAAAGTATAGATTTCTTACTATTGGCAAATTTTTTAACTTTAATTAATAGTAGTTTATTAGCAGAATTTTAATGTGTGTTTGTTATTTTCTCACTTCGAACATTGTTTTTCAAACAAACACATAGTCTAATAAATGTACATATATGCAGTTTAAATCGCTTAGCTGCCTATTCGCTTAAGAGATTATGTATGTTAACAGCACAAAATCAATGTTCTGCTTCATTTCTTAGCGTTATTGTAAAAAAATTTAATTTTTAGCTGTCTCCCGCCTAAGGGAACATTTGCTTTAACATGTCCCAATGGTCGTACAGGGTTAAAATCAAAAAGTAGACTAGAATTGAAACTAATAACCGTATAAATTAATTTTGGCTAACTAAATCGGTCAAATACCCCAATGTGCACTGCTTAACAAAATTGTTTGCAATGTTGAATAGTGTTGCATATGTCCCAATGGTCATGCAGGGTTAAAATCAAATGACAGACTTGAATAGATTTTTTTACCGAATAAATTAATTTTGGCTGATTTAGGGTCATATACCCCTACGTGCGCTGCTAAACGAATTTTCTCAGAAACGACACCAAGGTAGATCGCTTTTTCGCTGCTGTAAATCCCTATACTGAAAGTTTCATCAAAATCGTTTGGGCCGTTTACAAACAAACTATAAACAAATAAACAAACAAATAAATATTGCTCGTTTAAAAGTATAAGAAAGATATCAAAAATTCGATAACTAGGAGCGTGAAATGTATGAGCTGGTCATATTAATTTTTCCCCCTCAAAAATTCTTCTGAAAACACCAACATTCTACCTGCCAACCTTCTGGGTGTCCGCATACAAACAATCATGTCACTAAAACCATGTCAAGCATCATGCAAGCAAATCAACAGAACGAGACTTAAAAATCTTAGCTTCCAAAAAAAAGCTGCTTAAAACATGACGAAATTCTTTTTGAATTTCCGTAGCAAAACGAACACAACATTTGTTACTTGTTGTGGTTGTGATCGTGACAACAAAATCTAAAAAACGAAATACTTGTTGTTTTCTTAGAACACAAAACAATAGTTTTCTTCCTCTCTTAATTTTCTGTTCGCTTTGGTACGCATTTCTGTTTGTAGCAAAGATCCAAACCTAAGCAGATAGTGAAACGGTTTGCTTTCGCTGATTTAGCAGATGAAGAGTTTGTTTTTTCGTACAGTTTATTTTCAACCCCTGGGTGCCTGTGATATGGACAATTTAAAATTATGTTACATTTAAATTAAAATCGGCTATGTTTAATAGTAGATACAGTAAAACTGAAAATAGAAATTAGCTTAATATATAAAAAAGTTTGCTTAACCCTTGATTACTATCCTATAAAAACATCCGTAAATGAAACTCACAATTATAAGTACTCAAGTGTATAAATTTTAAAAATTTTTAAATTTGAAACTAGTTAAACCTTTTTTATTAGTTATAAATAGTTTTTTTATTAATTTCATTCACTAATTCTATGCTTAGAATAATTTTGAATGTAATGCTTCTAGGTGTAATCCACCCTACTTGTGAAATCACACGTATACGTTAGTTTAGTCAGATCTTTCACATCACCATCCTAAAACTAATAGAAACTTTATTCTGCAAACTTACTTAAGTTTCTTACAGCAAAACGTGTTTAGTAATGCTTTATTTTTAAGGCTTTTTTTATTTTGTTTTTTATGTAATTGTTTGCGTTTTTTATTTTACTTATGTCAGTTTTTAGGTCATCAAAGTACTAGCCCTGGTTATTAATATATTTATTATATTTTTTCTATGATATGCAACTGTTTTATTGTTTCTATAATAAAAATATTTTTTAATACATAGTAAGAAATAATAAAATAACATTTTAGATACAATATAAATATCTTGTAAAAAAATTATATTAAATATTTTATAAGAATATTTAATAAAATATTCGTTTCATTCACCACATAACTCATTTTATTTTATTATATATTTTTTCTTTGTGCGATGAACATTAAAGGCTGAATGTTAAGTTGTTTTTGTCAGTTCCTCAAAAAAATCCTTGGTTGCAATAGCGTTTATGAAAATTCCTCAAATATTTCGATTCTAGTGATAGCCATTCGTGTGATGGAATGGTTTGAAATAGCCTCTAAAAATAAAGTTTTTTGTCAAAATATTGGTTGGTGTAATAGTTTTAAAAAATAAACTGCCAGAAATTATATGGCGAAAAAACTCTTCCTATCTGCATCAACAATTGAAATGTATGCAACAGAGATCTACAGCAAGTAAATTGAAAATCAAGCTACTTGAAAAAATATCAAGCTTTGAGTTGATATGCAGGAACTTGCTTTATTTTTTCCTTACAATTCGCGACTGGCTTCTGAAAAACGAATCATATGTCTGACGTGATTCTATTTTGTTTCTACCCCACATGAGTTGGTGGAAAAAGTCAAGTTTTCTTCTTTTCAACTCTGGTTTCGACTCTATGCGACTGTACTGCCGTCGGAAGCGACTGACGATCGTTTGTTTCGTTGTTCGTTTCATTTATTATGCGGAGTTTGTGTAACTTTTTTTCTGTTGTTATTGCCATAATATTAGGTGGCAACCCTACTTCAAAATTTTATAATTTGGAAATTCAGACAATTCTGGATTCGGATTCAGCGACCCATTTTTGGCATACCATTTTTTTGGTGGCCTCGAATTCATAAATACCAAAAAAAATTAAGGTGGCAGCCCTATCCACATCTTGAATTTTAAAATTCTGACTTTAGATTCGAAAACAGCGACCTCTTAACACTGATAAATGACGTTTAAAACTCTTGAAAAGACATAATATTAGTTGGCATCCCTATTATTTCAAAATTTAATAATTTGGAAATTCTGACAATGGATTCGGATTCAGCGACCCATTTTTGGTGTACCATTTTTTGCGAGTCCCGAATTCATAAAACTAAAAAAATTAAGGTGGCAACCCTATCCACCATCTTGAATTTTAAAATTCTAACTTTAGATTCGAAATCAGCGACCCCTTAACACTGATAAATGATGTTTAAAACTCTTAAAAATACATATTATTAGGTGGCAATACTGTGGTAAAAATTTAGGTGCCTACCCTAACCCCCATCTCAAGTTTTAAAACTGTGTCATTATATTCGAAATCAAATCCGTTGTCAGAATTTCAAAATTACAAGAATTCGCAAAAATAAAAATATCTAGGTGACAACTCTATCCGCCATCTTAAATTTTAAAGTTTGACACCATCTTCGAAATAAGTTGCCCCTAAAACTTCCAACCACGGAGTCCACAGAATCCTTTAAAGTCCTGTTACGCTTAAGCTCTCTCTAAACAAGCTCATTGTATTTTTTTAATACTTGCTTTAATTGGATACTTGCCTTCAATTTTAAGCTTTTCAAGCTTTTTGCTGAAGGTATCAAGCTTTCCTTTACTTGAAACTTCGTGCCGTTCGCTTGTAAGCTTGCATACTTGAAAGTCGCAAGCTGTCGTGGGCTTATTTATATTCAATTACAAGCTATACTTGATTCAAAATTATCAAGCTCAAGCTAGCTTGAACTTGTATTTTAAGCAAGTACTTGAAATAGAGTTTCAAGTAGGCTTGTGCAGTTCTCTGGTATGCAATCTGATAAAAGATAATGTTTTTTTCATGCATATTTTTGATATATTTTATTTTAAAATATTAATACAAAACTTACTTGATCTAAAGCTCGCAATTTTATTAATGTGATTTATACAAAACATTTAAAATTAAAATATCTTCATAAGTTGTATTTTGTTTTTTAATTTCTTACAATATTTTTCAGTATGTGCTTATTTTATAATTTATATTTTAGTTTTAATATATATCAATATACGGAATTCTGACCAGGAATCAATCAATAATTTGCAGCCACTTAAAACCTTCCCAAAGATATCTTGAAAGTGAGAATAGCATTTGAAATAATTATGTTTTTTGTATGTAATTAAAAATAATTAATAAATGCACGAAAAACAGCATTTTCATTAACCTGAATGCAAAAATTTAACATTTGTTGATGCTGATTGGAAGAAATTTTTCAAAACTATTATTTCTGACCGTTTATATTTTTTAAACTAGCACACCAGCCAATATTTTTACAAAAAACTTGATTTTTAGAGGTGGTTTTAAAGCATTCCAGCTCACGGATGGTTATCGCTACAGCCGAAATATTTGGGGAATCATCTATGCTATTATATAAAATTCCTGACTACCTTTTATATGACATAGCATTCTTTTGCAAAAAATCGTCCAGTTTTGCGCAAAAATTGTTACTGTTTTTTCTTTTTTTTGCCCTATGATTTTTTTTGGGCGAACTTTATTTATGCCAAAATGTTGTCTTTATGTTTAATGTTGTCTTTATGTTAATGTACATGAAAAAATAACCCCAATATCTCTTTCCTATCAAAGGTTATGGCTTCAAACAAATTTTTTTATACCATTGGCTATATTAATAAAAGTAATTTTCACATTAATCATCGTATTCAATTGCTGCTATCCACCTCGCAGTCAAATTAGCATAGCAGTTGATTGTTGACATATTTTTTCGCCAACTTGTACGATAATTACTCTAATTAAAATCTTATTTTATAATATTGCAATTTTTTGTGTCTGGTAACAACATTTGCAGAATAAAAAAAATGCAACACTGCAACTAATATTTTTCCTTTGTGCGAATGAGCATACAAGCATGGATTTTCCTTGCTTTTGGCGATTGTTCCTCATGTCTCGCCTTGTTTGACATTCTTGTGTCGCAGACGTTCGTAATCGTTAGCGCTCACACTCTAGGCCAGTGTCGGGCAGCTTTGCACACCTATACTTTTCAATCTTGAGTATGTATTAATGAGCGCTTTAAAGCTCACACTGAAAACAAAGTAGTGCTAAAGCGCTTTTTGCAGAAATCTTACTAGGCATTATGGGATATTTTTTGCTCGGATTTGTATTGCGAAATTAAATTAATAAGTAGTGGACGGAATGTCAAAAGGAAACAGACCAACATACGGATAATGTGAAATACAGATAAGCAGACGGAAATGTAAAAAGGCCTGCTAATAATAAAAAAAAAAATGTTTTTTATTGTGCTTATGTTGCTTATTGTGTTTTTCCAAGGCTTAACTGACAGCGTAAGATGCTTTCATTATATGTACTTGGAACTGATCACTATATGATATGTGAACATGCCGCTTTTAAATAATTATTCAAATTCTCCATCGCATGCCCCACAATTACCTTATATTGGCCATGCAAATTATCGCAATGCCTTGCTATGCATAATTTTTTAATTTTACCTTTTTTATACCGCGCCATGCCGTTATTTTCTAAAAAAAAAAAAAAATTTCATACTGTACTTCCAAAAATTTTGCATACATAAAATTTTATACAGTGTAATCTTACGTTATATCTGTATCGATGCGCAATAACAGCTTAAGTCTTATTTCAAAGTTTCCAGAAATCTTGCTTCAAAGTTTTCAATCGCCATATAAGTTATATGAAAGGTTCTTTTGTTTTTGGGTCATATCTTAGGCTAAGGTCATGCTAGAATTTCTAGATTTTGTGTGTTCATAATGATATATACTTTGAACACAACTATTTCAATAACTCAGTTAAGTCTTAAATCGACTTAAGCTATTATTGCTTATCGACACAGATATAGTATAATATATTCAAGGAACACGCAAGCGCAGACCTTATCTGCTTGACTTCCGCTTCAACACTGAAGCTTTGATCAATCTGTAAGTGAGATGAATACATATTTTACTGCACAAACACAATCTCAAGTGTGCAAAGCTGCCCGACACTGCTCTAGGCATTCGTATCAACAGCGATTGGTAACATGCATTTGCGCATTAATTTAAATGCAGAAAGCACATTCGGTGCTCGTTTATTGACGAGACAATCGAAACGCCATTTGAATGCACTCAAGCTGTTCTCTGATACATACTTCCAGATTGTTGTTTGTTTCTTCGTGTTGTTTCGCACTGTTGCAGTCGTCGTCAATGTGTTCAGTACATGACTCTATACTAAACCCTCAGCACAAGCATGCTTGAAGCGTATTTCAAAACACACCTCTATTAAGCAAGCGCTTGTTAGGTTCGATGCAGAGCAATCAAAATAAGCTTAACACTGCGGGAAAGACAACAGAACGCAACATAACTAAATCAAACGTGTAGCAAAACAATGTTCAGTTATGTTTGGTTGAGAAGAATGCACCATAACAAAATGGCATGAATGTTATATGACCACAGCAGAACACACTATAACAACTGCAAAATATTTGTTGTTCTACTTGTTTGGCTTATCTTTTTTAAGTTATAGTGCATATTATTGTGGAATTGGGTTGCCAGGAAAAAAGTATTGGGGCTTGCTAATTTCGATTCTGGTGTCAGAATTTCAAAATTCAAGATGTCGGATGGGATTGCCACCTAATTTTTCGTTTATTTTTGTGAATTTTGTTCACTGCAGTGAACACTAGGTGAAAATGGGTTGCTGATTTTGAATCTGAGGCTGTGTGTCAAAAGGAAACTTTTCAGTCTTGGTAGGATAGAAAATATCAAGTTGAATAAAATTTGTGTATGTTGAAATAAATTTGTCTTTTTTGCTGTGTCAAATAGACGATGAAATTTTGACAGTTACAAATTTTGACGTTTCACATTTCGGTCGTGTTTTAGAGCAAATATTTTATTTAATTTGCATTTTATTCAATTTGCGACATATTTAACTTGAGTGCTTGTACTTTAAACTTATTTCGTAAACTTGTAATATTGTAAACTTAAAAACCTTAAAAAATAACAAAATAATAAAAATAAAAAAAACGAAAGTGAAAGAGAGTTTGTGTGTGCGTGTGTGTGAGCTAACGATTTCCCGGTGCGTCAGCAAGTGCAGCAAAGTTAAATTGGCTTTCTTTGCTGACGTCCTCCAAGTGCCACCACCAGCAGCACAAGCAAGTGTAGTGCAAAATTTATTGCTAGCCAACATCCTCCAAGTACCATCAGCAGCAGCACAAGCAAGTGGAGCGCAAATTTCCTGATTCTTTTGCTTGCCAACGTTCTCCGAGAGTCGCCACGAGCAGCATCAGCAAGTGCAGCACAATTCAATTGACTGGTCAACTCTCCAATATTTCAGAAGCACTATTTCAGCATGTTCCAAGCGGAGAGGCAAATTTCTGCCATTATACTCCGGTGATGGCACTTGGAGGATGTTGGCTAGCAAGAAATTTGCGATGCATTTGCTTGTACTGCTGCTGGTGGCACTCGGAGGATGTTGGCTAGCAAGAAATTTTGCACTGCAATTGCTTGTGCTGCTGGTGGTGGCACTTGGAGGACGTTCGCCGGCATAGAAAGCCAATTTAACTTTGCTGAACTTGCTGATGTACCGGGAGATCGTTGGCCCCCACACACGCAAACACAAACTCAAACACCTTAGTTTTTTATTTTTATTATTTTGCAACTTTTAAAGTTTTTAAAGTTAACAATATTACAAGTTTACGAAATAAGTTGCAAGTACAAGCACTCGAATTAAAT
Source organism: Dichetophora obliterata (assembly GCA_963920525.1). Taxonomy (NCBI): domain Eukaryota; kingdom Metazoa; phylum Arthropoda; class Insecta; order Diptera; family Sciomyzidae; genus Dichetophora; species Dichetophora obliterata. The sequence goes on along the minus strand of OY986438.1, from coordinate 86,894,751 downwards.
ACGTCGCGGAAATTTATGTTTTTTTTTTTCTCTATTTCGATTGTCAAAATTTATAGTAGCCCCTGGGGCTATATTCACCTCACAAATGCCAAAAATTGCTCTACCAACTGTCAAAATTTGTTCATCCGACTGAAAAGTTTCCGATTGACACATAGCCTGATGTCAGAATTTTAAAATACTCAAATTTTTCTACACATAGGGTTGCCAACTAAAATTTTTTTTAAGAATTGTAAACATGAAGAAACAGTATTGGGGGTTACTTATTTCGGATCTGGTGTTAGAATTTTAAAATTCAAGATGGCGGATAGAGTTGCCACCTAATTTCTTGTTTATTTTTGCGAATTCGACGCTGGAAGAAACACTAGGTAAAATTGGGTCGCTGATTCCGAATTTCAAAATTCTAAAATTTTTCTACACATAGGGCTGCCACCTAAAAATGTTTTATTTTAAGAATTTTAAACATGAGGAAACAGTATTGGGCTATTACTGATTTCGAATCTGGTGTCAGAATTTTAAAATTTAAGATGGCGGATAGGGTTGCCACCTAAACTTTTATTTTTACGAATTCGGGGCTGGCGCCCAGCTAAAGGGTAAAAACAGGTCGTTGAATCCGAATCCGTTGTCAGAATTTCAAAATTATAAAATTTTGAAATAATGGGGCTGCCACCTAATAATATATATTTTTAAGAATTTTACGGCCACTTTCTCAATGTCCGGTTAGTCGAGCCCAGGACTTAACTTACCATACGATAGCTAAAAAAATAATTTTGATTTCACCATGTGCTGGTTAACCAACTGTCGGTTAGATGACTAATTGTGAATTTTTGAATTGTGAATACGTAAAAACATCATATCTGCTGTCTCGTGTTTACATATTTTTTGATTTTGTGCTGCAAATCAGAGAACTGCACAAGCCTACTTGAAGTCTATTTCAAGCGCTTGCTTAAAATACAAGTTCAAGCTAGCTTGAGCTTAATAATTTTGAATTAAGTATAGCTTGTAATTAAATATAAATAAGCCCACGCACAGCTTGCAAGTATTCTAGCTTACAAGCGAACGGCACGAAGTTTCAAGTTAAGGAAAGCTTGATGCCTTCGACAAAAGCTTGTAAGCCTCGCAAGTATCCAAATTATTGAATTAAAGCAAGCATCCAAAAAATTCGATGAGCTTCTTTAGAGAAAGCTTAAGCGTAATAGGACTTTTAAGAATTCTGTGGACTCCGTTGTGTGAAGTTTTAGGGTAAATGATTTCGTAGATGCTGTCAAACTTTAAAATTTAAGATGGCGGATAGAGTTGCCACCTAGATTAATTTTTATTTTAGTGAATTCTTGTAATTTTGAAATTCTGACAACGGATTTGATTTCGAATATATTGTCACAGTTTTAATATTTGAGATGGAGGTTAGGGTTGCCACCTAGATTTTTATCACAGTATTGCCACCTAGATTTTTATCACAGTATTGCCACTTAATAATATGTATTTTTAAAAGTTTTAAACATCATTTATCAGTGTTAAGGGGTCGCTGATTTTGAATCTAAAATCAGAATTTTAAAATTCAAGATGGTGGATAGGGTTGCCACCTTAATTTTTTTTAGCTTTATAAATTCGGGGCTTGCAAAAAAAATGGTACACTAAAAATGGGTCGCTGAATCCGAATCCGTTGTCAGAATTTCAAAATTATAAAATTTTGAAATAATAGGGTTGCCACCTAATAATATATATTTCAATAGATTTAAACGTCATTTATTAGTGTTAAGGGATCACTGATTTCGAATCTAAGGTCAGAATTTTAAAATTCAAGATGGTGGATAGGGCTGCCACCTTAATTTTTTGTAGTTTTACGAATTCGGGGCTGGCAAAAAAAATGGTACACCAAAAATGGGTCGCTGAATCCGAATCCGTTGTCAGAAATTCAAAATTATAAAATTTTGAAATAATAGGGTTGCCACCTAATAAAATATCTTTTTAAGGGTTTTAAACGTCATTTATTAGTGTTAAGGGGTCGCTGATTTCGAATCTAAAGTCAGAATTTTAAAATTCAAGATGGTGGATAGGGTTGCCACCTTAATTTTTTGTAGTTTAATAAATTCGGGGCTGGCAAATTTTAAAATTCTGACTTTAGATTTGAAATCAGCGACCCCTTAACACTAATAAATGACGTTTAAAACCCTTAAAAATATATTTTATTAGGTGGCAACCCTATTATTTCAAAATTTTATAATTTTGAAATTCTGACAACGGATTCGGATTCAGCGACCCATTTTTGGAGTACCATTTTTTTTTTTGCCAGCCCCGAATTCGTAAAACTACAACAAATTAAGGTGGCAACCGTATCCACCATCTTGAATTTTAAAATTCTGACTTTAGATTTGATATCAGCGACCCCTTAACACTAATAAATAACGTTTAAAACCCTTAAAAATATATTTTATTAGGTGGCAACCCTATTATTTCAAAATTTTATAATTTTGAAATTCTGACAACGGATTCGGATTCAGCGACCCATTTTTGGTGTACCATTTTTTTTTTTGCCAGCCCCGAATTCATAAAACTACAACAAATTAAGGTGGCAGCCCTATCCACCATCTTGAATTTTAAAATTCTGACTTTAGATTCGAAGTCAGCGTCCCCTTAATACTGATAAATGACGTTTAAAACTCTTAAAAATACATATTATTAGGTGGCAATACTGTGGTAAAAATTTAGGTGGCAACCCTAACCTCCATCTTAAATTTTAAAACTGTGACATTATATTCGGAATCAAATCCGTTGTCAGAATTTCAAAATTACAAGAATTCGCAAAAATAAAAAAATCTGGGTGGCAACTCTATCCGCCATCTTAAATTTAAAAGTTTGACAGCATCTTCGAAATCATTTACCCTAAAATGGCGCTAACCGAAACCACAACTTGCCGTTAACTTAATCAGCACTTAACTGACAGTTCAACCTTAACCGAACATTGAGAAAGGGCTTTTTTGCTAACTGCTGGTTAAAGTTCTGATTAGTGCTTAACCGGACATTGAGAAAGCGGCCCTTAAACATCATTTATCAGTGTTAGAAGTCGCTGATTTCGAATCTGAAGTCGAAATTTTTAAAATCAAGATGGTGGATAGGGTTGCCGCCTTATTTTTTATTTTTACGAATTCGGGGCTAGCGTGAACTGAATGGTAAAAATTGGTCGGTGAATACGAATCCGTTGTCAGAATTTTAAAATGATAAAGTTTTTAAATAATAGGGCTTCCACCTAATAATATGTATTTTTAAGAGTTTTAAATATCATTTATCAGTGTTATAGGGGTCGCTGATTTCGAATCTGAAGTCGAAATTTTTAAATTCAAGATAGTGGATAGGGTTGCCACCTTAATTTTCTTTATTTTTACGACCCATTGTTACCGTTTAGTTCGCGCCAGCCCAGAATTCGTAATAATAAAAAAATGAAGGTGGCAACCCTATCCACCATTTTAAACTATGAATACAACTTTTCTTATCTCTGATGCATGTACAATACTATATTCCTTCAAGTTTACTTTTATGTTCGTAATTATTTCACTTCTTTTCGGTATATTTATGTTTGATATTATGGTTGGTAAAGTCAAAAATATTGGAATATGAATCTTGTGTATTTATGGATAAGACACATGTTTCATAATCAATTTTGCAAGTATACTTTCTAAAAAGTCTCTTCCAAGTATTCCATCTGCATGTATATCTATATCTTCATTTATTACATAGAATTTGTGTACAATTTTCCCATTATCTAGATTTATCTTTATATTTGCTTGTTGTTATATGGCTAATGTTCTACTTGATATACCTGTGGTTTGGATTTTGTTCGATGAGATTATTTCATTTTCATTAATTTTTTATTATTGATCAGATACATCAGTATCTAATAGTAAAGTGACTATTCTACTTTTATTTCCTATGCTTACTTTTATAATGTTCGTATTAAATGTTCGGCTAATACAACTTACATTGTATTTTCTTATAGTTTCTAATTGCGTTGACCCCGGTAGCCGGGGTTTGACGAGTTTCCCAAATTTTGACGGTATCTATTAAAATTATTATTATTGTTAGCTCTATTGTAATTTCTATAGCTATTATTGTTACTATTTCTATTGTCGTTCCTATATCCATTATTATTTCTAATGCCGTTATTATTATTATAATTATTACTATTTATTTATTTATTTATTTATTTATTTATTTATTTATTTATTTAGCTCCAAAGCTTTAGCAAAAGTGTTTGGTTGAGCTGCTAAAATTATGCTTCTGAAAGGCTCATTTAAACCTGTTTTAAATGCATTGACCGCTAATTGGTCATTTAATTTTACGATTATTTCTTTTTTATTTTCTCCTTAAGTTGCTACCTCAACTTCATTTAGAGCTGCTATTATTGTTTCTATTTTAGTAGCAAAAGTTGTAACATTCATCGATCCTTGTTTGATTTGATGCAGTTCATTCTGCAATTTTAAAGGATTTTTATTCAATTTATAATTTTTTGTGAGTATTGCTTTTAACTCTTGAATAGTATTTGGGATTGCAATTGGTAGCAATCTGTTTTTTACTTTTTCTGTTACTTTTGCTGCTAAAACGAATTTTAATAATTGAATTTTCTGTGCATCATCTTTAAGAGTTGATGCATAAAATTGAATTGTTCCTAAGAAAGTTGATAGTTTCTTGTCGTCTCCATCAAACTCATCGATTATTTTTGATGCTATACTAAATTGAAAATTTGCCATTGTTGTTAAATCTGGTAAACTCTCACTATCACTAGTTCTATCACTATCACTATTCTGATCTGCGTAATATTCCGTTAATCTATGTTGTAACAATTCTTTTATTTTTATTAGTTTTTTACATTTTACAATTGTGTGGTAACTTGGTTGCGAACTATTTATAAATTTATTTAATTCTAACTCTAAATTATTGCAGTCTTCCTGCTTATCTTGTAAGGTTTTTTGTTTAAATTTTCTTGATGGTACTTTGTCTTTGGTATACTGTCTTTTAATTTTTTCAATAATTCTAATAATGCATCCATTTAGACTTGTGCACTTGCAATTCTTTTTATGACATATTTTTTTATATTTTTTGAATTTTTTAAAAATATATATTAACAATACAATCAAAGCAATTCCTACAAAGATATATATGTACATTTCCTGTTTTGGAGTAATATTTCCATTAATGACAATATTCTCCGTTATTTTTGTTTCTTGTCCTATTGCAACTATTGTATCTTTTAAATTAGTAATATTTACATACAAGTATGGAATATCCTTAGTCATGAACTAAAAGTGAAATTTAAAAAATTTTTGTTTAATCTTTATTTATTTTTTTCATAATCTTATTATTATTTTTGAACAAATGTCTATGGTTTTTCAAATGATTTTGAAGTAGTTTTACCTTTATTTCAGATTCACAAATAAAACAATGTACGTATTCTGACATGATAAATTTTATTCTATTTTTGTTTTTTATTTATTTTAAATTTTAAGTCTTTTAATTGCCTTATGTTATTGTATTTTTCTGGCCCTTTTGTTATGTTAGCTCCTTCCGCTGCTTCACTTGCCTTCCAGTACGAGTTTTCCTTTTGGGTTGTGTTTGTTGCTTTGGGTACGTATTTCTCTCTCTTTGTATTCTGTTGTGCTAGTGCAACACACCTCTCAAATAATTCATTAAAATCTGACATAGGGTTATGTTGATATATAGCTAGTTATAGTATTTTTCACAGGTTTCATTCCACAGGATCTTAATTTAGTTTTATTTAGAAATTTTTAATGTTCACAGGATCGCCATATTATATTTTATTTTTATTATATTTTATTTATTGGATGATGGATGATTTCCCTACTTCTATGCCTATAAGGAATCAGGGAATTGGCCACAAGGCCTTTCTATCTCAGCCGCAAGGCTTTGAGCGTTTGCTGCCCTTAGGCAGGATTATGTTAGCCACAAGGCTATGTTACTGGTTTGTCTCAAGGCAAATTGATTTTGAAGCCACAAGGCTACTTTAAAATAAATCAAGCTTCCTTCTTTCTTGCATAGGTTTTTATACACAATTTATTGAGTGAAAACTAACAATATAATATTCTTACAAAATACATTCTTAACATAAAATAACTCAAACGATTTAAATTCACTAATAAAAATACATCTGCTTACTATTACATTTTATTTAGACGTCTGTTTGTCATAATATCCATCATAACCCACTTACAGGTTACAAATTCCAGTGACTTCTTTTGTCAGCGATCTGTTTACACAATGTATAACATGAATCATGCCGCTAGTAGCACTTGAATTTGTTTCTGCTTGCGCTTTACGCCTTGGTTCGCTGTAAGCATGCGGTGAACCTAATGTAGAACGTTTGTGGCGTTGTGTGTCGGGAAATAGTAGCTATATGTGCACTACACTAGATTATGGTAATGGCTGGCTGGTGGCCAAAATGTACTATTAAAGAAGTGGTTTTTGAGATCAATTTTAATTAAATTTTATGTTTGTAATAATAGGCTTTTTAATCAAATTTTCTAAATGCAGTTAAAACAATTTTAATTCATTTTTTCGTACCGACGTTTCGTTGATTTTTTGTCAACATCTTCTAGGTACCATGTTTAATTGAATCTATAAAAGTTTACTAGTTCACAAATTATAAAAAACTTGCAAGACACGATATTTAACAAACTTAATAATAAGTATAATCTTAATTACAATAGAGAATTTTTACGTTAAACAATAATAAGAAAAATGTGTACTTACAAAAATTTTTTAATACTCTACATACAGCTGCGGTCAAAATAATAGTAGCGCCCTTATATTCATACATGTTTGAATAAATAATACTAGTATACGAATCTCGGATCCGGTAAGTCCATTTTCATTCCTACATGTACTTTCAACACTCGTTCCAACTCCGTACTCAGTTTCCTCCTATATTGTAAAACTTTCAAGATACAGGGTGTTTTACGGTTTTGGTACGTGTTTAGTATTATTGATCTAGAATCTAAACTACTCACCATAAAATAAAAAATAATATTTTGTATTCTAGAAAAAATATCAGATTTTTCATAAGTATATCAATCGCTTTCGTGTCATGTGCTGTAGCGGAGAAAAAATTTTGAGATTATTTATTTATTTATTTATTTATTTATTTATATTTATTCATGTGTAATTCAAAGCCACCAGGGCCAATAAAATAAATTACCAGTATATATTGCGCGAGTATACAACTTATTATATTCATTATATTATATTCATTATACTAACAAAAATTTTAAAAAAAAAAAAAGAAAAAATAAATGTTACACTATTAACAATTAAAGTAGGATTATTGAAGTTCACTAGTGTTCCACACAACGCTCCCCCTCCTCCTATATATAAAGTAGTACATAGAAGTCTACTAACTAGAGCAAGATTAAGGACCAGACCCAAAACTATCCAAGCGAGAAAAAGAACAAAGAGAGAAAAAAAAAAGAAAAAAAAAATGCTTATGGAAGATAAGCATTGCCAAAAAGAAGAAAAATAAATATCTACGTTTATAGTCTCCACTATAAAGAATCAAGTATATGTGCTAAAAGCTTTATTTTAAAAGTATTTACAGGCATGGAGAACGTCTTAAGATGAAGAGGTAAGCAATTCCAGACCCTGGCTACGCGAATATGAAAAGAACGTTCATACAGAGAGATTATCCAAAAAAATATCTACAAATTTTCTATCTTTTGTTTTAGCGGAGCTGTTACTGTCCAAAGTTAGAATTTAAAAAAATACTGTTGATTAAGTGTATTTTTACATGAAAAAAAGACATTTTAAATTTGGACGATTACAGCTCCGCTAAAACAAAAGATACAAAATTTGTTGATATTTCGTTGAGTAATCACAAAATTTTAGCTCAGCTGCAGCACATGACACGAAAATGGTTGATATATTGATGGAATGGTTAATATTTTTCTTAAATTAAAAATTTTATTTTTTATTTTATGGTGAGTAGTTTAGATTCTAGATCAATAATACTAAAACACGTACCAAAACCGTAAAACACCCTGTATCTTGAAAGTTTTACAATATAGGAGGAAACTGAGTACGGAGTTGGAACGAGTGTTGAAAGTACATATAGGAATGAAAATGGACTTACCGGATCCGAAATTCGTATACTAGTATTATTTATCCAAACATGTATGAATATAAGGGCGCTACTATTATTTTGACCGCAACTGTATAAAGAAATTATCAGACTGCTAATGTAACTAATTTAATTATTTAATTATTCAAAAATCACAGCTGTCTTTAACTTCCGTTTTTATATTTGTTTAAAGCAACTGCATAGCTTAAGCTTATGTTGTCTTTATCTTCTTTGTAGTTCATTGTTGTCATCAAGTTTTGTTGTATACGTAAGCTTACTAGCATATATCGCGTTTTTCCTTTTCTCTCTATGTCTAATATTTGTGCTTTTTCGAAATCAGCTGTGTGTCCATTTTCAAACATATGTTCTGCTAGTGCTGTTGATGTTTTTTTATTTTTTATGTCAGCTTTGTGTTCGGCTAGTCTTGTCATAAGTGACCTCTTCGTTGTACCTATATATATTTTGTTGCACTGCTCTTCTGCATTTCCTTTGCACTTTATTTCATAAACTACATTATGTTGTTCTTGTGTTTCTATCGGTGTTTTCGTAAATATCATGCTGAGAGTGTGGGTTGATTTGTGAGCGAAAATAATGATTTCTTCTTTTATTATTGTACTATTAAATTTGGCTATAATGAGCTGGCTAGATTGACGATGTAGGGGCCCATGCCTAAACTCTGAATCAAAGGTTGACTTATTAGTTATTAGCTGACAGATTTGGCTAAGAAGAGCCCGGTCGGCCCATGACTCGACTCACCACACGAGAATGATCTACGCCCTGTGGTTCCTAGTGTCCCTATATTTTGCGTTACTAAAATGTGTCAGTGGAAGGTTCAAAACGCTTGACTAAGTGAGGCCCGGTCGGCCCATGACCACACTCACCCAAATGATCGGAAGTTATCTGCAGCTACACTTAGTGCCCTGGGTTGTCCCTATAGTTTTTCAGCAATGGCCGAAGGGTTTGGATAAGAGGAGCCCGGTCGGCCCATGACTCAACTCGCCCAAACTAAGATAAATTCCTAATAAAACTTTATATTATACACTGACGCTCCTTGCGCTGGTTACTAATAGGCGGTGTTATGACTTTCTAATGGCCGGGTGTAGTACTACATCGACTTAAACTATTGTCCCTTCAGTACTCGCCTTAGTTGTGGCCTTCAAGTTTTCACTAATTTCAAGTATTTTTATTTTAATTAAAATTATTCACTTTCTCACAATAAAATCTATTTTTACTTTAACGATTTTCTCATTATGATTTATATTAACTTATTTTTTATAACAACTATTTGTTTAAGCACTATTATGCACTCTATGTGCTATTTCATTTAAATGTTTTTCGCAAAATATTATTTCTTACTATAGCCTAAGATAACAATAAATTCGATATTATATTTACGAAATCCTGGGGCGTCCTGATTCCTGGTAAATTACGGCGTCAGGTCTTACACCAAAAAAAAATGTGCGGAGTTAACCCAAGTTTTTTTTATGAGTCAAAAGAGTTTTTGAGAAGTTAATAACGGTTTGTCACCGTAAAAGGCAAAATTAATTACATCAATATTTTTTTTGTTAATATAAAACTTTTTTTGCTTGATACAAATCATTTTCAAAGCTTGGAGTAAATTAAAAGCAGTTTCAAATTAACCCTGCATCTTCTCCGAACATTTGTCCTTTTAACTCCATTAAAACTTATTGCAACCATCTATGAAGAACGTCTTGGTATTTTAAAGCTAAAACGGAGTTATTTTTAGCACGAAACCAGAGTCTGCTCGAGCGAATATTTCCGTTTGTTCGTTTTACTTTGAATAAGAGAAAGTACTCAAATATTTTAACAAGCAAATCAAGTTTGCTGTAAGAATTAAGTGTTGCATAATGATAAAAAAGGGCCGTTTTTACTATTGCGAGTTATATGTTTTCGTTATCTTTATCTTTATTATGCAGTTATTTGATATAGAGGGTAAAATTTTTCGAGTCTCGTCACGAAAGTTTTTTTAATCTCGTCACGAAAAAATGTGTACACAAGCAATGATATTTTTTGTATGGGGACCCCCAGAAGGGTGGTAGATAGAGTGCTGGTGTGATTAGAAGAAATGTTCAATGAAAAATTCAGTGGGACCAGACATTAGACCCTCTAACGGTCATAGATTTTTTTATATTAATTATAATAAACATTGTTTCATTTTGTGTTTTTTGTATCGGGATCCCCAGAAGGGTGGCAGATAGAGAAAAGGTGATTTCAAAAGAAGTGTTAAGGGGGAAAAATTAATAGGACTAGCTCAAAGAATAATAATGAATGTATTGATTGCAGTTTTTAAAATGAAAAATAATTTATTACCTAAGTATCTATGCGAGAAATTAGTATTCGTAGGAGATATACACAACCATAATTTAAGAAATGTATTTAGTTTTAGATTAAATCTTTTTAGAAATGAAAATAGTAAAAACATGATAATGTACAAAGGATTAAACTTATTCAACGAGATGCCACCTAATATTACAAATGAAAACAATTTAACGAAATTCAAACAAAAAATTATTGCATATATTACAGATAGGTTTGATTAACTAAGTTATTACTTAAATATATTGTAAACATTGTAAAATGAAAAAAAGAAATGGTTATTTTAACTAAATAAATATATATAATAATAATAATAATATATTGATCCCCCTAGGGGTTATAGATGTTTTGATATGAATTATAAAAGCCATTTTTAAAACTTTTTTTTTTTTGTATGGGAACTAACACAATAGATCACCATAGGTGAATTTTTCCCCGCTATCTCGTAAATACCAAATCACGGACATATTCCGCATACATCGCAAACTATTAAGACCAGTATTACTAAATGAAACACCAACCAATGACATGAAAATATTGAATAAACAGAATACTTTTTATGAAAATTTTGTCCGGTTGTATTGTATTTCATTTGAGAATCTATCTCTTTCTTTCTCTCTGTTTTTTTACAAAAATCTATCTTATTCTTTATACTGTAATTTTTTTTTAACTTGCGATGTATTTTTTATAGAAAATTTTAGGAAACTAAACAATTGTATTAAATTTGGTTTACAACAGTTGTTTTACAATAAGTCAAGATACATACATTTTTTTAAAGGTATTCATGAGTTTTTGGAACGTACTAAATTCACATATTACCATATTTTATTAACGAAACTACTTTAAACACTAATAAACAAATTTTTAATGTGTGTATGACGACATTTAGGCACCCCTAACACAAATCAATTAACACAATCGCCTTGAGAATATTCTACCTATTTTTGTACCAAATTTAATTATTCTAGCATCAATATATATCGGAATTAAGCATATTAAATTAAATGCAACTTCCATTTTTGCATTAGTATAGGAACACAACTACCTCATCTTTTAAAAAACTTTCATAAACCTAGCGATCACCCTGTTGTTTAATCCTTACTACATTTCGATAAATGCTTAAAAAATATCTTTTTCCTTATTCAATGAACAAAACTACAGCAATCAATCGTAAAATCAATGAAAATATTTATCTTTTTCTTCAAATATGTTAAATACAAAAATCCCTTTTTTAGAATTTAAGCTCAAAAGTAAAAAAAGTTTTGTTTAATAAGAAATTACAGAGATTCAAAATTGCCAAATCGTGGATACGCTGCTCTGTGAGTATGGAGAAGAGATTCTGTTTTCGGCGTTAACCATGTCTTTAATTTCCTTTGTATTCGATTTAAATAAGAAATAAATAAAAATAATTAAACACAAAAGAAATTACGGGTTCTTTATTTGAATCTTTTGTGGGTGAGTTTGTTTATTTTTAAAGCTTCATGCTACATTTAAATGAGTTGATTCTAGTTTTTTTTTTATTTAAATTTGATCAAAATTTAAAAATTCTCAATTCCTCAACCTTAAAACAACTCAAAATGGAGCCAGTACGACTTTTCAAGCAAAACCAATTTTTGAAGTAAATTGAACACCCAAACGGAGTTAAGTATAGTTTTTACAGCTTTGGTAAAATACCATGCACGAAAAGAGTTGAATTGACTCTGAATATGAATTTATTTAATATGCCTTTTTTTGGGTGTACACTTCCTGCTGCTCACGGGTTGCAGCGCTTTCGTTATCTCGTTGCTGCGGCGTATCGTATCTCGGCTGTATCCCTCGGTTACAGCGCGGCTGATGCTCTGCCTTGTCTTGGTGGCAGCGCGGTTGGGGTTCTGCCTTTTCTCGGTAGCAGCGCTGTTGGTGTTCTGATGAAGCTCGGTTTACTTTTTTTCACTGTCCAGACGTCTGGTCGCTACCACGCGGGTTCAAGAAGACTTGATTTTCTTCTGATGTTCTCCCTTTTATAGCCTCGGCCTGTCAGGCACGCGATGCTTCTTCTTCTCTGACCGGTCTTGATTTCCTCTCAATATCGTATGATGCTCCCGTTCTCTTTGTAAATCTTCATGTTCTTGTAGGTACTCGCCGGCTCCATCATATGGCGTGTGTGTGTCCGTTCATGTTCATGAAAATAAACCAAGAAAACAAAGCATTAGTATTTAAAGCATCCCAGTAGGAAAACATTTAGAAAATTATGGAAAGTAAGTGGCCAGGTAAGTGGTCGCATCAAAGACTGGTGAAAAGACTCTTACCGAAACTCGGGCTGCTATGGTGGGTTCACGGTGGTGTATATTCCATGCATGAAACCTTATCACGCCCCCTGTGTGCGTGAGTTGAGTTACGACTCAAGATAATTAGCTACCTTTATTCGACGGTAGGATGTTACGCCACCGGTCTTTATTGTTAAGTGATTTACATTTCAAGATTTATTATTATTAAATATTTTAAATAAAGTATTATTTATAATAGTTATTCATCTCGAATGCTTCCCATTTGTTTATTAATGGAAGTATTTCTTTAACTTAAATATTTTAACCTACATGTTTCTTTAAAGTATTTATATTTTCAAAATTTCAAACTTATTTTCTAGTTGAAGCGTATCGTAGGCTTCATTTTTCGAGAGTTCCTTGGGAATGCTATGCGAGTTGCAGTAGTGCAATACGAATTTTTTTCGTTATTGCTATCAACTGCGTGGTAGTGTGTCTGCTGCTGCTGTATGACCTTCAAGGCGTGGTTACCAGTTCTTTACTGTTGGTGCTGTTGAGGGTTTTATTGTCAACAGGGCCAACTAAGTTGCTAGTCATGGGTACCTGACGCAGTGGGCAAACTGAGTAGGATTCGTACTTTCGTTCGCTTCTGTCGTGGATCATTGATTTCTTCTTTGTGTGCAACGCTCTGCTTGTAGATTATATTACACTTTCTCTTAATTTGCTCTACCGTTTGCTCTTTCTTGGCGTCTGTTCGGTATTTATACTTCTATGGTTTCTCAGCTTTGTCGCAGTGGCCGTTATTCCCATTATTAAATACATAAGTTAAATTTATTGTAATACAGGGTGCTTGCTTATCATAACAATGTCTATATTTTAAAGTAGTTTGTAGAGATAAATACAATATTAGTTCAGTAGAAGTTGTCTATATATATATATAAGAAAGAATTAATTTAGTTTTAGCAAATAAATAATTCAATGTTAAGTTCATTTTAATTCAGGTAAGTTTTCTTTTCTTTTGGGTAAACAAATTCGGAATATAAACATAAAATTATGTTTATAATGTAGAATTTTAATTAGGTAGAAGTGTTGTCCGCTCTGTTGTGTCGCGACAAAACTCGCTCCGGGTTTTGCCCGTCACAAGATCTAAGGACCAATCTGCGTCAATGGTGAGTACGGAATACGGTGGAATGATGAACTCTACGAGCTGTTCGTTGACATTGGCATAGTCAAGCGCATTAAAATCGAGCGGTTTGTCAGGCTATGTCATGTTCAGCGCATGAAAGACGATGCTCCAATGAAGAAAATATTCGATTCAGTACCCAGCGATGGTCAACGCAGAAAAGGACGATCGAATCTTCGTTGGAAGTACAAACGCACATTCTTAGATGAGGCCAAGACCGACATACGGTTGTAGCGCCAACTAAGCAAGCAAGTAATTACACATCTTAATGCTTGTCAAGAAACTCTTGATTATCTGATTGGCATAGGTACCTTGGCGTTTCCTGATTAGAGGTTTGCAATTAGTTATCCATAATTCGATGCTGCCACTGAAACTTATAAAAATTAATTATAGAATTATCACACAATCGATTTAATGTATATTCACAATAATACTTTGAATTTATTTATTATACTCTCTGCAGCAAGCATACAAAAGCAATAATGATTTAATACTTATCAAAAGCTTCGTTTTGTCACAATTTTTTGGCAAGTTTAGCGAAATTTATGGTGTTGTAAAAACCGCTTTCAGCTGGTTAATTACACTATGGCTCGACGCTCAATATTTCCATAAATTGTTTGCAGAAATTCTTCAGTATCTCAACTCTGAGAAAGAGTTTTGACTACGATACGCAACAAAACTCGTATACACGTGCACCTAAATTGTTTTGGTTTTTTAGCTCAAATCGTGATTCAAAGAATATATTGTATATGAAAATCCAAATATGCATAATATTAATTTTTATCAAGCCTCTCTTTTTTTGTTTCATAAGATTTTTTATTTTGTTTTTGTAAAATGTAAAACAAAATCATTAGAAATCGATTATAAGTAAGGGTCCTAATTTATTTTATTTTTGAAGTACACGTGCCTGTTCTAATATATATTTTATGTTTTTCAAGTATAAAATAAACACTGCATTATATAACTAAAAAAATATATTTCTGTTTATTTCTCCTTAGATGCTATGGCCATGACCAAAATGAACACATTCCATTGGCATATAACTGATTCACAAAGTTTTCCTCTCGAGATAAAATCTCAACCCGAACTTTTTAAACTCGGTGCCTATTCGCAACGAAAAATGTATTCACACGAAGATGTAGCTGATGTTGTGGAATATGGTCGAGTCCGAGGAATTCGCGTAATGCCAGAGTTCGATGCTCCCGCCCACGTAGGAGAGGGTTGGCAGCAGAAGAACATGACGGCGTGTTTTAATGCTCAGCCATGGACAAAATTTTGCGTTGAGCCCCCCTGTGGTCAGCTTGATCCCACAGTAACTGAATTATATCCTGTGCTGGAGGATATATATCGTGAAATGTTTGAACTTTTTGATCCCGACGTTTTTCATATGGGTGGCGACGAAGTTTCTGTGAATTGTTGGAATACCAGTGATCGTATTAAAAATTGGATGATGGCACAAGATGGTTGGGGAGTTGAAGAGGAAGACTTTCTGCGGCTTTGGGGCTACTTCCAAACGGAAGCTCTCAACCGAGTGGATCGTATTGCTAAGACAAAGCTCCCAATAACTTTATGGACTAGTCGTCTAACCGATGTTCCTTTTATCGACGACTATTTGGACAATCAACGCTATATTATTCAAATTTGGACAACGGGCAGTGACTCAAAAATTCAAGACATTCTGAAACGCGGTTTTCGCGTTATAGTTTCGAATTACGATGCTTTATACTTCGATTGTGGAGGGGGTAATTGGGTAACGGAAGGCAACAATTGGTGCTCTCCATATATTGGTTGGCAAAAAGTGTACGAAAATAATATTAAAAAACTTGTTGGTGATTATAACAAACAAGTCTTAGGCGCCGAAGCAGCAATTTGGTCTGAGCAGATTGATGAATTTACTTTAGATGCACGTTTTTGGCCACGAGCCAGTGCTTTGGCAGAACGATTATGGACGAATCCCGAAGAAAACTGGCGTTTAGCTGAGTCTCGCATGCTCTTACACCGTGAGCGTTTGACTGAAATGGGAATCAGTGCAGAGGCTCTTCAGCCCGAATGGTGCCTTCAAAATGAAAATGAGTGCCCTATTAATGCCTATGCTTCAAAAAATTAATAAAAAATCTCCAAATATCTTTCCTTAAAACGCTTCTGAAATTGTGGCAAACGTTACTGAATACATGGCAAAAAATATTTTCTTACATAAAATATGAGGATGCAATTAAACTATAAAGCAAACATATTTGGGGACTACATTTAATTTCTTAGTTAAGGAAATTAATTTTTTAAACGCATAATTTAAATAAAAAGTAAAAATATCAAAAATAAAGTAATAATAATTCAGGAGTCTAGTAAAAAATAAAAATATATCACAATTATTCAAGAACGATTCAGCATTATTACCTCAGTAAGTTTCCATTACATTTTGTAAAGTAAAAAAAAATTTTTTCATTTCAACCCTTGAAGGACTTTAAGCTTTAATTGTTCAATTGTGTTGTGCATTTTCATCACAGTAAACCTGATAAGGATCAATAATTATTAGATAGAAAAGTGCATACTCAAAATTTGATCTCGATATAATAATATCTTCCTATTCCAAGATATCCTTAAACATCAAGATGTCCAAGAAAATTGTATGTTTTTTCAATATTGTAGTCAATTTCAATAAATTTTGGAATGATCGCTTATTCCGAATCTGGCAACAAATTTTTTTCTATCTTTATTAGATTTTAAGGAATTCTCAAGTCATGATGAAAAATTAATGGATTGTAGTAAAATCTTCTAAACGGTCTTGAAACATTAATTTGATTATAGTTTCTAATGATACAATGTTTGATAGCATAATCGTGTGTTATTTTAAAAAATTTAACATTAAAATTGTGCTTTTATGAAAACACATTTACTCGAATAACGTCATAACCAAAAAAAGTCATTTTGCATAAAACGCATTTAAAGTTTTTAATTGACTCACACCTTGCGTGAAGAGATAGAGGCATTTTCTTTTCTCATGAAGTTTTTACACAATATGAAGCATGATAAAAGATGATTAACCCAAAAATCTTGTTTTTTGAGTTATGACGTTATGCGAGCAAATGAGCGATATATTTGCAAAGACAAGCCTTGTTTGCCTTGACTTTTGGGTAACCTAGCACTGAAACTAGTTTACCCTGACGAACACTCAATGTTAACTTGAGTTTGAATAATCTAGCACTTGGGACTAGATTATTCTGCTGATAAATATTCTGGCACTTGAACCAGAATATTTCTGTCTATAACAATTTAATTCTTTGTATAAGACTTGATTTAGGCACGAATTGATTTTGACTGATTTTATTTACTAATTTAAGTTACTCTTATACACTAAAAAACATAACAAAAACATACAGGGTGTATTTATTTATTCATTCCAGATAAAGAAAAGAACGAATAGAATAGATTGTTGTTTATCCAGAACAGAATGAATAAAGAAACAGTATTGAAAGGGAAAGAAAATTTTTTTGTTAAAAACAGAAACCTATTTTTCGTATTTAATTAAAGACAACAAATACTCCAGATAAAATTTAAAAAATAAAAATGCAACAAAGCAATTTAAAACATTCTGCCCTGTTCTGAATTCCGAGTCGGAATTGCGTAAAAATCGGAATTCAATTCCGATCGGATTGAAATCAGTGTTCTGCATTCCGATCGGAAGTTGGATGTTCGAAACAAATTGAAATCCGATTCGAATATGTCAAAATCAGCTGTTTTTGAATGTTGAAAAAAGTTTTCATTTGTGATTTTTTTTTTTAGACTGAACCAACGCTCAGGGGATGCCCTCTATAAATGTGTAAGCATTGTGTTGATTCGGAAGATGGGTGATAGTTAGTTGGAGGGTGGATAGATGGAGTTGTGTCGGTGAATATTTGTTTTAAATTTGCACAGCTCAAAACTGCCAGGAAACACGCTCGCAGGGAGACTATTCCACAACTTAACCGTGCGACTAAGGAACGAATTATCACGGTAATGAGAGGTTCTATTGGGCATCGATGCAATGGTAAAGGGGTGGGCTTGGACAGCTGCCCGAGTGGACCTGGGAAACACACGAGCTGGTGGCGTCAGGCCATGTATCTCCCTTGAACACTTCCCATGGTAATACCTATACAGTAAGCTTAGGCAACCAACATTGCGTCGATGCTCAAGAGAGCTGAGCGAGGATGAAATACTTTCATCCCCTATCAAATATATCGCACGACGTTGAATTCGATCCAGAAGCTCCAAATAAGATCTTGAAGCCCCTGCCCAAATGTGCGAATTGTACTACATTTTCGGCCTTATATATGAGGTGTAGATCATGCGAAGATCAGCTGAAGTGAAATATTTTTGCACCGTTTTAGAAAACCTAGGCACTTGCCCGCTTCTTTCGACACATCGATAATATGATCATTCCAACGAAGATCAAATCTGATCGATATGCCCAGAGCGTCAAGAGCGGCTGATTCCACAAGATCCACACCATTCATATTGAGGGGTGCTAAGGGGCAATCGATCTTTGGATAGCGTAAGTAGAGTTTTCAATGCAATTTAAACGCATTTGATTCTGCTTCTTTTAGATTTATTGGTCAGTATCGATTAAATAAGGAGGCATTTAATTTAGTTTTTAATGAATTCAAACTCTATGCGCTACGATTCCTCCAATAGTTCAGCTGACCACGACTTTGCGGTTCCTGGCCGAAGGAGGCTACCAGCGTTCAGAGGGTAATGACGCAAACATAGCATTAGCAAGAAGCACAGTGTCAAAAGTAATAACTAATGCATTGAATCATATGGAACGCCTGCTATGTTCAAAGTGGATTAAGCTAGAAATGTCCAGTGAAATTCAACAAAAATCAAAAAGACACTTTTACGAACGTTTTAATATACCGGGTATTATTGGGTGCGTAGACGGCACTCATGTAAGGTTAATCAAGCCTTGTGAGGACGATTTTCTTTACTACAATCGAAAGAGTTTCTACAGCATTAATACTATGATCGTAAGTAATATATGGTAATTAGCTTAGTGGTGATAACAGTTTTTACGATTTTCTTTGCCCTCTAGATATGCGATTACAATTTGGTCATTCATGCCGTCGATGCATGTCATCCAGGATCTAGCCATGACGCTTTTGTTTGGAGCTTAAGTAGTTCTCGAAGATATTTTCTTTCAAAGTACCAAGCAGGCGAACGCAGATCTTGGCTGTTAGGTGATGGTGGATATGGATAAGAGCCATTTCTCTTAACACCAAATAGAAATCCAGAGCGTGGTTCCTTTCAACATAAATTTAATGTTGCACATTCTTCAGCTCCCAATGTTGTGGAAAGAACAATTGGAGTGTTAAAAAATCGTTTCCGTTGCTTTTTAGGTACAATGCAATACGGTCCTAAAAAAGTGTCACAAATTATAAACGTTTGTTGTGCGCTCCACAACATTTGTAGACATCACAACGTTCAATGTCAAGTTGATGATGACAGTTTTTTAGTCTCGTCAATTGAACCTGACTATGAAAATCCAGCTTGTTCTGAAAATATATCTTTACAAAACCAAGGGCAATTAATAAGAGATGAAATCGCAAGTTTTTTGTAAACACAATAACTAATAAAAAATAAAGTGCAAAAAAGGATTCTTTCTATGTTGTTTATTTTTCAAAATGAGAAGGCTTAGGTACATTCAGTTCAGTTCGATATACATATTATTATTAGTCTTAGGCCTTTTCCACATGGAGAAATTGAAAACTAATGCAACTGCAACAAAAGTTGCTAACCAATGTATTTATACCGAAACCTTCACATGAAACAACTTGTACTCAACAAGTTTTTAACGCATTCGCAACCAGTTTCATGCAACACGGCGTGCTGCAATTTGAGTCGGCGATTTGTTATGTTTCCGATTTATGTTGTGTGCTATGAAAATAATTAATCAGTTAATAAATATGAAATAAGTGCAGGAAGTGAAGAAATATCCTTTTTTATCCTCAATTAATTTTTTATATCTATTTAACAAAGCTTCCAATAAATAAGTGCTTGTTTTGTTGTGAATTTTTCAATGTTGCGTTGCGACGTGACTTGCCCATCTGAAAGCGTAGGTTGCAGTTCAGTTTAAAATTGAAGTGTTTTGAAACTTTATAAGCTGTTGCGTTGCAGTTGCATTAGTTTTCAATTTCTCCATGTGGAAAAGGCCTTATTATTGGTATTATGAACTATTTTATGTTAACATATGCTATAGTACATATTTTATTAAAAAGAAAGTTAAAAAAAAAATAAACTTAATTTGATTAATAGACGAGAGTCTGGTCTTTGAAATATTGAATACTAAGCAAATTCACAGTTTAGTATTAACTGAACATATAAACTAAAAAGAGTTAAATAAAGCCACCTAATACCTTTTGGTTTGGTTTTGTTTTATTTTAATTTCTTCTATTTCCAATTGTTTTGCCTTTATTACATTTTTCTCCGCTAGAATTTTTAATAGTTTCCCATTATGCTTCTTAAGATCTTCTCTTATCCCTGCTTGAGTATCCGACATTTTTTCCAAGGAGCGGTATACTCTATTAAGGCTACTTCGATTTTCCTTACCTATAGCAACTAAATTTACAACTTGTTCAGATAATTTGGAATGAAATGTGGATTCCGCCGTCATAAAAGTTTTTACGGTTCCCTGAAATTGCAGAAAAAATTATTTAACTATCATAAAGTAGAAGTATACATTATAAAGCAAGAATTTTTGCAACATTTTTATGCCCAACACATTTTAAATAAAACAAAGTAACTTGCCTGCAGTGAAGTTTCATTTTTACATCTTAACGGCGACGCACTGCTTTGTTGTAATTCGCAACTTTTGGAAGTACTTGGTACATCATCACTTTCGAAATTTAAACTTTCCAGATCTGGGGCCGTAAATTCTTCTGGTGGTCCAAATGACGGTATATTGGAAACCCGATCAACAACTGAGAAAATCCCAGAGACTCTGGCAAGAGACTCCTCCATTTCGGATAAAGTATATTGCGAGTATGGCCCGCCGCCAGTTGCTTTCCCTTCTCTTCTATTGTGTGCTAATTTCTTGCGCACCTCGCACTTCTAGTCGGTCCAAGTCTATAACAAAAGGAATTAAAATAAAATTAAAAACCTTGTTACCTTTTTCCATCCATTTTCATCCTTCACTGGTGGACCAAGACTGTTTAGAGAATCAGCCAGCTGCCGCCACTTCGTGTCGTCTTCAACACGGTTGTCTTTGGTGTGGCCCCTTGCCATGTCTGGGTGCTCTTCCATATACAACACCATTGCAGAGTTTTGATGGGCATTCTTGTGTTTTCCCATGCTGTAAACAATATTCAGCCCAATCATGAAGCATTTTCTCCCGAGAGTTGTAAAAGGGAGTTTCCGGTTTTAATATAGCAGATAAAGACATCTAATTTTTTTATTTTACACTAATGAATATTGGCGGTTGATAAACAAAATTGCATTAAAAATTTCCAAAAAGTTTCTAAACTTTATCTTAAAAACATAAACTCCCTTTTACAACTCCCGGGAGAAAATGTTTCATGATTGGGCTGATTAACTTTTAATTAATTTATCATAAAAATATTTATTAGTTTTATTTACTTACATTTCAAGACAATTAACAATCAACAAGTTTAACAACCAATAATAGAAAACGAATAGAAACAAACCAATAGAAACGAAAAGAAAGAAAGAAACAAAGAAAACCAGTTTGAAAATCACTGTCAAACAGCTGATCAGATTGCAACCGTTTGAAAATTCGATTTATCGGAATGCAGAACAGCTCAATTCCGTTATTTCTAACAATTCTGATTCGAAGTTATATATCGGATTGCAGAAAACCTACGATCGGAATCAATTCCGATTCCAATCAAAATCAGATTACAGAACAGGGCAGATTTAAACTAAAAAATTTTACCATTTTCATTTAGTGACATTTTACTTCAAACAATCGGATATAACGTCACACACAAGAAATATTCTTTTTATTCTACATTAGCTGATAGCATAAAAAGAACGCGTTTGGAATATTCCGTAAGAATAAAGTAATACAAAAAGAATATTCCGGACAATCAAAACTGAATAAAGAAACAAACAAAAGTTATTTCGAAATTTTCTTCGGTCACCAGTTGTCGAGGTCTAGGTACTGGAATCTTGGATGATTTTCTGAAGCAACCCACGATTCGCACTGTCGCAATGATTATGGTTGTTACCAAGGCTATCGTCAACGCCGAGTATCCGACGGAACCATGACGTCGCTGAAATGTGTCGAACTCTGAAGGCAGGCTTAATAGCATCTGTTGCTTGATCATCTCATGCAGTTCAGTCAAGTTTTTAAGTTGGTTCATGTATTGATATGTTTCTAGTTGCTTTGTTAATGCCATTTGGTTTATTTTTCCCAATGATGTTTAAGATTGGAGTGTCTTGATAACTACTGTTTCATTGCTCTGAATGGTGATAAAATTTGTTTTGATTATGCAATTGTAGCCGAGTCTCAGCATTTCTGAGGTTTTCAAAAAAATCTGTCGCGTTTCACCATCACAGACTGATGTAATTCGAGTTGGATGGAGAACTGCATAAATCCATAAGTTTTTGTCATTCGTGGGATTCCACACTTCGGCATTGTTGATATTGCGTATTCTGCAGTCAGTTTGACTTAGTTTCAATGTTCAATAACATTGCTTCACTCTGGCATTCTTCAGAACCTTTCTTATGTTTGGTTTGCACATAATGCATATTAATGTATATGGACGATTTGGAATACAGGAGTTTAACGTATTTGCGTCTAAAGGAATATACTCGTCTCTGTGAGCGTTGATTGCGATGTATTCAGCACATTCCTCTATCGAAATTATTCTCTTGTTGAGGATAGTTGGAAGCGCATGTATTTTAAAAAGATCCAGTGCTTCGTGATCACTTAGAGGTAATGTTAATTTGAAGACTAGATGGTCTTCAGATAACCCCCTGTCACGTTCATTATTTTATACATTTGCATTATGTTGTCTTTTCCAAACGGAATTTCCAATGCAGTCGGTAAATTGTTCTGAATTCGTGCCACTTCGTCCTTTAATTTTTGCGGAGACAAGAGTGTAGGTGCGTTTTTTCCATGATGTGTATCTGCTAATACATCCAGAATATACATTTAAATTCTTTGAAGGTTATGATTATCAGAGTCATTTGGACACTTAATGACAGAAAAAACATTTGAGTTAGTTTAGTTTGGCAGTCTTCTTTATTCAGGGCATAAATTTTATGGATAATATGGTCCAAGTGGCTATCAATTTGCTCGAATTTCTTTTTAGTATTAATTTGGTCCTGATTGAATATTTTTATTGTAGAATCAATGACTGACGTTTGCCCTTTGAATAGTTGTTGAAGGTGATTCTCATTTCTCTTGACGTCGTTTATTATGTTTGATATTTCTGCCGCATATTCAGAAACTAACACTCCGAATAATGAGTTGGCAATATTTCCGACCAAGTTGAAGGCACCTCTTTTCATTCTTCTTTCCTTTAATTAACTGTGATCTAATGCAATTGATTGAAGTGAATGAGTGAGAGCGGTGAGTATCGCTGTACATGCAGTGTTCGTAATGATTTTCTGGCACAGTAATTGTAGAGTTCGTGTACAGTTTTCCACTGCTTCCATTTCTGTTTGATAGGGGGATAAATCATAATATATTATAAAAAACCCAGGTATAATTTTACTTTAGAGCACGGACACGAATATTTTTTCTTGTTTTTTTTTAAATGTACTTGGTCCTCCTAAGCCTAAATATGGGCCTCCAGTAAATATTAAAATTGTCGCTCTCGTTTGGCTTAGGAGATAAAATTCGCAAACGTTTGAAAATTCAGTGTACATTTTTAAGTGCTTAGAAGCGAATTTCTTCTTTTATTTTCTTTAATTCTTTTTATTAAATGTATTTGGCCTTCCTAAGCGTAAAAATGCAAACAAAAATTGTCTTTCTCGATTGATTTAGGAGATAAAAACTTGAAAAATTCAGTCCAAATTTTTAAGTGCTTGGAACTTAATTTTCCAACATTAATGTGATATTGTTAAATAAAAAGTGTTTTTTTATTCAGAATCAGATTAATCTATACAATTTGTATTTAATCTAAACTAATCTATAATTGAAAACCATAAACACATCATCGAAAATAAGAAGTCAGACACCGTCACCTGGAAGCAGAAGGAGCAAACTTGGAAAGCGATTGCCGAGCTTTTGCAGCCAAAACAGGTTCCCTACGTGAAAGCAAGGCCTTGCGAGACAAGTTTGATTGCTTGAAAAGAAAGGCAAAAGTGGAGTTGGCCGCTGAAAAAAGTGAAACGTATCGAACTGGTGGTGGGCCAGTAAAAAGTGTTTCCAAAAGTGTTAAGCAAAAAATTGTTTCCATGATTGGCGATTCGGCCACCGGCCTCAAAAATTGTTTCGACAGCGACAACGGTATGTATAGATTTTGGAATGTCCAGAAATGTTAAACATTATTGTAATTTTTACAGTGACATGTGACTTAATGTATTCGACAACTGAATACCTGGAGGTGGAGGAAGCCGAAACTGACCCAGTACACACAGTGGAAATCAGGAGTACCGAACATGAGGAAGTAAGAAAATAATAAATAAAGGCTTTTTGTAGTGTTAAAACAAATAAAATTATTCTTTTCAAGTCAGTAACCTAGATAACACTGGCCGAAGTCAACATGACTGGGAAAGTTGGAATCCCTCAAATTTAAAGCGCTTGTGTGTGGGTGCAAAACGCAAGCGAAGCTTAGAAGATGTGAAAATGGAGTTGATTGCAGCTCAAACCAATTTTTACAGAGAGGAGAATCGGTGAGCTGAGGAGAAGCACCTGAAGGAGCTATCGCAGTTAAAGCTTCAAAATGAGTTCAAATCGCTTCACTTAAGCACAAAAAGCTTCACTTAAAGAAAAGCAAGGAACAAGTCTTTTGTGACATGCTGCTCACTACACTATTTGCTGACCGACTATACGACTTCCATACGTTTCGCTTTTTTCAGCGGCCAAGTTTCCTCCTTTTGCTTCCAGGTGACGGTGTCTGTCTTTTTATTACCATAAAAATTTTGGAATTCAAACTGATTCATGTCAAAAGTAAAATAAAATAAAACTTTACCTTTCATTCAAATGCAATTGGAAATGTAATATTCACTTATTTATTTAATAATTGGTTATCCATTTCGGATTTCATCGAAACTGGTTTTGCGTTATTAAGGCTTTGCCATTTTATAATATTTATTTGAAAATTATTTTTATTAAATAATTTTTAGTATTTAAGAGGTGAAATGGATTATTTTAAAATAGCAAAAAAAATTTAATTTTTAATGGATCTGGACGATATGTTGTTTCGAAAATATGGTGCCACAAGCCAAACAAAAGCCAATACTTTTTGGATAACGCTTTAGATTACAATTGTGTGACAGAATATCATCTATGCGTTACAACCTAGAAATAGAAATTACTTTTTTGTATTAGAAACATTTAACATTAAATAAGCACTTACCTTGAAAAATAATTATGTATTAATACTGTCCTTTCCGTGCAATTTTGATTGTTGGTTTCCACATTATCAAACGAGTCATGTGGTATCAATATTGAATTATCAATTTGAGGGGGTGATTAATTTTCAAGCATTGCAATATTATGCAGAATGGCACATGCTACAATAATAAACATTTTAGTTTCCATTGATACTCGCATACCCAATGATAAAATGGGAAGACGTCGTTTCCACACGCCAAAGCAGAAGTTTTTCAGCTTCTGTTTGCGGATTTAGTAGTGGAGTCATCATATAGTTGCACTGCTTGTATCCGCTGTCACCAAGAATGGTGCCGTTACCAAACTATCTGTTCTCTAATCGAAATTTTAAGTGGTAGTTTCGAAATATATTGCTATCGTGTGCTGACCGAGGCCACCTCGCAACCAAATCTTGGAACATCAATCGGGCATTACACACAGCTTGAACGTTAATAGAAAAGTACCCTTCTCTGTTTCTATAAATTTCTGCATCGTTCCCTCCTGGCGATTGCATTCTAACGTGGGTGTAATCTATTGCTCTAATGACTTTTGGTTACTTCTCTTACTGTGCGAATTGCAGAACTAACGCTCACACCTGCAAAGTCTCAGACTGTTATTAAAAAACTCCCGGTAGCATAAAAGCGGAGAGCTACTAGAAGCTTGGTTTTTGCTGACACAGTATTCTTCCTAAAAGCCATTTTTTTATATCTATTTTCTGTTTATTGTCTCATCCAATATACCTTCTGCAATCGCTTGTGATGTCTTTACAGATTTTTCCAAAACTATTGAAATAGTTGCTTTTGATAATCGAAATCGCTTTACAAATTCGTTATCATTGTATTTGGAAAAATAGTCAATCCGCTTTTGCAGTCTTCTTCGCGTGATATTCTGCACTTCCGTTTCTTCGAACATGTCTTCTATGGCATTGATTTGGAACACTCGTATATTATTTATTAAGCACATAAATAATTCTTTTAAAACAGATTTTACTTGAATATTGAAAAATTAGTGAATTTATTTTGAAGTTAGCAAACAGCTGTTTTTTGTTTACATTCACCACCAAAAGTTGGCAGCGCTTAAAATTTACTCGTGTTATAAATTCTACAAGCTACTTAAAGTTCTCGGTAAATTTATCATCTTGGTAAAACTAAAGAAGACATGAGAAAATGAAAAAGTGCTAAAAAGGGCTTTAAAGTCAGCTTTAGCTAAAGGGAACTTTATAGGTAAGATGAGAAAACGGCCCTGAGTGTTTCTTTTACTGATAGCTTTTTATGCTAAAGACTTTTATTTAGTTTTTATTCTGTTATTAATAAGGCCCGCTGTCTAGGCGAGGCTGGGACCTTAGTAAGTTGACTCTAGAATGGCTCTATCAGTTTCTGGTCGACCGTGGGGTTAATAAACGAATAATCTTACTTTCCAATGACGTTATCAATTTCCAGAGATTTCAATAATTTCCAATAAGTGAAAATTATTGCCAAATACATAATTCAAAATATGCCTTGTCAATATGTAAATTTAAATTTACTTATTGTCATTTTACTTTCCCCTTAGCGGCACGCGATCACGCACACTTTGCATGCTAGAGTACGCAAATGAACGGCTTTATGCTGACCGCGCCAACGCCGATGCGCCCAACAATTCCTTGCTGTGCTTTTGTTGCCGCCGACGTTTTAGTCAGAAACACTTGACAACTAGTAACAATGCAATGGTTTTGTTTTTTTTTTTTTTTATTCGCCCGGAGGTATGAATCTTCCAAAGATACGTATATCCGACCTATACACATGCACGAATTACACTCTAGATCCTGCCCGGATCAGCCGGCACAGACAGAATGCACCTACGTATTAAAACATACCCGCTATTGGCAATTAGGATTTTCCACTAAGCACATTAATTGGCTTTTCAGCGGAATTTAAAAATTTAATATATAACAAACGCGTATTTAAGTATATTTAATTCTATAAAAATAAGCAACATCGAATTAAATTATAGTGATTATCAATTTAAGGTACCTGAAAAAAAATCCTGATTTCAAAAACAATCCAAAACACTAAACTTATTTTAACTGGTTTGCGGCCATTGCCCAACCCAAGGACCTACGTGGAAATGAGATAAATCTCATATTCCCCAAATAAAAATCCCAATTAGTTGGATATGCATTTGGGCCAACGCAGGCATAAACTTGTGTGGAAAAGAGATATTCTCTGGCACACCAATCCAGGTGATAGTGTGAGTTCAGTCTAATTTCAAATCAGGAAACCACGTGAGCACGTAAATCACAATTCGATTTAAAATTAAAATATTGAATAATTAAGAAGTAAGTTTTAAAAACGATTCATATTTGATGGTGCTTACTTTAAAAAACATAATATCGAGACAAAAAGGAGAAACAGAACAATCTCAATTACCGATATTACATTGTTATAAAACTGCGTTAGGTATAATAGGATGAAGTTAAATTGACTTAATTACCGTCTACCGAATCAGAAAAATTAATCATGTTGAAGTTATCATTGAAATCACTGCACATACATCGTAAAGGTTCATGAAGAGCGTAATTAGAACTGCACTGACTCAACTTGAAAAACAGAAAATGTCTAGTTCCTCTCCTTGGGATGTTAAAATTTAGAGCTGAGATGAGATATTCCGAATTAATCTCGCCACGAAGTAATTTATACAGAAACATCACATTAAGCATCATTCTTCTGATTCTTAGGGAAGGTAGTAAAATAATTTTAAGGCGTATTTCATACGATGGAAGCTTAATATTGGGGTTCCAACGACTATGACGTAAAGCAAAAAGTAAAAACTGTTTTTGAACGGATTCTTTGGCGTCGATGTAGACATTATATTGTGGGTTCCATATAACTGATGCATATTCAAGAATTGGCCTTACGAGAGAGGTATATAATAATTTAGTAGTAAAGGGATCACTGAATTCTTTAGCCAATCTTTTAATGAAACCAAGGACTCCTCTTGCCTTATTTATCACCATATTAACGTGGAGATTGAAGCGAAGTTTTGAATCCATAATAACACCAAGATCGAGAAAACTGGAAACTATTTCTAAGTTCGTGTTATTTATAGTGTAATTTATGTTATTAGCAGATCTTCGCGAGAATGTCATTTGCTTATATTTTTTTAAGTTGAGATTTAATATATTTAAGCTACACCAGTATATTTAGATCAGATTGTCAAAGATGTCGTTCTTCGGGTGATTTGTAACAAAGAAAAAGTTTCACGTCGTCAGCGTACATTAAGACGTTACAGTGTTTTATTACCGAATTAAGATCATTAATGAATAATAAAAACAAAACCGGTCCAAGATGACTGCCCTGAGGAACGCCAGAAGTGACCGAAATACTTTTTGAAAGAGAATTCTTATATAAAATCTTTTGAGTACGTCTAGATAAATACGAATTTATCCAATTTAATAATGTGACAGGAAACCCAATAAGGTGGAGTTTTTTCAAAAGAAGATTATGATTAACACTGTCGAAAGCTTTGCTAAAGTCCGTATAAATAACATCAGTCTGCAGTCCCAAAGTAAAACCATTTATAACACGCGTAGTAAACTCTAAGAGGTTTGTTGTAGTGGACTTACCCTTTAGAAAACCATGTTGAAAGACAGAAATGGTGGAAGACACGGAGTGGGTTAATTGATCAGTTATGATTTTCTCAAATAACTTAGGGATTGCACTTAATTTTGCAATTCCTCGACTGTTAGAAACATCTATCTTGGAGCCAGATTTATGAAGGGGTATAATATAAGAATCCTTCCATATAATAGGAAAATAACCACTATGCAAGGAAATATTAAAATGTTTGCTAGAGGAGTACACAGGTTTGTAGCACATTGCTTTAAAATACAGCTTGGAATTTTGTCAGGGCCGGTCGTAAAAGAAGATTTTACTTGTCGAAGATAACACATGACAATATTTGGGTCTATTACATGAGTTTCAAAAGAGTTAACTGGCGGGAGAAAAGGATACACCGTGCTAGTATTAAATGGTATATCGGAGTAAGTTGACTTAAAGAAGTTTGCAAACATGTTAGAAATCACATTGTCACAAGATGATTCTGCCTGATTGAATTTCATAAGGGGTGGAAAGTTGGAGGCTTTACGTTTTGAGTTAACAAAACTATAGAAAAGTTTTGGATCATCTTTAAATTGAGATTTTATGTTAATTATATAAGCAGAATAGCATTGTTTATTTAATAGTTGATATCTATAACGACAAGAAGAATAGGAAGCAAAGTCTTAACTAGAACCAGATATTTAATATTTTTTAAATAAACGATTTTTAAAATTTTTAAGTGCCTTTAGATCAGTTGTTAGCCAGGGTGGATTTAAAGGATTGGAGAAACACTTTTTTTTGGGACGGACAATAAGAAAGACCTTATAGAGTATCATTGAAAAACTGTACAGAAGATTCGACGTCATAATATGAATATGATGTTCCGCTAGTTAAAATTGGAGAAAAATCAGTCTGCGAAAGTAAGGAATTAAGTTTTATATAGTCCGTTTTTTAAAATTATAAACTTTTTTATTTCGCGCATCAGCAGTTACTTTATCTTTTTCGAGGGAGAGTAAAACTGTTATTTCAAGAGTTGGATGATGTACATCTTCTGGAAGAGATACGGGATTCGAACAATGGAGATTAACAGTAGTGCATCTTTCTACAAATACAAGGTCTAGGGTTCTGTGGTTTATATTTAAAATATCATTGGCTTGTTGAATACACAGATCAGATAGCTTATCTAAGAAATCATTTATCCGAATGATAAATATAAGAATAAGAAATGAAGAATCGTCAGACGATCTCCAAGTCACAAAAGGTAGGTAAAATCACCCAGCACAATAAGAACGTCTTTATTTTTTTAACAAATTATGAACTTTTTCGATGGCGTGTAAATGTTTTAAATACATTGTTAAGCCACATTTAGGAGGAGTGTAAGAGCAGGTAACATAAATAATACTATTATTTAATTTAACTGCAACACAAATGAACTCAATAGGGGTATTCACGATTCAGTGCACTTGCCTGTGCAGTTGAGGACTTGAGCACTTGTGCAGTTAGGTTTTCGTGAACACACCACCATCACCATTTCAAAGCTGTCAACAATGCACACAAGTGCACAACTGCTCAAGTCCTCAAATTGAAGGTAATCAGCCTTATCGGGAGTTCCGCTGGAATAATATTTCGACTCCCACTATTTTGTTCGCATGAAATGTGAAAACCTATCGTGAGTTTCGCGTGAATAAAATTTAACTTCGAATCAGCTGTTGGAATTCGAAGATACTATTGTGAATTTTATGAGCTTTAAAAAAACCTGTGCAAGTGTCATTTATTGCAAAAAAATAAATTCATTTTATATTTTAAAGCAATTAAATTAACAAAATTGTTAAAATTATGAATAGTATTGCTCTGCGACTTTTGTGCGAGGAAGATGAAAAGACGGCACAGAGAGCAGTTCGAAGACGTTTAAGGGACCATTCTAATCCTTTGGAGTTGCACGATTCATTGTAGGATTGAATATTTAAGAAAACTTTTTAATAAATGAGCTTGTTTTCAGATTTCAACAATTCTACAGGCTCAGCAAACCGGCCTTCACATACTTATTGGATGTACTAACTGACAGTTTACCGCAGTCAAAACAAAAATTTGCGATCCCACCTACAGTGAAACTAAGTGCTTGTTTGCGCTTTTTTGCGGAGGGCGGGTATCAGAAAGGAGTTGCCAAAGACCACGAAATCGGCTTGTCGCAATCATCCTTTAGTGAGGTACTCTCTGAAGTAGTTGGAATTTTTGAACCATTGTTATGTCAAGAATGGATAACTTGGCCGACAGCAGAAGAACAAAGGAACATTTCACAAGATTTTATGGAAAATACAAGATACCAGGAGTTATAGGCTGCATTGATGGTACGCATGTGAAATTGATATCTCCTTCAATCAATACCCATTTATTTTACAATAGAAAGCGTGCATGTAGTTTGAATGTTTTGCTTGTAAGTTTTATAAATTTTATTTTATCCATTTTTATCTTTTAAATTTATCTTTTAAATAACTTGAGAAATTATTGAGGTATGTGACAACCAAATGAGAATTCGCTTCATCAATGCTACACACCCTGGAGCTTGCCATGACTCATTTATTTGGAATATGAGCGAGTTAAGATCACATATGGAGCAGAATTATTAACAGCAACGCAACAATGTTTGGCTGCTGGGTAGCTATCTGAAAATAGTTATATAATTTACATTTAAATAGTATATTTTTCTAGGTGATGCTGGATACCCTCTTGAACCATGGCTGTTAACACCTTATAGAACACCTGAAAGTGGTTCACTTCAAGCTAAATTCAATGAAGTTCATTCTCGAGCCCGAAATATTATTGAGAGGACCAACGGCGTTCTTAAAAATAGATGGAGATGTTTACTGGGTGCTAGAGAGTTATACTACGCTCCTGCGAAAGCTATTAAAATAATTAAAAATAAAGCGCTGCATAATATTTGCATTTATTTTAAAAGTGATTTTATATATCCAGATCCTAAGTTGGACTCTAATGCAATTGAGATTGACGAGATTGAAAGTACTCAAAATATCGGAACAAACTATTTGACTGCAGGTCAGCGCATTCGCAAAAATATTATTTCATTTTAATTAATAATTTCATTCTTTTTCAATGTTGCTGAAAAATATGAATAGATTAAACTACAATTTATAAATTCAAAGTTTATTTTTATTTAATTTATAGCTTATTTAATTTATAAATCGCATTCAATGAAAAACATAAAAACTAACCCCTTACAGTAGAAATAAATTCATACTTAATTGCGTACTTATAAATAAATATATAATGAAATAATTCACTCATTTCGAAGAATGCCAAGCTTTATTTCTTCTATCTCAATCATTCGACGATTCTTTTCTATTTTGCTCTCTACTTCAATTTGTTTTAATTTTGCCATTTCCAAGTTATGTCGCTTTGTTTCTTTTAATTCGAGGTTCAACTGATCTTGAATACGATCCAGTGATCGATATATTTTCCTAGCGCTGTATATCATTTCCTTATTATGTTCTTTCATATTTATTATTGCTTCGCCTATTTTTGCGCATAGTTCTTCTTGTGTCGCCAATTCCTTTAAGACCACTTCATTGGTAGTCATTATTTTATCAGACTTTATTCTATTAGTTTGTGAGTAAGGAGTTGGATCGCTGTTGCTGCGTGGTGTTGCTTGGTTCTGGCAAAGAGGAACAGAAGGTAAATAATCGTCGCTACATTCTGTACTTTTGCCAGGTGGAACCTCATCTTGAATATCTTGTGATGTGTCATTTGCTATTTTTCTTTTTTTTTCAGCTGGAGGCAAGCCATAATATTGTGAAGTGCCAACACCCTCCACAGCTTCCTTCATTCCAACAAGCTCGAAAATTGTCTCCTCTGTAGGTGAAAGTTTTTGGGTCCTGTTTGGTCCACCTCCTGTTCCTCTTTCACGCAGCTTATTTAAGGATGCCATTTTGCGCACATAGCGCTTTTGGTCAATCCAAACCTAATATTAAAATACTTTTTTTAAATCAATAGCATAACAGATTATCAAAATACTTGCCTTTTTCCACTCATTTTCTGTCTTTATAGGTGGGCCAGCGCTATTAAGTTCCAGAGTAATCTCCTTCCAAAATGCTGTCACTTTTTCTCGGTCTTCTTTGACAAATCCTTTTGCAATATTAGGTTTTTCCTGCATCCTATTTAGGAGCGTATCGCTTTGAACTTTATTTAAAGTTTTACTCCTGAAATATGAGAACAATAAAATTATTTATTAACATTTCTTGCACAAATATAAACAACTTACATGATGCGGCTTTCTTGTTCGCTTCAAAAAAATAAGTGATAAATAACGACTCTAAAAGCGAAACGTTTCGCAAGAAATAAATGTTGCCAATAAGGGAATTTTTTTCGAACATGGGGAAAATTTTTGACAGAAGTCACGATAAGGGAAAAACAAAAAGCGTAAGAAATGTGATTCCCACGGAACTCCCGATAAGGCTGAATAGAAAATCACTTGTGCAGATTTTTGACGTACGTACTTACTTACTTGCTTAGTTGGCGCTACAACCGTATGTCGGTCTTGGCCTCATCTAAGAATTTGCGCCAGCCATTTCTGTCTTTCGCTTGCTGGCGCCAGTTGGAAATTCCAAGCTTCGTCAGGTTGTCCTCTACTTGGTCTTTCCAACGAAGATGCGGTCGTCCTCTTCTGCGTTGACCGCCGCTGGGTACCGAATCGAATGTTTTCTTCACTGGAGCATCGTCTTTCATGCGCTGAACATGACCAAGCCAGCGAAGCCGCTCGATTTTAATGCGCTTGACTATGTCGATGTCAGCGTACAGCTCATACAGTTCATCATTCCACCGTATTCGGTACTCGCCATTGACGCAGATTGGTCCGTAGAT
This sequence comes from Dichetophora obliterata, assembly GCA_963920525.1. Lineage (NCBI taxonomy): Eukaryota > Metazoa > Arthropoda > Insecta > Diptera > Sciomyzidae > Dichetophora > Dichetophora obliterata. The sequence continues at coordinate 86,860,883 of OY986438.1, read as the reverse complement.
CTTACGAAGAATCTTTCTCTCGAATGCTCCTAAAGTCTTTTCATCTAAACTGCTCAGCGTCCAGGTTTGTGATGCGTAAAGTAGGACGGGCATGATGAGCGATTTATAGAGCGTGATTTTCGTTCGTCGAAAGAGGGCTCTGCTTCTCAATTGCCTACTGAGCCCAAAGTAACACCTGTTGGCAAGAGTTCTTCTTCGTTTGATCTCAATGCTGATGTCGTTGGTTGAATTAATGCTGGATCCCAGATAAACGAAGTTCTTCACAACCTCGAAGGAGGTATTGTCAACGGTAACGTGGGTTCCAAGACGCTGGGACTGTTTGTTTGTTGACACTAAGTATTTCGTCTTATCTGCATTCACTGACAGACCCATTCGACTTGACTCTCTTTCTAATCCGGAAAATGCTGCACTGACTTCGCGCGTATTATGGCCAATGATATCTATGTCATCAGCATACGCAAGCAGCATAACACTCTTGTAGAATATTGTGCCACTACGTCTCAGATCAGCAGCTCGGATGATCTTTTCCATCATTAGGTTGAAAAAGTCGCACGATAAGGAATCACCTTGTCTGAAACCTCGTTTGGTAATAAATGGTGGGGAGAGGTCCTTCCCGATTTTAACTGCGCTGCTGGTGTTGCTCAGTGTCATCCTGCAAAATCGTATTAGCTTTGCAGGAATACCAAATTCAGACATGGTGGAGTACAGGTGCTTCCTTATTGGGCTGTCGAAGGCGGCTTTGTAGTCGACAAAAAGATGGTGGGTGTCGACTTGTTTTTCTTGAGTCTTCTCCAAGATTTGTCGTAGCGTGAAAATCTGGTCGATGGTGGACTTTCCAGGTCTGAAGCCACACTGATAAGGTCCGATCAGTTCGTTTACAATGGGCTTCAATCTTTCACATAAAACGCTCGACAAGTCCTTATATGCGATATTAAGAAGGCTTATCCCACGATAATTGGCACAGATAGTGGGATCGCCTTTCTTGTGGATTGGGCAGAGCACACTGATATTCCAATCGTTCGGAATGCATTCTTCCGACCATATTCTGCATAGAAGCTCGTGAATGCATTTAAGTAGAGCTTCTCCTCCATTCTTAAACAGCTCAGCAGGTAAGCCATCAGCTCCCGCGGCTTTGTTATTTTTAAGCCAAGCTATAGCTGTCAGAACTTCATCATAGTCGGGCAGCGGAACCTCAACGCTGTCATCCAAAATTGGGGTTTCCGGAATATCATCTCTATTGGCGGGATTGTTGTCAGCGTCGCCATTTAGAAGCTTAGAGAAGTGTTCCCTCCATAACGTCAGTGTGCTCTGGACATCTGTCCCTAGATTCCCGTTTTCATCCTTGCAGGAAGAGGCCCCGGTTTTAAAACCATCGGCAAGGCGTCTTATTTTTTCGAAAAATTTTCGGGCCTCATTCCTGTCACCATACATCTTAATCTTCTCCTGCTCGCGCTTTTCTGCCTCTCTTTTTTTCCGCCTGAAAATATGTCTCTCTTCCCTCCTCTTTTCTTTGTATCGCTCCTTAGTAGCGCGCGTTACAACCGACTGCAGGGTGGCTTTGTAGGCGGCGTCTTTCTCTGCAGTGGCGTAGCGACACTCCTGGTCGTACCACTGGTTTCGGCGAGGGCGTTGGTAGCCAATCACCTCTTCAGCAGCCGCACGCATGGAGTTGGAAATGTGTGTCCACTGCGCGCATATATCATCGATTGGAGGAGTGCTTTGAAGCAGGAGTGAGAGTCGAGTGGCGAAAGCATCGGCTGTCTGTTTCGATTGCAGCTTGTCGACGTCTAGCTTTCTCTGTGTAGGGTTGCGTGTATTCTTAGCTGCGCACAGACGTGTACGGATCTTGGCTGCAATAAGATAGTGATCCGAGTCAATGTTTGCACCACGGACGTACGTACATTTTGTTTTTGTAAAGTGCACACGTCCTCAACTGCACAGGCAAGTACACTGAATCGTAAATACCCCTAATGTCACATTATTTCAGAATTTAAGATATTAGAGCGAAGCCAAGTCTCTGTAAAAATTATAATGTTATATTCAAAATCAAAACTGTTTATGAAAATATCGGAAAGTTTGGAATTAACACCCCTGACATTTTGATACACAAGCTCGAATTTAGACTTGCGGTTTTTTTTTTTTGAGATTTGAAGTTACTCTTTACACAGAGAAGACTTGCGGTTTATTAATCGTTTTTTTGATGAGATCCAGGGCTATTTCGGGGACGTGGCAAATGTGCAACATTTACCGGTCTTGGATTGCTTTTAAATTCAAATTCGCGTACAATTGTGTTTGGCGGCCAAAAGTTTACATCAACTATAGAATTAAATAAATTTTCAGGAACTGTTATTCTAAAAGAAGAAATCGATCTTACATTTGAATTTATGAACCGAAAGATGCAAGAAACAATTCAACTTTAATTTAATAAAAAATCTATATCAACCTCTGTTTTATCCGCAACTAAGCGAGAAACAAAGATTGATTTAGTTAGTGGAATTGCAATGATTGGCTTAGGTGGAACAAAACCTGAGAAGCAAGAGGAACAACCTGGGAATCGACCAAAGTTGGTGAAAGAGAAACAGTTTGGGCATAAGACATGACTGGCAATGAAGGTGGAGGTGCCAGCACTGGCAAAGGAGCTGAAATCGATATGTTTGCTGTATTCGAAGTAGAAGTTAGGAAAAAGAAGGTGAAGGGGCTGTTATACCACAAATGTCCATGTCATCAGCAATGTCATGTACAGAAGAATGCAGAGTTGGAGTTGAATCCGTTTTTTGCTTACTACGCAAAGACATGTGTTTTTTTTTCCTTTTGGGTGAAGGAATTGACTCTTCAATATATTTAAAATCGTCGAAAAGAGACAGGTATTTATAAAATTTTGCAGAAAGCGAAGAAATTTCCTAACTTATTTCAGAGAAGCCTTGCTTTGTCTGCTTGAAAAGCTTGTAGAAGTTGATGTAGAAGTACATTTCTTGTAGAAGTACATTTCTCGCAAGACCAACGCAACCCTTTACCTTCCTCAATACAATCCGCAACTCGGCCTGTCACGCCTGCACATTTGGTATGAATAGCATTACCACATAACCAGCATGATAAAAACCGCTCAGTTTCACCCCTTACAGAGCAGCCAGGCTTAGCACAAATCATATTAAAATAATGCAGATAAAATTACGAAAATAAGGAAAAAAAAAAAAACTGCACTTAAATGACAAGCAAAAATTTTAACAAATTTTATCAATAAGAATAAAAACCTATAACCACCAATTACGTTGTAACCACCCTGTACTAAAAGTTCCTAAAAGTATACAGCGATTAACAAAAGTAAGTAGCAAAAATTTAAAATACAATTTATGTACAACTGCTAATGTAAGAATGAGACAAATAATCAAACGAAGAAGAAAAACAACAGAAATAAGCGAATATGAATGTAAAAACAAAACTCAAAAACTTAGCTTCCACAGCTTATGAAAAAAATTTGTCAGAAACAAATTTTATTTTTCTTCTTTAATAGAATTAAGTGGAAAAATAAACAAAGATTATAAAAACCTGACTGGAAAACGTCCTCAAATGCCCCAAAAAGTACAAGTTTACACAGAAATTAGACTTAAATATTCAAAAACACTGGATTAACTTTAAAATTTTCGCACTAAGTTATCAAAGAATCTGTTTAGAACGAGAGTTGATTGAGAACTGATAATTTGGTTTATTTGGTAATTTAAGCGTGTGCCCTTAAATAAGGCCTTAAATAAGGTCAGTCTTTGTTTACTATCTTTTTTTCATGAACGCCGGCACCGTACTCAAATTGGGTCTCGATCGTTCATGAAAGTAAGAACTGTTTATGGCTAAATGCAAATCGCTACATTTGTATTGGCATCTGTAAACAATATTTTATGCTGTTTATTGGTTTGGATTTTTTAAGTTGTTTTTTTTAATAGTTCTAAGGAATTTGTGTGAGGTCTGGGTGTACAAAATGTACAGAGTAATGTTGTAGGATACAACACTTATAACCTATTATTCTTTGCAGTCTAATAAGGAGTTTCGATGATTAATTTAGTTAATGCTATTAGATTCTGAAATCTTCTCTTGAGCATGTAACGTGATCGGTTCAGCATGTGGATCTTCACTTTGACTGCGTTGGGTGATTGATTCACTGTCTAATCCTTTGTTGATTTTGAATGGTGATTTGTTTTCTTTCCAATTCAGCACTTGCAGCTTTTTTAAATGGTGGTGGCCAAGTGCCTCATTGCTATGCAAGAAGAGTGGGCCGTACAACCACATGTTGCATGAAATTAGTTTATCTGGTAAAATGCCTTTTGACAGAATGTCGGCTGGATTTTCCTTACTACTTACATGTCGCCATTGGTGCGCCACAGAATTATCTTGAATTGAAGCAATTCTATTTGCTACGAATGTATGGAAGTTTGTTGATGTAGAATCGATCCAATTTAATACTATTTCGGAATCTGACCACAAATATACCTTTTTATTTGTTAAATTTAATGAAATCTTAACACGTCTTGTAACTCCTGCTGCAAGTTTGGCAGCACAAAGATCAAGCCGTGGAATAGTTAATTTTTTCAATGGAGCTACGCGTGTCTTAGCGCAGAGTATTCTCGCTATTACTATTCCACTTTGATTAATAGATCGGATGCAGACTGCGGTCCCCTAAGCCTTCTCAGAGGCATCCGCAAATGCATGTAGTTGCACCTCTTTAGGAATATCTCGTGCATAGACATGGCGTGGAATGTGTATTTCATTAAGTGCATTCATGTCTTCACGAATCTTAATCCATCGATTATGCATTTTCAGTGGAAGAGCGGAATCCCAATCTAATTTAAGTTGGCACAACTGCTGCAAAAAGATTTTTGCGGTTATCACAATGGGTGCCATTATTCCCAATGGGTCGATAAGTCGAGCTTTGTCAGAGTCCACTATTCTTCTAGTTACCTTGCAATTTTCTACTTGGTGGCACTTGATACGAAATGAATCAGATTTTGAAAGCCAAAGTAGGCCTAACGTCTTAATCTGGGTCTCTTAAGCTTTGTTGAAGTCGAATTATATTTCTTGGTCCTCTGGAGCTGTCTTCTAAGTTTCTGATGAGTTGCGCACCGTTTCCTCAATTTGGACCCTGGTGAATCCAGTAATGAACTGATTTGTTGTTGATAGTCCTTGGCATTACAAGATTACAAGACTGTTTGAACCTGCCACGCAGTCATCGACATAAAAAAAATTTTCTGCATCGAGTGGATATTCTCTGCTTCCCTGATCCGCTAGCTTTTGTAAGCATTTCATTGCTAAATATGGAGCTGACGTTGTTCCATATGTTACGGTTGCCAGCTGGTATGTTTTCAGGGGTTTATTTGGATTATTCCTCCAGAATATGAGCGGAAAATTCTGGTCTTCATTATGAATTAATATTTGGCGTTACTGTGGTTTGGCGTGATTGTGGTTGATTCTATGGCCTTGTCCTGATGGACCTCTTGATGTCTTCAGTGCTTCACTGTTCAGGTGGACTAGACTGTTATGTCTGCAGCCTCATAGTGTGCATTGTTAACTAGTGTCCGCCCTTCATACAGTTTACACGTAACTTATTTCTTTCCACGAATTTTAATCTATCCTCTGGTGATAGCTGTATGAAATCCTTGCATGAATAAAGTGGATGATTTTCATTGCAAGCTACACATCGAGCAAGTTTTGTGAGCGTAGTCAACTGCCTTGAATTGGAGTTACTTTTTTGTTCAAATGTTTTTTTTACTTATAGCCTGTTGCTTCTAGCGGTTGAAAGCGATTTTCCAAGAATTTTAAGAATGACTTTATTGTCTGGATTTCTTTCGGATCATCCATTGATTGTTCATATAGAGTAGGCTTGGGTAGTTCACGAACGAACTAGTTCAATTGAACTATTCACACTCATAAACTATTTGAACTAGTTCGTTGATTCTAGTTCTTTTAGTTTAATCGATTTTGCAGCGAGTCAGATCGAAATGAACGAAAAAAAATTCATTCAACAATGGTTTGAGTCCGTGTTGATAGTTTTTCACGTGAATGGTAGATAAAAAACTTTTTTGGAAAAAAAATACTTTTGGCAAATATTGTGTGGAATGCCCCATATGTAGTATTTTTATGTTAATTTCTTCTATTTTTTTTTAGACTGAACCAACGCTCAGGGGATGCCCCCTATAAATGTGTAAGCATTGTGTTGATTCGGAAGATGGGTGATAGTTAGTTGGAGGGTGGATAGATGGAGTAGTGTCGGTGAAGATTTGTTTTAAATTTGCACAGCTCAAAACTGCCGGGAAACACACTCGCAGGGAGACTATTCCACAACTTAACCGTGCGACTAAGGAACGAATTATCACGGTAATGAGAGGTTATATTGGGCATCGATGCAATGGTAAAGGGGTGGGCTTGGACAGCTGCCCGAGTGGACCTGGGAAACACACGAGCTGGTGGCGTCAGGCCATGTATCACTGAAGACTCCTCCTGCTCTCAGTAAGAAAATGTATCACAGTTCAATATTGCCAAACGCAACACTTCTTTATTATGCAGCTTTAAAAAATATGATTTGTTTGTTAAATTAACTTCTTAAAATAAAGTTCTTGAAGCTTTAAATTATAAAAATGGTTGATTAATTGCATAAATGCCTATCAACGTAAAAAAAAATTTAAAATAAGTTTGAACAAGTTAGGAGATAACGTAAAAAATACAAATTTAAAATAACTATTATAAAGCCACGAATAGAATATTTTTAAAAATATCACCAACTTTTTTGGTTTCAAAAAAGTAATAGATACGAGGGCACAGTAACTTTAAATGCAACACTGATCCTGTAAACAACCATCTGTTATTAGACTGCTGTAAAAATTTCAGCTCGCTGCGACGATTAGTTTGTGTTTGGCAGCCATTGAAAGCAAACAATCTTGTGAAAAATTAATTTCGTGTGCTCATCAAGCATTGTTTTTTGCGCAAAAAATCCATCAGCCAAACCAAGGAAAGGCTTGATAAATACTATAGGGACTCTGCACCATTGATTGGAATGATTCACAAGTAGTTTACTGAATTCCGATTCGGTCGTACAAGCACAAGTGTCGCTGAACGTTTTGGACGCTCAAATGAGGTCACCACACAAGAAATAACATGCAATAACAATAGAGTTCAGCTACTACAGCTTTTTCACACTTTCTCCGCAATAGATCATTTTAAGAACCAATCCAAATATCATTGAAATATCTCAAAGATATCGATAGAAGTGGTCAAAAAAAAACCAAAAGGGAGAAAAATTTACCCACCATAATATGGGTTGGGCTCAGGGACAACACAAGAAATAACAACTAACCATGCGTTTACATAGATCTTATCCTTCATTAGTTTTCAATCTACTTTTGAGTTGACCTTTCGACAAGTTAACATCAAACACGTTACAGTTGTTAACAAAGGTACTCATGCGGTTTAATGGAGCAGTTAACATATAATTTGTTCTACTAAATGGTAAATAAATCAAGTTGTTAGAGTTTCTACTGCTTCTACGGTTAGTGTAAAATTTTATAAGAGAAAGAAGCTCTGGAGAGTCGAATACACCAGTTATGAGTTGGTGTAAGTAGACGATATCAGCAGATTTTCTTTTCTCACTTAAAGATTGCATTTTTAATAATTTCAAACGATCCTCATATGGAGGAAGGTTAAATGTGTCAGTTCCACTCAAGCCTCTTAGAGCAAACCGAACAAAACGTTTTTGAATTCTTTCTATACGATCAACATGCACATTGTAATGTGGGGACCATACTTGACTTGCGTACTCCAAGTGAGTACGGACGATTGAATAATACAGAGTTGTAGTAGTTATTAAGCTATCAAACTCTTTGGCCCACCGTTTTATAAAACCAAGCATAGAAGACGCTTTTTTACAAATTGTGTCAATATGCATGTTAAACGACAATTTAGAATCCATGCATATACCAAGGTCTTTGACGGTAGTTACACGACTTAAAGCAGTATCTTTAATTTTGTAATCAAAAATAAAATTGGTCCTTTTACGCGAAAAGGTCATAGTTTGGCATTTATCTGGATTTAAAAACATGTTATTTTTAGAACACCAAACCTCAAAGGAGTTCAAGTCTGACTGGAGCAGGTCTGAATTGTCCTTAGAATCAATTGTTCTGTATATTTTCATATCATCTGCATAAATAAGCAAATGAGAGTGTTTGATGACGTGGGTAACATCATTAATTGCCAAAATAAACAGAAGTGGACCCAGGTGGCTTCCTTGAGGAACACCCGATTCTGCAACAAATTCAGAAGACAACACGCCTCGGAACCGTATTTGATAAGATCGCTCCATCAAATACGATTTGATCCAGTTTACAAAATATTGTGGAAATCCCATTAATTTAAGTTTAAATAAAATTAGATTATGTGGTAATTTATCAAATGCTTTGCTAAAGTCAGTGTAAATACAATCGACTTGGCTACCAGAATTAATAGATTTTAAGCAGAATGTAGTAAAATCAAGGAGATTAGACACAGTGGATCTGCCAGTAACAAAACCATGCTGACGAGTTGTCATGACTTGCCCACAGTGAATTTTCACTCGATCGTACACTATTCGCTCAAAAAGTTTAGGAATCGAAGACAATTTAGCGATAGGCCTATAATTAGTGACGTCATTCCTGCAACCTTTTTTGTAAATAGGACTGATATAAGATTTTTTCCAAAAGAGAGGAAAATTACTTTCATTAATTGATTTATTAAAAAGTAACGAAAGTGGCTGACATAAAATGGAGCCGCATTGTTTTAACACTGCGGCAGGAATTCCATCTGGTCCAGCGCTAAAATCCTCATCGATTGATTCAATATACTTAAAAATATCCTCTGAGGTAAAAGATATATGCCCCAAAGAAACTCTGGATGCGTTGTTCATATAATCAAAATACGCTAAATCAGGATTAAAAGAATCTGAACAAAATGATTCTTTAAAAAGATTGGCAAATAAGCCACAAATAATGGTGGAATTGTCAGTAAATCCATCCTGAAGTTTGAAAGAAGAAGGAAATCCATCAGTCCCAAAATTTTCTTGGATCAGACAAAATACTCAGCTTCATATTATCCAAATACTCATTATATAATGCAGCTGAGCAATTCTCAAATTCCAGAAACAAACGTTTGTATGATTCTAGGTCATTTGAGTCAAAACTACAAACATATTTCTTCCATGCCCTATTCCTATTGTTGCGAAGAGTCTTTAAATCCTTTGTGTACCAAGGGTACGCAGAATTTTTCGCAAATTTGAGACTATATGGTACAGACTGAGAAAACATAGCAAAGAGCTCCGTATAGAAAAAATTTATTGAACTATTAAGACTATTATTATTTATGTACTCTGTAATTATATTTAATTTACTATAAAGTAAATGATTCAACCCCAAAAAGTCAGCTTTTTTGAAATTGAATTCATAAACTGTGTCAACAGAGCTTGAATTTACCATATTCTCCCTATCGGATTTATACCAAACACTCAAAGGTGGATGGTAATTATCAATAGTAGTCAAAGCATGAAGTGCCTTCTGAACAATGACATTGTTACTGTCTGTAGTTAAGACTAGGTCAAGCAGCCTTTCCAGACTATTATAAATACAACTAACTTGTTGTAAGTCAGAACATATATTGTCAACAAATATATGTTCTTGGCGTGTCTTCGAATTAGATGCACAAAAATGTGTTTCATCGTCAGAAGAATGCCATTTTAAGTCAGGCAAATTAAAATCGCCCAACAATAAAATGTCGTCATTAACGTCAAGTATATTTAATATAAATTCTATGCAATCCGCAAGGCTTGCATAGACCTCTACACTGCTCTTGGGAGGAACGTATGCATTAATAACAAATACATTTGAATTGCAATGTACAACCTTAACGCATATAAGTTCGATATTAGCAGAGCAGGGAATATCAATAAAGGAACTAACACAGGAGTTCCTTACAGCTAATAGGACACCACCACCAACTGCAGAATTATTGTCAGAGTGTCTGTCCTTCCTATATACTTCAAAACTATTGTCAAACAGTTCTAAGTCAGTAATTCCTCCGTTCAACCAAGTTTCAGTTAACGCGATAATATCTTCAGAAAAATTCTGAGTTGACAAAAAAATGTCGCGCGTCTTTGAACGCAATCCCCTTACATTTTGATAGTAAAGGGAAAGCCTATTTAGTTTTTTTGGGTCTGACTGGCGATATTATTTGTCCTTCTAGACCTGTGTTTAGGCTTAAACTCAGAAACAAAGATATTATCAGCCCACAGATTAGAGCTCAGAACAGTTGCAAACTCTTCAGCAGCCACTGTGAGAATAAATGATGCGTGAGACGGTTTATTGCCAATTTTTTTGCATGAGCAGAAAGCAGTCTGACTTACTAAACGGTTATGTTTGACAAACGTCAATACATTTTCACTTGTTGTGTCGGGCTGAAGGCGTGAAATGAAAACCTTTTTTTTCCTCGACAACGCTCTTAAATTTAATGAACTATTGCGCTCATTAGTTATGTCACTAGCCGGCGGAGAAAGAGATGGAGGAGATGGAGTGATAACTGTATTATCCATTCTCACTGGCGTAGACACTGGTTTAGTCGAGATCTGCTTCGTTTCTAAAGTGGCTGGAAGCGTCATACACCGCTTATTATTTTTATTTTTTGAATTATTTCTCTTTTTTTTTCGAAATATTTAGGTCTTTATTAGATGAAATGATTTGAGTCTCAGAAGAACAGGCTGGAAGAGTCTGAGACAATGCGGTCGAAATATTTACCGATGAAGACTTTTCATCATAAATGCTAGTGCTAGGTGAGGTGCTTACTTCATTAAAAAATGTAACAATTTCTTTAAAATTGTTATTTAAAGCATTAAGACTATCACCGAAAAGCTTAATTTTTGAGAAAAACTCATCTGGTGAAAGAACCCTGCACGAAGCACAATACCAGCGAAGACCTGATCGTGGTGAGATTAAATCATCAAGACACGACTTAGAGATCCCAGCACATGAAGTATGGAACAAACGCCCACATGGGCCAGAACAACTGAACATACGGTTCAGAATGTTTTGACTTTTGCAAAGCTCGTCTAAAGAACAAGCAGCAAAATTTTCTACGGAAAAATATTCCATAGCGAAAAAATAAAGTTAAAAATTATATGTGTGCAAAAATAATGTCCACTAAGTGCAAATGGGTTAATATAAAATATTACAGTTTAAAAGCAACTGCAACAATTCGCTGTGCTTAGTTTGTGCAAATAAACAAATAAAGCACAAAGAGGAACGCAAAAAAAAAGAGAAAGAAAAAAGTATATACTTAAGCAGCAGCTCAACTATCAAACTACCATGAGAAATAAAACGATATATGTACCACAATAAACATTAAAAAAATTAATATACTACACCATTAAAAAAAGGAACTTCACTTTATTAACACTAAAAATAATTTTCAAACACAAAACAGCACACACAGAGATTAATAAAACCGATATAAACAAAATACAATAACAAAAACAATAACACAATATAAATGACCGTCACCGGCTATATGACGAGATCAACATGGTCACTAAAATTCACGATATCACGTTGGCCGATCGCAGAGTTAAAGTGCGCGAGATTGTTGAAGCCGTAGGCATCTCAAACGAACGGGTGTGGATATGAAAAAATTATCCGCAAGATGGGTGCCGCGTTTGCTCACTCTCGACCATAAACGCGATCGTGTGACTGATTCAAAAGGGTTTTTCGCGATGTTGAACAAAGATAAGAAGAATTTTTTCCGTCGATTAGTAACCATGGACGAAATATGGTTCCATCACTACACACCAGAGACTAAGAAACTGTCGAAACAGTGAACTTCACCGACCGAACGTGCTCCGAAGAAGGCAAAGATGGTGCTATCGGCCGAAAAGGTTTCGGCGGCAGTATTTTGGGATAAACGCGATATAATCTACATCGATTACCTTCCACCGAAAAGATCGATCAATGGCAAATACTATGCAGCCGAATTGGACCGTTTCAACGACGCTTTGAAAGAAAAACGTCCCCGTTTGGCGTGAAAAAAAGTGCTCTTCCATCAAGACAATGCGCGCGTTCACATATGCCCAGCTCCCATTAAATCAAGCACGAATTGCTTCCTCATCCAACATATTCTCAAGATTTGGTCCTCAGACTATTTCCTGTTTCCAAACTTCAAGAAATGGCTCGGCGGAAAATTATTCACCACCAGAGTGGAGCTCATCACAGAAACAGAGGCCTATTTTGAGGACCTTCCGAAAACTTTTTTTCGGATTGGATCAACAATTTGTAGGAACGTTGGACGAAATGTATCGAGCTAAAAGGAGACTTTATTGAGAAATAAACTTTTTTGCCGTAAAAATCATTCCTTGCTTAATTTTTTCACGGTATTATCAAATTGCCCTCTTACTTTGGATCTCTGATTTATTGTCCAAAAAATACGAGAACAGACCTCACATTAATTTTTGATATAATAATATATAACCATAAACATAAACATAGGCAGATTGGAAATATATGTCTTCACCAGTCTCATGGTTGCCTCCTCGAACTTTAATATTAAGAATTACCCGATTGCTATAAATATGTATGGACATAGGAGAAATATAATATGTAATAAATTTATTTTCCAATTATTGGCTCTTAACAATCTGCCAAAAGCTAATTTTATTAATATCGGAAATTCTTATATTTAATTTATAAGATTATTAATATTTTTAAAAATTTTTGACAGTCTCTCAGCTAGTGCATCTGTTATTTACTTATTGAAGTTTAAAAAGCTATATCTTGAAGACTTAAGCTTGCTAAGAATAAATAGATATTTTTAATATTGGTATTAATTTATATTAGGTGTTTGAAAAAAACAAAAAAAGACAATTTTAAAGATCAATTGAAATGTTTATAATTGCAAATATCATTTGAAAATTTACGTTTATTTATTGCTGTAATAATCTCTCCGATATCGCTGGTGTAGAAGTTGAAGGTGCTGATCGAAGTAAAAAAGATGGCTGCATAAATTGTACCCGTTCGGCGTCACCAATAGATGTGTTTAAAGAAGAGGCTATCGCATTGGCGGCTCAAAGGGTGTGGTAATTGCGTTCATTGCGAGCCTTGTAGAATTTATATGCGACCAAACATATAGCTAGAAGGCCAAGAGTTAAAACGATTCCGCCAATGAAAGATGGTCCATCAAAGCGGTGACATGGTGGCACTGGTGCTGGGGTTGATGTTGTGATTGGACTAGGCGACACTGTTGTTGTTTCAGGGGATACAGTTGTAGAATTTGGGGCAACTGTAGTAGTTGTATTGGAATCAGGTGCTAATGTGGTCGTTGTTTTAGGGACTGATGTAGTTGTTACATTAGGATCCAATGTAGTTGTAGGGATTATAGTAGTTGTGACGTTAGGGTCTAGGGTAGTTGTCTCTGGTGCCACAGTTGTTACAGGTGGTGTTACATTAGAAGCATCTATTGGAGTTGTTATCTCACTGCTGTTAGTTTCTTTGTTTCCATTTAACAATTTGTTTGCTTCACTTGATATAATTGTATTGTTTGGTGCAGTAGTTATATTTGCGGATGATTCATTTCCAACGATTCCTAAAAAAAAAATTTTGAGAATAGTTATTGCTATTTTATTCACAGATTCTTATAAATAGTTTAATAAAACTAAAGTGATAAAGAGCAGTAATCAGAGTATAATTAAGTAATATAAATATCATCAAATGTTCTTCATCCAAAGTATAAACATTTCAGGAGAGGAAAAAACAGTTCCACAGCTTCGGAAAATGTTTTGTGTATATAAGGCATGTTAAAAAAGCAAAGATGTCCGAATCATCTTGGAATGTGTTCAATAACCTTTATCATGATAGAATCAAATTTTGGTCTAAAACTGCATGTCGAAACATCAGATTTTAAGGTTTCACAAGAATTTTTTAGTAATTTTTACGATTAATAAGGTTTTTTTTAAAAAGTCCTAAAACTTCAAATTTTCCGATTTTTGAGAATTGCCATGGTCACTTTTTTATGAAAATACTTGTACGCCCATTTGCTCCACTTGCAATTATGGCGTACGCAATAGTATTGCATCAAAACACCAGGATTTTGGTATAGTATTGCCACAATTCAGGTTTAGGATTGGAGAAATAAAGTCATTTATATTTTTTCCTATTTCCTTTACCTAGAACAATTAGATTTAAACAGAAATAGATTTCTTCTTATTTTAAACTTTTTGTAAGTTTTCGGATAGCTGGATGCTATTGATCAGAAATAGTATATCGGTCGAAGTTTAACTGGTTATCAATGATAATATCAAGACATTAATTTTTGTTACAAATTGGATCTGCTCATTACATATCCGAATATCTAATGGGGCAATAAAACATCTGAATGCACTTTAGTCTTTTTTTTAATTTTTAGATATTCAAGAAGAGAATGTAGTTTTCAGATATCCAAGAAGACACTTTATACAATGCCAAGCAAACTAGACCACTAGACTCATGACCTCATGACCACTGTGAGAAAAAATTGTTTACGATTGCACAAATATTATAACATAAGTCTACAGGCAAAATTTAACCTTCATATACTCGCGCATTGGTCTCCCAGACCGACAAATCAATAATTCTTTGTTTTTTCAAAAATTATAGTCACTGGGACTTTACGGTATTTAGTGGCTTCTTCTTCTTTTGTTACGCATTGTTTAGTGCAAAGCGAGTGCAGGTGCCGAGTAGACGTGTTATACTTTATAACAGTTATCGGTCTGTGAGACCGACACGAGTATAAGTGTTACTGTTTTTAGTCAATAACTAATTTTTCATTTCAGAAAATAACTCAAGGAAATGTATTTACTTATTATAGAAGTGTATAATACTTATTGAGTATATTGCACAACATTACTTTAGTAAGGTTTTAATTGTTTTTAGCCATTTTTGTTACCACAATGGACAAAGAAAGAATAAGGGCGCTATTACAGTGTGGAGATTCCAATTCAAATTACGATTAAATAGTCACTCAAAAGTTAATCAAGCAAGTCCTTGTTTATTCTGTTCGTAAAAAACCGTTTGGCACGATACAATTGCAAGAACTGCAAAAATATTTTTGTCTCGAACACGCAGTATGATATGCGATGATTGCTATACAAAAAACCCTATAAATGATTAATATTTATAGGGTTAAATAAAAAAAAATGTTCCTTTTGTAAGAGACTAAAAAATACTGTTTTTACAAAATAAAGCTCCCACACGAATAGCAGGACCTTGACGTTGGTGTGGGGGCTTAAGTTGTGAAGCAATGGGCTATGATGGCGGGAGCGTATGCTTCTGGAAGGGTCACCCATGCCATACAGGCCGTTGTGGAGCAATGAACAAAGAGCTATTCACTCCCACCTTTTCATACCCTTCCTATTAATCCTATCTACTCCCCCCAGCCCCCCCCCCATGGGCAGAATCAAGGTGTCATGCGCCCCGTGCCGAGGGTTTACTAGGCTGGAGGCCCATCAAAAATAGTCCAGTCCTAGACGGAGCGTATCGGATACCTGGCGACCTCCGATACTATTTAGCCTTACCCGCACACAGGGACCCCTGTGGGGGCTGACCTTCCATAATCAAACACTCGTGGGAACTATATGGAGGATTCTAAAAACAAAAAACCTTGTGAATCCGGTACTCCTAAAAAACCGGAAGAGACTTAGCTCCCGTCGCCGCCAATTTGGTACCGCCAATAAAACAGACAAGCACACCAAGAGCTAGGAAACCGTCCATTACGGCAGATTCTAGACCAGTGAGCGATGGTCCGAGCACTTCAGCACAAGCCAAGGCCAGAATTATTTCAGGCAGAGGCTCGTCGGGTGTGAAGGCCCAAACTGCACACGGTCACAGATTGGCAGCTGATCGGCTTCCAGGTTCAACCGGAAAAAAACGGGTTCGCCCATCAAAGCAGGCCTGGTAGGACAAATGTGCCAAAGCAAAAAAGGGCCAGACAGAGAAAGCGGAGTCTCCTCAAAAGGCCGAATCTGCTCACGCATATAAGAGGCAGAGGTCGACTGAGGAGATGCCTGCTGCAAAAAGGCCAACGAATCATATTGTGGTGTGACCAAGGGGAATGGTAGGGTGCTGAGTGTCATTGACACCCAGAGAGAGGACGAGGCACTTCCCCGGGACAAATTAAGGTGGGTGGAGACCGCATTAGTCTGCACCCACTTACAGGTCCTGGAGGAGAACCCTGGTCCCCCCTCGGTGTCGAGAAGCTGGGTGGCTCAACTCGGGCCACGTTATATTAGATGTCTGTGACGACGACAGGTCTGCCGTGCTATACAAGGCGGCCATCAGTAAAGTCGGCGAGGGTTGGCCTGGGGCCAAGCTGAAGGCAGTGGAGAAGAGCGAAATACCGACTCGTCCAAGAGCAAGGGTGTGGCTACCTGTCACCTGCTCAAAGCCGGACGAGATTTTAAAAATGTTCCAGGCTTGCAACCCGGATATAAATATGAAAGGCTGGGCGATCGGCAAGATAGAGGAGAGGGTCCCTCAAGGCAGGTTCTGCTGCTAATGACTGCCGAGTCGCTAAAGCTGATAGAGGAGAGGAAGGGAGTTCTCTGGTATTCTTTCTTAAGGGTCTTCCTGAAGGTGTACAGCGAGGACAAGCTGTCCAGGGGCCCTACTACAGAAGCGCAGCATGCCAGGCTGTAGTGGAAGTAGTAGAGACTCCAAGCAGTACGGCAGATTCAGACCTGGGCGAAGGCATGTCAGAGGGCTCGGTTGGCCTCACCGGTGTGTCGGGCCTCTATTGCGAGGATGATCTCTTAGCTGAAGAGACGTCCGAAGAAGAGGGGCCTGACGTAACGATGATGGCCAGCCAAAAATCTGGAGCGGATGAAGGTGCTCCAGATTAACCTTCATCATTCTAAGCTCGCCTCGGCGAATTTCCTAGTCCACCTCAAAAGCGGTGGATTCGATGTAGCTATCATTCAGGAACCCTGGGTATGTGGCGGCAGGGTTTGTTGATTGAGGACGGATTGTTACAAGATGCTGGTAGCTAATAATGTAGGCATGCTTAGAACGTGTATTGTAGCTAAAAATAATATTAATCCTTTCTTGCTTCACAGATACTGCGATAGAGATGTGGTTGCGCCTTGAGTCAGGCAAGGAAACGTACTGGTTGGTTGCAGCTTACTTCTCACCTGATGAAATCCCGCCTCCGGATAATATCAGGAAACTGGTGGATGATGCACGTGACATGCGTCGAGCAAACGCACACAGCACCGTGTGGGGCAGCACGGATACCAACGAAAGGTGTGAATTACTTGTTGATTATTTATTAAGTACCAACCTGTGTATATGCAATAGGAGTGAAGAACCCTCATTTATTATACAAAACAGAAGTGAAGTTCTGAACATAGCATTAGTCTCAGACTTCATCTTCGACAAGATTGGTGGCTGGAGGGTTTCAGTGGAGCACTTCTACTCCAACCACCGAGTAAAAATTTGCCATCGGGTCCGATTAGCAAACGTAAATCGGCAGCTGATCTAGTCGATATATTAACCAAAGCTTTGAATTGCTCTCTTGCTTAATGTCCCAGAAGGACAACAAAGGGGAAGTTAAAACCAAAGTGGTGATAATCCATACTATATGGGCTGAGAACTGAATGTAGAAGGCCCTTTAACGCAGCTAAACGCTCGAGAGCTGAGTTGGATTGAGTAGCTTATAAGGTATCCCTCAAAAAATTCAAAATCGAAACTTGGAAAGCTAAAAGATCTTCTTGGAAACGATTCTGTGAAGGAGTTTGAAGAAATTTCAGAGGCTTCTAGGATGCGCAAGATTCTCGCGAGCGCATCATGTTCACCCAGCTATCTCAAAAGGTCGGATGGAACATGGACAATGTCTGGTGAGGAGTACTCCTATTAGATACGTACTTCCCTGGTAGTAGCGCACCCACTGGTGCACAACTGCCTAGTCCTAGCTGTTTTATGCATGACACCGAAGGCAAAGTCTCCGATAAGAAACTAAAATGGGCGATAAACAGCTTCAAGCCCTACCAGGGCCTGATGATGTTTACCCTGTAGAAATACAAGAAGCTGCGATATATATTTTCCCATGGGTTCGCATTATCTTCAACGGCTACATAAGTTTGGCATATATTCCCAACGCTTGGAACAAGGCCAGAGTGGTTTTCATACCCAAAGCAGGGAAGATATCACATACTACTCCCAAGGATTTCAGGCCTATAAGTCTCACGTCATTCCTCTTGAAGACGTTAGAACGGCTACTAGATCTGTATTTACGTAGCAGTATTGACTCTGCTCTCTTACCGGCATCACAGCATGCATACAGTAAGGGAAGCTCCGTGGAAACGGCTTTACAATCACTTGTCGGGATCATTGAAAAATCCTTCTTGCATAATGAATTCACCTAAGTTGCTTTCGTAGACATAGAGGGAGCATTTAATAATGTCACGCCACAATCTATGCGACTAGAGTTGCGTAGGTTGGGTGTGAATAAAATTATTATTGATCTAATAGATAAGCTACTCAACTGTCGAGTAATTTTATCAGACCTAGGTGTGTGCAGCGCTGAAAGATCGGTTACAAGAGGTACGCCACAAGGTGGTGTGCTATCTTCACTAAAAAAGGTGTGCTAAAAATACTAAAATATTATATATATTACATATACAATTATTGATATCACCGTATCCTTGGATTTTACTCCTTGCTTGTAATTACTTGTAGCTGCGTATCCTACGGTTACTTCAAAACACAGTGACGAGTGACGTACTCATATATTCAGTGGTAAAATAATAATGTTGTTATCTATAGTTTCTTAGAGGATATCTAATAGGCCGAGGATTCTTCTGTATCAGCCCAGTAGAGCGAAAACTAAACTAAATATAAAAAATAAACTAAAGATGCAGGTATGTCTGTGTAAGACCAAGGAGTCTTCTTTATCAGCCCAGTAGAGACTAGAAAACTGATAAACAAGCTAATTCTAAAACTAAATATAAAAATAAACTAAAGGTCCAGGTATGTCTGTGTAAGACCAAGGAGTCTTCTTTATCAGCCCAGTAGAGACTAGAAAACTGATAAACAAGCTAATTCTAAAACTAAATATAAAAATAAACTAAAGATCCAGGTATGTCTGTGTAAAACCAAGGAGTCTTTTTTATCAGCCCTGTAGAGACTAGAAAACTGATAAACAAGCTAATTCTAAAACTAAATATAAAAATAAACTAAAGATCCAGGTATGTCTGTGTAAAACCAAGGAGTCTTTTTTATCAGCCCTGTAGAGACTAGAAAACTGATAAACAAGCGAAAACTAAACTAAATATAAAAATAAACTAAAATCCGGGTATGTCTGTGTAAGACCAAGGAGTCTTCTTTATCAGCCCAGTAGAGACTAGAAAACTGATAAACAAAAAACTAAACTAAATATAAAAATAGACTAAAGATCCAGGTATGTCTGTGTAAGACCAAGGAGTCTTCTTTATCAGCCCAGTAGAGACTAGAAAACTGATAAACAAGCTAATTCTAAAACTAAATATAAAAATAAACTAAAGATCTAGGTATGTCTGTGTAAGACCAAGGAGTCTTCTTTATCAGCCCAGTAGAGACTAGAAAACTGATAAACAAGCTAATTCTAAAACTAAATATAAAAATAAACTAAAGATCCAGGTATGTCTGTGTAAAACCAAGGAGTCTTCTTTATTAGCCCTGTAGAGACTAGAAAACTGATAAACAAGCGAAAACTAAACTAAATATAAAAATAAACTAAAGATCCAGGTATGTCTGTGTAAGACCAAGGAGTCTTCTTAATCAGCCCAGTAGAGACTAGAAAACTGATAAACAAGCAAATTCTAAAACTAAATATAAAAATAAACTAAAGATCTAGGTATGTCTGTGTAAGACCAAGGAGTCCTCTTTATCAGCCCAGTAGAGACTAGAAAACTGATAAACAAGTGAAAACTATAACCTGAATATGGAAGATAAACTAACACTCAACGTAAACTAAGAAGCAGGTTTTCTTTCTTACCATTCTTCATGTCGCTGTGTTTTATTTGTAAGCGTCTGTGCTGTGCGCTCTGTTAACGTCTCTGCTGACGTCTCTGTTGCTAACTCTGCTGTCGTCCCTGTTGCTAGCGTCTCTGCTACTATCCCTGCTGACGTCTCTGATGCTAGCTCTGCTGACGTTCCTGTTTCTAGCGTCTCTGCTGCTAGCCCTGCTGACGTCTCTGTTGCTAGCTCTGCTGACATCCCTGTTGCTAGCGTCTCTGCTGCTAGCCCTGCTGACGTCCCTGTTGCTAGCGCTGCTGCCCTCTGTGTGGCAGTATCCTGATGGCTTAACACCGAATGTTCACTCCACTGCGGATCTTTAGCAACTCCCCCATTTCATGCCTGTACCTTCCTTTTATACTGTCGTTTCCAACCAGCGCTTATTCTGTCGTTGTCATGGCAATCAACGTATGGCCTACGTGACTATGTCTTAGTTGTTGTTGCTTGTTTACTCAACTTGTTCAATCGTTCGATTGTTCCGTTATTGTACTAATTCCATACAGGGTGTTTTGTTCTCATAAATAAAACGAAGAAAATTAAAATTTTAAATATTAAAATTTAATTATTAATAATCGATAATTGTGTATAAATATCTAAGTTAAAATCCAACTATATTATTTTGTTGTATGTACGCTCAATTTTGTAAGCGACAAAGTTGGTCGTTACAGACTCTGTAGTGGCAGCATACGCCGATGACTTAGCAATCGCAGTCAGAGCCAATTTTCCCACTACCCTACGCGACGTTATGCTCTTTGCGTCGAGCGTTCGGCCAAACCCTGTGGTCTTAGAGTAAATCCGACCAAAATAGCACGGTCCTTTTCACAAGGAAACATAGAATTGCGACTCTCACACCAATCATGTTAAATGGGTCTGCATTGTCCTTATCGGAAAATGCTAAATATCAAGGACTCATTCTTGATAGGAAGCTTAGCTGGAAACTTAATATTTCTGAGCGTACAATTGTAAAAATCTATAGGGACAAGATGGGGGTTTTTCCCCATATCGTTCACTGGTTGTATACAGGGGTCATCAGACCTATACTTCTATACGGAGCAACGATATGGTGGACAGCCTCGGAGAAGGTCACATATTTAAATCAGGTTAAAAAAGTCCAAAGAATGGCATCTATTTGCATCAGCAATGCTCTGAGAACAACACCGACTGCAGCTTTGGAGACCTTACTTCACCTTCTACCGCTCGACTTAGTTGCTAGGCAACAAGCAGCCTGTTCAGCGTTCAGACTAATGCCGTGGTTATGCTAGCCAAACATGTTCGGTGTTCATTTTTGTTAATTTGTTCTCTTCGCTGAAATGTTTGTTTGGTGGTTATGCTATGATTGGTGGCACAGTTGCATTATATGTAATAGTATGTCAAAACACAAAAAAGCGCAACCCTAATTTGCATTTTTGTACTTAAAATTTTGAAATGTTCGGTCCGAGAGCGAGAAAATGAATATGAGAAATAGTTCATTTCTTCATTTTATACGTGAAACAATAACAACAAAAAATGTTCGGCAATCATGTTTGGCTAGCATAACCACGGCATAAGGGAAACTGATTACTGCAAACCACTGCTTTCCTTTGATAGAAACTACGGCACGCTCTTTCCACCTAGAGCATACTGGAATAAAGGTGCGCTGTGGAAACCAGGGTGTCTACACTTCTATACAGATGGGCCAAAATTAAATGACAAGGTCGGGTATGGGGTCTACTCAAAAGAATTAGGGCTATCCTTGGTTCGTAGGCTGCCAGATCACTGTAGTGTTTACCAAGCCGAAATGATGGCGATTAAGGAAGTTGCAACATGGCTCTCAGAGAATGTTATCTCTAAACGAGAAATATATATTTTCTCGGACAGCCATGCAGCGATCAAATCGATGGAGCAAGTATCCATCAACTCTAAAGTAGCCTAAGAATGCCGTGCTACATTAGGCGAAATGTCAAAGTGTTTGACATAAGTTTAATATGGGAACATGGGCCTAAGGGCATACGGGGAAATGAAAAAGCAGACGAGCTGCTAGGAAAGGTTGACTCTAAACCCGAAGCGATCGAGAGCCCTTCTCTCGTTGGGAAGACCAGAGGCAGCCACGCTAGAGGCCGTTACCACAGGTCACTGCTTGATATGCAGACATGCCTCCAGACTGGGAGTCATCACAAATGACTTATGCTTAGAAAGTGTACATATCATTAACCCTAGTTGTCTCAGAGATGAAAGAGCAATAATTTTTTTTAATCAAATTCATGGTTCGCCCCAACCCCGCTATAAATATGGTAAAGCCCCCCATTAAAAAAAGGAACCAGCCTCTTACATACAAAATAAAGATAAAGTTGTAATATTTTTAAAATTTATTTTATTTAATTGTACATATGTTCCATACAGCAAACACCAATAATGCTTAAAAAGTATATTATTAGAATATTGCAAACGAGATAAATTATCGGTTTGAAAAACCGTGCGCGAGTATACAGTGTTGCGCAAAACAATAGCAACAGAATCAGTGCGCTGCTACAAAATCGAGTCTCTTTTTAATATTGGGGGCACACAAAAATTATTGTAGGAACCAAAGCATATAGTCATACATCATATAAAAAACACATCATATTCAAATTTGGTTTTGTGTTTTTATTAAATTTAAAATTAATGTGACTACATTCAATTTGTTTGAGTGCAAAATAAAAGCGACAAAACTTAAAAAATATAAAAACAACAGAAAATCCAAAAGTTATCGGTAAGAGTTCCGTTATTGTAAAGCACGTGTTGTTTGTGAGTCATAAACATTTAAGTTTAGTTTTTTTTGCGCTAGTTGTGACATTGGCTGTTTCATTTATAATGGCACGTGATAAATACTGTGGTGCTCTAAAATTACAAACTATTTCCGAATATAAAAAGGGAAATTCACAAATATCTGTCGCAAAAAAGTTTGATATTAATCGGTTAATAGTTTGAAATTAATAAAGAAGTATAACAACACAAAAGACGTAACAACTGTACATTCAGGAGGGCAGCCGCGGAAGACATCGCTGCATTATGACAGGAACATTTGTGGCGTGTTCAAACGAAATCCATTTGACACATCTAAAGAGGTTGTTCGGACACTTGATTTAGATATCTATCACAGCACTGTTCGCAGACGAGCCCTTGAGAACGATTTAAGAATTTACAAGCCGGCAATAAAACTTTGCTTACACCTAAACACAAACAAAAAGGTGAGGTGTTATAATTTAAACAATCCTTTTTTTTTGTTTGTGTAATTGAAACAATTGTTTTTTAGAGTCAGTTTTGCAAAAGAGCACCTAAATTGGACCGTTCAAAAATGGAAAAACGTTTTGCTAAGCAACGATTCAAAATTCAACTAGATTAATCCAGATGGGATGTGCACGGTACAGCGTCGCCCAGGTACACGGTTTGAAACCCGAAACATCAAAATAAATTTTAAGCACGGAGGCGGTGGTATTATATTCTGGACTTGTATTTCCTTTAATGGAGTCGGACCATTTCATAAAATCGATGGAATTATAGATCGATTTGTATATAAAGACATTTTTTAAAAGCAAAAT
Organism: Dichetophora obliterata; assembly: GCA_963920525.1. Lineage (NCBI taxonomy): Eukaryota > Metazoa > Arthropoda > Insecta > Diptera > Sciomyzidae > Dichetophora > Dichetophora obliterata. The sequence continues at coordinate 86,837,260 of OY986438.1, read as the reverse complement.
GCTACCACATGAAGAGTTGAATACGCCGCTTCAGTGGTCGTTTCAGCACGACAACGACCGGAGCACACTTCAAAGCTCATCAAAGATTACATTAGAGACAATGGGATTCAAGTCCTTGATTGGCTGGCACAATCACCAGACACAATCCCTTCGAAAATCTTTCGGAATTTTGAAAAGAAAGAATTCAGGTCAAAGGTTTTTCAATAAGACTGCACTGTATGAAGCCCTGAAATTTTATTGGAAGCAGATACCTAATACCACCATATCTAATTTAAGAGGAGTCGATGCCGCGCAGATGTGCAGCGGTAAAGAGGAATAATGGATCTTACACCAAATATTAATTATGTTGCTTTGCTTTTGCACTCAGACAAACTGAATGTAGTTACATAAATTTTAAATTTAATGAAAAAAGAAAATCACATTTGAATATGATTTGTTTTTTACATGATGTATGAATATATGCTTTGGTTCGTATAATAATTTTTTTGTGTCCCCAATATTAAAAAAGATACACGATTTTGTAGCAGCATCCTCATTTTGTTGCTATTATTTTGCGCAACATTGTGTAATGACGTTGGAAGGTTAAGAATTTGAATTTAAACTTCAGTTTTTCTATTAATTTTAATATGTTACTTCTATCAAATGCCTTTGATATATCAAGGGACACCAAAATACTCATTTTATTTACATTAACATTTTCTCTAATAGAGTCTGTTAGCCAAGTAGGGTTGAAGTTCAGTAACCATTCCGAAAGCGACATTGACAATCATCAATCAGAGAAAGACGATCAGTTACCTTTTTTTAATTATCTTTTAAACAACTTTAGATAGAGCAGGCAATATACTAATTGGTCTAAAATCCTCCATCAACTTGGAATCAGTGTTTTTTGGAATAGGTACAACCCTTGCCACCTTCCAAGCATCAGGAATCTTTGAGGTTGTAAGAATGCTATTAAAAGATATAAACACAGTGGAAAAAGGAAGGGGAAAAATCAAACATTTTTTTTGCATGGAATGACATGAGTAGAACGTGTTAAAATATTATTACGAAATTCTGCAAAGTATTGAGATATGGTACACATAAACTTCGACGTTTTCATACAACCTAAACCTAACTACATAGCTTAATATTCAACCAAATTACTCGAAATTTTTTCAGGACGTAAATGAAACCAGTTATATCCGTAAAGCGTAGGAAATTGTAGCTCTTTCTCGTTTTGATTTGTTTGGAACTTTTTTCTAGTTTTCCGGATTTTTTATGAACGCTAATCCTAATTTTTTTCAACTTGAACTATTCTACAGTTTAAAGTGGTATCTAGAGACAAAATAATCAATATTTAAATTTTTACAAGATTTTAATCACTGGAGTTCGTGTGCACCCCACGAGTCCAGGTATGTTACTCAGGATGAGCATGCCAGGTGAAGGTTAATTATATTTATTTGACTATTTTCATTGATGATAATATATTTTCAAGATTTTTATATTTTTTAAAAGAATTTTCTGAATAAAAAAATAATTTTTGAAAGATAAATTTATAAATTGAAAATTTAAACATTTGAAAAAAATTTAAAAAAGTGAAGTTATGAAAAGTAAAATTAAAGTTTATGTTACTACATCACGCCCCGTCCAGTGAAACGATTAAGATGAGCAACTGAATTAAAAAATCGATTAATATGAAATGTAACTTTTTTTTTAAGTTGAATTAGTGGTTACAGCAATTGTATATGTAGAGTTAGGTGTAATATGTGCAGGTTTCAAGAGGTCAATTTATATGGTTTTAACTGTATTACCTTCTTGAATTTTAAATGTATTTTTATGTTTAGATATTACTTTAACGGGTTCTTTAAATTGTGTTTGAAGTCCTGATGATCTATTTATTTTAACAAAGACGTATTGTCAAGTATCGAGTGCATTTGGTACGAAACTATTGTCTTTGTTGTGATGGACAACTTTAGTTCGTACTAAAGCCCTGAGTCGGTGCATCTATTTCAACGTACACACACTGTGGTTTATTGCATTGCTCACAGATGACTGTCATCTAATAACTAGTGTCCGACCAAATCGGAATTTTGGCCGAAATCGAATATTCGACCGAAACCGAAACTGGTTATTAATATGAAAATTTAAGTTTTTACAAATAATCTTTTTTTATTAAAAGGAAACAAAAGTACTTTCATACACATAAGAAAAAAATGTAATAGGAAAAAGTATTATTTGAATGTTGAAGTTTATAATAATTAATTGAAGTTTGCTACAATAATGAATGAGATCAATTTTATATTATTTTTTATTACAATTTCATACTTTTTATCTTCCGTGTACACTCAAAATAGTATACATCTAAAATGTACATTTTTATAGAATTACAAAACAAAGTATTTTTTTTTTAAAGGTTTAGTATTATAAAAATAGAAATATTGCATTTTTCTTTTCCTTTATTCCACACACATATTACTCGTTCGGAAGTTTAATTATAAATTTTTGGCTTCAGTACCTATAAAACTTAAATATTAATTGCAATAGAGATAAAATTAGGGACCGAAAATAACTTTACAATTTTCAGATGAAAAAGGCACAACGAAAAAGTTGCCCGAGGACTTTTTAAAAAAAAACCATTATAATCGTAATGGTAGCAGCTTCGAGAATATTAAACGCCTTTAAAATTTTCGACTGTTGCAATAAAAGTTAAATATAACTGTTACCTTTTATTTTTTCGGGCAAAAATAACTGTTACTTTTGACTTTTATTTTTTAGGTAAAAAATAACAGTTATTTTGTGCCTGTTATTTTTTCGGTCAAAAATATCAGGCAATTTGTATTTTTTCAAAGACCGCTTTACTATATAAAATACTATTAAAACTAAAAAAGTGTTATAGCTCAAAATGTGCGCGCTGATGAGACAATGAAAATTGCACTAAACTTTTTTGTCGTTCAAGCGGCTTTTAAAAAAATTCTAATTGCCTGATATTTTTGACCAAAAAAATAAAAGGCACATAATAACTTTTATTTTTGACCTAAAAAATAAAAGTCAAAACTAACAGTTATTTTTGCCCGAAAAAATAAAAGGCATAAAATAACTTATATTTTTGTCGGAAAAAATAAAAGTTAAATGATAACTGTTAGCATATGATTTTTTGATAAAAACCATAACCGGTACTGTCCCTGGATAAAATCGAAAATGATAGTATCGAATGCACAAAATTAACCAAAATGTTTTGCGTTAACACGATAAATTAAATTATAAACGAATTCATAATTTTTGTTTTATACAATGCGTTGTAAATATTTTTATTAAACCAAACTTTTACATTAAAATTAAATGACTGATGCAAGCAATTTTTACAAAAAGTTTCGGCTAGTTTCGGCCATATTGAAGCCGAAGATTTTCAAATTCTGACTTCAGATTCCAAATCACCGACTCCCTAACACTGTTAAATGATGTTTTAAACTATTAAAAATACATATTAAGTGGCAACCCTATTATAACAAAAATTCATAATTTTGAAATTGTGACAACGACTCGTATTCAGCGACCCATTTTTACCTAGTGTTCACGCCAGCATCGAATTCGAAAAAATAAAAAAATTGAGGTGGCAACCCTATTAACCATATTGAATTTTAAAATTTTGACTTCAGGTTCCAAATCAGCGACTCCCTAAAACTGTTAAATTATGTTTCAAACTTTGTAAGATACATATTATAAGGTGGCAGCCCTATAAGAACAAAATTACATAATTTTGAAATTCTGACATCGGATTCGGATTCAGCGACGAATTTTTACCTAGTGTTTACGCCAGCACCGAATTCGTTCTCTGATACAAATCATCTATTGCTAGTGAACAAGTTTTCGTTGCATTGAATTGCAGTGAGCTCTTTGACAACGATATCTTAAATAAACAATCTCTATGATCTGTTTTGATTGCGCTATTATGTATTGTTCGTCTTCGCTGCAATCACACACATGATTTCTTTGCAGCAAGCTAGACAGTGCAGTATAGTGTGAAATGAACAAATGTTTTGAAGACGGTTTTAAGTGTACGTACGCAGGACTCTAGTTCGTAAATGAAAAAAAGAGTTTCCTTAGCATTTGAAGAGTGTGATCTGTATTATCGCTGTTGTTATTGTTAGACAAAAACTAGTTTTCCAGGAAATTTAAGGGTTTGACAGTAAACTAAATCTGCAGGAGAGCATGTAAGATCTTCTTTGATGGCTGTACGGACACCAAGAAGAATCAATGGTAAAATTTCTTACCAATGCGTCGAGTTATCTGATGTAAGGAATGCCGAGGAAGTGTTCAATTTGCAAAAAAGCAAAAAAAGTTTAACCTAAAATCAACTGCGAAACATGAATATTAAGAAACTCAAGATGAACAGCTGATTTTGACAACTAGCTTCTCTGCTTTCCACTTCATTCCTCTCCGAATCAGCCCTACCTCATAATTCTGTCATGCGTATGACACACAGTGGGGTATTCACCCATGAAAGATGGTATCAATTCAATTAGGAGACGGAGGAAACTTTTGACATTTTTTTTAGTTACAATGGGTCCAAATAAGAAAAAAAAACAATTAGTTGCTATCCTTTAGTGGATTTTTTTTTAAATTAAAAACAAATTCTTCAGACCTACAAATATGATCAATTTTTCTTTTGAATTTTTTTTAATAACTTTTATTCACTGCCGCTTGTTAAGTTTTTCTCATTTGTGTCAAAAAAATCGACATCACTACTTTCACCTATATTTTCATCATTGTCTTCATCGGATTTTTCCGTATCTTCAGCGTTGTCTTCATTTGTTGGTGGGACACGCAAATTAACAGCCATTTGTGGCAACTTTCGCAACTTCTTATGCGGTAATTTCCCTTTTTCTTGAAATGATTGGGTCTGAAGTAATTAAGAACCTATTTAAAATATCCTCAAGCGTTTGTTGTCTGCTTGTTTTTCTTGAAAATGCTCTCTGGAAGATTTGAAGTCCTTTTTTTTTGCTTCTTGCGCCTCTTCAGAAAGTTGACCAATCGCCAATAAAGCATATTTTTTGATTTCAGGGCCATTAATTAAGATTTTATGCACAGTTGGTAGCATATTATACCATGAGCATTTTTGTACAATATCTTGCTGTATCAAGCGCAGTCTCGAAATTTTTCGATGTTTTCTTCGTGTCCGCTGAAATTACGATTAAAATAATATGCATTCTCTTAGGGCCGTTTTATTAACTTTTTATAATTTGAGCTAGCTTGAGCAGTTTCAATAACTTTTGTTAACTTGACTTTTTGTACAACTTGCGAAGTTAAATATTTTAATTTCTCAAGTTAAAATTTCATTTCATTCAATTCAAGTTGAAATTTTCTATGTTGAAGTTAGGTCAAGTTATCAATACTTAAGTTATAAAACATCCCAAGGAATTTTTTGATATTTGATGGGAAATTAGAGAAGAAATTACTTTTATAACTTATGAAATACAATTTTGTTGATGTTGAAGGCAACGGAATGTCAAAAAAATATTTTCTTATGAAAATATATGTGTGCAGAATAAAACAAAGTGACTTCCAAAGAATGGGAGTTTTTAGTTGACAGTGTTTCGAATTAAGATATGTTTTAATTCACTCCGTTAAATAACGAAGCATGCTTTATATGTAGTTTAATAAAAATATTTCTAAAAGACATGCGCTTTCATGAACATTTTAAATTAGCCTGTGTTACTATGGCGTGTTTGATATTTTTAGTTCTTATTTAAAACATTATTCAGTTCTTTGACAATCGAAAAAATGGTGTTTAAAATTTTTTATTTGTATTTTGATAACAGAAGAGGATACATTCGAGTCCTTCAAAATATGGTCGACGATTAATCTGAGTTAATCGGCTGGACCAATTTTTAATTAGTTTGGTTTTATTTCGTTCATTAACATGTAAGCCATATTCTATTTTTTAAAAAATCGACTTTGGCGCCTTCTAGCATATAAACTTACTTACTTACTTAGTTGGCGCTACCACCGTATGTCGGTCTTGGCCTCATCTAAGAATTTGCGCCAGCCATTTCTGTCTTTCGCTTGCTGGCGCCAGTTGGAAATTTCAAGCTTCGTCAGGTTGTCCTCTACTTGGTCTTTCCAACGAAGATGCGGTCGTCCTCTTCTGCGTTGACCGCCGCTGGGTACCGAATCGAATGTTTTCTTCACTGGAGCATAGTCTTTCATGCGCTGAACATGACCAAGCCAGCGAAGCCGCTCGATTTTAATGCGCTTGACTATGTCGATGTCAGCGTACAGCTCATACAGTTCATCATTCCACCGTATTCGGTACTCGCCATTGACACAGATTGGTCCGTAGATCTTACGAAGAATCTTTCTCTCGAATGCTCCTAAAGTCTTTTCATATAAACTGCTCAGCGTCCAGGTTTGTGATGCGTAAAGTAGGACGGGCATGATGAGCGATTTATAGAGCGTGATTTTCGTAGGTCGGGAGAGGGCTCTGCTTCTCAATTGCCTACTGAGCCCAAAGTAACACCTGTTGGCAAGAGTTCTTCTTCATTTGATCTCAATGCTGATTTCGTTGGTTGAATTAATGCTGGATCCCAGATAAACGAAGTTCTTCACAACCTCGAAGGAGGTATTGTCAACGGTAACGTGGGTTCCAAGACGCTGGGACTGTTTGTTTGTTGACACTAAGTATTTCGTCTTATCTGCATTCACTGACAGACCCATTCGACTTGACTCTCTTTCTAATCTGGAAAATGCTGCACTGACTTCGCGCGTATTATGGCCAATGATATCTATGTCATCAGCATACGCAAGCAGCATAACACTCTTGTAGAATATTGTGCCACTACGTCTCAGATCAGCAGCTCGGATGATCTTTTCCATCATTAGGTTGAAAAAGTCGCACGATAAGGAATCACCTTGTCTGAAACCTCGTTTGGTAATAAATGGTGGGGAGAGGTCCTTCCCGATTTTAACTGCGCTGCTGGTGTTGCTCAGTGTCATCTTGCAAAGTCGTATTAGTTTTGCAGGAATACCAAATTCAGACATGGTGGAGTACAGGTGCTTCCTTATTGGGCTGTCGAAGGCGGCTTTGTAGTCGACAAAAATATGGTGGGTGTCGACTTGTTTTTCTTGAGTCTTCTCCAAGATTTGTCGTAGCGTGAAAATCTGGTCGATGGTGGACTTTCCAGGTCTGAAGCCACACTGATAAGGTCCGATCAGTTTGTTTACAATGGGCTTCAATCTTTAACATAAAACGCTCGACAGGACCTTATATGCGATATTAAGAAGGCTTATCCCACGGTAATTGGCACAGATAGTGGGATCGCCTTTCTTGTGGATTGGGCAGAGCACACTGAGATTCCAATCGTTCGGAATGCATTCTTCCGACCATATTCTGTATAGAAGCTCGTGAATGCATTTAAGTAAAGCTTCGCCTCCGTTCTTAAACAGCTCAGCAGGTAACCCATCAGCTCCAGCGGCTTCGTTATTTTTAAGCCGAGCTATAGCTGTCAGAACTTCATCATAGTCTGGCAGCGGAACCTCGACGCTGTCATCCGAAATTGGCGTTTCCGGAATATCATCTCTATTGGCGGGATTGTTGTCAGCGTCACCATTTAGAAGCTTAGAGAAGTGTTCCCTCCATAACGTCAGTGTACTTTGGACATCTGTCACTAGATTCCCGTTTTCATCCTTGCAGGAAGAGGCCCCGGTTTTAAAACCATCGGCAAGGCGTCTTATTTTTTCAAAAAATAACGTCTAGCTTTCTCTGTGTAGGGTTGCGTGTATTTTTAGCTGCGCACAGACGTGTACGGATCTTGGCTGCAACAAGATAGTGATCCGAGTCAATATTTGCACCACGGATCGTGCGTACATCCAATACACTGGGAGAGTGCCTTCCGTCGATCAAATCGTGATCAATTTGATTCTTGGTTTTTTTATCAGGGGACATCCAGGTGGCTTTATGAATATTGAGATGCTTGAATCTAGTGCTACTTACGACCATGTTTCGTGCTGCGGCGAAGTCAATCAGCCTCATTCCGTTATCGGAGGTGTTGTCGTGGAGGCTGAACTTTCCGACTGTTGGACCAAAAATATTTTCCTTGCCCACCTTAGCGTTGAAGTCACCAAGCACGATTTTTACGTCGTGACGGGGGCAGCGTTCGTAAGCATTTTCAAGGCACTCGTAGAAAATTTCCTTGATCTCATCGTCCTTGTCTTCTGTCGGAGCGTGCGCACATATTAGGCTTCTAGAGGTTAGAGGTTCTATTAGGTTAGAAAAATCTAACCTTGATGCGGATTATGGCAAGTCGTTCGTTCACAGGTGTGAATCGCAGGACGTGGGGCCGTAGTCTCTTGCCAACTACAAATCCGCATCCAAACTTGTGCTTCTCCGCATGGCCGCTGTAGTAGATATCACAGGGTGCATGCCGAATGCAACCCTGTTCCTTCCATCGCATTTCTTGGATAGCAGTGATATCAGCTTTGTATCTTTCCAAGACATCAGTCAGTTGGATAGAGGCACCTTTCCAATTAATGGTTCGGACATTCCAGGTGCATATCCGTAAATCGTTATCAGTTTTTCGTTTGCGGTAGTCGTCATCAAAGTTGGGGATCATTTTTCTTCTTTTCTTAGAATGTAAACACAAAACCAATATTACAAAAAGAGTTTCTTTATGTTGACTACTAACTAAATTATGTTAAAATAAACTCGACTATGATATATAATAAAATAACTTGAAAATAAATAGTTAAAAATTTTAAATTTTCCGCTTGAGGATCTAGAAACCTACTTTCTAGATAGATGCGCAATCTTTAAACGCATTTTTTTTAATGTTATTTTTCACGCGACATGCAATGTAGTTCAGCTCTTTGTAATTTGACATAGCTCTTTTTTTAGAAAACTGTTTTTAACCGTTTTTTTATTTATAAAAGAATAAGTTGATTTTTTTTTAAAACTGGTCTAAAATGTAATGTTTTATATTATATTGTCGTCAAAATAATATTTACTAAATAAAACGAAAAAAGTTAAATTTTTAACTTAAGGAGAGATTTGTGACTTGCAGGCTGCACGAGTATTTGCACCAGCTCTGTTGAAATCCTTTCAATGATGCAAATTCAACCACTAGAGCTGTTAAACATAAAAAGGCATATACAAAAATTTAGTAACTGATATTGAAAAGATTCATCAGAAATGGTGCCTTATTTTGGGATACCTTAATTTACTCTCTATGCACTACTACTTCTTGAAAATCGAGTGACCACCAAACTGGAATTGGCAAGCTTCATATTCTCTTTAACAAATGGATTCAGCTGCACGTAGGAATTCCACATTGTGAAATAATGCAAAAATGTAAGTACCGCGACTTTTCATAACTGTGCACATATTAACAGCACTTTCATATTACTACACAACGAAGTTTCTTTTGGCCAACTAATGATTGTAATCTTTGGAGCTGACATCGATCAGCGGAAATTAAAACAGGTCATTACGGATATAAAGTGCAATTTAAGCCCTTGCAGGGACTTTGACCGATCCTCTTTTGATTGTGTTGTGCGTGTTATTAAATGTTTGAACAGAAATGATCAAGAACTAGATCTACAAGTAATGCCGACTCCGAACGGCTCGTGTTCCTAAGAAGCTTTACTTTGCAGTTATTGCTCTCTGAGGTTTATTTTATAATAAATATTAATTGAATAGAATAAACATTCTGTCTCAGAAGTAAATTAAACCCCTGCCACCACGGCACCTAAACCTTTAATTGTGCATAAAAAGTTGTAGTGAACTGTATCGGTTCTAGTCAGATAAAATAATACGTGCTTCAAATGTTTTAATAGTAATAATTTTGTTCTCACAGCACAAACGTGTGAAAACTTGTGACTGAAGCGAAAATCACAAGTTACACCAATTATCCCAAGTTAGAATTTATAAGACCAGATCGACCAGATTTTCACGCTACGACAAATCTTGGAGAAGACTCAAGAAAAACAAGTCGACACCCACCATCTTTTTGTCGACTACAAAGCCGCCTTCGACAGCCCAATAAGGAAGCATCTGTACTCCACCATGTCTGAATTTGGTATTCCTGCAAAACTAATACGACTTTGCAGGATGACACTGAGCAACACCAGCAGCGCAGTTAAAATCGGGAAGGACCTCTCCCCAGCATTTATTACCAAACGAGGTTTCAGACAAGGTGATTCCTTATCGTGCGACTTTTTCAACCTAATGATGGAAAAGATCATCCGAGCTGCTGATCTGAGACGTAGTGGCACAATATTCTACAAGAGTGTTATGCTGCTTGCGTATGCTGATGACATAGATATCATTGGCCATAATACGCGCGAAGTCAGTGCAGCATTTTCCAGATTAGAAAGATAGTCAAGTCGAATGGGTCTGTCAGTGAATGCAGATAAGACGAAATACTTAGTGTCAACAAACAAACAGTCCCAGCGTCTTGGAACCCACGTTACCGTTGACAATACCTCATTCGAGGTTGTGAAGAACTTCGTTTATCTGGGATCCAGCATTAATTCAACCAACGACATCAGCATTGAGATCAAACGAAGAATAACTCTTGCCAACAGGTGTTACTTTGGGCTCAGTAGGCAATTGAGAAGCAGAGCCCTCTCTCGACGAACGAAAATCACGCTCTATAAATCGCTCATCATGCCCGTCCTACTTTACGCATCACAAACCTGGACGCTGAGCAGTTTAGATGAAAAGACTTTAGGAGCATTCGAGAGAAAGATTCTTCGTAAGATCTATGGACCAATCTGCGTCAATGGCGAGTACCGAATACGGTGGAATGATGAACTGTATGAGCTGTACGCTGACATCGACATAGTCAAGCGCATTAAAATCGAGCGGCTTCGCTGGCTTGGTCATGTTCAGCGCATGAAAGACGATGCTCCAGTGAAGAAAACATTCGATTCGGTACCCAGCGGCGGTCAACGCAGAAGAGGACGACCGCATCTTCGTTGGAAAGACCAAGTGGAGGACAACCTGACGAAGCTTGGAATTTCCAACTGGCGCCAGCAAGCGAAAGACAGAAATGGCTGGCGCAAATTCTTAGATGAGGCCAAGACCGACATACGGTTGTAGCGCCAACTAAGTAAGTAAGTATATATTTGGAAGTTAGATAAATCACAAGTTGACAAAAGTTATAAAACGAAAGTTATATCAAATCTTCAATATGTAAAATATTTTTGAGAAATTCAAGTGAATAAAATGGAATAACTTTTGAAATCGAATAAATCCCAAAGTTATTCCAACTTCTCAAGTTAAAAAAAAAGAATAAAACGGCCCTTAGTTCTCTCGCAGAAATTTTCAAAGTACAGTTCCTTTCGCCCGCGTTTCTTAGAATTAGAAATGGAGAATGCTATTGATGAAGCCAATCAATCGCGATTTGAATTAAGAAATCTTTCTTCAGTTCTATGTGCCCTTGTCCACCGCATCTTAAATGCGGAAATAAACTGATTAATTATTTCATCAAAATCATTCATATATCCCTCCGCAGGACGAATTCAACGCATCATTTCGTCTCTCAAATATTTAAATTTATCTCTAAATTGGGAATGCCCAGATCTATTCATTATATCACTTAAGTTTTGACGAGATATAAACAACGTGTTTAAAGCAGTTCCTAAAAAAGACAGTGAATTTTATGTTTATATAAATCGAACTGCACTCAAATACCCGAATACCCATTTAACACAACTATACTTCACTAGTATACAACAAAACAAACTATTGTTAAATAAAACACAAACATATGCAACAATGACTTTTCGGCAAGGTAAGCTTTTTTTGTAAGTTTATTCATCTTTTATTTTTTTTAATTTTAAAAAGAATATGTAGTTCATATTGTAAGAGAATAGATCAATATCAATTAGGACGGAATAAATATTCAAAAGTAGTAATATTACATGGGTTTCATTTAACGCATTCACTGCCAAGGCCGTTTTCATAAATCTAACGTCAGGTGCCAACATAAATTTAGGCATTTTTAAGTACTACGAGATATCTCGTAGTTTGGCCTACTTATACAAAATTTCATTTGGATATGCCAACTACGAGATAAATCGTACCTTATTTTTTCCATAATTTCTTATTTGATTTCAAGATAAACAAACAAAAATGTTAAAAAAAGAGCATTCAACTTTATTTCAATAAATAAAACATGACAAAACAAAATATAATTAATTTTTGTTATTATTATTCTTCTCAATATATGTATTAGGGCGGGTCAAATTCTGGCTCAGCGAAATTCGTAAAATACATGTAATTTCAAGACTTTTTCTCTACTACAGCATATACAAATTCTGAAAAAAAGCTGTGCGGACTTTCGTAAATAGATTCATACACATACATTCATACATTCATATTTTATAATTGAGAACAAAATCTATTTACGAAAGTCCGCACAGCTTTTTTTCAGAATTTGTATATGCTGTAGTGGAGAAAAAGTCTTGAAATTACATGTATTTTACGAATTTCGCTGAGCCAGACCACCAAAAAATTCGTCCATACAAATTGACCCGCCCTAATATGTATATTAATTTTGATGATAAATTTTAAAACAGTTGTTCACGCAAAGAGCTGGCTTTTCAGGGCACTCTGCACAAATATACCTCGTTTCACATCTTTTGTTTTCTTTATAACAAACTCTACATGGCTTAGTTGGGTTATTTTTCTTTTCCGTTGGTGGAATTGATTTCAAGTAGTGAAAGTTGTCTTTAGTTTCGATGCGAGCACCAATGTTTTTAGATTCACCAGCTAAGTGTTCAATAGCCTTTTCTCTAAATTGTAATACTGACAGTTTTTTGTTTGAATTATTTTGGGTGTAAAGTAGCCAAGCATTATGCATAAACATTTCGAAAAATTGAAACCCAAGTTTTTTGTACCATCGCACAGATTTTCTTAATGATGAATAATATGAAATGTTTTCATCGCTACGATCTACTCCAGCCATTCCCAAGGTGTAGTCCCGAACAATATCCGGTTTTATGGAGATTTTTTTATTTCTATTCATTACCTCCACCATGTTTCCATAGTGTTTGTTGGATATAGTGAGTACGTCCCTTTTGTCTTTCCACTTACAAACTACGACCGAATCTAATCGAGCCCATGTTGATTCGCTTTTTTTAAGCTTTTTTTTTAATTACATTTTTCGGATTTTCTTTTCTATTGGCCCTCAAAGTACCACACACATACGTAGATCTATTGGTTAAGGTTTTTGTTAAACCCACGGAATTATAAAAATTATCCATGTAAAGATTATATCCTTTGTCAAGAAAACCTTCCATTAGGCTCATCACAACCTCACTGGCATGATTTTTACAACCGTCAACTTATTTTCCTTCATAAATTTTTACCCTCAATATCATTCCTTTTGATTCGCAGAGTTCAAATAATTTTATCCCATATTTATGTCTTTTGTTTTTAATATATTGGCGAAAAATTAATCGGCCTCTCCAAAGAACCATGGACCATCAATACACAAGTCCTGCTTGGATGGTAAATGTGATCCATTGTATCATTGAAATGTTGTAGGATTGGCTTTATTTTAAATAAACGGTCGGCGGTTTGATGCTCGTTGTTTGAAAAATGAAGAAATCGAAGAAGCATTTGAAACCGATTTCTTGATATTCTGTTACGGAAATATTTCAGACCATAAGGTTTACTTGTGTTCCAATAATGTGATATACTTGGTAAAGTGATAGGCCCCATGTGTAATAATAATCCAAAAAACACTCTAAGCTCTTCATTGCTTGTATCTTTCCAATTTTTTAAACGAGATGATCTCAGCAATGATGCTTTACTAATTTCTTGATTGGCATAAAGGTTGGTTTGTTCAACCAAGTAAGTTAAAAAGTTTTCTGTTAAAAATAAATCAAAATAGTCTCCAGGTGTTATACAATTTTCACAAACATTTATAAATGGTATCCCTTTAAATGGAAACTGAGGAGGATCTTGTTTTATTTCACTCCAATCATTATCTGAAGATGTTATATTCTCACTAACTCGAATTCGTTTAGGTGCGATGTTTTCAATATCACTGTCAGACTCAGAACTTTGACTGTCAGAAATGCTACTTTCATCATCATTATCATCTAACAAAAATTCATCTTCATCAGCAGAAAAATCGTTGTCACTAGATACTTCTAAACTATCTAAATATTTTTCTATGTCTTCATCCTCCATTTCAACACGATAAAAATGTTATTTAAAAACAAATACTATTTAAGAAAATCAAAAACAACCTTTAATCTCAAAAATCTAAGCACGACTAAATTTTATATGTATAAAAATTTAACTTCAATAAAGCATTACTTTTTGGGGAATTTCCAATTTGATAAAACCGTTACTGTTTGTTTTTTTGAAAAAAGCCATGTGCCAAAATGAAATAATAAAGGTAATTCAATAAGCCATATCGAAATTATGTTCAATAAAATCGCAAAGTTTTTGCTACGAGTTATCTCGTAGTTGGCCTGTTGAGTAAGGTTTGCTACTACGAGATAACTCGTAGTTGGCAGTGATACATTAAAAAAATAATTAATTTTTTAAGTCAGTTGTACAACCTATACCGCACACCAACATCGACAGCTTAAGAAGAATAACAAAACAAAAAGAAATAAAAAACATTGCATTGCATTACATTGTTGGTGGATGCCTGCACTTGCTTGTTTTGATTATAGCGACTGGAGTTCTCTTACAAAAAGCTTAATAAATTCCGGAGAGGCAAACATGGCACAACCAATTTTAAACACTTATTATGGACAGTCTATATTTAAATACAATCACAATTAAATGACAATGGTGCACAAAAGAAAACACTTTAACACCACTTGAATAACAAGAACTTAACTTTTTAATACATACAACAAAAAATAATTTTTTCAAACATTTACTCAAAAATGCAGTAAGAACCACAACTACCCGAAGTTGAAGGTTCCATTAAAAAAACTTTCCACAAACATATTTTTTTTAATAAAATTATATTTTAAAAAATTTAAAAATTTCCAAAATTTCACTGCGCGCGAACGAAAGCAAAAAATTTTGATTTTTAACCGCGATAACTTTTCAACCAGTAATGTCAGGTGAATAATTTTTGTTGCTAGTGACGCAAGATTTTAATATCTTTAAACTGGTATCAAAAAAGGTGGTACCTCAAAAAATTTTTTTAATTATTGACAGAAAAGCGCATACAATACCCCATTGTGCGACAGTTTTTAAGCTTTCTTAGAGCTAATTTTGCGTCTTGTCGAAGTTTTCAATTTAATTGATCGAAAAGTTACAAAATGAGCAAACAAAAACGAGAGTTTGAGTGCGTGAACTTCACGATAATTTCTGTTATATGAGCGGTGAATACGTCGTTAAAAAATTAACGTAACTTAACATATTACAGCATAAGAAACTGAACCAATTGGATAACAATGTTAAAAGTGATTGTTGAAATTTTGATATACGTTGATTTTATATCTAGTACGACCCAACTGGATATCTTTAACTCGAGAAATGACAGGGTATAAATACTAAATTTGAAAATATTGAATTTTGATACCATCACTCAATTGCTCATAACTCCGGTATTTATCCATAGATTATCTTCATAAATAACTCATTTGCTTCCTGTAAATGTGGTTTATACGTACATTTTTATATTTTTTGTAAATTTGTTACTAATTTTGCATTGCCATGGAATGAATTATAGATTTAAATTTTAACCGAAAAATTCAAGTTTTTTCATATATTTTGGCCTATTACGCTTAAACTATCAAACTGATTCGAAAACAATGTTTAAAACTATTGTTGAAAAATTGTGTGACTCTATTAGACGTCGATAACTCGAGATATAGCCTGATATGTAAAGCCATTTCCGAAAAAAAATTAAAAAATTTATATCTCGAAAACCTATCCATAAAAATTTTTTAACGTGATTTTCGAGTTAAGCAGACCATCATCCATAAAAAATAGTCGCATTGTATGTACATGGATTTTTTTTTATTTTTTTTTTTTTTTAAGCCAGTGTTTTATACTTGGGCAACACTGAGCAACACCAGCAGCGCAGTTAAAATCGGGAAGGACCTCTCCCCACCATTTATTACCAAACGAGGTTTCAGACAAGGTGATTCCTTATCGTGCGACTTTTTCAACCTAATGATGGAAAAGATCATCCGAGCTGCTGATCTGAGACGTAGTGGCACAATATTCTACAAGAGTGTTATGCTGCTTGCGTATGCTGATGACATAGATATCATTGGCCATAATACGCGCGAAGTCAGTGCAGCATTTTCCAGATTAGAAAGAGAGTCAAGTCGAATGGGTCTGTCAATGAATGCAGATAAGACGAAATACTTAGTGTCAACAAACAAACAGTCCCAGCGTCTTGGAACCCACGTTACCGTTGACAATACCTCCTTCGAGGTTGTGAAGAACTTCGTTTATCTGGGATCCAGCATTAATTCAACCAACGACATCAGCATTGAGATCAAACGAAGAATAACTCTTGCCAACAGGTGTTACTTTGGGCTCAGTAGGCAATTAAGAAGCAGAGCCCTCTCTCGACGAACGAAAATCACGCTCTATAAATCTCTCATCATGCCCGTCCTACTTTATGCATCACAAACCTGGACGCAGAGCAGTTTAGATGAAAAGACTTAAGGAGCATTCGAGAGAAAGATTCTTCGTAAGATCTACGGACCAATCTGTGTCAATGGCGAGTACCGAATACGGTGGAATGATGAACTGTATGAGCTGTACGCTGACATCGACATAGTCAAGCGCATTAAAATCGAGCGGCTTCGCTGGCTTGGTCATGTTCAGCGCATGAAAGACGATGCTCCAGTGAAGAAAACATTCGATTCGGTACCCAGCGGCGGTCAACGCAGAAGAGGACGACCGCATCTTCGTTGGAAAGACCAAGTAGAGGACAACCTGACGAAGCTTGGAATTTCCAACTGGCGCCAGCAAGCGAAAGACAGAAATGGCTGGCGCAAATTCTTAGATGAGGCCAAGACCGACATACGGTTGTAGCGCCAACTAAGTAAGTAAGTAAGTAAGTAAGTGTTATATACATATTTGATAAATAGAGCTTTATCTTCATCTTTTAAAATGTCATGAAGTAACTCAGCTTGCTTTTGTTTAATTTATAATTTTTGTTTAAATGGTAAATTTTTAATGTCTCATTTAAATCTTAAAAAATTTTGTTAAGTTTGTCTTTTAATATGGTATCATTTTCATCAACAGATTGAATTTTATGTACTTTTTCGTTTATGTATTGTTCAGAATATTCTCTATTCTTACTTTTATTAATTTTCTCTAATATTTTAATTCTTTCTCTGTGTTCGATTTAAATATGAATACCCTTCCCTGCAAGACAGTCCTAACCGAAACTTTAACACATTCACAAAAATTTTTAGTATTCACTAACACATATGCATGGTATTTTATTAAAATGGCAGTACAAAATACTATTAGTTATTAAACCTATTATATAACGGTTGTACATCCCTGATTTGTGTGATTAGAATGGTAGACAGAGACAAATGATTTTCGTTGTGTTCTACTTGTCTTTGTCTTGTTCTTTCTTATGAGAAAAATAAATTTTATGTACATACAATTTAGAAAATTTTCAAACGAACGAATTATATCGTGTAACAGCACGTAAGTATTTTTAATTGTCAAATATATTAAATAAAATAATATATATTGTATAAATAATTACATGCAAAAACTCAAAGTAAAATAAAAGAAAGCTCGCATGTGACCAAACGACATGCCATCAGGTCAGTCTATGGGTAACATGAACAAAAACATGGGTAGCTCCTAACGCAACAATATGAACAGCGGAGGTCCAGTCTCACGTTCATTATCAATCTCTGGTGGCATGATGAGAAACAACATCAACACTAGCGTAAACAGCATGCAGCGTGGCTCCAGTAGTGGACCAAGCATTGGCCGTGGTGGTTTCAACTTCAATGACAATCAAGGCCCACTACCAACTGGTGGACCACAAACATGTGGAGGCACGTCGCTAACCATTAATTTTCATCTACCACCACAACAACATCAGCAACACATCAGAAATTCGTATTTTTTCACTCCAATTTTTACAAACCAGAAATTATTTAAGGAAACTTTTTAATGTATTTGTATTGCATTGAATAATGTTATAATAATTTCAATATTAAATTTTAATGTATGATTTTAATTTTAATATTCAATAAAAATTAAAAAATAAATGTGTTCATTTAGTTAAAAAATAATAGGAAATTAACCAGGCATTTAAATGGTAGATATAACTGGTGTACTTGGTATAACAATTTTAGCATGCAGGCGGCGCAACAAGTGCTAGAAACTGCATGTGAATAAGCATGAAAAGGGAATGTCAGAAGACCAAAAATCTAGTTAGTGGAAAGTGTCGGTCGCAAAGTTTTTGTATAAAGTAAAAAAAAATTTAAAGGTTTGATTTAAAAACAATATATATATTAGAGCACCCACAATATATATGAAAAATACAAATGTGTTTTTTTTCGCTCCACCAGCATTTTCTAATAGAATGAGGTTGAAAATAAGATCTGCATCAAAAGATTGGTGTCGTTAGTGGAAAATAGCCATCCGGTTTTCAGTTGAAGCCTCAAAAACATCTTTTAAAATGATTGAAAGTAGCACAAACAACGTTTGCCCTGTAACTTTTTTAAAAAATGGTAAGTTTTTAATTTTTTTTTCGCAAAGACTGTCCGTGAAGACTGTCCGTGAAATTTGTTTTTGGTTGGTGTGATATTTAATAGTGTTTTTGAAGACGAAACTAAATTTTTTACTCATTTTTATGTTCTATTTTTGTTCAAAAATTTCCAAAAAATCTTAGAAAAATCTACGAGCTATCAACATTACATCATCATGAAGGGCATTTAATAAGGTCTAAGAAATTAACTACGTTTCACTATTATTTTTTTTTACTCAGGAACTTACGTCTTAACTGCAAACAAATGGATTTTATTTTTGTGTTATTCAATTTAAATCTTTCAAATTTTAACAAAGGTCATCTCTTACTCACCTAAATCATTGGTTATGATCCATTTATATGTTGTGAGAGCGTTTGGGCTTTGTTTCAATTTAATTTAAATCATAAGCCTCTCGTCGATAAAAAAATTAAATGTTTTTGTTTTTTCACGGTGGATTTAAATTAAATGGGCTCGTTGGGCCCCAATTTGTCGCTAAAATGCCAAGGAAAAGGAAATTAATAGTTCACCTCGTATAAATTTAGTTTGACTCCCTATACATTGGGCAAGACTTGAAATCAAGAATTTTTAGTCAAAAGCCAGTACAGAGCAAGTTTAATCTTTCACTTTCGTCTCCAAAACTCACGTAAACTCACCACGATTTGTCCTACGAACTCACATTCTTGCTTTCAAGTCTTGCTCACAACAATTAATTTTAATCTCAATATAAATAAAATTCATTAGAAAAAAATAGTGTACAATTTTTGAAAATTAAAAAGTGACTCACTACTTTGACCGAAATCTATCAATTATTACATTAATTAAACTTATTGGAGCGTGCTCTGCCTAGAAAGTTAGTTAGTTAATTCTGATCTATTATTTAAATTATTACATGAATTTAATTGCGAGTCAGTCTTAAAAACTTACTTAATCTAAAGCTTGCAGTTAAATTCATGTAATAATTTAAATAATAATTCACAACTAATAACCCAACTTTCTATGGCGGAGCACGGCCAAATAAGTTTAATTGATGTCAAATTAATTAAATAATCTAATAATTGATCGATTTCGGTCAAAGTCATGATTAACTGAACATTAACTCAACATTAGATTGTTGATCTCATCAAAAGCTATTATAAATAGAACTACCGAAAGAGGCGAGCCTTGGGGTGTACCATTATGTAATTTAAAAGAGGAGGAAAGCCTGTTATTTATTTTCATATTAAAAGAGCGGTTTACTAAAAAGGTCTTTACAAATTTGTAAGTTTAAACGCCGACTTTCCATTTAGCAAGCTGACTTAGAACTACGTGGGCTCCAATTCTGTCGAAAGCTTTTTCGAAGTCTAGACTCAATACCGAGGCGTGATTTTTAGTATTAAGGACAGCAGTAGCGTAGTGTTCGAAATATAGAAGCGCGTCAACTGTTCCTTGGCCTTCTTTGAAGGCCACTTGATAAGGGCTAATTAAATTTTTTGAAAGTGCAAACCACATAATGCGTTTGGCCATAATTTTTTCCAAAAGTTTACCCATGCAAGGTAGGAGAGATATCGGTATATAACTTGTTTACTTGGTACATGAATTGATTCCTTTAGGAATAGGAACTGTAAGAGCGTTTTTCCAAATGTGAGGGTAAATACCTTGTGTTAAAATGTTATTATACAGCGAAGTGACTCTATTTTTAAGGTTTTCGGGTAAGTTTTTTAAAAGCGGGTAAGAGATACGAAATTGATATCTACCTCAAAAACTGTGATAGGCTTTTCGATTTCTATTGCATGTGTTGAAATGTTGCTTATTTTATATTCATAGTTTAGCATGAGAGATTTATTTGTGTTGAAAGCGTTAGAAAAATTAGAATCTTGGGAGTAGTTTGACCATGTTGAGCCAAAAAAATTAGCGATGTCTTCTGCGTCATAGATTGGGCCATTATTGGAGTCTATGTGCTGAATGTAGGAAGGCGTGTACGAGCCAGTTAGTATTTTAATCCTGGACCAAATTTTTTTTGGGATTAGAATTGGTGTTTATAGACTTTTCCGTTTTGCTATTTTGACTTCTTTT
This sequence comes from Dichetophora obliterata, assembly GCA_963920525.1. NCBI lineage: Eukaryota > Metazoa > Arthropoda > Insecta > Diptera > Sciomyzidae > Dichetophora > Dichetophora obliterata. The sequence goes on along the minus strand of OY986438.1, from coordinate 86,816,509 downwards.
TTTAAGAGTGCGTTCGATCTTTTATACATAATTAAATTAGCGATGGATCGATTAAGTCTATATTCGGCCCACAAGCATTTTTTTTTTCTTAAGCAGGTGAGATAGTTAGACCAGTATGGCACTACTGTTTTGCATGGTATGTTTCTGGTTTGCGGAATAGAGAGATGGGCAGCTGAACGAAATAATTTTTGAATGATTGCAGTTTCTTTGTTAATATTATTGGAAGATGGGGTATTAGAGGAAAAAATATTAGACAGCAGCCGGAACTTAGGCCAGTCTGCTTTATCAGTAATAAATTTTGGTTTGGGTGAACCTTTGTGTGAGCTAAGAGTAAAAAATTCTGTAAAAATAGGGAAGTGGTCGCTACCATGAAGACATTTCGAAGTGTGGCTAGAAAACTTAGGAGCAATATTAGCAGAGAACAAGACTACGTCAATATGAGAGAAGGATTGATGGGTAGAGAAGTGAGTGGGTTGACCGTCGTTTAAAACGATTAAATTTTCAGCTAAAACGAAATCTTCAATTATTTTACCTCTGTTGTTCGTACTGATAGAACCCCATAAGGGGCTCCAAGCGTTGAAGTCTCCAAGAATAAGAAAAGGGGGGAGGATATAGACAGTAGGCCCTGCAAGTCTTTTAAACAAAAATTTTTTGTGCTGGAATATACGTGGATATTAAAGTCAATTTGAAACCGATGTTTACTTCTATGGCAATGGCTGCGATATTTGAGCAAGTTCCAATAAGCTTATGAGGGATGTTTTTCTTTACTAGAACTGAAATACCTTGTTAACTTGTGGAGTTTTGAGAGAGATCATGAAAAAAACTTTTGTATTGATTTGGTACCTGTGCTGTTCTGTTATAAGGTAAGTGAGTTTCTTGTAAGGCTATAAAGGAGGGGAATTTATCTTTTATTAAGAGTTGAAGTTCGTGAAAATTATTATAAAAACCTTTCATATTCCACTGAAGAATGTTGAAAGTCATTCTAGGAAGTACAAATTGGAGCTAAAACTACTCCATTGTGAGATCTTCATGGTCTGATTGTGAATTTAAATAATAGTTGCTGCTAGCTATTAGTTGTTGTGTCAATCGAGTTATCGGAGAACTGGTTAAAGATTGATTAGTGGGCAAGTTGTCGTGCTGAATAATGCAAGGATTGTTTGCAAGAACATTTGTTTCTGATGAGTTTTTGGAAAGGGTGCTTACGTGAGTGGTTGTAGTATTATATTTTATGTTTTTGAAACTATTTTCTGTGGTACTTGTGTTGATTGAAGTTGGTGCGGAGGTGGAAGGAGTTGGAAGTGATACATTGGCATTGGTCGTTTGATTGGATTTAGGTTGCGAAATTTTTGATAATTTATCATTTCTGACTGTTGTTGTGTTATTTGTCATTTCTGACTGTTGTTGTGTTATTTGATTTTGTTTCTGTGTGTTCTTTATACTAGCAGCAGTTGTGTTGCTTGAAGAGAGAACAGCCGAATAGCTGAAAGATGGTGTTGGTTGAGGAAGTTGGGCTCTGTAGAATTGTCTTGCTTCTCGGATGGAGCATTTCTTTTGTGTTTTAATTTTAAGAATTTCTTTTTGTTGTATAAATTTGTTACAAGATCTGGAATTGGAAGGATGATTTTCCGCACAATTTGCACAATATGTGCGTGTGCAATCGGCAGGAACATGTGGCGGAAGGTTGCAGTTAACACAGGTTGGATTGTTATTGCAGCGTTTGACTGTGTGACCAAGTAGCTGGCATGACTTGCAACGCATAGGGTTTGGGAAAAATTCTCTTATCTTTTCTGAACGCCAAGAAATTAATAAATTTTCAGGAAGGCGATATAAATCAAATGTAATCAAGATAACTCCGCTTGGTCGAGAAATGCCATCTGCTGTTTTTTGGAATTTGTGTATAGCGACTACGCCCTGAGAGCTTAGTTCTTTAACTATTTCATCGTCAGGAACTTTATTTAGATATGGAGCGAAGACAGTGACTTTGACGGAGTTTAGTTATCATGGAATTTGCATTTAATTTCGCATATGCAATGTAAAAGTTTAGCAGCTATAAATTTGTCGGCGATAGATTTATTTTTTACTAAGAGTAAAAGATTACCGTCGCGCAGTTCGGTTATGCTAACAATTTCCTTACTGATTATTTGTAAAGATTTTTGCACCGCGAAGAAAGAATAATCCGAAAGCGGTTCATTTGAATCTGTGGAAGCAACAATTACAAACTTTGGGTCAGAGTGATTGGGTAGATCAGGGAAATCAGGGAAATCAGAGGTTTTATAAAGGGTAGTTTTCTTTTTTTTTCCTTTGGGGACTAGTCGCTAAAGAAGCGAACCTATTGTCCCCAAAATTGGTAACAAATCAAGGGTAAAAAATAGCAGCGCATGATGAGCACGGTTGCCATTTTGGTAAAATATTACCATTTTTGGTAGAAAATTTTTAACTTGGTAAATAAAATGGGAAATTCTTTATTGTTTTGGTAAAATTTTTTTGTACAAGCAAATTTTTTTCTTAAAAAGTTAGATTTTGAAATTATGTTATTTTTTTATCTATTTTACGTTTCTAAAAAAGGTATTTTTCAATCGCTTATACTGCTTATACTGCAATAGACGAAGATAGAAAAATTTGTCCCAAACATGAAATGTGCGCCTTTTTCTTAGCTTTCAGAAGATGTTCACTAAAATTTAATCATATTATTTTTTTATTGCGAAAATGCGAGATTTCCAACAAAATGGATTTATTTTAATTTGGAACTCATTTTTTTCTTTAAAGTGGAGAAATTAATACTTACGGAGCAATGAGCTTTTAATCCCAACTTACACGTGCGTAGCGTACCGCAGCGTGCTTTCCTTAACTTGTTTACTTGACTAAACTTTTCACTTCATTGTCTATTTCTAATGTTGCGATGACGTTATCAAAGATGTGTTCTAAATTCAAAGACCGCTCATGCAATCGCTTATGAACTCTCCACTTTGAAATCATACCAGCATTAAGAAAAATGTTGACTTTATAAAAAAAAAAAACAATATAGGTTACAAATAAATCTAATCTATCTATATAATCTATATATTGGGGGTTGGAATTAATTTTAAAGGTTTTTTTCGGTTTTTGAGCATTTATTTAGAAACAACGGTACAATGTATATTATTCAAAGTATTGTCCATCGTTAGCTACAACATTTTCCCATCTTTCTGGCAGCATATGGATTCCGCGCCGGAAGAACGATTCGTCTTTTGAGGCAATCCACGAATCGACCCATTTTTTGGTATCCTCGTAAGAAGTGAAGCGCTGCTCAGCCAAGTCATGCATCATCGATCTGAATAGGTGGTAGTCGGAAGGGGCTATGTCTGGGCTATAAGGCGGGTGGGGTAGCACATCCCAATTCAGCGCCTCCAACGTTTCCTTGACGGTTCTTGCAACATGTGGCCGTGCGTTGTCATGTTGAAAAACCACTTTGTCGTGTCTTTTGGCATATTCCGGCCGTTTAACCTTTAATGCTCGGCTCAATTGCATCAATTGTTGTTGGTAGCATTCCCCAGTGATGGTTTCGTTAGGTTTTAGCAGCTCATAGTACACGACACCCTTCTGATCCCACCAAATACACAGCATAAGCTTGGCGCCATGAATATTCGGCTTGGCCCTCGATGTTGATGCATGGCCGGGTGGTCCCCACGATTTTTTTCGCTTAGGATTATCGTAATGGATCCACTTTTCATCGCCAGTGACAATACGATGCAAAAAACTCTTCCTTTTATGCCGTTGAAGCAGTTGTTCGCACATGCAAAATCGCCGTTCAACGTCTCTCGGCTTCAACTGGTACGGCACCCAATTTCCTTGCTTTTGAATCATTCTCATGGCCTTCAAGCGTTTGCCGACCGTTGATAAGTCGACTCCCAATGATTCTGACAATTCTTGAAGGGTTTGACACGGGTCTTCATCGAGCAAAGCCTCCAATTCCTCATCTTCAAACTTTTTCGGCTGGCCCGGACGCTCTTTGTCTTCCGTATCAAAATCACCACTTTTAAACCGACGGAACCAGTACTCACAAGTAAAAATCGATGGAGCATAGTCCCCGTAAGCCTCAGTAAGCGTGCGTTGTGCTTCAACCGCTTTTTTCTTCAAATGGAAGCACAAAAGTAAACCTTCCCGCAAATTGCGTTTTGTTGGAACGAAAGTCGACATGTTCACAGAGAAAAAAATATATGTTGTTTACACTTCAGTGGAATGACACATACTAAAAAATTAAGCTTAGACAATGTGCTTTGAAATGAATATAGTCACAGGTGTGCCCGATGCGATCTATTGATAGTTACGCCATCTCTTAGAAAACCTTTAAAACTAATTCCAACCCCAATCTAATCAATCAATAAATAATATGATTAAGTTTTAGTGAACATCCGAAGAAAAAGGCTCATATACAGTGATGTGCCAAAAAATAGGGACACCTGTATTTTTATATTTAAAGCTGCATGAGTTATATACAATGTGCCCCAGATATAGGATAAATTCCCTCGGGTGGTGATTCTCCTTGATTAGGCGAGTATAAAACTTTATGGATGAGGATCACTCCTCACCCCTCCCCCCATCGGAGCTAGAAAGTGAAAACTTGAAATATTCAAAAAATGTAATGTAATATTCGAGATATTTATTATAAAAGTTAAATTCAAAAATTTTTTTAAAATGTAGTTGCTCATAACTTTCCTATATGTGACTTTATGCAAAATGTTTTATAAACAACTTGATGTTAATTTGTGAACATCATTGTGAACTCATTGTGAACATCATAGTGGGTTGGGAGCTAATTGTGAACACAAGATAAGTTTTTTTTGTTGATTTGTCTCAAAATTAAGTCACTTAGGGCTTTTGTGCAATCAATTTCGTGAAAAATTATGGTTAGAGCTTTTTGCTATTGTATGAGACATAAGGCTTATTTCAATTGCATTTTAACATAAAAAAGAATACAAAATTAGCTTAAGGGCCGATTAGAGTTTTTAAGCGAAGAAAAACCCTATAGTAAAAGTTTTGTTTTAAAGTGACTATTTATTTTAGGTAACTTATTTTAGTATATTGTAATTATATCATTTCATTTCTTGACACATGGTAAAAATGGTAAATTTTTGTAAAAGCTTTGACAATCATAGGGCAATACCATTTTGAGTACTTGGAGATGTTCATACTTTTTCATACAAATAAAGGAAGTTGTTTCGCATGCATAGGATCGGGTTCAATTGATTTTAAGAAGAAGTTCATATTCGGATGTTGTGTTTTTCTAAATATTATTCCTGATTCGTCATATGCCAAGGCACGTAAAATTGTGACCGTCGGATCTCCAACATATCTACCTGTAATAAATTCATTTTGTAAGTTTTTGCGACTTTTTAAATTTAATATTTTTCGCATATCTGACCGAATTGAATACCAGAAAGACCAGAAAGAGTATGTGCGATATTCTTGCGTTTCTCATCTCGCATTACCTCTATTTCTTCTCGATTTTCTTCACCCGAATCTAATTTATTTAATATCCAAACACGATCTCGATCTCGTGAAAACTTTAAAACACAAAATCGTTGCCTACTAGAAAAGCATATGCAAAGATATTTGTGTTAGTTAGGGCTTAGGAAAAACGTTGTTTTTCACTTCAGGACCATACAATTTTGTGCGTATGTGTATTTCAGTATAGGCTATCAGAATTTGAAAAAAAACCCATTTTGAAAAAAATTGTCGTTTGGGGCCTTTGTGCATTTTGGTAACGATATATTCAACATTCTTAGTTCAGTTGCCGAATTTAACCGTATGAACTATATAATCAAATTTTAGTCTAATACGACCAATACCTTGAAATATACCATTTTTGTTTAATTGTGGGCAGTATTGGGAGTGTGGCATAATTTTTTCACTTAAACCATCTCGTACTCGAAACAAATCGACTGCCAGAATTTTAGCCAAATTAAGCTTAAGCTTAGTGCGCTTTGCATTACTCCACGCTTATCCCCTGAAAAGTTGGCGTAACTAAAGTGGGATAAAAAAGATGGGGATTGACATCACCAGAGCGGAGTGGTTATAAGGTAAGTTACCCAAATAAGGCCAATCTAACGGTTTTTACCAGACAGAAGAGAAACGGGTTTTTTTAGACTTATTTTTGCAATTTTGTATTTTTGTTTATTCAATTCTTTTTTCAAAAACATTAAAATAAAGCATGAAAAAGTAAAAAATATATCCAGCTCAGAAGGTTTTAAAAAGGTCTGATTTTTGCCATATTAGGACCACCATGTCTAAATAAGGCCCAATATATAACGGTTTTAGAAACATAACAAAACAGTCAGAAAATAATAAAATAAGAACACATATTGTTATTACAAATGTTGGTTTACATTTATACTAAACATAAATGCTATTCATAGCTTTTTTTTTATAAAAACTTTTTCGAAAAAATACTTTTATTGCCAAAAGTTCATTTTGAAAATTAAAATAAAGTTACTCTGGCTTTTTAAAGAAAATTTTGGTAATTTGCTGACCTTTATAGTTGAGGGCTTTCTTTTTCGTAGCTTTTTTCTGCCAGGTAGATTTAGGTGTGGACATGAGATCGGAAAAAGAAAGCCGGAAAGAAAAAAATGTTTGGGCCTTTTTAGGCGCTCTCAATATAATTTCATTAATCAAGTTTTTCTCGGAATACACCACAGTTAGATTTGATCAATTAACCTTTTTGTTTTTGTTATAATACCTCTCTTGATTTTAAATTCAAAGCTGGACATAGGCAATAGTTAATTCGTAGAATAACGGACTTTTACTGCGAGCACAATATTACATCAACCACATTGTTGACGGTACCGCTGACTTCGTTCGACTGTCACTCGCTTCACAGATGCGCAATCGAAGTAATTTTTTTTGCATCGTGATGCAGATATGAACATGTTTAAACGTGCAAAAAATCATTTTGCAGGGAATGCAATAAATGTGCGTATTAGAAGTCGAGCCTTATTAAGACTTGGGCCTTATTTGGCGAAGAGACCTTACATGAAAAAAGTATCCTTGTATCGAACTCAGAGGAATCGATAGATATGATATTAAAATTCCTATATATGTTAAAATTATACAGATATACAGCGTGAATTAAAGTAGCTGTCGCACCTATATTAATACCAATTACACAAAAAGAAGCAACACTGGAAAAGATCTGTTGTTTTTTTACGACTCTGGCATTAAATGTACACTTATTGCATATAATAAGTGCAGAGATCCTACGCCAGCACGCAGGTTGCAGTATCATATTTTTCGACGAAAAACTCTTCTTTTTGCAAGCAAGCCACAATTCGCAAAATGATATATTGCACGCAGCTTGCATTGCAGATATTTCTAAAGAAAAAAAAAATTGAAAGATTTCAAAATGTTTCGGCAATCATGGTTTGGGGCGCTTTCTCCGAAAAAGGCAAATTGCCCCTTCTTCTTATCGAAAAAGGCGTTAAAATAATTCGGAATATTACTTAGAACTTGTTTTAAAGAACTATCTTATGCCGCATGCCAAGCAAATTTACGGAGAGGGTCACTTTTGTTTTCAGCAAGATTCTTTTTTAGTACACAAGGCAAAAATCGTTCAAAGCTGGTGCAGAGCAACTTTGCCATGCTTTATTTCTGTTGTTGCTTCCGTCATCACCTGACCTAAGCCTCCTGGACTTTTCTATTTGGGGTATAGTGCTGAGCAAATTAACGAACATAAACACATGACGGTAGGTAAATTTAAGCGACGATTAATGAAAATATCAGATGATGTACCTGAAAACCAGATGCGTGCCGCATGCTCGTCTTTCACGAATTGTCTTAAATTTTTAAAAAGAATTAATGGTGAAAGATTCCAATTTAATAATGAAGAGTTATAAAAGAATGCATAAAATAAAAATGTTCGTTGAATAAAATGTACACAGTGCTTTTGATTTGTGGCATAAAACAAGTGCGAAAAGCCAAAATTCAAATAAAAAAGTAATAGAATATAAAAAAAAAAAATATAAAAAATTAAATGTTAAAAAAATTGTTCTATTCGCAATAATTACGTAAATTTCAACGGAAAATATGTTCTCTGATTTGAAAGATATATTTTTGGTGGTGGTTTGAATATAATTTTTTTAAATTAATAAAATATCAACATTTTAAAAAAAGAAGCTATAACCGCAGAGTCAATAAGATTTTGTTGCATGCGTTGGTACAAAATACGAAATACTTTTTTTAAATAATTTTAAATAGGAATGTTATGTCAACCAAATATATGTGTTTGTACATGTATTACAAAAACTATGTTATAAATTACTGAGCATATATGATTGTAAAATTTTGTTGTTTTTTTGTTTTGTTGTTGAATTGGTACAAATTGCACTTCTCTGTTATATCAATTTGATACAGAATATGTACTATAATATAATAGAAGTGAATCTGTTGTACTTTTTGACAAAACAAACATAACGAAATAAAATGTTTTTTAATGTTGGGACGATCCCGGGATTCCGGGATTGTATTTTCATCAATCCCGCAATCGAAAAAATTCCAAAAAATTGACATTACTACTCCGACCTAATGTTTATCCAAAAAATAACCTAGTTGCAATATATACTATTATACAATTATATAAATTATATTTATATTAAATTGTTTTCAAATGTAATATTTTACAAAACAATTAAAATCGTCATCTATAGAAAAGTGATTTTTTCGAAACAAAGATTTTTTGATTGGCCAAGGTGTTTAAAAAATCTATCAAGCCGATTGGGCTGAAATTTCAAAACGTTATTTTACAGCCAATGGCTATAGCAGATAGTAAAAATTTTAATTTTTAATATTTTTTTCCTATTTTTTACCCCGATGAAAAAAAAACCCTGATATTTGCAAATGTCTGCTAAGAAGCTCGCCATTTTTTTTATTTTTTAAAAATAATGTTTAAATCTACTACCTGCCAGAATGACAACCAGCAGAACAATAACATATTTATTTTGCTTCAAATGACTTCAAGTGTCGTAATCACCCGTGCCAGCAAAACAACTTTCTTTTAGTTGTCCACTTTGGACGTGAAATAGTTTTAAGAAATATTGTAAAATAACATAAAAAAAATTTACATGATTGTATTTTTTTATAACTAGTATAAAAGCACATAAAAGGAGACGACAGGTCCTCCGCACACTTCCTTTTCGGAGCCTTTGCCGAAAGCACTTTTTTCTCTTTTTAAAGCTTATTTTTTTATACACTTAATTTTTGCGAAATACAAATCAGTGGTACAATACAGTGGTACGAAAGCGAAGTACCACTTTAAATAACACTTTACGCATTGAAGCAGCGTTGAAAAATTAGTTCAAGTGTAAAAGTGCAAAAAGTCGAGTTTGGAATCATATTCATACACAACTTTACAAACTGGCCTTGCAACCCTCATATACGTAGCAACTCAGGTGTCGTTTTGCGGCTGATACAATTATATTTTTTTGGTACAATCGACTCAAAATAATTTCATTAAATTCGTCATAACTTTTTTATAAAAGGATGAAAAAAATTAGATCAAAAAAGTACTTATGTAATAAGACCCAATAATGTCACTGATAAGTATCAAATATATTTTCTGTGCATACTTTCAGGCAGAACATTTTTGTGAACAATGTGTCTTGTAAAATTACTTACCTACTGTCAAAAATAATTACAATTTGAGAAATACTGAGTGCGGAGCATCATTCTTGCCTTTTATGTATTAAGATGTGCATACTTTCAGGCTGAACAGTTTGAGAGATATTGGACACGAAGCAGCGTGCTTGCCTTTTATATATTCAGATAAATAAAAATTGCCGAAACAAACCTTGAAAATAGGGCCGGAGAACCAGACCACAACAGCGCAAGTACTTTGAAATAAGTTTAGTTTTCTTTGTATGTATTATCTTTTATATTCCAAATAAATCAGAGGAAACATTTCTAAATACATTACTTTGTTCCGTTAATGAACAAACATTTTTTCAAGTCCGGACTAAGCAATAATTATTTCATTAGCCGAATCAGAATTCCGTCTATCTATTCAACTAATGAAGTATCTAAAAATTATGCTTGTTTATCCAAAGTAGCAACCAAAATATTGCTACAAGGGAAATGTCCAGCTAGAAACAAACTAAATTTGGCAACTACAAGAAGATCGAAGAAAAAAACACACATACATATAAATAATAACCTGTAAAATTTCTATCAAATTAAAGTTTTCTATATGAACTTGTTATTTATTATGTTGATTTTCTATGATTTAAATACAAATTCTAAATGTTTGATAGTCTCATCGCCCCTGTTGGTGTATTGCGCTAAAATGCGCTTGCATGAGGCAAGCACTGCCCGGGATCAATTCCCGCCGGCATCACAAAGATTTCTGATGAAGCCTTAAGCAGGGCCGAAATTGCTATAAAATCAGCTAGTGAAGGTTTCCTTTTCATATTGAAAATGTTGTTGTTGATTCTTTGGAAAAAATTCGTTAGAGCAATTAATTGCTCTAACCTGACCTTAAGCTCAATAAACGATTCTAAGCTATCAAACAACTAGAATTTGTATTTAAAATTAAGAATGATTTAAGCTATCAAACATTTAGAATTTATATTTAAATCAGAGAAAATTAACAATATTTCTATCATATATAATTTTTATTCTCATTCATGAAATCTACAATATTTGTTTGTTTTATTTTAAGTTTATAAAATACTGCTAAGCCAATTCTATTTTATTGCGATATTTTTTTATTATCCTTTAATTATTTCATTAGCCAAATCAGAATTCTGTCTTTCTATTCAGTAAATGAAATATCTAAAAAATTTTCTCTACGGCAGCAACCAAAATATAGCAATAACAAAATCTCAACAAAAAAGTTCAGCTGGAAACAAAATAAATTCGGCAACCATGTAAATGCAAATCAGAAGCTGTAAAATTATATTTTCATTCATAAAATTTGCAATATTTCTTTAGATATTCAAAGAGGAGAAACAGGAAAGTACATTAAAAAAATACCGATTTTTTTCTCCCTTGTGCACACAGCCGAAATGATCAAAAATACAGAAAACAAAATGTAAACAAACTCGCACTTTTGAAGGTGTATAATATGAATGTCCCATCAAAATATCCTGTTCTGTCGATGGATGGCTAATATAAGCGAGTAAAAACTAACGAGCGACGAATGAAACCTCTTATAATATAGACTCGTTACTAGGCTGTGCTCAACTTTCATGGAATTTTGAAAGTAGTACAAGTTTTATTAGTGTACTATAGTTTTTTACTATGAAAAGAATATTTTATTCACATCATACTTTTTACTAACTGCTAGCTAATTTATTTGGATAAAAAGTTTTGTTTTCTTTTAAAATTGTTTTAAAATATAAATTTATGTTGTTTGTTTTGTTTAACTATTTACGTTGATATTGCCAAAACGCAGAAATTTTTTAAAATCATTATTATAATAAACCATTATTTTAAAATTTTGGCATTTCGGGATGCACACGTACGTACATTTAGCGCAAAAGCAGCTCATGTGAAATCGATGAAATAAAAATTATCCCCACAAAATTGTGCTCGTGTGAAAATGCCCATTGAAATTAATAATAAAAAGAGAAGCATAAATTTTTCAAGTAAATAAATTGAGTTTTTGCCTGCAACAATAAGCAAACATAAAGGTGTTATTGAGTGCAAAAAGAGGAATCCAAGGTCGAGTGAAGCGGGCCAATAAGTTCTAAAACGATATACGCAGACAACTTGGAAAGTCGAAATTTTTGAATAAACTCCATTCCTCCATACATATAAGAAACATTCGACCGTGAACTTACACTTTTCACTCTTCATAAAACTTTTATATTTAAAACATCATATATTTCAGCATCAGTTATATTTTTTTTGTGTGAATGCATTTAAATTTCTTTTTAATTTTTAGTTTTGAGGTGCGAATGAAAACATTTGCATAAACTAAGCAAACAAATAATCAAGACCATGTGGCAAGTTAACCAAAGTTTAACCCACGTGTTTAACCTTAGTTCAAATTCTAGCAATATTCACTGAAAAACTTGCTCCTTCCTCCGACTTGGTCCATCTTAAAACGAAGTTTAAACCAGAAGCAGAGTTAAACTTACAATAAAAAACTAGCCGTTAAAGAGAGAAAAAAACGTCAGTGAAACTTCAGTGGTCTCCATTGAACATCTTCTTTAACTTCTGGTTATTTTCGTGGCACCTTGAGCAGTTATTTTGATTTGCGTTTATTCAGCAGGGCTTTGCGACATTCGTATATACTTTTTCCACGGATTAGCGCTAATACTACGTGAAAAAATTGGCCATATATGTAGTAAGAATGCTACTCACCTTGAGAATTGAAAATTGTGAGCACAATTACGGATAGGCATACTGCCAAGCTCTTAGTTGAGATCATGTTGTAAAAAGTTCCTGATTTAAGTTTCTTCAAACACTAAATGAGTACAAAACTTTTGCGAGCAACGTTGTTTGGAGCTGTTACAAAAATGAAGACGGGTTATTGTTTATAAAACTGTACATTGATAATACAAAATTATTTAACAACTTATCTAAAATAAAGTTTAATGTTTCATTATACAAGAAATGTGCCAGTATACACATACGCAGATTGTACTAATGCAAATAAAATGATATTGTTGAATTTGCGTTTTTGTTGTTAGTTCGCAAAATATTTCCTTGAATATATATAAATAAATAAAAAAATTTACCATTTCAGCCCTTGGAAGGAGTTTGACCGAGCTTCTCTATTGATCGATTGTGATGTGCGTGTTATTAATTGTTTGAACACAAATGATCGGCTTGTTATCAAGAAACTTTACATGGCAACTTTTACTCTCTGAGGTTTGCCGTTGTCTGCAGAGAAAGGAAGAGCCATTGTCGAATAGAAATATTAATCCAATTGAAAAAAAATATTGTGTGAGCTGGGTTTTGAACCGCGGTTATTAGCATACGGCCACGCACTCTAGAAGAGGCTACGGTCAACTTCCTTTTACAAAAAACCTAAAATAGAGTTACAAGAAGAGCTGTAAAAGATTGTAATCATTTCACATATCAAGTCTCTTGATTTTTTTGAAACTTATTGCAATACATAATTATTTTTCGGTTCTAGACTTCAACATTTGAAATCAGCAATAATTTTTCGTAATTTGATTGCAGTCTTGCATGCATGCATGTGCCAATTGATTGCATTAAAGTCACTTTAAGTAGCTGGGACTTGAAATGCCTTGATTAAAATTTTTTCGGTAAATTATTTCAATTATCGATAAAGTTACGAAAAAATTACAGCCATGTATTTGCTAGGCCTTGTGAAACGCAGAGGTAAATATCTTAATTATTGTTATTGATAGGATAAGGCAGGCAAACAAATATTTTGTGAAATTCATTTAGATAAAGTAAAAAGTTCTTATTCAAATTCATGTTTAAAAGAATATAAAAAAAAACTGAGAAGGTTTTATAATCAGCAGAAAATTTTGCTAAAGCTTTAAAAACTTTTAAATATGTGTTATACTATGTTTCCATCTGCTCGAAATCTTGAGATTTTGTGAGATTTCGTAAAATTCATATTGAAATCAACAGAGTTCTCTATACAAGTTTAAGATTTGAAAATCTTGCGATTTCAACAAAATCTTTCCACAAATAGTTATTTTAAAAAAACAATAATAATAAAATTACAAAACAAGGTAAATATGAAAATAAAAAGGCATGAAGCATCAATGAGGAGCAATTGCTAGTAGCAATTTTGGAGAAAAAAATTTAAGAGCTCCGGAAATGGCAAAAGAAATGCAACAACGCAATAGCTCCTGCACGATTTGCACATTCTTAAATTTATCAAATGAAGTCTTGATTGTCAAATGCATCATATCAGGGAGTTTCACTTTCTATCAACAAAGTGAAAAAAAAAAAATATGGAATTTATTAATTTGCATACATTATTTACAAATTAAATTAAATTATTTATTTATTTTCTTTGGGAGACACAAAACATTTTTGATATCTCTATAGCAACCATGGTACGCTCTCGTTTTGATTTTCTTTTGTTTGACATACGTTTATCGCAGCAAAAATTGTCGCTTCTACTTTATAATAATTTAATCATGGTTCTGCCCATAGGTTGTCCATTCGTTTGACAACACCCGTAAATATGTAAAAAAAATATATTCTCTCTTAAATATAAATTACAACCAGGGTTTTGTAGTCTTCTCTGAATAATGTTATGTTTCAGTGTTTCGTTGTGTATTTTTTTTAAAAAAGCAGTTATTCTATATATTGCTGTTATTAGAAAAAAAAATTAAGCCACGATTACAATAACTGGGGCGCCACGTTTTGGAAATTGTTTTTTGTTCAGAACAAAAAAAAAATATGTTTGGTCGAACAAGAAACAGTTATCGATTTTTTAAATTTTTTTCTTGGTACAATATCTGTTCAATAAAATATAAATATCTTTATAATTTTTTAAAAGACATAAAATATTGACATGTCATTTAAAAGATAATTAAATTATCTACTAGAAAAAAATAAAAAAAAAAATTAAGCAATATTTTTAATTTTGTGAGCAGTTTTATATTACTTTTGATTTTAATTTATGATAAAACTGTTATTTTCTCAAAAATTTGCAGCATTAAGGGAGTATTCCTGGTTGGAAGGCTGTTTTTTACCCTTTTTGAAAAACTTCTCATTTGAAAACGCAGAGTTGTTTAAATTCTGTTTTTTTTATTGTATTAAAAACATATTAAATGAAATAAAAAAATTTTTTCCTTTGTACGAGGGCCGTTCAAAAAGTTGGCTTTCAAAGTTGGGCGTCGGAAAAAAAGGTATGCTGCTTGCGGCCCGGATAACTGACTTCGGATCATCTGAAGTAGAAAAAAAACGGCGTTAGATTCAGTACAGATGTAATTCTGGTCCCTAACTCAATCATAATTTTGAGATTATTTTTTACAACATGGCAGTCATTGAAAAATTGAAAACCTATTTAGGGTCTTTTCTTAGTTTAGTGTAAAAAAATAGTAAAAAATTGTTTAAAATTGAGATAGGGACCAGAATGGTGGCAATTTTGCGTCGATTGCACTTTGTTTAATCCAAATCGGTTCAGAACTACGGGCGCAATCTGGGCCGCAAGCTCGAAAAACGTGGTTTAGAGATAAACGCGTTTAAGTTTGAAGTTATTTTTTTGCATAAAAAAAAAAATTTTAATGAAAAATTTGAGTATGCAGTTTTAGAAATTCGACAATTCTGCGTCGATTGCATTTGGTTTTATCAAGAAAACAGTTCAGTATAACCGGAGAAAAGTGACTTCGAAGTTCAAAAGCGTGATTTTGAAAAAACTCAAAGAAAATTTTAGGCAATAAAACATTTTTTTTTGTGAAATACTTACATAATCTGCAATGCCAGCCCCATAAAGAACTCTTTCCTCTTCTTCAAAAAATGAGGACTCAGCGGCTCTTTGTGCTCTTCCGGCAGTTCTACCTTCTTTTGATGCGGCCAGAGCTCTGGCTTCGGACCTTTTTTTTTATTTTTTATTTATTGTTCATGTGTAATTCAAAAAGCCATCAAGGCCAATAAACAAATTACAAGTATATAAGTATGTAGAGCGAGAAAAAGAAAAAAAACTTAAAGCTAAGGAATGGATATGCATTATAGTACTTAAAATTAAGTATTTTAATTGATTATAATTATTAAAAAATTATATATTTAATAAAAAATACATATATGAAAAATAAACAAATTGAAAATGCTCTGAAAAAAAAAATAAAATAAAAATGTACAAAAAAGTTATTAAGTGAAAAATTTAACCACACTAACCTTCATTTAATGAAAAAAAGTTAAGCAAGAAAATTAGGTAGTTAAATAGTTAGGTACACCCATAGCACAACGTGATAACATAACACGGCTAGTACTAGTACAAATCACACAGATAGGCCAATAGTTTAATTTTGAACGCAGCATGAGACCCAGCAAAGGACTTTAAACTTGGAGGTAAGCAATTCCAGCATCTAGCGACTCGGATATGGAACGATCGCTCATACAATGCTGAAGAGATTCTAGGGAATAAGATTTGAGGATTTCTAATAGACCGGGAAAAAGAGAAGTTATTAATTAAGAGGGGCACTGATTTTTGATAATTTTAAAAAAAGAGGACAATAATTTCCATTTTAAAAAATTGGAAAAAGAACAACCCAGAAACTGAGTTGTAAAAGGAGAGATGTGATCTCGAGATCCTCGATTGTAAAGAAATCTAACCGATCTATTGACTAAGATTCTAATTCTTTTAAGTTGTAAGCAAAGGTACCGGTAAAAACCTCAATGCAGTATGTTTAGCTGGACAACAGCATTGCGTGAACTAATTTGTATTTAACGTGGAACGGTAGGTAAAGATTCAGACTAAACAACCGCCTTAAAGTAAAGTTAATTTTTGAACTCAGTCTGTTAATATGAGCGTCGAATGATAAGCGATTATCTAATCAAACAGCTAGACAATTGAATTCATTGACAAAACTTATGTTGTTGTTGTGGATATTGATGTTTAGGCTGATGTTCAAACTATTTCTTTTTGTGAATATCATGGCTTTAGTTTTGTTTGCGTTAATATTGAAAGAGTTACTTTCCATCCATTCACATATATTACGTATATTGAAGTTGATGACAGCTTCAAAGACATCCAGAAATTGCATCTCACCATTGAAAAGGAGTTGAATGTCGTCGGCAAATATGAACGGGGTACAGACATAAACATCTAAGCAGTTAACAAAATCATTTATATAGAACATATAAAGAATGGGACCAAGAACTGAACCTTGGGGCACGCCACCATATACTGTACATACGTCCGAGCATGAGCCATTGTAAGAGTCAAATTGTTTACGATCCTTGAAGTAGGAGTAGACGAGCTCACACGCTGGTTTAGAAAAATTGAACTTAGAGCTCAATTTTGTAATCAAGGTGTGATGATTGATGCAGTCAAACGCCTTTGACAAATCAAACGATAAAAGAACTGAAAGCTTACCCTGGTTCAGAAAGCTTCTGATAGCGTCTGTGAGGCTCACTAGCAAGGAAAAAGTGTTGTGTCCCTTACGAAAACCTGATTGGCTAGTTGTACTAGTTGGTGACGATTTGTGTGGTCCATGATTTGCTGCTTCATGAGGTTCTCAACTACTTTGGACAGGACAGGAAGGATGCTTATAGGACGCAGATTCTCAATGGAGCTGGATTTTCCTTTCTTCATGATCGGGATCACACGGGCAGTTTTCCATGCAGAGGGGAAGACAGAAGTCGTAAAAATAGTATTAACGAAGTGACGTTTCAAACGTTCTTAGTTCCGAGACATGGCGAAATCATATGTGACGTTGCCAATCGGGATGCCCATTAGGTTCATTATTTGAAGTATTGGCAAAAAACCTTCGTTAAATATGACGGTTGCAGTGTAATTGCCAATCTCAATAATGAGTGCGCCGGTGTGCATATGCTTCGGTGCAAATGACCACAGCACTGCGTTGAAAGATTCGTTGCTGTTTTGAGTTTCGGAGCAAAGGCATCTGTTCAACAAATCATCGGCTGACAGTGCTTCGTAAATAGGTTTGCTTCCTGGACTCTGATTTAGTGGTGCATACGTATGCTTGAAGCTGTCGATTGTCCCTTCTGCTGCCGCTTTTTGCCAGGCGCACCAGCTCGACGCACCAGCCGGACAGTTTTGGTGCTGTGGAGCTTCATTAGTCGAGATTTTGCGCAAAAACGTTCCCTAAACAGCCTTCTTCATGTCAGCAACCGACTCTGGATGACGAGTCGGTTGTTAGTTCAGAGATGACTTTATCTGTGAGTTTGTCTGCACCCTTGCCGCCAATGCCTCTGTTCTCTCTTTTGGTCTTGCGGAGTCTGGTGCCCATTCTTTATTGCACGTGCGATATACATTCTTTTTTTCGACGATTGGGTCGCGCGCGTACGGATCGTCGTCTGTAATAGCTTTGAATGGTTTTGAGTCGCCATCGCCAATATACTTGCAGTATTTTACGCCATGCTTTTGGACTGATATGGCGAACATTTCCTTTATCGCATTCACCTCCATCTTCCCAGAGCTTCCTTGATGGTTGACTCGGCATTTCTCTTCGTGGTCTTCAATCCAAATATCATATGCCAGTGGGTCTTCTTCTTTCTTAGCTTCCCAATACTTGCAATTGTTGCATACGCTGGACTTTACAACAGAGTCCACTATTTTTTAACTGTATTTGCCGATCAACGTTGTAGCGCCTTATAGTGAAGGAAAGCCACGTTTTTTCCAAGTGCCATCACCTGATACGGTAAACATTGTTGGTCGCACTGTGGAACGGCTGTGACCATGGCAGCTTTCTCTTCTTTCGCGGCTTTTGAAAGAGTGTATCCATAGATCTCGCTTGCAGCTGTATGAAAGTTCTCCAGGGCAGTGTAGTATAACGAGTTACCCACACCTCTGCCGATATTCATGAGGCCACAAAACTTGTTAATGCCTTTTGGTCCAATGCCTAAAACCTCATGGCAAAAATCAAGCGCCGGTTCATCAAATATGATTTGCCAACCAAAGACGACGAAAAAATTTATGCAGTGGTCGGACAAGCGCAGCGAACACCAATTTTGAAGCCAATTCCATACGGCGATGCTTTTTTAAACTCGATTTTTCCTTCACATTTGGCACATATCACCAGATTAGCAATCGCCGAGAAAACTGTATAAAACTCCAAAATGCAATTCTCCGTTTTGTTGTCAATGCTTATGTCTTCATTTTCATTATTTTTAAATTTTTTTGCCG
Source organism: Dichetophora obliterata (assembly GCA_963920525.1). Classification (NCBI taxonomy): domain Eukaryota; kingdom Metazoa; phylum Arthropoda; class Insecta; order Diptera; family Sciomyzidae; genus Dichetophora; species Dichetophora obliterata. The sequence continues at coordinate 86,797,734 of OY986438.1, read as the reverse complement.
ATATACTTTTGAATTCGGTGTCATCTCTTTCGTGTTGGTTACCACAAAACTGGCGTTTCAAGGGACGAGTTTTTCGATTGCTACAAGTGTTTCTTTTATTTCTATTACTTTTTCTATCCATTGTCTTTGGCACAAACAAAAATTTTTATCAAAACTGTACTTTTCAAAACTGTATGCGCGCGTGCGTCCGGTTTATAACTCAATTCAAAGTGAACTAAACCGCTGACTTTCGAATACCTAAGCTCTAAAATGTGTATTAATTTATTTTTAAAATGCGTATACAAACCTACTAAAGAACGCGTTGAACGAAATTCGGTGGTTGCTTCAAACCGTTGCATTTAATTAGTAGCCAAATTCAGCAAATCGCATTTTGGCGAAAACATTGCTGGGCAAAAAAGGCCATATCTCCTAAAGTATTTCAAATTTCAAAAACACTTTTAGGACGATAATCTCCAATATCCAAGCTATAAAAATATGCAAAAAAAAAAAAAATCTAAAACATGTTTGCCAATCAGAAAAATATATTTTATATTTAAAGCCTACAGTTCTTTCATTTACTATAAGAAATCGATAATATATTTGTTTCGATGATCAACTATTTAGTTTGACAAAATGGAAGCTGTTGACCAAAACTGATCAGCTGAATGTTTAAAATTTTTTCCCTTGTGAAAATTTAAGCTTCAAGTTTAAAAGAGAATATGCAAAACTTGGCTGTCAAGTCTTGACGAGTGACAACCAAGATAAAGTTGTAATTTCTGTAACCAACTGTGTATTCGATTAAGATTGTAAGACGATTGAAAGACGATTATGTCATTCCTGACATTTTGTGCCATTCCTGTAACCACTCAAAAAAACTCAAAACGCCTTTGTGTTGTGGGTGTGTGCTGTATACATTTATTTTATTATTTCTATATTGATGTACACAACATAACATTGCCATTACCTTTTTCAAAAACTCAATAAAATGTTCAGTCAAAACAAACAAGTAGCTGAAAACGTAGTAGAAAAACACTATCTTTGGGTATTTACTACTACGAAAAAGTCTGGTATTTAGGCAACTCAGCTATATTTTGTCAATAAAAAATTACTCTTTTGCTCTCCTCTTCAATTTTACGGGTGTATATGTTCCTTCTTGTGAGAAAACGTCAAACGAATGGACAACCTATAGTAATTAAACCATGGGCAGAACTAGAGAAGGTAGATGCATTTCAGACTGCGTGCTCTTTCTCATATCCAAAATTGTCAAAGTCAGCTTTTTGCGAATGAAAACAAAATGAAATCAATGGCCGCATTCAAAGAAGTCAACAATTGGTAACTTGCTGTTGTGTTAAAATTCGCTGAAACACTGAAAGAACTCTGCAAATTTGAGTGAGAAACCTTTGCAATTAAATTATTTACATAATTAAATAATTACACCAATAAATTAAATAATTTATTGGTGTAATTAATACACAAAATCTGGCAACGCTATGTTCGAGTAGAACGCAAGTTTCAGTCGTCGGTCAATTTTAATTAAATTTTTGAGTACTTAACTATTTAAAATCAATTTTTCGGCTAAATAAAGCTAAATAAGCCTCATTTTCATTGATTTAACTAAAAAGTGTCTAATTTCCACAATTTTTTTGTGTAAATAATCATTAGAAACATTTAGAACATTTAGTTGGCTTTGCTTGTTGTTGTTGCTGCACTGTGCTGAACTTTAAGAATATATTCCTGCTGTTGTTGTTGCTGCTTGAACTGTTCTTTAACACATTTCTTGCTGCATTCTTTTTGTGTCGTTTCGCTAACCTTGAAAGGTTGTTAGCTTGAACCTGGACATGGCGCCAAAAATATTTAACTGTGGTGTTTGCACAAAAAATATTGGAAAACAACAAACCTCCATTGGATGTGCCATTTGCGGGATCTGGTTCCACATTGCGTGTGTCGAAATTACTGTAGATCAGCACGCACTTTTGCTTAAGAATCGATGTTTGACTTTTACTTGTAAGGCATGCAAGGAAAATCCACCCACTCGCGAATACAATCACTCATCGCTACAAAATGATCTCCAAGAAGGTTAGGCAGAATCGCTACGAATTCAGCAGCAAGAAGGGCTGACAGATATCAAGCAATATTTCACCTCCCTATTGGATGAAGTTAAGATGGAGTGGTCATCTATTTTGAAGGAAGTTAAATCCGACGTTGTTAATTGCAATAAAATGATTAAGCTCGTTGAAACTGCCGCTAACAACAAAATCAAGGAATTGGAGCACAAAAATAATATACTTCAGCGCCGTCTTAACAGGGCAGATATTGTTATAAGTGGCCTACCTTCGGCAATGAGTAATGTGTACGATCCAGCTTCGGCATTGATAAAGTTTTTCAATTTTCCAAGCAATAGCAACGACATCCAACAATGCTGCTACATTCAAAACCAAAAGGCAGTTCTGGTCAAATTCAACAGTGTTCGGCTACGAGATGATATTATGAAGCATTACTTCAAAAAGAAGAATTTGAAGCTATGCGACCTAATTGGTGGTAGCATCCAATCGAGAGTTTACCTAAACGACCATTACACGCCAGTTGCTAGCAAGCTAAACTTCCTTTGCAGGAAGCTTGTAAAGGAAAACAAGATTAAATCCCCCCAACAAGATTAAATCCCCCCAAATCTAAAATATCGACTCTTAATGGGCAAGAAAATATATGCAGCTTACTGGAAGTTACAACAATGTTAACACCTTCTGGTCCTGTTGCCGCATTTGCTGTTCCGGATGGAGATTCTAATGAAAACGCTTCTTTGAATCCAGATGGTATTAATTGAATTTTTAACTGTAGTCACATTTTTTCCATTATTACTCATTGCTTTTTTAAACTTATTTTTTGATCGACCACTTGAATATACGAGTCAAAATTTCTTTAAACCCATGCATTTTGTAAAATATTTATTATTCGTAAATTTTGTAATATATTTATTAGTTATTAGAATTATATGTATATATCCACGTCATTTAAAATTTAGATTAGGTTTAATGTATTGCGCCTATTTATGTCGATTTTCTTTCTTATTATATAAACATGGTGTTACCTAATTTGAATTTGGGACCCATTACCAGTGACAATTCTGAACTTTACTCTAAGCTTAATAAACATGGAAGAAATCTTAATGTTGGTCACGTAAATTGTCAGAGTCTCAAACCGTCCTCCCCGTCATCTAAGTTAGATGAAATAAAAAGTGTTCTAAGTGGTTGTTTTCTGGATGTTGTTGGCTTTTCTGAGACTTGGCTCAAACCATATATCTCTAATAAGGCAGTTGATATTCCTGGTTACGCTTTATGTAGAAATGATCGTCCAAATGTTAGAGGTGGTGGTGTATGTCTATATGTGTCTAAAAAGATTAAGTTTAAAGTTGTTTTCATGTCTACTGAATATGGTGTCTGCGAGTCTCTGTTTATTGAAATATACCAGAATTCACAAAGAATTCTACTTGGTGTTGTTTATCTGCCACGCGGTGATATTGTCACCTTTGAAAATTCTTTAAGTGACTTATTTGTGAGATATTCCAACGTTATTATAGTTGGTGATTTTAATCATAACGTGTTTGATATGGCAAAATCCATAAGTTTACGTTCTTTGTGTCTTCGCTGCAACTTATCTTGCGTTCACAATTCGCTTCCAACCCACTATGATGTGCACCATAATTCAACTTCTCTTATTGATTATTTTTTGATAAGTAACCCGAGTGTGGTGAAACTTTCAGGACAAATGCTATCACCAGCTATTTCTCATCATGCGCTGCTATTCGTTTCCCTTGATTATCCTTTCGTTCGGGAGGATGAGTTTATTGAATATCGAAACTATAACGCTATTAACTTCGAAATTTTGAACGCATTTATGAGTGAAATTAATCTTAGCGAAATGTATTCTACTAGCGATGTCGATAGACAGCTTAGTTTATTAAACTCTTGTTTAACTGAGGCTTTCTCGTTTGTCCCTATCACTAAATATAAAGTCAACTATAGGAATGATATTGAGTTAAATTGTAGAGAGATTTTATTTGCGAAATCCATGCGTGATCTTGACTTTAAAGCTTACCTGCAAAATAGATCTGATAGCAATTGGAAGACTTTTTGCAAATATCGCAATCGTGTTAAGTCTACTATTCGTAAAAAAAAGAAACTTTCTGGTTCACGATATTTTGAAGGGCTAAACTCGAAGCAAATGTGGAATAAACTGCGCAATAGTGGCTGCCTTAACTCTAACAATTCTAACGAAGAATTCGATGTCGATTCGTTAAATCAGTTTTTTATAAATAATCAAACTGCAAATAATGTCTTCCAGTTTGATTTTGAAACTTTTGAAGATGGTGAAGACAATTTTTTCTTTAAAAATATTTCCGAGGATGATCTTTTGGAAGCTATTTTGAGTGTTAAATCAAATGCTATCGGAAATGATAATATTCCAATAAAATTCATAAAATTAATTCTTCCATACATTCAAAATCATATATTATTTGTCGTTAATAACATTCCTACAACCTCAAAGTTTCCAAATGCTTGGAAGGTGGCAAGGGATGTACCTATTCCGAAAAATCCTGTTTCAAGGTCGATGGAAGATTTCAGACCTATTAGTATATTGCCTGCGCTATCCAAAGTTGTTGAAAATATAATTAAAAAACAAGTAATAGAATATACTGACCGACTTTCTCTGATTGACGACAGTCAATCTGGCTTTCGAAATGGTTACTCGACTTCAACCCTACTTCTTGGCTTAACAGACTCTATTAGAGAAAACGTTAATTTAAATAAAATTAGTATTTTGGTGTCCCTTGATATGTCCAAAGCATTTGATAGAATTAACATCTTAAAATTAATAGAAAAACTCAAGCTTCAATTCAAATTCTCAAATACGGCCTGTAGACTTATGTTATCATATCTGGCCAATCGTAAACAATTCGTTTCTCATAGTGGTCATGAGTCTAGTTTGCTTGACATTGTATCTGGTGTGCCACAAGGCTCCGTGCTGGGTCCGCTGCTTTTCATGCTATTTATAAATGATATTGTGAGTGTATTAGACTTGAATGCATGTAAACCGTTCATCTTTGCTGATGACATTCAACTGTTATTTACTGGTGACGTTCAGTTTTCTGATGTGCTTGAATCTACAATCAACTTCAACCTTTTTCTCATCTCTTCTTGGACATCGGAAAGCTGCCTCACCATAAATTCAAACAAAACACAGTGCATTCAGTTTAACCCACTTAGACGTTTCATTGCCCCTTTAGATATTCGTATAAGTAATCAGCAGATCCAATTTGTTACAAAAATAAAATGTCTTGGTATTATCATTGATAGCCAATTAAACTTTGACTGTCATATTGATTCTTTAAGCTCCAAAATTGGCTCCACACTAAGAAAGCTATACAGTACTAATTTGTTCTTACCATTAAATGTTAAATATAAAATCGGTCATGCTCTTCTCATGTCAAATGTCACTTATTGCTTAGAAGTCTTTTCGGGTACTTTTTCTTATAATATACGAAAAATTTAAGTAATTGTGAACAAAATTGTACGTTTCGTGTATGGAGTTCGCAGACGTGATCACATATCTACATACGTTACTAAGTTTCTAAAATTGTCATGCCGTACTTTTATAAATGTAAGAATACTATTGAGTTTTTATAAACTCATGAAAACTAATGCTCCGTCCTACTTGTTTCAGAAATTTGCCTTGAGTCGTTCCACTAGAAACACACAAATATTAATTCCTAGAATCTCATCATCGACATTTGAACGATCTTTTCTAGTTCGCACAGCTCGTTGTTGGAACAGGCTGCCCAATTCAATGCGTACTTTTTCGAGAACCTTGAACGTATTTAAGAGCAACCTTTTCGAACACTTTGAAATTAATATCTAATAACTTTTTTGTCATTAATCTTCCATTTATTTTTCAGTGGACTTCTGCTTTATTTTAATGAACTTAATGAACTGGTAACAGTTGTCTTGTGTTGTATTATGTGTTTATATATGTGATAGTGAAATCGAACATTTTAGGTGCATGCATGTTTTGTTATTAAGTTTTACTTGAACATTGAAATGACTTGTAAAATAATAATAATTGGCCAATAATACTTTTGTGTTACAACTGAATGAATAAAAATAAAAATAAAAAAAAAATAAATAAAAATAAATGGCCGCATTCAGCGCAGACAACTGCTATGAACTAGAGTCCATTATTTAAAAAAAATTTTTTTTGTATGTTATCATGTTCTTGCAATAAGCCCTGCAAAGGTTTCACTTAAATTTGCTTCGTTCTTTCTATGTTTTTTTACTTTAATAGCGAAATTACAATGCGGCTGTGGCAGCGTCAGTGGCTGTGGTAGTGATCAGCTGTTATTTTAGAAATAATGTTATTCAATGGTAGCTCTCACATAACAGCAGCGGCAGTAAGCAGTGATGCTGCGGTTAGCTCTATTTCTAAATTTACTGGCATACTCACACTGCTGCCAATATAATTAGCCTTATTGTGAAATCCGCCCGGATTTTTGTTCCCTACAAATTTTGCTCTTCCCCCGAATAAAAACATGCGATTGTAAATTCCGCCCGAGTAATTGCTCACGTTGAACTTTCGAACATAGGTTGTCAAAGTCAGCTGTTTTTAAGTGACCAAAATAAATTGGAAATTCAATAAGAAGTCGCACCAAAATTTATGAAAACTAGTAATAATAGACGAAGAAACTAAAAATTAATAAAATTCATTAACATTAAAATAATAAATGCACAGTAAAGCGTTAAGAATGCTATGTTTGGAAGAGAATTTTGCTGAAGTGAACGTGGTACGAGGTTCGCAGAGAAGTCTGCGGGACCACTCGAATCCTTTGGAGTTGTATGATCCAATGTAAGTGTTGAAACTATTTGCAAATAATTTTACTTAAACTCAGTTACTTTTGACTTTTCTTTTTGTTTCTATGTGTTGTTTGTTTGCTGCAGATCAAAATCGCGAAGTAAAGCCAGCTCGCAATTGGTTAGAAGTTATGGACGTTCAAAGTTTGCAAAAATACAGAAAAGCAAAAGTTTAGAAGCTCTTCTAATTGAAGTCCGTTTATCGAGAAGCAATTTAAAAGTCACTTTAATTATTTTAAATAAATTTATCTTAATAAAATTACATGTTTACTGTCATTCGCCAGCAAATATAAAGTGAATAAATCCACCAAAAAAGTGAACAAAATAACCTAAAAAAATCGTTCACAATAGGGGGATTTTTTCGAACATGCGAACAAATCCCTGCGTATTTCACAATAAGGGAACAATAAATTTGGGAACAAATCCGGGCGAATCGCTTTTCACAATAGGGCTGAATGAATACAAAAAAAAAACACGAGTGGCAACTTGAAAAAATAAAACAAAAAACATTGGAGCCAAAAAATAAAAATGTAAGACGTCAAAATACTGCTCACTGCTGAATTGTAATTTTGCTGCAGTAATATATTAAAAAACTGCTCACCCACTGACACTGCCACTGCCACTGCTGCATTGTAATTTCACTATAACAGCGTCAGCAGTAGCATCTGACAGTTAACTCAACAGTGGTGTTCATGTAGCATAGAATTTTTTCGCTCGATTAAATGGCGTCTGCTACCTGATCAGTTTGAGTGGGCGCTACTAAAATTGTACCATTCAGCGAATGCGGCCATTGTCAATTTTTCTACGGTATCGCTACCATAACAGTTCACAACAGTTGACTTTTCTGAATGCGACCAAATTTTCGCTTTCTCATCGGTTACAGATTTTCTATCATGAATCAATCATATAGGTTATGCAGCCATTTGACGTTTACTCACAAGAATGAACTTAGATACCCTAATAATGCGAGGAGAGCAAAAGAGTAATTTTTTTGTATCAAAATAAGCACTTGGTTGCATGAATATGAAACTTTTTCATTGTACGAAATATCCAAAGGTACATTTGACTACTACGTTTTATACTACAATACATTTTCTATAACTTAATTGTTTTGACTCAAAATTATATTACGAGTTATAGAAAATATAATTGCCACGTTTTTCTTGTAAACAATAAAAAAAGAATAAAAGTAATATGTGCACAACGCAGTACACAGAAAATGAATAATCCTTGCATGCGAATATTTTCATAACTTTAAGCTTTGAATTAAAGAATGTACTGAAAACATGGTTTTCATTATAAAATTTATGCGATGCAAACTTTTTGTAGTTCTTTGTTACTAACAGTATGAAAATAGTTATTTAAATATTTTTGAAAATCACTTACTTCTTCATATATTTAGTTTCAATATGAAAACACTAAAATTAATTTAGAATTAGTCATATTTACACAGCGAATAGTATTCCTTGCATAAATCTTGCTTATAAAAGTTAATCTTGCCTGTCATAAACGCTGTTTGTACTGTAATTCACATCTTATATCAAAATGAGGGACTTTGCAAAATTTGTCTAGTTCTTACACGCAATAGTATGGTTAAAATAACATACATTTTACTATTTTTCTACGCTTCACAATTTCCATAATTTTCATTCCATTTTCGTAAAAGATGTGCATTCAAAAGTCTATTTTCAAATGAATTTTTTTGTTTGTTTTAAAATGTTCACCATTTTTGAAGCACACCAACTTAAGCACCATCTTTATGTATACAGAGTGTATATTAGAAAAAAATTTTTTTGTTACTTAAAATGATGTAAAATTAACACGCAAATTAATAGCCCTATTATGATTTACAACCAAACTGAGTTGGGTTGTCTACAACTCAACTCAACTTAGCACACCACTGGAATATTTGTTGGTATTATGGCTTACAACCATTCTAAGTTGAGTTGTATGGGATGCTTTCAAAAATTGTAATAGAATTTAATGCAATTTTGACAGCCGAATATATGTATACAATAACAGCTTTTTTTATTTTCACTGTTTTTATCTATTAATGCAATTGAACAGGGTTTAAAGAAAAAGTTTCAAAGAAATTTTTCAAAATTTCTATTTGGTTCTTTGTTTGTGTTTTAAAAGCATTGAGACGCTCTTCCTCAATGCTGTGTACTTTGGTAAATCGCCCACGGCTGGGATTTGGAACAGTTTGGCTAGGTTGTGAAGATTGGCTAGGATTAGTAGGCGATCGGTGATGCTGTAAAGATGGACTTGTATATGTAGGAGAACGGTTTAGATGTGCAGGTGATCGGCTAGGATGCGCAGGAAATATGTTAGGATGCGCATGAGATCGGCTAGGATGTGCAGGAGATTGGCTGGGAAGAAGTGGAGATCGGCTTGTGGTTTGAGCACATTGATTGGGCAGTTGGCAGTTCAAGTGGTTATAATCATTTTCCCTTTAATCAGCATTTGAGGATTGAAATGTGAAAGTGAGAAATTAAAATGTGAAATAAAGCCCTGCAGCGAACCATCCGTTCTACTTGTACAAACAGATATAACAAGTAAAAACCTGATAATATTGGTACAAATACAACAAGGAGTAGAACAGAACATATGCTTATATGCTTTGGAATGAGCAGAGAGCTTATCATCTCTTTCTCTGGCTCTCATTGTAGTGTAAGCTTTTTTTTTCTTTATTTGTTCCACTAAGTGGAGTATCTGTTTTAACCCTTTTTTAAATGGATATATCCATTCAATATGGATATTCCAGATCGTTCTCTTTGTATTGATGTTGAGTTTTTCTATTTCTATTCTACTAAGGGCCATTTTGTTCACAGAGAGATAAATTTATCCCCGAGTTAATTCCATGATTTTTCCAGTTTTTTATTTGTTCACAGTGAGTTAAGCATTTAACTCTTCAAGCTGGAGATAAAAATGGTGGCGAGATAGCTTAACCCCAGAAATATTTAACTCGTGAAAATTGGTGAGATAAGATTTTTAATTCGCTCTCATCACTCTCATTTTAATATTTTTTATTTACTTGGTGTCAAAATATTGAAAATACAGATTTTTAAGCATATGGAAACAGTATTGGGGGTTACTGATTTCGAATCTGATGTCAGAATTTTAAAATTTGGATAAGGTTGCCACCTTAATTTTTTATTTTTACGAATTCGGGGCTGTCGCGAACTAAAGGGTAAAAATGGGTCGCTGAATCCGAATCCGTTGTCAGAATTTCAAAATTCGAAAATTTTTCTACACATAGGGTTGCCACCTAAAAATGTTTTATTTTAAGAATTTTAAACATGAGGGAACAGTATTGGGAGGTTACTGATTTCGAATCTGAACTCAAAATTTTTAAATTCATGATGGTGGATAGGGTTGCCACCTTAATATTTTAAATTTTTACGAATTCGAGACTGCCAAAAAAAAAATGGTACACCAAAAATGGGTCGCTGAATCCGAATCCGTGGCCAGAATTTCAAAATGATAAAGTTTTTAAATAATAGGGTCGCCACCTAATAATATGTATTTTTTAGAATTTTAAACATAATTTAACAGTATTAGGGAGTCACTGATTTCGAATCTGAAGTCAGAATTTTAAAATGCAAAATGGTGGATAGGGTTGCCACCTTAATTTTTTGTATTTTTATGAATTCGGGGCTGGCAAAAAAAATGGTAAATAAATAAAAAGGGTCGCTGAATCCGAATCCGCGGTCAGAATATTAAAATTATAAAATTTTGAAATAATAGGGTTGCTTTTACTTTTGAAAATACATATTATTAGGTGGCAGCCCTATTATTATAAAATTTCATCATTTTGAAATTCTGACCACGGATTCGGACTCAGCGACCCATTTTTGTGTACCATTTTTTTGCCAGTTCCGAATTCATAAAAATAGAAAAAATTAAGGTGGCAACCCTATCCACCATTTTTAATTTTAAAATTCTGACTTCAGATTCGAAACCAGTGACTCCCTAACACTGTTAAATGATGTTTAAAATTCTTAAAAATACATATGATTTGGTGGCAACCCTATTATTTCAAAACTTTATAATTTTGAAATTCTGACCGTGGATTCGTATTCAGCGACCCACTTTTGATGTACCATTTTTTTGCCAGCCCCGAATTTATAAAAATACAAAAAATTAAGGTGGCAACCCTATCCACCATTTTGCATTTTAAAATTCCGACTTCAGATTCGAAATCAGTGGCTCCCTAATACTGTTAAATGATGTTTAAAATTCTAAAAAATACATATTATTAGGTGGCAACCCTATTATTTCAAAACTTTATCATATTGAAATTCTGGCCACGGATTCGGATTCAGCGACCCATTTTTGGTGTACCATTTTTTTTTTGCCAGCCCCGAATTCATAAAAATACAAAAAATTAAGGTGGCAACCCTATCCACCATTTTGCATTTTAAAATTCTGACTTCAGATTCGATATCAGTGACTCCCTTATACTGTTAAATGATGTTTAAAATTCTAAAAAATACATATTATTAGGTGGCAACCCTATTATTTCAAAACTTTATTTCTTTTTTTGTTGTTTATTTCGCTCTTTAATCTTTATGCTTGCAACGTCACATACTCCAGATATTCCAAATAAAGATAACAGTATTATCGATATATCTGTTTGTTCTGTATGTGCTCAAACTAGTATTTTTGATACTTGGTAATTTCAATCTCGCATACCTATTCCATCGTTATCTAAATGCGAAATATTCCATGCATACTCAATGCTTAGAGAGCGAAACAGTAGATATAAGAAAAAATAACAACACACAACTGGTGTACTTGGATGGTTCTTTGCAGAGATTTAATGTGAAAGGTCTGCCTGGCGGTGTTAAAGTATTGTGGAGTTTAGTCCAATCGGCAACACTTCAAATGGAGTCAAACTAATCTATTGTGACGGACCTCCTCCTGTTGCGGAAATAATTTGTTTGTTGTTTACCAAATTTCTTTTCAAGTTGGTATAGTTTTTTTTTTAATTTTTTTTAAAAAATAATGTTTTTGCAAAATTTTCTTTTATTTATTTTACTTATAAACAAACCCTTTGCCATTCCTGTGGTGGGCGTGTTGGAGGCCCGATGCTATTGAGCTCAACAGTAAACTTATCCCAGAGCTCATTGGTCAGATGCTTGCTAGATCCAAAATTATCTTTTACCCTAGTCACATCTGGATACTTCTCTAGCAACGAAACCATCCTATCAAATTGTTTTTTGGTAGTTACTTTCCTAAATATTATTTATATTAATTAAAATCGGTTTTTATTAATAATTGTTGCAACTTACAAGTTCTTTGCCACTTTTCCTTCATAACACAACCAGCAGACAACCTCACAAATGCCGTTGTAAAATTTTGACACTTGACACAACCGCATTCAAGTTCGGTTGTAATTCATAATGCCAAAAAGTTTACATACACAACTGGAAAGACAACTTTGCAGTTAGAAGTTTGGTTGTGTTGTAAATCATAATACCGATTTTTATTTGACAACTCAACTTTAAGCAAAGTTGTAAACCATAATAGGGGCATAAGTTTTTCGAATATATTGAATACTTTTTTAAATAAATCTTCTAAAATATACCTTAATTTTAACCGATTTTGCCTAAAATCTTCCTTAAGTGTAATAAAAAAAAGCATGGTCTTTTAAAAAAAGTGTAACAAAAGAACTACTTTTTTAAAAAAAGTCGCAGCAAAACACTGAAATGATACTTTTTTGAGAAGACTACACAACCCCGTTTGTCATTAATTTCACAGAGAATATGTGTTTGTTTACATAAAATAAGGATATGTCAAACATATACTTAACCTTATTCTGATTGAATTATGGCACAATTACTAACAAGGTAGTAGCGTAGACTAGCTTTTATCTCACGAGCGGCGATGGGTAGTTGTCAAAATTAGCTGTTCATGCATTTAATCAAATAAATGTGAAAAAATAAGCAACGAATTAAACATAGCTAGTCAATAGCAGCAAACTAAAAACATTCCAATAAACTTCGCGAACACATTTAATGAATCAAAGAAAAGTGAAAAATAAGCACATAGCTAGTCAACAGTAGCAAACTAAAACTCTTTTAGCTGTTTTTGACAACTACCAATCGCCAAAAAACTGTCACGGCTACCTTGTCAAATAATTGTACCATGGATTGAATCATGTTTTCTACAAGATGTCAACTTCGTTTTGACAGTTTCGACAGTCTGCCTCTCCGAAATGTTTCTACCTTCTCTAATTTTACTATGCAGCTGATGCAAAATGTTGTGTCACACAAAGAAAATAAATAAATTTCATGCGTTTTAAAACAAAAAAACTGTTATTGAACGCTCGTTTTATGTTTTCTTTGTTTGGAGTTCGTTGACCGCAACTCGTTAGAAAATAGGTAGTCGTCAAGGCTACCTGATAAATAATTTTACCATGCTATTACTCATGGCAGAACTAGATGCATTTCGGCCATCGTTCTCTGCCTCATATCCAAAATTGTCAGACAGCTTTTTGCTAATGAGAACAAAAAAAATCAATGGCCGCATTCAGCGGAGTCAATAGTTGGGAACTGACTGTTGTGTTAAAATTTATTGAGAAAACTTTGCAATTAAATTATATACATAATTAAACAATTATAACAATTAAATTAAATAATTTTCACAACACATTACAGAAAATAAACACCTTCAACACAACAACACTAAGGTATCGCTATGATAACAGTTCACAACAGTTGACTGCAATGATTTCAAAATCGAATCACAGATTAGAAATGGTAATGAAATAGTCGTAATTTATTTCACAAAATGATTTATAAACCAAAATTTTTTAAAATGCTTGGCACTTTATTTTTGTAAGACTTATTCACGACAATTAATAAATACTGCATCGAAATTTTATTCATTTACTACGACTTCAAAGAATGCAGCCCCACATGATTCTAACCTTTTAAAACTCTGGTTACAAGCAATATGGCAGTATAAGGTGTTACGCAAATAGTAATAATGCAAACAAAACGATATATTGCTATATTTGCTTTTTTGTTGTGCATTCCCAATATACCTCCTTGTATACACATTACTCGATTTGAAACCTTTTTTTAGTACACATCATTACTACCAAAGCTTTTACTATAATTAGAATTAACTTGTTACATACCAATCTTTACTTGAAATTGCAGGAAATTAATTATGGACACTTTTTGCTTATCTGTTGTCAGTCTTTTAACATAAATGGAATTGCAAAATCAATAGGGGGTTTCAGACGAACGTACTTGTACGATGACATGTACGACGACAAACTAACGGGAATATTTTGTTGAGCTTTCAAACAATCGTACATGTGCGACAACTTCATTTCATTGCTGCCTCTCAAATAGAACACATCGGCGTAATGGCTAAACAATTTTTTTATAACCTTATGATTTAGCAGTCATTTTTCATATTTAGAGAATTGTTTATCAATTTTAATTAATTATTAGGGGCCCTCAAACGATACTACATGACGGACGTACATGTAGTTCGATAAAGTAACGGGACTTTTTTCGTTGCCCTCACACACATCGCACATGACGGATAGACTTTGAATAGACCTCATTATTTTTTAGCTGCCGAGAAGTTAACATCAATTAAAAATATTAATATTAATTGTTTTGAACATTTATTTTTATGTTTTTAGCTTTAAATATTCTAAGCCATCACAATTTTAGGTAAAGATAAAAAATTCGCGTCAAAATATAATATTTCTTACGTTCGGCAGTTTTGTCGCGAGATGTGCTCTCTCTGAAAATTTTCAACAAATGGCAAAATGTACTAAGTTGGATGGCCGCGCACGCAAACGGAAGTACATGTCGGACGTACTTAGCAAAAAGTCAAAATTTTTCAACTTCCATCAGACATGTCCATCCGCCTTGATTTCTTGCACACGAACGATACTACATGTGTGATGACTTGACAGGTCGGATGGACATGTAGTATCGTTTGAGGGCCCCTATTAAAAGAGTCAGCGTACATGTACGTTACAGTCCACCCTAAACAAGTGCGCGTGCGTGGTTTAACTGTCAAAATCGGCTCATGCACATACATTTTGTATGAAGCCTACCAAAACAAGCACCGGACTACCGCAACATGAATCGAATCTCCAATTTTGACAGTGCGTACGGATGTGAAGTTGGCTGCATAAAACCAAAGTATTAGAACAAAGAGTAATTAGCTGCTTTTAATTAATAAATCTCAATTGCAAATGGAAGTATTTGTTATATTAATAGATTTTTACACAATTCTAAAAGTTTCTTTAAGATTTTTAAACCATCAGACTGAGCTGGTTCGAGAGCAGCAGTTCTTTCCGCAGCGCACTTGTTTAGGTTAAGCGTAAAATAAAATTGCGTGGCGTTTGAGTACGCAGCGCAACGCGCACTTGTTTAGGGTGCACTGTTAGGGGGTTTCGGATAATCCGACATGTCGGGCAGATATGGCATGCTTGACGACAAGTCGGATCGAAAGCAAATAAGACAGTCGGACAAAAATCAAAAAGTTTTGATTTTTCTGCCGGTCGGACCGACTTGTTGGGCATGTGAACGCAAGTCGGTCCGCTTGCTGCATTTTTTCATTTCAATAAAAGCGTCAACCAGAGATAAAGAGATGGGAAACTCCGTTGGAGAGCACTATGCTCGATTTTACGTTAAATTGGCTCCAATACAAGCACAAAACATTTATATGTGGTCGTAAAATCAACGGAAAACAACCCTGGTTTATGGTAGATTTCAGAATTTCACCAGTTACGTTTGAGGTCCGATAACTGTAAAACTGCATATTATTGAAACAAAATGGGTAACATAATGTATACCACAAAAGACTTCGGAAAATCAATGGAAAACATCCCTGAAACATCATGGTGAAATTATCTTAAAATAACTACACCATAGGAATAAGTCCAAGCAGTGTTGCCGTTAGAAACAATTTATGGATACTTTTTTAAGCCTCATATATGTTTTATTTGCAAGAATATAAAAAAGTAGGCATTTCTTTACATTCGACAAAAACTTTAAGAAAAATTATGATATTGAGACATTTTTAGACACTATATTTTATCAAAAAATGCATTAACGCAACCTCTTTACAAAGAATTTTAAAATTTTGTGATAAATATATTAAGTCTGCCTCATAGTACAGCTGCTGCTGAATGAATTTTTTCGAATTTAAAGCTTACTATAAACGATAAGACTAGTAAATTTTTTTTGGAATAGGTAAAAGTATATTGTTTTGCAAAATACTTAAAACGAATAATTTTTAAATTTAATATAAATAAAGGGCAATAGCAACCCATTTTATTTATATAACATTAAACTGAATAAGCTATTAAATAACTTTTTATGTATTTATATATTATTTTGTATCATAGCTTTTAAATAATTAATGCTAATCGTATTCATTAGCAATTCGATTATTTTTTTAAAAATGTGAAATAATTGATGAAGTACAATTCTTTTATGTTTGTAATCGTAATATAATAATAACAATCACAAAATAATTACGATTACTTCAGATGACAAAAATAATCAAAACTAATTAAAAGTAATAAAAAAAAAATAATCCGACTACTTTTAGAAATTATGTTTAAGTTTTTTTGATTATTTGAAAAATTTCAGTCAAAAATACTAAAAATGTTGTTAAATTTTCTTGATAAACAAACAAAGATATGTTTAATTATTAAACAAAGATTGTAAAGAAACATGAACGAAAAAAATGCATTGCAACATTTGCTCTCTTAATTTTGTCAAGCACTTTTTTCTTCTTTCTTGTTTTTTGAAAATCTTTTTTAACAATTGTATACACACACATATATATGTTTATTTATGAATAAAATTTTACAAAATATTCCGTACTTTAAAATAAAATTCTTATATAATCAAACAGAATCAAAGTAGTAGTAGCACTTTATTGAGTCTTTAATTAATCGATATTACAAAATATATAGATATAAACAGTTTCTTGTTTCTTACAGCCGCTAATGCTTTAATGTATGGCCTGCCTGGTCTGTTACATTATTAACTAAATTAATAATCGAAAGCCACAATATTATTACAGAATAATTTGCTCCTGCTAAAGGAGTATTTTAACATTTGCTTTTAACGATTGTACTAAAAACATATTAGTGAAAGAGACAACGACAGCTTGTATACGGCGAGATATATACAAGCACTAAAAATACTATATACAAAGACGTGTTACTTTCATATATACAATAGGCCAGAGTGGAAATGGGAAATATAGATAAATAAATGCATACATTTTGATAAATAACATCAAATGCAGATTCTACGCGTCATTCTGCCAATGTTGCGTCATTCTGCCAATTTTCAGTGTTTATTTTTCTAGTCCCGGCCATAGCTGATTCATAGTAATTAATTATATTCTTGGTTTTAATTTTAAAGATTAATAGAAGAGTAAATATCAACAAAAGCGCCGAAGCTCTTTCTTCGAAAGGCTCTAAACGAGCACCATTTTGAACATAATCAAAAAATATTTTATGAATTTTGCAATATACCTTTAAAGTTTAAATATCGTTGTTCATTTTTTGAACTTTTAAAAAATAAATCGTAAAAAGATTTAAAATATTCAAGCACTAGGTATTAATATTATTACTTATTTTATATATGTACACACTTTCTTTCTTACTATTACATTTTAACAAAGCTATTTGTAAGTCTTCAAATTAAATAAATGGAATTGTTATTAAAGCTTAAAAAATTTGGTTTCAGTACATTAATATGTGGATACTTTTTTCTGAAGTGATACATTTGTGACTTTTTCATGGATACTTTTTTTAGAATCATCGCGGCAACACTGATCTGAGGTGAACTCACGTACATAATAAATGAGTTTCACCAAAGTACATAAAAATGGAAAAAACATATGTTTTGACGTCACAAAATTTAAGTTTCCTATCTCTTTATCTCTGGCGTCAACGGGTAAACACCGACGAAGCGGAAAAATATTATAGAAAATTAATATGAACAACGTTAGAAACATTGAATTTAGATATAATTAAATAATATTAATTAAAATTTCTATAAAGTATGGAAAATTACTGGTCAATTATAAGGGCATATAAAAATTGCTTAGCTATTATGCCGATGTGTTCTGTTTAGGGCTGTTCACATTTCAAATCGCTCATCAAATCGTTTGTCAAATACAATAGAACAACGTGAAATTTTCATGGAATTCCCACGTTGTTCTATTGGATTTGACAAACGATTTGATGAGCGGTTTGAAATGTGAACAGCCCTTTTGAGAGCCTGCAATAGGGCTGTTCACATTTCAAACCGCTCATCAAATCGATCATCAACTGATTTGACAAATGATTTGACCAACAGAATTTGTATGGATTTGATGGCGATTTGACGAGTGTGAACACTCATCAAATCGTTGGTCAAATCGTTTGATGAAAATCAAAATTTTTTGATTTTTCTGCTGATTTGACGAATGATTTGACGAGTGTGAACACTCGTCAAATTGTGTAGTACGATTTTATCAGTTCTAAAAAGTTTTCAACCTGAGCACATCGCGGTAAAAGAGGGAGCGGAAGAAAATAATAGCAAAATAATAATAAATAACTGTTGTAAATAATTTATAATAATTTATAAAATAATTTATTCTTCTTCCAATACGATTTTAATAACAAGTGGTATTAATAATTTTCCGTCATCGCGATGTGCTTACTTCGGTGTTCAAGATAAAATGAAATTTGATGAAAAATTTGATGAGTCTGAACACTTTTGTGGTCAAACGATTTGACAAATGATTTGATGAGCGGTTTGAAATGTGAACAACCCTAATGGAATAAAGTCGTTGTACATGTCGGACTGTTCGAAAGCTGAAAAGAATTTGGTCTGTTAATTTGTCGTCGGACATGTCGGATGGCAAGTCGGATCGTCCGAAACCCCCCAGCTAGACAGGATTGACAAATTCACCAATACAACCCTATACGAATTTTGGGACTCACTAACACATTCACATACTACATTTCTTAGATATAACACGGACCGTCACTTGACGCGTCAGCTGACGCACAGCGCTGATAGAAATTTTATATGTACAAAGCAAGGAAAGCAAATGTTTCGTTTGTCTTGCTCTTTCCTTCTTATATCAAATAGAGAAGCCTGCATTGACGTAGAAGAAAAATTGAGAAATATGGAATATGAAATGACCATGGTAAGAAGCTTAAATCAGATTTATATTTCATATTAAAATTTCCTTTTATAAACAGAAATCGTATATCCTGAATTTAAAAGGAGCTTCAGGATCAGTAGATGAGGTTTAAGAAGAATGTAAACGGATGACTTTTAACTTTGTATGCAGTATATGAAAGACTCGGAAAAAGTCTTTCATGGAATAAACGCTCGTCGCTAAAACGCTGTTTGGTACGAATGCTAAATTTAAATTATTTCATTTTAAGTACGATATTAACACATTTTTCTTCTTTTCAGAAGTCTTTTTAAAATAAGGGACGAAAAATTATCAAGATGCTGTCAGAAATTTTTTAAAACTAAGCCACCACAGATCCCGGCAGAAACAATATAAAGAATAAAAAAAAACAATACATTCAATTAAATAAAAGCCTTTGTCAATTTAACTAACTATAATTGAATTAATTCGAATTGATTATTTTCATAAAACTTTTAGTATTTAAAAAAATGATATTTTCAATAAATGTAAAAAAATTATACCCATTTAAGTTTTTTTGCCTGAGTGGGGTTTTGAACCCGTGCATTTCAGATTATAGGAAAATGCTCTAACCACTGGGCTACGTAGGGAAAGCGCCTTGCGTAGGTTAATTGCTTACTTAAGTAAACAGCTAAATTTGTTATTGAATTCTTTATTTAGTTCGTAATTGGTGTGAGCAGATCAGCTTATCTTTTTTTTTTAATGGATATAACTGGGTGGCAAACAGAGATGACAAATCACATGGATATGAAAAAGTTGTCATTATTTTACCTACCGCAACAACAAATTCCACGAGGCGATGACAAAAAGCTGACAATATTTCTGACAGCGCTGTGCATCACTTGATGCGTCAACTGACGTTCAGTGTTCTAGCTGGGCCCCTGCTCGTACACCCTATTAGTGACTTTCAGACTAACGTACATGTACGTTGACTCGGACATGCTCGATGACATGTACGATTAATCGAAAGCAAATGAGACAGTCGGATCGACATGTCGGACGAAAATCAATATGCAGAAACGTAATATTTGATGCAATGACTTATGTATATATTACGAGACTTATAGCAATTTCAAAGGCAAATTATTGTTTGTCGATTTTTCATTTCATATTATACAAGAAGCAACATTGTTTGCACATACTCGCTTCATTTTGACACTATATGCCCAAAATGACAGTATATCACCAGCTGATTTTCAGCTAATAATACCTGTGGCAATATGTTGTAACTTCGAAAGATTCGAAATTATCGAAATTATCGAAAGTCGGTATATTGTAACACTTTCGATAAACGATATTTGCGATAAAATATCACTTTATTTTGGTGGCAGTGAACAAGAAGCGAAGTAAATACATATGGAAATATTTATCCATTTAAGTATGGTTTTATTTCTCATATATTCTTTATTTAACATAGGAGTGTTTATTAATGATTTTAAGTAAGTGAAATAATAAAAGTATTGGCTTTAATAAAAGTGTATGATTACCTTAGAACTTTTTGTTCAAATAAAGTAGACTTTATTTTTTCCAAACAATGTTATTTGTTGAAAACAACCAATTAATTATTTTTAGTTCACATGACATTTTTTATTGATAAAACAATTTTTTAAAATATTGACTCACGTTATTTACCATGCCAAGTATCAGAAAAAAAGCTTGTGTGCAGCTGTTAAATGTTCGAACATAACTTCGATAACCAAATCGCCTGTCGAACGAAAATATTACAACATACTGCCAGATCGAAAACTTCGCTTCGATGTTTGCTTCGACAGTGAAGTTACAATGCCTGCATTCAGCGGAAAGAACTGTTCCACAACTTTCGGGCTGAATGGTATGCTCTCACAAAACATGTTCCTTGAGATGTCACAATTTATATAGCGAAAATATTTTATGCTACTTCGCTACTTGAGCACTTTTTCGGCTAGAATGCGGCCAATATTACTACGTTTCCATGGCGAGTTGGTTTGGGATAACTAGGGATTAACTTCCCATGGAAACTCGAGTTGAGTTGAATTTCGTTAAATCTACGAAAATCCACGAAACTGGTTAGACTTAACTGAATTCGATTGGATGTGTTCAGAAGGTGCAACAGTTGTTCAGGTGTTGAGCGAGGTTTTATTGAATTTATTGATTACTTTTTATTTCTGCCACTGCGCTGACATAAAATGTAACATACCGTTCAGCAGCCACACAAAGTAGCGGAATACTTATTAAAAACTGAACATGGTTAGTAAATTTTGCTCTTGCTGAACGCACACATTTATACTAAGATAAAATGGCAAATGGAATGGCCGAAGTCAGACTCGACTCGATGATGTGCATGGAAACACTTTTGAGTTAGAAACGCCATTTTGTCAACTTGACGAAAACCCAACTCAGGCTCAACTCGCCAAGGAAACGTAGTACATGTCGCCACTGATAATTCTATCATGCCTGTGATCGACGAAAACGCAGCATTAGGGAGTTTCAGACAGACGTTCATGTCAGCTGACATGTACGACGACAAACTAACGGGAATATTTTGTAGAGCTTTCAAACAATCGTACATGTACGACGACTTCATTTCATTGCAGGCTTTCACTGTGGGTTTATACTACGTTCATACTACGACATAAATAACTTAATTTGCCATAAATTACTTCACTTAAATCAACTGCGTTCAAACTAGCTGTTCGTAATTTGTTTTGACAGTTCGTTGGCAACTCATATATTTGCTTATTTTGTGGGAAAAGTAAGTAAAGCAAAGAAAGTAAATAAACCATCGCAAGGCATTAACGTGAATTTAAACAGTTTTTGTTTTATTTAGCATGTCCGACCAGGAAAAAGTGATAAGTTTACACTATTTTTAATTTTAAATATATATACTGTCCCACTATGTACTTAAAATTTAAAAAAACAAATAAAACGTTCCATAGTTGCTTTTTAATTTTAAAAATTCTATACTGTAACATGTTGGTTTTTTTATTGTCTTTCCAACGAGATAAATATGATTAATGTTGGACGAAATGCATTGTCATCTCAAAAAAACCAGTAGACTATTCACTCTTCCCAAAAATTAAACTGAACAATTGTGATATTGAATGTGTGGATAGCGTGAAAAACCTAGGTATAATATTTAATAGAACATTGTCGTGGAACACTCATATAGGTAGCACTATCGGTAAAGTGTATGGTATGTTACGTGTTTTATGGACAACTCAATATTTTACGCCCCTTAGAACACGTATCTTACTGGCTAAATCGTACCTTATGCCTACCCTGCTCTATGGGTGCGAAATATTTGCTAACTGTGACAGCTTATTTAAACACAAACTAAATGTTCTCTTCAACAACATTACTCGTTATGTTTATAGCTTAAAACGTAGAGATCATGTCTCCGTGCATGCAAAACATTTATACAATATGACTCTCGACAATTTACTGAAATTTCGATCACTAATTTTACTGCACAAGGTGGTTTATACTAGGGAGCCGGTTTATCTGTACAACAGACTCGGGTTTGCAAGATCACGAAGATCAAATGTTATTATACAAATGCGTCATTCTTGTCTGGCATCGGAAAGACAATTTTTTGTGTATTCAATCCATCTTTGGAACGCTCTACCAACTGATCTAAGAACAATTACCAATGCTGTGCAATTTAAATTTCGATTGAATATTTTTTTCTCCTCATTGCAATAATTGTAAATTGTAAATTTTCAATTTTTACACAAGCAGAATTGTAATTTAAGCTATCAAGCAATACTTTTATTCGAATTTAAATTCAAACATAACTGTTTTATATAAGCTTTATTATTAAGTTTTTTTATTAGTAACTTGTATAAATAACCCTGTTATCACAAATACTGATGAAATTAGAGGCTAGTGCTTTAATTATAAGACCTCGGTCTTGTTGCATTAGTATGTCAATAAAATATATAAATAAATAAAATCGCACATCCTGCACGTACTCTTTTAATTTTTCCGGTTGTGACAAGTCAATAACCGTCGATGCAGAACGACACTCTTTGGTTAGTCCCAGCTGGCCAGCATCAAAGACACCCCCTAGCTGAGGCCACAAAGTCGAAAATTCTTCAACATTCAAACTGCTTGGTTCGGCTAATGATTTGCGCTAGTCAGAGCAATGGATGCTCATCGCACAGCTGGCAAATGAATTGGAATTTGGGAATACGAATACCAATTTTTCTAGTACTTGGATTGAGGAAACTAATGCTTAAATTCTGTGAACGTTCGATAACTATCGTTCAGGATCCCGGCAGCAAACGTTTTAACAACGCATCGTTTACATGCTCAGCTTTACCATAGCAACGAAGAGCAGCCAAGTCTTTCTAACAAATTGCCACTGGTTTATGACAGTCTTGTCCTTTGATTTCATACAAATTTTGTTTGGCTTTCTCATTGTTGGCATTGCAGGCTAGACCATAAACAGTGTCGGTTGGTAGAGCTATAACTTCGTCCGATTGTAAGCATCTTCGTGCTTGATTACAGCATTTGTAAAATGTGGTCATAGGTTCATCAGCAGAGCATCTGCATAAAATAAGCTTGTTTGTGAGAACAAGCCGGACAATAAGCATCAGTTGAATCTACGTTCTCCCAAGCAGCTGCACCGCCCATAACATGATCCACTTCCTAAAACATTGCAGGAATCTTAATAATAGTTCGTCTCAAATACTAAGAGCACTACTCACCTTTAGCCGTGGAAAGGTACGCGTGGAAATGTTTTAATTGATGTTGCAAATGTAAGGACATGTATTGCTTGAAAAGCGATGACCTGTAGTTTCTTCCTCTACCAGTAAAATATTACCGCAAGTCGGACAGAACAACATTGTGAACTTTGAGTTTTGGTTATTTACAAAAATGACAGCTTGTGATGCGATTTTTTCGATTATTTATCGAAAAAACTAGTGCTGACACCGATTGCATCTTAATTTAAATGGTAATTTATGATAAATTACTTAATTTCGAAGTAATTTCATTGACAGTTTTTCCACGGCGAAATTACTTAATTTGGTCATGATTTATGCATAAATTAAGAATGAGCCGTAAATTAAGATAGTGAGAACATGGTATTAGACCGCCTGAACGAACGAAAAAAAACCTCGTTCGTTCGCTCGGTTAAACTAAGCCCGAACGAACAGTGTTCGCTATAAATTTATCGCGAACGATGTTTGCCCGGTGTAAACAGTAAATTAAGGCCGAACGAACGAAGATTCCTTCGTTGGCTCTGATCGAACAGCTTGTAACACGGTCTGGCTGAAAGTTTGTGTTTGGGCCCAGAAATTGCAGCGGGCCTGTTTTTATTTACCGAATGTGACCATCCGGTAGCTCTGGTTGCACTCAGGGGAGGAACGTCCCGTCACATCCGGTTTCGGCTGGTTAAAAAAATATTAATTACGAAATAAATAAAGTTATGAAACAACAAAAATTAACAAACAAAAGAAAAGATCTTGCATTATTATGGTAGGATTTAAACAGCGATAAACAAACTTACGTTTGAAAGCCTACCATAAAATCATTACACCCTACACCTACACTATGAACATTATGCACACGACTCTACCATACCGCGCCACTACCAACCCATCGTAGCAAATTTAGCCACTCATTTTGTCTCGTTAATTCGCTGCAAGAAAAACTTTAAACATGATAGTAAGGTGACCAATCAACAAAAAGAAAACATGAACTAATTTTAGTTTTTCAAAACACTTAAGTACAATAATTTATTAAATCAATCAAAATTGAATTTAATAAATAAGGAAAAGAAGGATTCACTATCCTGATTGCATGACTAGGTTGTTTTTTTAATATAAAAATAAAAACTTAAAAATACATTACATTGAAAATCAAAACAATTTAAATAAATAATAATCTAAGCCTATTTCTTAAATATAACGTTAATATTTAAGCTAGGCTAATATTAGTTTTTTTAACGATAACGAGGCCTTAACAACACTCTTTACTTAAAGTAACTGATTTAAAATTTTTGCTGTTTTCCTACCTCTACAGAGCTCTCTAGAGGGGCAATAACAAAAATATGTTTTCCGGAAACGGAAATGAACCTTTATGATTATTGATCTGGTTGTTTTGGCCGAACAATCAGAACGAATTAAAACGGTAAGTACATAAATATTAAACGAAGGATAAGGATAAATAAATAAATTTTGAAAAATGCACATAAAATATTCAAAGGCAAGTATTTTTCCTATTATTAATTTGAACTTCCTAAAATAAATGTAATCTCCTCTTCCTTTTCGTGATGCAAGTTATTTGTTGTTAACATACATTTCTTAAATTTCTACTTTTTATGATTTGCAATTTTTCTTAGATTATGGGTTTTTAACTTTTCTTTTTTTGTAAGTTTTTTTAACTTTTCTTCTTTGCAGGTTTTTTTATTACCTTTTCTTTACAGGTATTTTAACTTTTCTTCTTCTTTTCAGGTTTAATACATTTTCTTTTTCAAGTATAACCACTTTTCTTACCCTTTTTTTCAGGTATGATGACTTTCCTTTTTCTTTTTTTGCAAGTACAAAAACTTTTCAAATATTTTTTTATTTTAGATTTCACTTTTCTTCTTTGTTTCTTTATGGTCTCGGACATTCATTTAAAAATAATTTGCGTGTTGAAATAAAAAAACTCATCGGATATTGAGCGATGGTGACCCAAGAACTAAATTTTTGAATATATTTCTTCATAGCATTCAGGATTCGTATATTTTCTTGGCTTTGGTCTTCGAGCAACACTGACGAACGTCGTGGGCACTACCATAGAAAGCTATTTGGCAAAATAAAACGCGACTTACTTTAGTGTTTCTTGAATTTTTTTAAAATTTTAAACTCTTTTTTCTGCTTTACCTCAATATCCTAATATCCTTTTCCAGCGTCTACCATGTTTGTACACCGGGGCTATTAGCTACTTTGTTCCTATGAAGAATATTGTGATAAAAATTCTGGTTTTCTCTTGGTGAACAACTCATGAAATTCTTACTTTTTTTATATATTATTTTTTCACAAAATTTCACTAGTCTTAAATAAACTATCATTCTGGATCTTTTTTCCTGAACCGTTCCTTTTGTTCTCGTTATTTTTTTAACGCACACACTAATTCTTGAGTCGCTCGACTTATAGCTCACACAGACGAAATCTAATTAGACTTATTTCTGCTGATTTGGTCTTTCGGCAGCTTATTGTTTGAAGTCAATTTTAAATAACTACATACCGTTTTGTTTTTCGGAATCGCGTGACTCTAAGTTCAACAACACAATTTGAGATTTTCCTATCTCTGGATCCTGAGGTCAAAGTCTGACTCGACCTGGATCACACCACCGATTCTTGATAACAGACGTATTATGTATTCCTGAAAATTTAAAAATAACCAAATTACAATTTTCACCCATTTGTCCCCTATTTAAACTTAAATTTGGGATCGTTTCTACCAGGCGCGCATGATTTTATGTAGGTCATTACCACCCACACCTTTTTGTATCCTTCTCATCCTCTCCAACTTGTGTAGGAACAATCGTGTTCTTTGTTACGTGAGCTTTGTTGCTGTCACGTTTAAGCCTGTTCTACTTAGTTGTTTATGTAAATAGGCTCACTGTTAATTCGCCGCAAATGTAAATTCACAATTGCGGAACGTCCATAAGCGTTGTACATACTACCAGCTGTCAAAAAAAATAAAGTCGCAAATTTTCTTCGGTCAGAATTTTTAATGCTTATCTTTAATTATTAATTAAATTTCCCTAATTGCAAAAATATAGCGTAGAAAACAGTAAGGGCATTGCAGGACACAGGTAAGTGGCATGAAATCTGTTTACCAAGTGAACACAAAAGAAAATGTGTTCAACTCACGCCAGCAACAACCTGTAAAACGCGGTGCAAGCATTTGCATTCTGTTGTGCTGTGATTTGTTTTGCTTGGCAAAACTAATAAACTTGTTATTTTCAGCTATGCTTCAAGAAGCATAATAATAATGATTTCTTAATGTTATTAATGAAAATAAAAGCAATCAAATTATTGTTTTAATAAAGCTGATTGTTCTACTTTCAGATACAACAACAACAACATAAAAGGGTCGAAATGCTTGCTCAGTTCGTTGAAACAAACTGCAATTGTGGAACAGCAAAGGTCTACGACCTCTTTCTTCAGACGAACAAGATGGGACTCGGAACGTCGGTTTGTTTATGTGTTCTTAATTTGTTGAATGGATTTACATTTAAACCTATCTTTTTATTTCCTTTCAGGCAAGGCAATGGACGGGCGACAGTGAAAGAGGGCATATTTACAGCCCTATTCTGGCAGCTTAACTAAGCTCACCACATTAACAAAATAGTTAATATTAACTATTTGTTAAGGTTTCGTATTCTGCTGCAACTTTAAAAGCTCTTTTCCTTACAATTTTGTTAATAACAGAAAGAGTCTTAACAACGAATGAAATGTATGTGCTTAGATAGAAAATTGTTGTGAAAATAATAAAAAAATACAAATTTTAATATAATATTGAGTTTAAATACATTAAACTGAAAAATGAAAGAATTTTTTACTTATTTTAAGGGTTGATAATGAAATCTTTCAGTAGCCGTGGCAAATTTTTCAAGCGCTTGCAAAGTCACAAGCTGCACTCGAAGCATCTGTTTATATAGCGCATCTCTTCTTTCAACAGGCATATCGATTTTCACCATGCATGGTGAACTTTAAAAGCTTTTTAAGCTTTTATGTTGTTAATGATTTTTAAGAATACCAACATTTACATAACATAACAAGCAGCTTAACAAGAGCTCCTTAACTATTTCTTGTTAAGTTAACAACCAGAATAGGGCTGTTAGTATTATAATTTAAAATAATTTTCTTGTTTTCTTTACTTTCAGACATGATTTAATTATTATTAAAAAAATAAAATATTATTTCTTTACTAATTTTCCCATTTTTCTCTATTTTCAGGCTAACTGTTTTTTTATATTTTCCAGGTTTTACTAATTTCATTATTTTCTTTCTCAATTCCATATTTTTATACAACTTTTTATACTTATTTTCTTTTATTTTCAGCTTCCAGGATCGACCAAACTTCAACGTTGGAGGGAATGTTCGAAACCCACGCAAAAAAACTCTGCATTTTCCAACGGATGTATAGAAAAAGCAGTGGGCTGTGGATCCTTATAGGGTTATATTACCAACTGCCCAACGTAGGATAGTGCCCACACCTAAGATGTCTCAAGCTCTACCACTGCTTAGCCGGGCTAGTGTTTCGCCTTGCAGGGCGCATAATATTTGCTCATTATTATCATTCATTATACACGGGAAGTACTTTTATCGTGATTTGTTAAAGTTTGTGTTACTTTGTGTAAAAATTTTTAGTTTTATTAGGTACTAGTGTTGATAAATAAGAGGACATAATAATGAACAAAAATACCACAGGCTTTGGAAAGAAAAAAAAAAAAAACTGGACAGCGTGAAACACAAACGTAACCTTAAGGAAGCCAGACTTCTATCACAGATGGTAAGTTTTGTTTGTATGAAATTGCACTAGTTTACATGTTGGGCTAGCTTTTATTGCACATTTTATTGCACCTCTTATTGCTTTAAGTCCTTAGCGTGATAGATTCCTATTGGTCTGCCTCGCATGTCTTCTATTTCGTACATGTGCTTACCTTATACTTTCATCACCCTGCATTTTACAAACTTGCTACAGAATTTGGAATTAATATTCTTTTTGAAGTCGCTAAGAATGAAGTTTCTTTTATAGATTTCCTCGCCTGGCTCAAAGTTAACTAGCCGAACGTGGGTGTTCATTCTTCGCTCTTTTTTTCCGAAGGCTTTGTGGAGGTTTTCTTTTATTCTATCTCTTATAAGTTTAATCCTATCTTCGGGGTCTATAATGTGTTCGTCTTCTAGGTTTTGCAGTTTTCTCGCAAGTTGATAGTCAGTTCCACAGGTAAACATATGCTGCCCAAAAAGTGCAAAATATGGACTTACACCTGTTGCAGCGTGTACTGCACTTCTCAACGCGCATTCAATTTCTGAAATGTAAAGGTCCCAATCCCTATGATCGGTATCCAAATAAGCTCTGACCGCTGCCAAAACAGACTGATTTACTCTTTCTGCGGCATTGGATTGAGGGGCATAAAACGCAGTTTTCATATGATTATGTAAATATACATAAGTTTTTGGAATTCTTTGGAAACGAATTGTTTCAAATTATCTGAATGAACTATTTCCGGAACCCCAAATTTATGAAATATTTCGTCTGTGAGAAAGTTTTCAATTTTAGAGGTCGGGTCTCTCATGCATTTGAGAAATGCGAACTTTGAGTAGTGATCGACAACGATAAAGATATATGCATTGCCTCTTTTTGACCTGGGATGTTTGCCAAGGAAGTCTATATACAGCTTTTGAAATGGTCTGTCTGTAACCACCTCGGTTCCTATCCCTGGTCGCAAGTTAAAGTTAGCGGGTTTTGTTACTTTGCAGATACTACAATTCGTTATATAGTTTCTCACTTGTAGTGCCATCCTGGGCCAATAGTAGAAATCTCGCAGCCTGTGAAGTGTTTTTGCGATTTCGCCATGTGCGGCAGTTGCAGGTTCGTGGGCTTTCGCAATTAATGTTGTAGTCAGTCCCTCGGGAATCCATAATTTCCACTTTGTTTCCACCAGTTCATCCTGAGCATAGTCCGTTCGCTTAAATAGTACACCGTCTTCGACTATTAGATCTGGCCATTTTTCGCAGTTTGCCTCTACGTTTTTTATTAGGTTTAGATACTCTGGTGATTCGAATTCAGTCGTTTCAATATCCAGTAATTCCACTGCATCTACTGAAGGACATTCAAAAGCTCTCGAGAGTGTGTCGGCAACTACATTTTCCGTCCCTTTTCTATGTTCGATATTAAAATCAAACGTTTGTAGTTGCAGCGACCATCTCGCTAGGCGTCCACTCAAATCGCGCAGGCTCATTAACCATTTCAGGCTCGCGTGGTCAGTGATGACCGTAAAGGGCATAAGTTCAATATATGGCCTGAACCTTTTTTAACAGCCAACACTGCCGCCAAGCATTCCTTCTCGGTAACGCTGTAATTTTGTTGTGCGCTATTCAGCTTCTGCGAGAAAAAAGCTATGGGCCGGTCGTTCTTTTCCTCATCTACCTGAAATAGAACAGCCCCCACGCCAATATGAGAAGCATCGCATTGAATGAAAAACCGTTTTCCAAAATCTGGGTGCACAAGAACAGGAGCCGTTGTTAATGCTTCCTTTAGCTTTTCAAAGGCGACGATCGCTTCTGAAGTCATCTTAAATACAGTACTCTTTTTTAGTGTGTCACTTAGTGGAGCAGAAAGGGACGTAACATTTTGGATAAATCTCCTATACCACCCTGCGGTTCCCAAAAAACTGCGCACTTGCCGTGGCGATTTAGGTATCGGAATCTTCGATATAGCCGAAACCTTTTCCGGATCTGTTTTTAGGACTCCACCACCGATAACGAATCCTAAGTATTTGAGTTCCTTAAAGCAAAATTTGGATTTTTTTAGACCGATCGTCAAGTTTGCTGCTTTAAGGTACTCAGCTACTTCCTTTGAAATTTTCAGGTGCGTTTCAAAATTTCTTACTATTACCAATAAGTCGTCTAAATAGACAAAGACCTGGCCTTTGAGACGTGTAGGAATGACTTTATCCATTAGCCTGCAAAGTCTTTGTGAGTCATTGCATAAGTCAAATGGCATGACTTTGAGTTGATAAAGGGGACGGCCTGGTACAGTAAAAGCAGTATGTTCCTTACTGTCCCTTTCCATTTCAATTAGCCAAAAGGCGAATTGTAGATCTTCACTACTAATGAATTTTGTATCATCTATTCGGCTAAGTATCCCTTCAATATTTTGTAGAGGGTACGCGTCTTTAACCTTACGACTGCTTAACCTTGAACTGCTGGAGACACAAGATATCAATGATCCTTAACGGGCTCAAAACCCTCCTTTAGTTGAATTGAATGCTTTTCTACTTGCGTTTTTCCTAGGCCGTTTTTAAAAGCCCTTTTTACTTCTACAAGTTTACTTATTTGATCTCTCGAAAGTTCATGTTGTAGTGAATCTGGACTTCTTGTTTCACTGGACGGACAAACGTTAATTTCAGCGATTCCTATAATGTCAGGAACAAGTTCGAATTTCCTCCAAAAATCTATACTTAAGCTGCGTTTCCATGTGATCTTTTCGTATCTTATCTTATCTTATTTTTAGTAAGACAGAAAGAGCATGCGAGCCCTACCTTATGATGTTGACGAATGTGAGTGTGCAATAGACGCACTTTTCCTATTTTTATAGCATGTGATATCCCCTGTGATTTCATGAGATGCTAGAGGATAGAAAAAGTTCAACTTTCTGAACTTTTCCTATAAAAGTGTATCACTTACTATAATTTTGACAGCCATTTTTATAGCTATTGACAGCTAATAAAAAAAAAACTGTTGGCTAGTGTCAGTGTAAGCAGACTGAAAATAGCAAAGAAGTAAAATATATATTATTTCTATGGAAAATAGAGATTTTAATGCAGGCAGCAGCGGTTGGCTAAGTATTTCTTTTTGGTAATTTTTGATCTGAATAATTTAAATTGATTTTCAATGCATTAAACTGTTTTCTTTTATCAGATAAAATCTCCAGCGGAAGCAGAGGAGCCTTTGGAGTCCATCAAAGTCTTTTGGTCTTTCAGCATGCTGTTGGAACATTGCACACAGCAGTTGATTAATAATCTTGCAACAAAAGCTGACATTGTTAATAAAAGCTTAATTATTAAATTAAAACATGGTCTACCGTAATCACTGCTGGATCAAACAAACAAGGCTGGCTGGAACAAAAGTCAAAGGAGCCTTTTATACTCTCCACCAGTGCTGGATGTTTCAAGTGAGTTTAAATGCAATATTAAAACAAATATGTATCATAATCTACGTTTTTGTTCGGCCATCAACCTACAGGAATGCTTTGAGCAAGAACAAAGATTTTGTGAACGCTAAGGATGTGCTTGATGTCGGCTGCGACACA
Organism: Dichetophora obliterata; assembly: GCA_963920525.1. Taxonomy (NCBI): domain Eukaryota; kingdom Metazoa; phylum Arthropoda; class Insecta; order Diptera; family Sciomyzidae; genus Dichetophora; species Dichetophora obliterata. The sequence goes on along the minus strand of OY986438.1, from coordinate 86,765,626 downwards.
TCGATACATTCTATATTTGCAGCACAAGCCGGGGCCAAAGCAGTGGTTAACATTAACAATTCTGATATTTGGGCCTATTCTGCGGAATCTTTTATGAAAAAAATCTGTTATTCTGTTATACATTCCCATACAAATTTTCGAGCTGCTAAAAAATCTGTAAGGGAAATCATAATAGAATAGCAGAATTTTTTTCATAAAAGATTCCGCAGAATATGCCCAATTATTAACAATGCAATGGATATTATTAAGTAAGTGTTAATGAATCAAGCTTTTGATGTTCTTGTAAACATTTAATTTATCTTTATTAGATATAATGGCATTTTAAATGCTGCCGCAGCAGAATAACGACATAATTACCACCGAATGGATGTTTGTTTTTTGTTGTTCAAAGGCATGCTTGACATCGTTATATCTGCACGCGAGCATCACCTAAAGGAAGATGAAATTGTAATTCCTAATCGCTGCACCATGAGTTTACAGGGATATGGCAATGAGCAACTATTTATATTGCATGTTAAGTTCTGGGATTGTGTTTATCTCCTGGATATGTCGAACATGCGCAAAGAAGTAATGTGCGAACCACTCCTTGAAATCGTCGACCTAAAATATAAACTTATGGAATCAGAGATGATAGCTTACTATAGATTTGAGCTATTCAATTTTTATACATAAATTTTGCATGAAATGCAGCAAGAATGGCAAAATCGGCGCACTTGTTGGCTACTTCGATACTTATTTCAATTGGCCAAATTCAGTTACCACCCTTATTCCAGTTGTCTTCGTCAACGTCAACGTCGTCGATAGTATATCGTCACTTTGAGTCGACGTAGACATTAAATCTGAGTTCATAAGCGATAATCGCTAAGTCGTCTTACGACAGAACTGAGTTATTGATGAAGATGTGTTTCACGCATTTAGTTTTATAAACAAACAAAATCTGGAGCTTCCAGTTTGACCCTATTCGAAGTTATAAACTTATATAACTTATATGGCGATTGAAAACTTTGAAGCAAGATTTTTCAAAACCGCGAAATCAGACTTAAGCCATTATCGCTTATGAACACAGGAATTATTGTTAAATTTGTATATTTTTTAAAAAGTCATTTAAAGGTCGATTAAAAATTTAGTGTGAGCTTTTCTGATATTATTTCTATAGCATTTGCTGTCAAAAAGCTTACACTCAATTTACAGTCGACATTAAAATGGCTATTAGTAAGGCCCATTGTGTTGCAGTGATACAAACTTTATTGCTTTGAAATGATATCATACATTCATTAAAATTTCTGGATAATTTCCTTTTTTAATTCGCTAAGAATATCCATTAACGAGTTCATAGTTTTAAGTCTATATTTATATCTGTAATCAATATATTTGTACAGGAAACGAACGATATTTTGAATGAACTCTGAAATAAATAAACCATACAATATACAGAAATTTTCAACATTATTTATGCGTTGAACATTATATGAAAAATTTGAAAAATGTATAGTCAAAGAGATTTTGTATAAGCTTTACGAATAAATAATAATAACCAAGCCTTCGTAAATATTAGATTAATAGCGTACAAATTAATAATTTATTTTAATAAGAATTCAAAAATGTTATTAATACTTATGCTGTCTATGAGGCTTGTTCTTCATTCTGTGTCAATGAAGCTGAAGTGCATAACCCCCTGTTAAATGGAAATCCAAACGATTAGCCATTGCCATCACTTGATTATCGACAACAAACGCTTTGCAGATGAGTCTCCTTAAGACGCAGACAAGCAACTTCTTTGTTGCTGGCTCGACACCGCCTGTGCATATACTCTCAGGAGAACCGAATGCTTTAATTCATCAAGCTTGCGTCCTCATCCCGAAAAATTGCCAAAGACAAATGAAAAATCACCCAATTTTGAATGAAGAAACTTTGGGCAATTTGTCATTTTTGTGGCGATTTTTCATTAGGCGATTTTTCATAACGCCAAATCAAGTACTTACAAAAAATTATTGCAACAGTAACGTTAGCTAAGGATTAATATTTTTAATCTTTTTAAAAAAAAATCAAAAAATTGCTTTTCCTCCAAAAAATGGTGCGAAACTTGTTTTTGTAAAAATAATAACCGAAAATTGCACTTTTTATACTCTTTCATATGAGTAATTTTTTTTTTTACTAAAACTATTTTAGTTTGACACGAAATTTGTTGTTCTATTTCTTTTAAGAGAAATGTGATGGTATCCCCTTTAATTTTTTAACAATTTTATTTTTTTAACATGTTTTTATAATTTTTAAAAAATGCTTTTCCTTCAGAGTAACACTTTTTATATAAGCTAGTCTTAGATAAAGATACATTTCTAAGATATTTATGAGAATTTTAATATTTTCATTATGTCAATTTGTATAACAATTTTAAATATTCGCGAATTTCATAAACACAAATTTTAAAGATGTAGTCGGCAAATACACAACAAATTGGATTTAAAGTTTTTTATCAATATAAAAAATTCATTTTGTTATGTATTAAAATATTTTAAATTTATTTATAAAATTTATATACACAATTGTACAAAAGCATATATGGAAATCTATGCTATTTTTTGGTATACATATTTATAAATTAGTATTTTATTTTAGTAAGCTTTAGGCATATATTAAATGCAATATATGTATAAACTGTTGTTTTTCTACATGTACATTAAAGTGGCCCTAATTTAAAAAAGTTATATTTTTGTTGACGACACAATCTTAGACATAGACTGTATTTTGGCTTTTGTTAATGACAACGCTTCAAACGAATACAACAAATAATTCCATTCAGATTAACACAGGCAGAGACACCACGACGAGGCTCTTTTGTGTGCATCTTTAGTAAAATTTCCACTTTCGCTTAGGCTTCCTTCACTCGCTCACTCATGCCCAGCCGATCTTGGCAAAGAAATTAATAAAGGCGGTGGTCACGGTCAGCGAGTAGTTTTTGAATTCAGCAGTCTTGTATTACCAGGGGAAACATGATGGTAGTTATGCCAATCTTCTCTAAAGGCATAGAAGACGACGGAATGGTTCTCCGCTGGATTGATTTGTCTAAATGTGTAACATCGAGTAGGTGGTGAAGTGCGTTAACATTTACAAACAAAAACTGGACGGTCAAATCTTACCTATCGTAGGGTTTGCCATCGAATTTGTGTGCTGTGCTCTTGACGAACTAGCCCACATTGAAAATAAAGCACCAACTGAACATTGTGGCTACAAAACATTGTTGGAATGATGAAGCAGACAAGACATCAAAAGCATGAAGTATCTATTGGAGAAATTTGTAAATTTAATAAAATATTTGAACATCTTCACTTACTTCTCACCTCACTTCTTTTGGAATATCAGTACTTTATCGGAGCGCAGGTCATACAGGTCCACACCCTTGCCTTGGACTTAGCTTCGGGATGTTTCTTGCAGAGTAACCACCCGAAATGTGGGAAGAATCCTCGTGTTGCATTGCGGCTTCTTCCTACGATGGATCGGCATAGGTTTTTTGAGTATTTGTGATGCACACGATGGCCTCACGATCGTAAAAAAGCAAATTATATTTATTTAAAATTAATTTATTGGATAATTCAGCCATGGTTTTCAGATATGTCAGGCCATGTCAAACTTGCTATAAAAAAACCACTTATGTGCATCTCGCTCTTATAGCAAAAAATTTGGGATACGGGATACTGGAGGATAGTAAAAGATCACATGGAAATGCGGCTTTACTTACTTAGTTGGCGCTACAACCGTATGTCGGTCTTGGCCTCATCTAAGAATTTGCGCCAGCCATTTCTGTCTTTCGCTTGCTGGCGCCAGTTGGAAATTCCAAGCTTCGTCAGGTTGTCCTCTACTTGGTCTTTCCAACGAAGATGCGGTCGTCCTCTTCTGCGTTGACCACCGCTGGGTACCAAATCGAATGTTTTCTTCACTGGAGCATCGTCTTTCATGCGCTGAACATGACCAAGCCAGCGAAGCCGCTCGATTTTAATGCGCTTGACTATGTCGATGTCAGCGTACAGCTCATACAGTTCATCATTCCACCGTATTCGGTACTCGCCATTGACGCAGATTGGTCCGTAGATCTTACGAAGAATCTTTCTCTCGAATGCTCCTATAGTCTTTTCATCTAAACTGCTCAGCGTCCAGGTTTGTGATGCGTAAAGTAGGACGGGCATGATGAGCGATTTATAGAGCGTGATTTTCGTTCGTCGAGAGAGGGCTCTGCTTCTCAATTGTCTACTGAGCCCAAATAAACACCTCTTGGCAAGAGTTATTTTTCGTTTGATCTCAATGCTGATGTCGTTGGTTGAATTAATGCTGGATCCCAGATAGACGAAGTTCTTTACAACCTCGAAGGAGGTATTGTCAACGGTAACGTGGGTTCCAAGACACTGGGACTGTTTGTTTGTTGACACTAAGTATTTCGTCTTATCTGCATTCACTGCCAGACCCATTCGACTTGACTCTCTTTCTAATCTGGAAAATGCTGCACTGACTTCGCGCGTATTATGGCCAATGATATCTATGTCATCAGCATACGCAAGCAGCATAACACTCTTGTAGAATATTGTGCCACTACGTCTCAGATCAGCAGCTCGGATGATCTTTTCCATCATTAGGTTGAAAAGGTCGCACGATAAGGAAAACCTTGTCTGAAACCTAGTTTGGTAATATATGGTGGGGAGAGGTCCTTCCCGATTTTAACTGCGCTGCTGGTGTTGCTCAGTGTCATCCTGCAAAGTCGTATTAGTTTTGCAGGAATACCAAATTCAGACATGGTGGAGTACAGGTGCTTCCTTATTGGGCTTTCGAAGGCGGCTTTGTAGTCGACAAAAGATGGTGGGTGTCGACTTGTTTTTCTTGAGTCTTCTCCAAGATTTGTCGTAGCGTGAAAATCTGGTCGATGGTGGACTTTCCAGGTCTGAAGCCACACTGATAAGGTCCGATCAGTTCGTTTACAATGGGCTTCAATCTTTCACATAAAACGCTCGACAGGACCTTATATGCGATATTAAGAAGGCTTATCCCATGGTAATTGGCACAGATAGTGGGATCGCCTTTCTTGTGGATTGGGCAGAGCACACTGAGATTCCAATCATTCGGAATGCATTCTTCCGACCATATTCTGCATAGAAGCTCGTGAATGCATTTAAGTAGAGCTTCGCCTCCATTCTTAAACAGCTCAGCAGGTAAGCCATCAGCTCCCGCGGCTTTGTTATTTTTAAGGCGAGCTATAGCTGTCAGAACTTCACCATAGTCGGGCAGCGGAACCTCAACGCTGTCATCCGAAATTGGGGTTTCCGGAATATCATCTCTATTGGCGGGATTGTTGTCAGCGTCACCATTAATAAGTTTAGAGAAGTGTTCCCTCCATAACGTCAGTGTACTCTGGACATCTGTCACTAGATTCCCGTTTTCATCCTTGCAGGAAGAGGCCCCGGTTTTAAAACCATCGGCAAGGCATCTTATTTTTTAGAAAAATTTTCGTGCCTCATTCCTATCACCATACATCTCAATTTTCTCCTGCTCGCGCTTTTCTGCCTCTCTTTTTTTCTGCCTGAAAATACGTCTCCCTTCGTACCACTGGTTTCGGCGAGGGCGGTGGTAGCCAATCACCTCTTCAGCAGCCGCACGCATGGAGTTGGATATGTGTGTCCACTGCAAGCATATATCATCGATTGGAGGAGTGATTTGAAGCAGGAGTGAGAGTCGAGTGGCAAAAGCATCGGCTGTCTGTTTCGATTGCAGCTTGTTGGCGTCTAGCTTTCTCTGTGTAGGGTTGCGTGTATTTGCCCACCTTAGCGTTGAAGTCACCAAGCACGATTTTTACGTCGTGACGGGGGCAGAGCTCGTAAGCATTTTCAAGGCGCTCGTAGAAAATTTCCTTGATCTCATCGTCCTTGTCTTCTGTCGTAGCGTGCGCACATATAGGCTTATATTGAAAAATTTAACCTTGATGCGGAATATGGCAAGTCGTTCGTTCACAGGTGTGAATCGCAGGACGTGGGGCCGTAGTCTCTTGCCAACTACAAATCGGCATCCAAACTCGTGCTTCTCCGCATTCAGCGGAGCCAACAATTGCACTTAAATTATTTATATAATTGCATAATATTAATGATTAAATTAAATAATTTACAATTTTTCTAACGTTTAGAGCAAAACACATTCAGAGAAAAACATCGTGCACTAAGGTATCGCTACCATATCAGTTCACAACAGTTTTGAACTACATACGTTCTCATGACACCTAATAGTTATTGTATCATGATTGCTTGTTTGAATTTAATTTTGACTGCAACGGTAGTGCCCTCTACGAGTCGTTTTTCTTGCCGTTCTTTTGAGAAAATTTGTTATCGCGATTATATTAAGGCGAAAGGAACGCAGCTTTTATCAGTTTTTCGTTTGCGGAAGTCATAATCAGATTTGGGGATCAGTTTTCTGCTATTCTTATTAGTTTACATTGAAATCTGTTTTTACGGGTGGGCTTCAAACCCGACGCACAACCTATTTAAAGCCTAGGGAGGCCCGCCGCTCAGATTAGCAGCCAAACTAACGGTTGTCAGTTTTGACGTTGCCCTGGAAACACCACGTGGAGGTTTGAGTCGACTTGAGGCGATTTCACAAAGATTATGCTGGCCTCGCCAGGTTGAGATAGTCAGACATGTTACATTGTTACATCGCCCCCAGTTTCCAAAAATCTATACCTAAATATAATTCTTGCTCTAAAAATGGGCATCAAAAGAAAACAATTTCACTACATTTATTCTTATATTCTACAGGTGCGACAATTTTTCCAACGATTTAATGTTTCTTTCCGCCAGCTGTTTTCACGATCGATATATATCGGTGCACTTTTACCCCCAATGTTTTAACGAGTTCCCGGCAACCTTTACCTAGAATGTTGATGGATGCACCCGAGTTTAGCAAGTCAGTGAGATGGTTTTTATTTATAAAGATATGGGCATAAACTCTGTTGTCTGACGTGTGGATAGAATACATGTATTCAGCCACACTCTTGCGCACTGCTTTTCTAGCTTGATATCTCTCGCGAGCTTTTTTGACTTTCTTTGAAACTAAACGCATTCCTTCTAAACAATTATCAGCGCAAACACGGTCAAGAACTTGGAAATAATTGCGGATTCTTTTTTCAATTGCTTTGTTACAAAAACTTGTTGGTTTGCTACTAACACTAATCGTATCACTACATTTATCATTGCTCAAAATATTAATAATTTTTCTTTGTTTCAGGCTATCATCTTTTACTCCTTTTCGCGTTCCCCCTACAATTTGGACATTTAATCACATTTTCTTAGCCGCAACGAAAACAAAATATATTTCGAACTTCCACGTTACAATCGAAATACGTATGGCCTTGCTCATGACAATTCCAGCAGGTTAGCATACACTTAGGTGGTGGATTTTTTTCCCTGAGGTTCTGTCTGTAGCGCTTCTAAATAAACAATTTCATACTGCCAATCGTTATGGCATGAATCGGCTCCGTATTCAATTTCATGCACTTGAGCAATTTTGTGCGGAAATCTCGGATGGGTTGTCTGTTTAAAAACCCTCGTTTCGTGTCGTGTAAAACATGCTTCGGTCTCATGGCATTCGTCGCGTAAATGATCGATGTTGTAAATGGTGGCCGGATTCACTATGCGGGCTAAGTTTTCGCGTAAATACCGCTTTAAGGGTTTTATCATGTCATAGTCTGATAGTGGCGTACTCAAACGGGTCCTAAGTCTAAGCATTGCCTGAAAATACGAATCAATCGATTCTTCGGGTTGCTGCTATCGACCAACTATTTCGCTCATCACCTCGAAATCAGACCTCTTGTATTGCCTATCCAAAGCCATTTTTAATGTCTGCCAGTCGGGTATAGGGGTTGATTTTAAAAGTAACCAGAACCATTCTTCTGCTGGTCCATTAACGAGACGGTGGAAATCGCGTATTACTTCGGACCATGGTATCGCGTTAAGGGCCTGCATATATTCCAACCTAAAGATAAAATCTTCGACGGTCAATTTAGTTTGGTACCCATCGAAAACTAGATCCCACTTATCTACTTTAACGTTCACGTTAAACGTACCTACCGGTCCGCTGAAATTTCTTGACGCAGCGTTTTGATTATTATGGCCTCGCCATTGACTCTGTGCGTATTCATTCTGATTTAAGGACTTGCGATTATTGATTTTTTTATACGGCCGGTTATGACCTGCAACAGCTTCACCGAAATTAGAAGCAGCCTGACGGAACCCATCATCAGCAGCGCGTCCTGAAAATTTTGCCTGATTTGTTTGTGTAGCTGCACGCGGCTCCAAAACAGAATGTTTTGCATACCGCTGATTTTGTAAATCCATCCCTTTATTTGCTGCATTCACACCAGGTAAGTTATTGTTGTCATTCGTTTTATTAATATATGTAATTTGATTGAACTTTCTTGAGCTTACTTCCTTTTGTACTGAGTCTATAGTGGCAGACGACTTCGGGGAAGGTTGGTTACTCTGTAAGGGTCTGATCATCTCGTTTATCTGCTTCATGAAGTCCATCATGCTGGATTGCATGAATTCTGCAAATTCTTAATTTAAAGACTCACGATAAGTCTCGTGTGCTTGCGCAATAGCTACATTGATTGCAGATTGGTATTCGGTAGGTAGTAAACATGCAGCCCCAGCTGATGCAGAATTGTTCAGCTGCCTACCTATTGGGTTTTCGCTTATCGCAGCTCTAACGTTTTCTAATGAGTCACGATAATTTGGTGGGGGAAAATTGATGACACCAGTGAGGTGAATGGTGGGATGACATATAGTCCAGTAACATAAGGTCCATGGGCATTATGTCCGTTTGAAATAGACATAATGTCCATGGATATGGACATGGATATGTCTATTTCGCAAACGGATATAAAGTCAAAATAAAAACGGACATAAAGTCCATACAAATTTATTTTTGAACAATTTTACTTAACACGTTATATATATCGAATTTTTCATTAAAAGATATCAGTTTTATATGACAAAAACAACATCCCGTACAAGGGCAAATCTGTTTATCATAAAATAATACATTTGCAGCGGGTCAGTTTTCTGCTTGTCAAAAGTCTATATTGTCAAAATACTGTAATTTTTACAATAATTTTAAAATACTGATTGTCTAATTTTCATTTATTTCAATTGACTGTTTTTTAAAAATTTTGCTTTCAAAAAGGATGCTCTCCATTTTATCATTTTAACTTTATTTGGGATACAAAACGGTGTGTTGTTAGGACGAACCAAAGACAGGTTCTCACCGTAGCTGCGACGTCATCAAAAAGACACTCAAGCGGAAGAACCAGCAAGCTAGCGCGCCATCGAGTCACTGCGACAAAAAAAAAATAAAGCAACAACTAAAAACATGCCGACTGCGTTGGACAAACCAAAGACTGGTTTTCACCACAAGTGCAACGTCTCAAACAGAGACTCAATGAGAAGAACCAGCAAGCTGGCTCGCCATTGAGTCACTGCAACCAAAACCCCATGATCCATATAGTTCACATGATCCTACATGTTGTCACACCTGGCGTGATGGGTAAATAACTGTAAATTTACCACACCTTAGGCCTTTTCCACACTTGGTCAACGGAACTCCAACTCAAGTTGCTAGCCTGTGTATTTATACCGGAACCTTCAGATTAAGCAACTTGCACGCAACAAGCTCTCGACACGTTCTCAACCTGGTCAACGCAACGCGGCTTTCCGCAATTTTCATCGGCGACGTGTTGCATGAGTTTGTTTGTTTCGTGAATTCAAGTATATGTAGTGCAGCAGGCTTTATATATTAATCAAGGTGAATAAGCTTATTAATTAGTTCCTAATAGAATCTAAAAGAAGAAGAAATACTTTGCAAGATGAATGAGCAATTGTTAAATATTAAATTAGTGCAAGAAGTCGAAAAACATGAGTTATTATATAATAACAATTATTATATGTTGCATGACTTTTGAAGCAAGTCTGAATGCATTCGGTTTATAGTTGCATTGCTTTTCAACTTTTTCGCTGTTGCGTTGAAGTTGTGTTGGAATTGCGTTGACCAAGTGTGGAAAAGGCCTTAGCGGCCAAACGATCACACGTACTGTCAAACCTCATTTGGCTAAAAAATTTCGTGTAGACAACATGTCGTAGATTTGGCAGCAGCTGTACTACCAACTTTTTTGTACTACTGGCTGTACTACTACCAGTAGCCAAAAACACTTTTTATTTTTTTTTTTGCATTTCTATTTTTGTACACTTAACTTTTTATGTTATCTTGTCTCCGCCATTGGTTTTTAAATGGCGATTCTTAGCGTGTTCGTCCAACACGTGTTCACATTGGTAAGATCATCAAACCTTGAATTTTAAAAATTTCAAACTCAAGCCAATATGTTGTCAGTCGGCTGTATCGAGCATTCGAACGGTCAAACACGAGGCTTGTCCTACCAGGCGTGACAACATGTAGGAACTTGTGAACCCCCTATTAGGGGCTTTCAGAACATCGTACATGTGCGATGACTTGGAAATGCTCGACGACATGTACGATCATTCGAAAGCAAATAAGACCGTCGGACCGACATGTCGGACGAAAATCAAAAATTTTTGATTTTTCTGCCGGTCGGACCGACATGTACGATGTTATGAACGCAAGTCGGTCCGACTCGCTGCATTTTTTCATATCATTGAAAGCGTCAGCGGGTGAACAGCAACGAAGCGGAAAAAATATTATATAATAAGGGTTTTCATGCAAATGGGCAATACCCTTATAAATGGTATAAACCTTATAAGTTTATCAGCCTTATAAATGAACTGTCAAAATTCGTATGAAAAAGCTTTTGCACAAACCAGATAAATTTGCTCTTCGATTTAGGTGAGCAAACGAGGTGGCAAACTTATATGATCAATCAGCTGTTTTCTTTTTTGAAGGAAAAGTTATAATTTGAGCAAAACGAATAAAGATTTAATTCTAAAAATTTCAGAAAACAAGCAAACAATCCGCAAAGCGTCCCTGTTTAAATGGAACGCATCGCTGGCAGATCGCACAGCTGACTTATATGCTGCAAATGCACAATCGACTTTAAGGGCTGTTCATACAACCTGTCTGATAAAAATAACTAATTGCCCAAATTAGAAGCCTGCCACTTTGCATGAAAACCCTTAATATTATTACTTATTTTATATATGTGCATACTTTCTTTCGTACTATAACATTTTAACAAAGCTATTTGTTAGTCTTCAAATTTAATAAATGGAATTGTTATTAAAGCTTAAAAAATTGGGATTCAGTACATTAATATGTAGATACTTTTTTTTTGAAGTGGATACATTTGTGACTTTTTTATGGATACTTTTTAGAATCGTTGCGGCAACACTGATCTGAGGTGAACTCACGTACACAATAAATGAGTTTCACCAAAGTACATAAAAATGGGAAAAACATATGTTTTGACGTCACAAAATTTAAGTTTCCTATCTCTTTATCTCTGACAGGAAGTATTGTTTTAGCGATTCTTATGTAAAAAAAATTAATTTGCTTATAGTGCTTTTCACATTTCAAACCGCTCATCAAATCATTTGTCAAATTGTTTGACCACAAAATAGTTCAAACTCATCAAATTTTTCGTTAAATTTAATTTTATCTTGAACACCAAAGTAAGCACATCGCGATTATGGAAAATTTTAATACCACTTGTTATTAAAATCGTATTGGAAGATGAAGAAATTATTTTATAAATTATTTACAAAAGTTATTTATTATTACCGTGGAATTCGGTTATAACGACCCTGATGGGACCGGAATATTTCGTCGTTACAACCGAATGTCCTTATATGCCCAAATCATTTTTTTTTTTTTGTTCATTGTTAACTTAATTAATTTATTATAAAGAAAAAATGTATTATCAATAGTAAAAATAAGAACATAAAACTTAGGGTAAATAAATACAATGGCCCATTATCATAGCCAACATAAAAGTCGACTCTAAATTTAGTATCAGCATTTTTGACAGTTTTTTCATATAATATGTTGTCAAAAAGATTGCACTACATTTAAAGTCGACTTTATTTTGACTGTGATAATGAGTTAATAAGTTTTTTTGTTTCTTTAACTTTCTAATAAAAAATATTTTCCTTTTCAAACTTCCATCCATGCTTGCAGCAACCAAAATTGTAACACGAACCGTCACAACTTTTGCTCCTATACACTTTTTACCTTTAAATTTACCCTGTATCCACACGTGCAAAAAACCACGTGCAAGTAGAGAATGCATGCAATTTATTGCATTGCGTGACCACACTTACAAGTAAAGTTTATACTGGCATACTTTGATTTTTATGATACTCTCCTATTTGATTTTTAACAGGTCGATAAAACGATTTCAATTGCAAATTTTGTATGATCAAACGTGTCTTGCAGCGCTAATAGCAATTAGTTTAAATTGTATCTATAGTTTTATATTGCGAATTAAGAATTTGAAAGATTTGAATTTGGTTTTAAAAATTATTTCAGACAAGCTTAGTCTCCACAGACAGGATATAATTCACGGTGATGCAAGTTTATGGAATTTTCAATCAAATTTATCAAGTTGTCAGAAATATTGGTCCAAGAATGGTATATTTTTGGAAATTTTTTGCATAAAAGAAATATGAAAAATATACAGTTTTATAATATACTTTCTTTCTTTGGTATAATTTACTATGGAATCAGATAAAAATTCTGAATACGATAAAAATACTTATCTTTTATTATGTGGTTTTCTACTCCAATTAATTTATTAGGTCAATTGAAATATCGAAATTTCAACAAGCAGTGCTTCAAAAATATTGATGGACGAAATTTCTTAATGCCGTGGTTATGCTAGCCAAACATGTTTGGTGTTCATTTTCGTTAATTTATTCTCTTCGCTGAAATGTTTGTTTGGTGGTTTTGCTATGATTGGTGGCACAGTTGCATTATATGTAATAGTATGTCAAAACATAAAAAAGCACAACCCTAATTTGCATTTTTGTACTTATTATACATATTTGTTATAGAATTGAAAATAAAATTAACGAATTACAATATACGAACTTACATTATTTACTCTGAATTTTTATTATAATATCTTAAACAAAATGGTTTGCATATATCTGACATGCTAGCTAGCTGTTTATGTTAAGGGTTACTTGAAGACACAATCAACTTCACTTTTTAATACTTTTACCTACTTTTTTGATGCTATTATACAAAATGACTACAGCCAACACTGGAAAGTTCGGCATGGTTGGCGTTTCAATCAGCAATCAAAATGTTCGGTCCGAGAGCGAGAAAATGAATATGAGAAAAAGTTCATTTTTTCATTTTATACGTGAAACAATAACAACAAAAAATGTTCGGCAATCATGTTTGGCTAGCATAACCACGGCATAACGGAGCACAAGAAACGATTTCTTGCGAATGGCTCGGTAGTTGTACACGATTGGCTTTTAGTTATTTTCACCATCGAATCAAGTCGTTTTTTGCTTCGTTTTCCGTTTGTTTGAAAACCATAATACATCTGATGTGTTCAGTACGTCTGGGTTTAGCTATTGGCGAAATGCAGGAAGAGCACTTAAAAGACATGAAAATTTATTGAAACACATTCACAACGACTTAATCTACAGGCAACGTAGAAGGCAGTCAAATAATATCGAAAAAACGCTGGCAAGCAACTTCGAGGAAGATATGCGCTACTGGAGATATATTTTAAAACTAATTGTTTCTTGAGTTATAAGGGGAATCTAAATAAGATTCTTGGTTTCCAAAGAAATGGCTTTTCGCGGTAGTGATCAAACATTGGATCAAAACACAAGGGCAATTATCTCGGAATCTCTTATTAGCACACTTATTACGTTACGGAAACAAAGAAAAAGGTGAACACTGATCAAAAGTGGCACAATTGAAAGATTTTTCGAATTTATCAAAATTACCGAACACATCTCGCAGTCACCTTCAAACGCTGTTCTACAATGTTTAGCTGATAACACCATCGACATCATGAAATGTCGTGGTCAATCGTGTGACAACGCAAATAATATGGTTGGCGCATATGGTTGTTACAAAGATATGTGATATCAATTCTGTGGCCATTTTCATACCTTGTTGTGCGCATTAATTATATCTGGTTGGAAAAAACGCAATTTCACAAAACAAGCGTGCAACGATAATTATTTCGTTTTTTCTAAGGGCCAGTTTTTCAGTGCTAGTTTAACTCTGTTTCAAGTTTAATCTAAGTATAAACCATAAATCTAGTTTTTCTAAAAACAAAACAAAACAAAACAAAACAAAACAAACTAAAACTAAAACTAAAACTAAAACTAAAACTACAACTACAACTACAACTAAAACTAAAACTAAAACTAAAAGTAAAAGTAAAAGTAAAAGTAAAAGAAAAAGTAAAAGTAAAAGTAAAAGTAAAAGTAAAAGTTAAAGTAAAAGAAAAGTAAAAGTAAAAGTTAAAGTAAAAGTAAAAGTAAAAGTAAAAGTAAAAGTAAAAGTAAAAGTAAAAGTAAAAGTAAAAGTATAAGTAAAAGCAAAAGTAAAAGTAAAAGAAAAAGTTTTTTTTTTAGTTTTAGTTTTATTATTATTTTTATTATTTATTTAATATTATTATATAAGTTTATACAGTTCATAAATCCCGCAAAGCCCTAAGGGCTTATCTGCAGGAAAAAAATTTAGATAATTCACATATTAAGAAAAGATAGATTTTAAAATAATTTTCAAAGAGTAATTAAAAAAATTTTATATAAGTAGTATTAGAAATATTATCGATACATTAACTTCGTGGTTTCCTTGTGTTGTTGTGTAGCTATACCTTATGCTGCGTTTAAAGTTTATAACTTTTAATGTCTTTATTTTTTTCTCCTCTTCGATTTTGCTTTTATTATTATTTTTTTCACATGTTGATTTTGCGTATATGTTTTTTTGTTTTATTTAAGTTTTTGACTATTCGATTATTAGACCTTATGTTGTTTAGATAATTCTTAAACTGCGTTTAATGTTCATAACTTTTAATGTCTTAATTAGTTGATCTGCTTTGCTTTGTGGTATTGTCTATTTTCACATGTTGTTTGTGTGCATTATTTTTTGTTGTGTGCATTATTTTAAGAACATGTTTTCTGTTGTTTTTTTTAATTACTTTTATTTTTTTTATTCAAGTTTCGATTTGATGCTTTTATTGTTGTGCATGAGCTCTTCTTGTTTTTTTTTTTTGTTTTGGTTAGTTGCTGTAATTGATTTTGGCATTGCTGTTTTTTTCTTAGTTTCTGTAGTTTGAGTTACATTTCTGCAATCATATCATTTAATAAAATTCGTAATTTAAATTTATTTTTAAAACACTTCGTTTATTTTTTATTTATTGTTTGAATTTTTCCTTTTTCTTGTTAAATTTGAGTGTTCTTTTTTTTCTTTTTTTTTTCTTTTTTGCTGGTTGCATTGTTGTTTTTGTAGATTTGATTTTGTGTATTTGTTGATATTTTTGCATCTTGTCTTGATTAATGCTGTATTGTTTGTTGCAGTTATTGTTTTTTTTTAATTTGTTGTTGCTGTTGTTATTGATGCTTTAAATGCTTGTTGTTGTTGTTTGCTGTTTGTTGTTGTTGTTGTTTGATTTTGTATATCTGCTGTTTTGAGGGCTTTCGATATTTTTTTTATATATTTATGTATCTAATTTCATTGTTGCTTATATTTTTTTGATTGTTTTGCTTGTTGCTTTGATTATTTTGAGGTAATATTTGGAGTGTTTACATGTTGCGAATTTTTATGTTGTGTGGTGAGGTTGCTCTGCCGATTTTAAATTCATAATTTAATTTAAAAGTTTCGTTGCTGTTCTTGTAGATTTGATGTTGGGTATTTAGTGTTATTTTTGCATTAAGTCTTTTATATGTTTTGTTTCAGATATTGTTTTTAGTAGAGTGTTTTTGCTGTTTTTATCGATGCTTGTTGATGTTGTTTGTTTTTTGTATATGTGTATTTACTGTTTTCTGTTGATTGTATTTTTTTTTCTCGTGTTTTCAATTTTGAGAGTATTTTGTGTTGATATAACTTGTTCGCTGTGTCTTTTCTCGAATTCTGTTTTAAATAATGTTTTTGCTTATGAGCTCTTCTCTTGATGTTTTGGTTAGTTTTGTTTGTTGCTGTAATTGATTTTGATATTATTTTCAAAGTTTGAGTTATATTTCTGCATTAGCAATCATATCTATTTAAAAAATTCATAATTTAAATTTTTTGTTGTTTTTAAATCAATTCCTTGATGTTAACTTTAGTTTATTTCTATATTTTGTACGGATTTTTAAGTTTTTCTGCTAAATTTGGGTGTTGTTTTTGTTGTTGTTTTTGCAGATTTAAATTTCTGTATCTGTTGTTATTTTTTAAATCTAATCTTGATTAATGCTGTATATTTCGTTGCAGTTATTGTTTTGCTGTAATTTGTTGCTGCTGTTATTATTGAAGCTTTCATTGCTTGTTATTGTTGTTTGCTGCCTGTTATTTGTTGCTGTTTGATTTTGTATATCTGCTGCTTTTGGTGCTTTCGATATTTTTTTTTTTAATTATTTATGTATCTAATTTCGTTGTTGCTTATATTTGTTCTGTATGTTGCTTTGATTATTTTGTGATTTCTGGTGAAGTAATATTTGGATTGTTTATATGTTGCAAGTTTTAATGTTGAGCGGTGAGGTTGTTCTGTCGTTTTTGTTGATATTAAGGGGTGTTGACACTTATAAAGTACGCTTTAATTTTTTTCTTCTGTTTCTTTTGTTTTGCGATATTTGTGAGATTAGTTGGAAGCTCGTTGAGAATCGTTGGTAGAATCGCTTCAAGTGTAGGTTTGCAATAGTTGTTGTAAAATCGTGCAACTTGGTATCTTCCTTCAGCTCTTCTTCGTGTGTTGTGTTCATGATTTATGTCGATTCTATATTTTTGTTCATAGTAGAACTCATTCAGCAAAGTTGATTTAAAAATTCCTTCAACATTGAGAACTTTCAGTTTTTTACTAAGCTGCATATCGTTGGTGCTTTCTTTCTAAGCTGCAAAGAATTGATGCTTTCTCGAAAACGACTGCCAAGTATTTTTAACACCTGATTTTGGCTTTTTTGAAGCAATCTGCAATGGGAAGATGTGCCCCATGCTGTTATGCCATGTCGTATGTACGGTTCGCATAGCGAAAAATAAGCTTGTCTTATGACATTGTTGTTGCTGCAGTTGTTGAGGTGGTGAATCATATATGTTGCTTTACGGAGTTTTTTTCTGATGTATTGGATATGTTCAAACCATTTCAAATTATGGTCAACGATTATTCCAAGGTATTTGTAGGTTGCTACCTGTTCTATTGTTTTACAAGTATTATCGGTGTTTTGGTTGTGATTAGCTGGAATAGTGGCGTGCAAGCATTTGTAGTCATGCAATTGTAGTTGAATGTTTTGATGTAAAATATGTGGTGGCTTGATGTGCCAGATTTTGGTTTTGCTGGCGTTATAGTTAAGCCATTATCATGAGACCATCTCGTTATTTTATTTATTTCTTGCTGCATTATTTGTGTAGCTCCCTCAAGATTTTTATGCGTAACTACGATTGCGGTGTTATCTGCGTAGGCAAAACTTTCCTCGCTAAGCTTTTCATCGATTTTGACGTGGTAGGTTCTTGAGTGTAGGTAGTTTTAGAACCATTTTAACATAGCACCGCGAATACCGCAGTTGTTAAGCGTTGCCAAAAGAGTTTTATGCTTGTGTTTATCGAATGCTTTGCTAAAATCTACGAAGACTATAAGGCTGTGGTGATTTTTACTAAGACCTTTGTTTATATAGCTTGCAAATGATCCTAGCAATTGGTTTATATTTTTACCTTTTTGGAAACCGTATTGATTTTTGCGGATCAGTATGTGCTTTCCAATAAAGTCCGTCAATCGTCTTACAACTATTTCTTCCATAATTTTTTCAATAGCAGGCAATAACGCAATTGGTCTGTAGTTCTCGTAATCCGATTTTATGCCGTTTTTGTAGATAGGACGTGCAATAGATGTTTTAAGTTTTTTTGGTATATTGGCTTCTTCAAGACTTAGGTTTACAAGTTTAGTCACAATGGGAGTTATATCATTGGCATTTTTTTTAGGTCTTTTGGCCGAATTCCATCATAACAAGGCCCTTTAGTTTCTATATGCCGTAGGATGTTAAAAATTTTAGATTCGCAGGCCGGTTGAATATAGATTGATTTTTGCAGCGAACTTTGACTGAGATTCAATGTCTGAATCGAACAGCTGTGTATTGATTTGTTGACGCTTTTTGTAAAATTTGTTGCAAAGTTGTTTGATATTTCGTTTATGTTTGCAGTTTTCATGTTTTTTATTATTGTTTCATCAAGGTTATATGTCTTTTTCCCTAATATTTCGTTTATTTTTTGCCAAGTTTTTCTCATGTCAGTTCGATTTTCATAAAATTTATTTTGATAAAATCTGTTTTTCGGATATTCTAATTTTTTTATTTGTAATATTTCTAAATTATTTGTACTCACGTTCACGTTTCTTGTATTTGGGCTTAGATTACCATCTTTTGTATAGTTTATCTCTGGTTTCGCAGTATTTAACAAGATCATCACTTATCCACGGGTTATTTATTCTTCTTTTATTTTTTTTATTTATATATTTTGATTTTGAGTAGATATTCTTAAAAATGCTTTCCAATTT
The DNA here is from genome assembly GCA_963920525.1 of Dichetophora obliterata. Classification (NCBI taxonomy): domain Eukaryota; kingdom Metazoa; phylum Arthropoda; class Insecta; order Diptera; family Sciomyzidae; genus Dichetophora; species Dichetophora obliterata. Next base: position 86,746,920 of record OY986438.1, on the reverse strand, counting down.
TTCGTACATACTCTCAGCGTTATTTTCATGCATGATATTCTCCCAGTTTGTTGCCATTATAAGCTCATTTACCCTATAGTTATTTATAAGTTCTTTATGTTGATTATTTACATTTTTTGTGTTGTTTTTTTCAGTTGATATTCTACATAAGAGAGCATAATGGTCAGAAATGTCTGTTCTTATTACAGCTAATAAGGTATCACTCTCTCTTTATCTCATAAAAAAATTATCGATGTTTGTACATGTTTCCCGCGCGATGTCGACGTGAGTGTTTTAGGAGTTATTGGTGTTTTGCATACCATGCGATGAGAGCATATCGAGGTAGTTAATTGTGTTCTATTTTTGGTTTAAGTCAATGTTCATATCGCCGATGATTATTACATTCTGTTTTCGTTTTACTCTTTGCATTGTTCTGTCCAGCTCTGATATTAATTGTAATACGTTAGCTGATGGTAGGCGGTAAATTGCAAGAAGCGTGAGGAGGTGATCGGTTTTTATTGTTATTTGCATTGTTTCGATTGATGAGACAATTGGCAGAGAGGCAACAAAAGGAATGTTTTCTTTAACGAAGACAGCAATTCCGCCTCCTCTACTGTTTTCTCTGTTTAAATATTCAGAATTGAAACCACTCAAAGAGAACAAATCATTTTCATCGTTTTTTATGTTTATTTCATCGAGAACTATGATGTCTAATGAGTTTATTATATCATTTATTGAAACTTTAAAAACGTTAAAATTTTTGCGGAGAAAGCGAATATTTAGGTAGCAGCACGAAAAGCTACGGTTTTGTAAATCGTTTATTTGCTGAAAATTATTTATTGTTTTTGCTATAATTCTATTCATATTGTTTGTTTTTGTTTATTTATTGCTTAATGTTTTTATTATTTTTTCTTCTACTTTTCTTCTTTTCTGAGTGTGTAAAAATGTCTATACTCTAATTTATGAGGCTGATATCGATTTCAGTGTGGATTTGAATTGCATTTAGTTGTTCGTGTTTTTGGCTAGAATGCGTCCATCACGGACTTAAACAAATTTCCATCCTTGTTCCCGAGCTTTGTTTTTTGCCAGCCATAAAAGGCGGCAATTTGTTGCTGTAAGTTGGTCGTTCACATATATTCTTGCATTGGTATCATCTTCAAATGCTTCGCCAAGGGAGTTAGCATTAATTTTTTTGCCACGCGTTTTTTTGCATAATTTCACGCTTCGCGTTTGGGGATGAGAGCTTCAAAATAATGTTGTTACTTTTTTTTTTACTCTGTATACGTCAATAATTTCTCTTTCCGCGATATTTGCGCCTATTGATTTTACAACCGCTCCTACAATTTGTTTAATGTTTTCGTCATCCTTCTTCGGAACGTTTCCAATCTCTATGTTTCTTTCGATCGATTGTTGCTCAAGAGCGTTGATTTTACGTTCCATTTGATCTTATCTTTGATCCTTTTCTTAATTTTTCTCTGAGAGATCAGCAACCTGCAGTGCCAATTGCGCCATTGTTTCGTTTATCTTCGTGAACGGGTTCGCCACTTCTCTTCGAATTTCGTCTTGTGAGATCGAAAAATTTAAGGTTAGCTGTTGTATCATATTTTTAATTTCCTTAGTGTCCGTCTTGAGTTCTGAGACATCCGTCTTTACACAGTTGAGGTCAATTTGCTGAGCGTCAGTAGAATGGGAGTCATAACTTCGATATCGCCTGTTACCGGCTTCTTCCTCATCGTCTTCGCCGTTGCGAAGTTGACACTTCCATGCGAGTTTCCGATCGCTGCTCATTTTTGTGTACGAATGTTCTGAAAGAGTAGTGCATGGCTGGTAATGATATTTTGCCTTGCAGAGGTGACAAGTTATAAAGTCCCCGGTTGATGGGAGAGCTTTCATACATTGGTTAGTTGGTTTTTCTGCACTATTACTTTCCATTTCGTCTCTTTCTTCTATAGTGAAAAGAGTACCGAGCGCGAGAGAGAAAAAATAACACGAAAGAAGCGAGAAACGTTGATTTTTTTTTGTTTTTTTTTCACTTACAGAAAAATTTCTGGTTTTATCATTGATTTATAATATTTTATTAATTAAGACACACTTTGTGGGTTTCTACTTTGCACAATGTTTTTATTATGCACCAATCACTCAAATATCTCATGTAATGCGCGATTATTTATTAAAATCATATAAATATTAGATAAATTAGAAATTTTAACAGAGCTCTACTCAAACACGTCCGCTCACTGATGCGCTCGTAGTAAAAGTAAAGCAAAAATACAACAACAAATGTGAAAATATGAAATGGGAGAAAAACCGAGAAATTGACACTTAAAATCTCATCGCCTCTATGGTGCAGTGCTATAGTGCGTGCATGCACAGACGTATCACAAAGATTTCTGATGAAGCCTTTAGCAGGGCCGAAATTGCAATAATATCAGGTAGTGATTTTTTCCTTTTCATATTGAAAAAACGTTGTTGTTTCTTTGGAAAGATTCGTTAGAACAATTAATTGTTCTAACTTTGATCTTAAGCTCAACAAACGATTTTAAACTAACAAACAACTATAATTTGTATTTAAAATCAAGTATGATTTAAACTATAAAACTCAACATAATAAATAACAAGGTCATTTAGAAAACAGTTTAATGAAATGGTAGAGCACGACCAAATAGAAAAAAGCTGAAAATATATCAGCAAAAATCTAAAAAAAACTTCAGTAACCATGTTTTGTTAGTGGAAGACTTCCAGTAGACTGTTGGAATCCAAAATAATAACATAAGCATAAAGACTAAAGTAACGCAAAAATACAACAACAAATGTGAAAATATTAAATGGGAGAAAAACTGAGAAATTGACACTTAAAATCGCATCGCCTCTGTGGTGCAGTGCGCTATTGCGCGCTTGCACAGGCGTATCAGAAAGATTTCTCATGAAGCCTTTAGCAGGGCTGAAATTGCAATAATATCTGCTAGTGATTTTTTCCTTTTCGTATTGAAAAAACGTTGTTGTTGTTGTTGTTGTTTCTTTGGAAAGATTCGTTAGAACAATGAATTTTTCTAACTTTGATCTAAAGCTCAATAAACGATTTTAAGCTATCAAACAACTAGAATTTGTATTTAAAATCAATTATGATTTAAGCTATCAAACATTTAAAATTTATATTTAAATCATATAAAATCAACATAATAAAGAACAAGGTAATTTAGAAAAAACTTTAATCAAATGGTAGAGCACGACCAAACAGAAACAAGCTGAAAATATATCAGCAAAAAATCTAAAAACAACTTTAGTAACCATGCTTTGTTAGTGGAAGACTTCCAGCAGACTGTTGGACTCCATAATAATAACATAAGCATACAGACTAAAGTAAAGCAAAAATACAACAACACATGTGAAAATATGAAATGGGAGAAAAACTGAGAAATTGATACATAAAATCTCATCGCCTCTGTGGTGCAGTGCGCTAATGCTCGCTTGCACAGGCGTATCACAAAGATTTCTGATGAAGTCTTTAGCAGGGCCGAAATTGCAAGAAAATTGGCTAGTGATTTTTTCCTTTTCATATTGAAAAAACGTTGTTGTTGTTGTGTTTCTTTGGAAAGTTTCGTTAGAACAAGTATTTGTTCTAACTTTGACCTAAAGCTCATTAAACGATTTTAAACTATCAAACAACTAGAATTTGTATTTAAAATCAAGTATGATTAAAACTATCAAACATTTAATATTTGTATTTAAATCATATAAAATCAACATAATAAACAACAAGGTCATTTAGAAAAGACATAAGCATAAAGACTGAAGTAAAGCAAAAATACAACAACAAATGTGAAAATATGAAATGGGAGAAAAACTGAGAAATTGATACTTAAAATCTCTTCGACTCTGTGGTGCAACGCGCTAGTGCGCGCTTGCACAGGCGTATCACAAAGATTTTTGATGAAGCCTTTAGCAGGGCCGAAATTGCAATAAAATCAGCTAGTGATTTTTTCCTTTTCATATTGAAAAAAGTTGTTGTTTTTGAATTCTAGGCTTAGTAAATAGCTCAAATTCGTTTGGATAGAGAATGGAAAATTAACCCTTGTTATCACAGTGGGCCTCATTGGCCTAAGTGTGTCTCAACTGAGGCAGCTACATTAATCTAACCTAATTGTAAATTTGGATTTTTACAGCCTCTTAACACTCAATTAGACACAAGGAAGCTTAAACTTTTTAATTTTGGATCAAAAAAGTCAATTCAGCTATACACAACGGCATTAAAAAAAAATCAGTCTGCTCACCGTGACTACTGAGACACATTTTAGAACAGTATCGAAACAGTGCAACCTTTACTATTAAAATAAGTTTGTATAAGACCACATGTTTATTATTACTTCTAGGAAGTATTGAATTTATAAAATCCTGTTTCAGGTTAGGAAAACTACTTTTATATATTTTTGCGTGACTACTGAGACATGCGACTTCCATTTGTTCAAATTAAAAAATACATGAAAAGCGAAATACCTTTTCGCTTTATTTCTACATAAAAAATTAGTTATATCCAAGCTTTCTATAGAAGTCATGCGCCAGGTTTTTCAGTTGACAGAACGACCGAAAACAGTGTTGCAAACATATTTAACATTTTACTCCCTAGCAACTCTGTATGGAAGAAAATTTGCCATACCCAAAAAAAGATTTTTGGGGTAATTTTTTAAAATTTTTTTTTACAGATTAATAAAGTATAGGCATTAAGTTATAGCTTTTAAAGAAATTAACCCTCTACTGCACGCATTATGATCCAGCTAGAACGTTTTTTTTTTGTTGGATTTATATTTGAAAAAGAATTACACAGTGTGACGACTTAAAAAGCACAACTAAACTGTATACAAATTCTAAAAGAACGAGATGTTCACAGTCCATCGCACCTCTCAATGTCGACTTGCTTCATTTTGTATTGAAGAAAGTACTGAAAAAAGTGGATTTTATTTTTCATTTCCAACAAGGCGCATGGCTGTAAAAATGAAATGGCTCATTATCATAGTTAAAAGCCGACTCTAAATTTAGTGCAAGCTTTTTGACAACATATTATATTAAACAACTGTCAAAAATGCTTATACTAAATTAAGAGTCGACTTTTATTTTGACTATGATATTGGGTCATTGAATCTCGCCACAACAAAAATCGAACACTTCAACTTTAAAAATAAATAAAAAAAATTTGTGACGACATTGAGAGGTCAGACCAGGTGCGATGAACTGTCAACATGTTCCTCTTTTAGAATTTGTATAGAGTTCGGTTGTGCTTTTTCTTTTGGTCAATTTCGTCGTACTGTGTCATACAGATGCAAACAAAATTATTTTCAAAAAAGTAGTTCTGTTTCCGATAGAAGTCCTGCCTAAGTAAATTTACTTGCACGTAACTTAGAAAAGCCTATTTTCTGAATTCTGCGTTTTTCTGAATTAAAAATAAAACAACACGCACTGATAAACTAAACTGAGATTTTCTTAGTGGCTATGTAAAAGAAAAAGTGGCTATTTTCTTAGTGGCTATGCGTCTAATATGTATGAATTTTAATACCTGTTATTTTTCGTAACTCTTATATCCGTTGGAAATTCGAATTTAAAAATGAAAAGCCATATATGGCTTCGTGTGCAGTAGAAGGTTAAAAATAATTAATGGAAAACTGAAATTTATCTCATTTTAGTTTTTTGCGTGTAATGCCCCTAAACCCATTTTAACAGAATGCCACAAATAGCTAAATTCACAATTAAAAGAATGAAATGACATGAAAAACTTACATAAACACAACAATTATATGTTTCGTTGCAGCTTAATGTTAAGTGCAAGGCCCAGATGTGCAACACCAATACTAGTGCCAAATACTAGCAAGAACCAATTCATTCTTCTACCACCAACATATCAAACATTTTGGCGCTCATTTCCACTGCCAAGCTTAGCGCAAAGATTGAACAATGGATGACCGCTCAGGTGCCACCAAGTATTCTCGCATCTCTATCGCTATCATTCAAATCTACAACAACGACCACGACAACTTCAACGACGCATACACCATCTATGCATATAACCGAGTTTCTGGAAAACGTAACATCTGCTATATTCTTCGACGATATTACAAATCAGACAAATGGCACAGATTTCTTTAAGCAACGCGGACCTCGTTATTCCATATCCTCGATGGTGTTAATGGCTATCATAGCCGCCCTTCTGAGTATACTAACAGTAGCTGGTAATGTGATGGTCATGATTATGTTTAAAATTGATAAGCAACTGCAGACCATCAGCAACTATTTCCTTTTTTCGCTGGCTATAGCTGATTTTGCAATCGGATTGATTTCGATGCCGCTATTCGCACTATCGAATATACTTGGATATTGGTCATTGGGACCCCACATCTGCGACACCTGGCTGGCTCTCGATTACCTCGCTTCAAATGCTTCCGTTTTGAACTTGTTAATTATAAGCTTTGACAGATTTTTCAGCGTTACAAGGCCATTGAAATATCGCGCCAAACGCACCACCAGCAGGGCTGCGGTTATCATAAGCGCTGCCTGGGGCATAAGTCTTCTTCTGTGGCCGCCATGGATCTACAGTTGGCCTTACATAGAGGGTAAAAGGACGGTGCCGCAAGATGAATGTTATATCCAATTTATTGAAACAAATCAGTACATTTACCTTTGGAACAGCACTTGCGGCCTTTTATTTTCCTGTCACTATAATGTGTTTCTTATACTATCGTATTTGGAGGGAAACTAAAAAGCGTCAAAAAAATCTTCCATTTTACAGGCGGGCAAAAAAGATTCATCAAAGCGATCAAATTCGAGGTGAGCATAAATCGAAATACTTAAGTTTCGTTTATTTCCAGTTGGGTAATAGTTTTTAGACTAAAAAACTTAGACTTAAAAACTTTAACCTTTTTTAAACATTTATTAGTACAATATACGACGTCATATTAAATTAAGAAACTTTATCAGTAAATAAAAAATTTGGTGTTTTATATTATTTAATTATAAAAAAGAATTATATTTTCGAGCTTTATGCCAAATCAGTTTGACTGTTACGATGGTCAACAACATATTTGAAACAAATAATCATGGTACATACCTGAATCACAGATAATTTTTGTTGAAAAAAGTTAAAGCCATTGATATCATTAAGCAACGGTGAAAAGTCATAAAAAATTCTAAGCCCTAGCCCATGTGATGAAAATCGATTTCAAATTTGAAATCGCTAGGTCCTGTAATTTTTTTGATATCTGGACCCCTATAAAGACGATTTTAAAAAATTAATTTAAAAGGTTTTAAGTTAAAACGCTGATAATTTCGTGTACAAAGTTTTTAGTGTAAATAAATAAAAACTCAGATGCGCTGTACTTTAATTAAAAAATAACCATAAATATAACATTTCTCTGACGAATCTTTGGCATGAGAACTTTCCTAATTAAAGTCCATTAGTTTTTTATAGTGACGAAAATACTGCTGTTAACCATGCGGGAATGTTATCAATATCGCACGTCGGTGATGGACAAGCTGATCATGAAGCTTGGCGAAGACCGCGGTCTGAATCCTCAGCAGATGCAGAAAGTGTTTACATGACCAATACCGCTTTAGATTCTGGATACCATGGGATGCATTCTAGGAAGTCAAGCGTAAGTTTAGGTTTTAAAGTTAATCATTAATCAATGCAATCAGTCGATCAATTAGTGTTTTGACGTAGAATTACGTCTTACAGCGCGGTTTGTATGGGGGTTTTTTCACAAATTCATTCAAGCACATGTAGCGTTCTTGTTTTAGGGCATACTTACAGCCTTTAATATTTATAGTTCAAAGATAAAATATATGCCAAAATATCAGTTATGTGACGAAAGAAACGAATATCTAATTTTGGATTTTATCACTTCTCTACTAAAATCACAAAATAGCAAAATCTAAGAAGAAGAAAGTTAATATTTTTATATGAGAAAAATCTCGCATAAAATGCTTTAGTAGCTGCTTATGTTGTTGTTATGGTTGTTGGTTTGGTTCGTTCCGAAATAATTCCGAAATTGTCGTTTGTTACTGTTTTTGTTAATCTTCTGCAAGATTAAATACAATAAATAATACAGATTGTATTTCTATTCTTGCATGTTAGATACTTATGCAATCATTTATTTACAGAGACGGACAATACTGTGTAGTGTATGTTTGCCCTTACTATTTTCAACGTACCTTTTCTATTTTAACGACCATGTAATATATTTACTATTTGATGGCAAATTTTTTTTTTTTGATTGAACCATATTTTTGACAAATATGGTTAGGAATTTTTTATAGAATGTGCACGTTAATATACAAAAATTGACAGTACACAAACAGAATACGATGAGATTACCAAAAAAGGTTCCTATTTACAACTTTTAGGTATTAGTATTATATACTGAGGTTGATCTAATAAAATATTCGTACAAGTGAATAATATTGGAAGAAATTGCATGCATTTCCACACCACCATTGAGGTATGCATTGTGGCGCGTTACCGATTTTTTTTGGTGTTCGGTTCCCCTGTAGGCCTATATCACCATCACATTGTTTACTTAATTTATATATATATTTACATAAATAATATTACATTATATTATAAACATTACATTATTGACTAAATTTAATTAAATTTAAATATTTATATAAATAATATATAAATATAAATATTTATATATTTTAGCTAAAAAAATAATAATAAAAAATATATGTCCTGAAAAGAAAATAAAGGAAAATAAAAAGAAAAGAAACGAAAAGAAAAAAACAACAAAATATACCCTTAAACAACTTAAGCAGAAGGAGATCAATCTATGATAGAGCTTCGCAAAAAAAATAAAAACCTCCATTCAATAATAAAATACCAGAAAATAGTTAAGAAAATTGAAAATGGGGCCGAAACACCTTCCATATAACTAGAATCGTTTATATGGTTAAAAATGAACTGCCAGAAGTTTATCGATTTGCGACACGCAGAATTTTGTTTTTAAAATTAGGCTGAGATGCCTCGCGATTGAAGAATTTTAAAACAAAATATATTCTTACTCTTATAAATAGAGCTAAAAACATATTGCTGTCGCAATTCTCACAACAAGAGTATGGCTGTATGCATTTCATTTCATCGAATAAAAACTGAGAAAGCCCTACTCTATGACACGCACCATTAAATAATTGGCAAAACATGGTGTCTAATTTGTCGATGTATGAAATAAAAGTTTCAGGAGGTTTTACTAATTTATATTGTTCGCATTGCTTTTCTATCATGAAGAGAAATTCATCTGAAAGAATTTCATCTCCAATATAAGGCAATGGACTAAGGCAATTGTGTTGCATATACATTTTGAGGTAAAACCAGCCACACACATAGGCAAACGCACTTTGTTTGAGAAATTCAGCTTCATTTATATCAATGTTCATATGAACATTTTGAACAAAAGAAAGTTGTGGTCGTGGCAAGCTTTGAAAATTTTGCCACGATTGATCTATGATTAATGTGTCGTTGCAAACACTTTCCAGAACATTATGTGGAACAACATTTAATTCTGTCGAGGGCTCGCAATTTCCTGCAACAACTAAATCAATAAATTGCAAACCCCAATTCTTTTGGAATAAGCCAGTAAACTGATGAGGGGTTATTCGTGAATTCAAACCGCCACCTCTTCTTATATGACCGAAAAAGTGCTCAAGTTCATCTTGGCAAAGTCTTCTCGTACTAATGGCAGGAAAACCATCATTACGCAAAAAATTCCAAAGCTGTTTTAAACTGCTTTTGTTTAAAAGCCAACCGTTTATAAACGAAAACCCCTTTTTCACATCAGAGCCATTAATGTCTTGAATTTTCATTGAATTGAGAAGGAACTTAGCTCTTTCAAGGAACTGTATTTGCTCTTGGGATCCGGTGAAAACCTTTTTAGAAGATGATAAAACAGCTTCATAGCGGCTGTTGAAAATATTAAATAATTTATCGAAAAAAAGGATGTATTCAACCGTATTTTGAGTCGTGGGGGCTTTTGAAACGTCTAGTTTCTTAGAGAAGTATAAAGACTTCATCCCGGAAGCAACAGTATTACTCAAAACTTGAGCAGCTAAATGGACATTCATTTTTTGAAAGTTGTTTGGCTTGATGTGACTCACAGTAAGCTTGGGTGCACATCTCGGCTCGTGTTTGGAGTCTACATTATAAAAATGCACAATGTCATTCCAGCTCACTGGTACATCTTTAAAAATGACGAAATTTTTGGAATTTTCTAAGCAATTCCGACTGCTTTTCAGTAAGTGAGGAGAGTCATGAAAGAAAAAAACTCTGCTATCATTAACTGTAAAATATGGATGTTCCTATACACAAAATGACACGGGCGTAAATGAATACTTTGAAGTTGTTCGATAACTTCGAAAACGTATTTTTTAATTAAATCTCCTTTGCAAGCCCCTTGCAAAAAATAATAAGCAAATGGTTGCTTCCAAGACAATCCACCAATGCCTTGGACCATCAACGTCATGACACTATTGGCCGTTCTAGAAGTACGGTTTTCGTTTCCGTAGTCTTCAAGTCCAATAATCATGTCCTTGAGCCTATCATACTGCAAATGAACTTTTAACGACATTTCGTCGCAAGAGATTGAGACGAATCTCTGTTCTGCAGTGAAGCCACGGCTTCGAAGTTCTAAGGATTTAAGGCTACTAGATGAGCAGCCTGGAGACTTTGGCCAACATTTAACGAATTCTTGAAGAGTTCTTTCTTCGGGCCAATTCATGGACTTTTTCAAGTACCTATAAGACAAAGGGGACAAAAAATAAACACCTAAAGCAATAGTTTTGAGGTGGTCGTCATATCTGCGCCCATTTGGATGACGAAAGCTATTCTTTAGGCTGTTCCTAACACATATTCCTAATTTTGTGGGCAGATTTCCACAAAGTTCTTCAATTTGTTGAACATTTAATATATCATTCGATTGCACATAGATTGAACTGTTAACTGTTGAACGAAAACTATAACTACTGACGCTTTCTGCTAGCAAAACCCTTTCTTCCAATCTTGATATTTTAATTTCGTTTATTTTTAATTGCGTGTCTTTAATTTGATTTTCGTTTTCCAAAAATTTTAACTTTCGTTTTAATAATTGATTTTCTTCCCGTAAACTAATTTTTCGCGGTGTATTCGCGCTTAAACTTTTACACGTTTGAACCTGTCGACTCACAACAGCCATTTCAGCATTTTCATTACAAGCGACAGGAATATCATCATGCAAATGAAGATTATCTACTGCCGTTCGATTTTCGTCATGTAATGAAAATGGTTCAACCATGGTAGAAAACAATGGAAGAAGAGGTTTGCGCACGGAACTTGATGTACTAGGTTGGCCTAGAGGTATGTGGGTAGGTGATCTAGATTTAATAGTTGTAGAACTAAACTGAGGAACGAAATCCCTCTCACTAACATTCATGTAGACCCCCAGATCTCCTTCTGCCATAAGTTCAGGTAATTCTAAATTTTGATTAAGAACTAAATCCGGAATAGCATTACTATGCAGTCTATTGATACCGCGCATCCTTCCAGAGAAGTGCCTATAACAGGCATACAATGCTTTTTGTTTGTCCTGATTGGGCTCATTTAGTCCTAGAATCCTGAGCCATTCCTTTCTTCTACACGTATAAAAAAGAAAAGACATGTAAAGAAATTTTTTAGGACAACTATAAATGAAAAAAAAAATATTTAACATTTATGCAATGAAACACTATAAATTTTTAATTAAATAATAAAAAAAAATAAAAAATAAAAACAGAACATTACAAAATAAAAACAAAAAATAAAAAAAATAAAAAAATAAAAAAAATTAAATATAAAATACATATTTCCTTCTTTGTTAAATTCCTTGTTCCGTCCCGTCACTCCAGTCAGCACATGCACCATTTCCTGGTACTTTATTCGGTTACATTAAGTCCATCACCGTCTGTTCATTACCAGGCAGGCGAGTTCATCACCAACAGCGTGAAAAACTGTGGTTTAAAAAAATATATATATATTTTAGACAAAGAGAAATATTAAAAAAATTTATTATTTTTTAAAAATAATCTGTCGACCAATTCTTTTAAATCTAACGATATCTCTGCATATTAACGCTTTTTTTGTCAATTTATTAATTAATTAAAATGGTAAAAAATTAAAAATGGTTTATTCCAACGATTCGTAGACAGTTTCCCACATCTTCAGGAAACACGTTGGGATAACCAATGATAAGGAAATTTTTAATTTTTTAACATTTAAAAACAAATTGACCAAAAAAGCCAAAATAGGCAGAGATATCGTAATTATGTCTTATTTCATCTAATGTTCCATATTTGTTACAACATTTGTTACTAAGTTACCAAATTTTTTATACGACCAAAACCCTCTGAAGTATGCAAATTTTATTGATTTGTGGGCGGTGAAAGAAGTGTGGCTAAAATTTTTTTCGTAAACCATCTAGAGTTGGAAAACAATCAACTGTCATAATTTCAGCTTAATCCGTTGAGTCGTTCTTGAGTGATTAAGGTACCAACCAACCAACACCATTTCATTTTTATTATATAGACTAGCTGATATACCCGGTGTTATTCGAGAGTCGTTTATATAAACACTTTAATGTACACATCGAAAGACCAAACTTTGATTTTCATGTCGTTTTTTTCTCATTCTTAGGCAAAGAAGTTTTATGAAAAAGTCTTTGTACTGAAAATTTCCGATAATAAAAAGTTTTATAATAACAAAATTACCGTTAGTTGAAAAATTTCGGAGGTGTCGTGGCAAAAACTACGTATGTAACATTTTAAAATGGGATGCACTTAATATGTATACCTAGTTTGAGCGAAATCCGTTCAGCCGTTTAGATTTGTGTAAAGGCCAAACAAACAAACAAACAGAAAATGAGTTTTATTACTATAGATAATAATAATAATTTCATATCGTCATATGAAATCAAAAAAGCCGTAAGCGCTACCAAAAAATCAAAATCACTTTTTGATTGGTTATGATTCACCGTATCAAAATACATGTTTCTGCAAAATTTTACTCTCTTATAACTAAAAACTACGTTATTATTAACAAAGTTCTAAGGTCCTTAGTGCATTTTTTTCAAATTTAGTAAGTTTTTTGCTCCTCCTGTAAAATTTTTAATATGTAACTTACGGCTTTTTGATTTCATATAACGATATGTTTTTATTATTATTATGATTGATTATGTCTGTAAATGAATTTGTTTTCTTTTGTTTTGTCAAGTTATTATTTAGCAGATATGATCTCAAAAGTATTCAAATAAATAAAAAATATTATAATATATAATATAGACTTAAAAGATGTTAAAAAAATGAATTTTTAATTTCGACTCTAATTTTCTTTTTGTTCTACATTTATAGATTATTACTTCCTTTGATATAATACGCAAAGAAAAGCATCAACAAATGAAAACCGCTGCTCAAGCAGAAAAATCAGCAAAAACACAAAAACAGCATAATCAGCAACACCAACAACAGCAACAAATGAGTAATAATGGCAATATGCGTGTACGTGCTAAGTCGCAAAGTGGTAAACTGTGCTTATAATAGCAGCAGCATCAGCAACAACAAAATAATCATAAATACAACAACAATGTGGCCAATTTAAATAATAAAAACAACAGTGCCTGCAATCAGCGCTTACAAAAGCAGTAATCAATGATTATTACTAACTCTAATACCACCAATAATAATAACAACAACATTCGAGTTCTTAGTCGCTTTACGCCTTCAACTTTATCCGGTGCTTGCTTGATTGCTGTATCCACAGCTGCTGCAGCAGCAACACCAACAAAACAAACGACAATCAATACATATGCACCTTAATTTAATTTAAGTTCCAGCAACTGCTGCACGACCAAGACCAGCATCGGTTTCATCGCAACATATTGCAACAACATTAGCAACATCAACCTCACTAGCTTTTTTATCATCACCACAACCACATCAGTTGCTGCTGCAACGCATGGCATCAGGCACGAATTTGCGCATTTTAACTATCACTACAATTACATTTTCCACCCACTTAGAAGTTATGAAATGAAGGAGTTATCTTACGTTATCTCCATAATACATTTTATTTTTGTTTGTTTTTTTTTTTATTAAAAATCCTATTTTAACCTTAGTGCAAATGTTACTGAAATAACAATAATTGTTAAATTTAAAGAATGTTATTTTAGATAAAAAGATTATATATGTATAATATTAATATATTATAAGTAATGAAATTATGTATTTATTATAATTGCTCTCACTAAAATTGTTACACAACTCTGCGTTGTGGAGAAATTTTATCAAAAAAAATTTAATGATGGAAAACAAGCACTAAACTTAACTAAAGAGCTATAAAACTTTAACGTATAAAACTATTTTCTAAAAGTGCTATTAATTAAATTAAAATTAAGTGAATGACAAAGAAAACATAAAGAAATGCTTGCTTAATGTTGCAAAATTTTATTTAAAAACGAAAATTATTTTTTACTTAATTTCTCTAAACCAAAATATTGTTAAATTAAATTTAAATAACAAACAGTGCAAACATTAGAGTCGTATTTTCAAAATTTCAATAAAAACTCACAATAAGTTTAATTAAACACACAAGCTCAACATACTGTTTTTTTTTAATAAAACATAAAGAAATGTTATAAAAGATTAAACTATTTACGATAGCTGGTGGTAGAATAATTGGGTGTAACAACTTGAGAGAACCATATACAACTTTGAATTGTTTGCTACCAAAACGCATTGCAATTTTAGCTAAAAAACAGAACAGAAAAAAAAATGAACTAAAATATTTTTCAAGAAATTTGTGAAACGACTGAACATTGAAGCCAATAATAGAATGGCAAAGAAATAAAAATAAAATGTTAATAGAATGAATAATGTTTTTGATTTTATGCTCTGCAAGCACATTCATGTTTACCTTATTTTGTTGAAGAAACCGAAATCCATATAATTGAATTTTTAAAAGCTACAATACGGTCAAATGACCGGGGTTAGTACGTTTAGTGTTAAAATGCTCTACAAACAATAACAACTTGTATTAATAAAGCACTTCATTATTAAATTTAAGAATCACAAAAATAAATATAAGAACACCTTTGCCATTTTCCGCATTTGGACTCACGAATAGTCCTTCGTATTTCTTAAAGTACTGAAAGGATTTTATTTGCTAATATATTCAGGCATGTCCTGCATTCCACTTCCGAGTGGAAGTGAAAATAAAACATTATTGAATTCGATATTTGGTGTTCTATATATAACTTTTTTCGTTAATACCAATCGAGTTATATGTAGGACACCAAATATCGAATTCAATTATGTTTTATTTTCACTTCCACTCGGAAGTGGAATGCAGGACATGCCTGATTATTTAAAAGTTCACATTGCAATCTTATATTAATTAAACATTATATTAGAACTATTTTCACTATAAAACACCTTTGTATGAGCATTGCAATTTTCCGCGTTTGGAGCCTCGACTTATCCTTTGTATTTTTTAAAGTACTCAACTAATTTTGATTTTTGATACTTCACTTAAAATATCACATTTCTTATAATAAGTAAAAATTTTTCTTAGATTTACTTTTACTTAAAAAAGGAATAATTACAGTTTACGAACCAAGCTCAAAACAAAATTTGAAGCTCAAAAAACAAAATTTTTTAATGAAATTGGCAATAACTGAAAAGCAGTTGAAAATTTTTATTTAAATTTGTTATTTTTGAGCATCAAATTTTGTTTTGAAATTAAAAAATTACAACAAACACATGGAAATATTAAAAATACTGGTTAACAATTGTTCATTTGTCAGAATAGGGCTGTTAGTCTAAAAGTGTAAAAAATGTCGGTTTCGAATGGTTTAGGATATAAAAAACTTTAAAAATTACCATTTGAAGACTATTTTTAACACTACGTAAACGGGAAAATCATTTTATCTGTAATTAATCCTACCTCATTACATTAAATTCGTGGTAACTTAAAAAATTACCATTTCAAACTTATTTTCTCTCAAGTTCAACATCGGCTTCGCTGTCTAAGTACTTCTGGATATAATTCTCTTTTTATTTAATAGGATTTCATATAATTTTAGGCATAATTTAAAACTCAGTGCAAAATTTGGAATACTTTTAGCCAAAGTAAATTATTTTAACTATTTTTCCTGAAACATAAGTACTAACGGCTTCTAATTCCAAATCTGACAAATTAATGGCCGCTCTCATCTAATTTAGGAGTTATATCAATTTTTTAATGAATTTTTATCTTCTAAACCATAAGAGACAAAATTGTTTCACATTTTGCATTGAGAAGGCTTAAAATCATAGATAACAGCCTGCAATTTCGTTGAATTTTTTCTTCTAAACCATAAAAGACCGACCATTCCATTTAGGCGATATGAAAAAAGGAGATATGAAAACATACAAAAAAAGGAGGCGTGGGCGCTAAAGTTAAATTATTCGTAATTTTATTTTGTGCGATATTTGTTACTCTTTGTTATGGATTGATTTTAATTCACACACTTTATATTTTGCACTGAATTTGCGCTAATCCACTCGAGACAGACACTTTTTTTTTGCACATTTGGAGTAAGGAGGCCAAAATACGTTTAATGAAAATAAGAAAAAAATTATTTACGCGTAGGCCGTAAACTGCACTCATGCCACCATTTAAAAGCGGCCTTGGACTTAGGTGCTCCAAATACACGTTAAGACAAAAAACAGGACGACGGATCCTATAGTCATGTTATTATAAATCTACTATAAAAACACATAAAACAGTCATTAACTTACCTTTCACAATTTTTCGGCAACGATCCATTTGGAAATTTAAATACGGGTCCTCCTTCTGGACATCCCATGGCACATTTCCGCTGAATTTTCCTCTCCATAGCTATCGTTCATCTGAATTAACAAATTAAATATTTGTTAGAAATGCACTTTTAATAATTTTAAACTCAATTAAAGTTTTAAGAAAAACTATTAAATTCTTTTTCAGTCAAAAATCTTAAGAAAAATTTCAGAAACTTATCTTAAGGAATCTGCGAATTCTTCTGAGGTGAAATCGTCTGCAACAGTTAAAAAGTAACAGCTTTTCTTGAGAATTTCATGTTCAACATATCCAGAAAATATTACGGGCTAGGTGAGTTAACATACAAAATATTACCGCTCGGGTGAGTTTCCTCGAGATTTTACTACCACAATTATACATTTTGTCATAGTATTGGTTAAAATTTGACAGAAATCGAACATAGTGCTATCCCTCTCCAACGGAGTTTCCCATCTCTTTATCTCTGACTAACGCTGTGTCTCCACGAGCAATGTTTCGCGCAATATTGCGAGCAAGGAAATATTGCTTGATCTGGCAAATTTTTCGATGGTGGGGCAAAATATTGCCGCAATGGGTAATATATTAAATGGCGTTGAATGAGAGACATTAGGGGTATTCACGATTCAGTGCAAATGCCTGTGCAGTTACTTACAAGACAAAATAAAATGTGACAGTGTTAGAATGCCCACCCCTGTTCTAAAGTAATCGGGTCTTATGAAAATATGTTCGCGAATATCAGAGTTGGCACTTTCGTGCAACTTTGAGTACTGTTATTATTCTGGTTTTAATTTTAGAACTTTTCGATAAGTTTGTCGCTCAACTCTAAAGAGTCTAAATATTTTCGTGCTTTTCTCAAAAATTTTAGATTAAATTCAGAGTTGCCAATCTCGCGTAACTCTGAACAATCTAAATAATCTCAGACTTTTCTCAAAAAATTTTGTTAAAGTCCAGAGTTGCCAAGGTCGAGAAACTCTAAGTACTGTAAATATTCTCAGTCTCGTTTAAAAAAATTTTTCGCGAGAAATCTGAGCTGCCATACTCGCGCAATTCTAATTACTAAAATTATACCCAATTATAATTATATCTGATTACTCTAATTATTTTTGCCACTCTCAGCTAACTTAATATAATTTTATTTTAAAATCTTTTTAGCGTTTTCAGAAATGCCATCTCGCGCAACTTCTGAAAATTTTCGTTTTTTGGAAAAAAATGTTTTCTCATTAATTCAGCGTTGCCAATCGCGTAAGTTACATCAGTTACGCAACCAACCTCATCTAAAGTTACGTCAGTTACACAACCAACCCCATCTAAGGTTACATCAGTTGCACATCCAACTTTGTTTACATACCAAGTGTAAATATTCATATTACACAGCATTTAATAAACCATATTCAATATTGCATCATGTTCAATATCTAATACTTTGTTTACATACAAAGTATAAATATTAAAATACACAAACATAAAGATAATTACCCAAATCTCTTAACACATTCACTTAACCATATTCCATATTGCATTATGTTCAACCAACTCGAGTATAAGAATATCAAATTGCATTCTGTTCGATGGATTGCGACAAGCATTGGTAAACCAAAAGAGTGAATGCTGAAAATTGATGATCCACTTGAAACACTTAAATATTTTGTTTTATTAAAGTTTTTTCTAAATGACCTTGTTATTTAGTATGTTGATTTTATATGATTTAAATACAAATCTTAATGTTTGATAGTTTAAATCATACTTGATTTTAAATACAAATTCTTGTTGTTTGATAGTTTAAAATCGTTTAATGAGCTTTAGGTCAAAGTTAGAACAATTAATTGTTCTAACGAAACTTTCCAAAGAAACACAAAAACAACAACTTTTTTCAATATGAAAAGGAAAAAATCACTAGCTGATTTTATTGCAATTTCGGCCCTGCTAAAGGCTTCATCAAAAATCTTTGTGATACGCCTGTGCAAGCGCGCACTAGCGCGTTGCACCACAGAGTCGAAGAGATTTTAAGTATCAATTTCTCAGTTTTTCTCCCATTTCATATTTTCACATTTGTTGTTGTATTTTTGCTTTACTTCAGTCTTTATGCTTATGTCTTTTCTAAATGACCTTGTTATTTATTATGTTGATTTTATATGATTTAAATACAAATATTAAATGTTTGATAGTTTTAATCATACTTGATTTTAAATACAAATTCTAGTTGTTTGATAGTTTAAAATCGTTTAATGAGCTTTAGGTCAAAGTTAGAACAAATACTTGTTCTAACGAAACTTTCCAAAGAAACACAACAACAACAACGTTTTTTCAATATGAAAAGGAAAAAATCACTAGCCAATTTTCTTGCAATTTCGGCCCTGCTAAAGACTTCATCAGAAATCTTTGTGATACGCCTGTGCAAGCGAGCATTAGCGCACTGCACCACAGAGGCGATGAGATTTTATGTATCAATTTCTCAGTTTTTCTCCCATTTCATATTTTCACATGTGTTGTTGTATTTTTGCTTTACTTTAGTCTGTATGCTTATGTTATTATTATGGAGTCCAACAGTCTGCTGGAAGTCTTCCACTAACAAAGCATGGTTACTAAAGTTGTTTTTAGATTTTTTGCTGATATATTTTCAGCTTGTTTCTGTTTGGTCGTGCTCTACCATTTGATTAAAGTTTTTTCTAAATTACCTTGTTCTTTATTATGTTGATTTTATATGATTTAAATATAAATTTTAAATGTTTGATAGCTTAAATCATAATTGATTTTAAATACAAATTCTAGTTGTTTGATAGCTTAAAATCGTTTATTGAGCTTTAGATCAAAGTTAGAAAAATTCATTGTTCTAACGAATCTTTCCAAAGAAACAACAACAACAACAACAACAACAACGTTTTTTCAATACGAAAAGGAAAAAATCACTAGCAGATATTATTGCAATTTCAGCCCTGCTAAAGGCTTCATGAGAAATCTTTCTGATACGCCTGTGCAAGCGCGCAATAGCGCACTGCACCACAGAGGCGATGCGATTTTAAGTGTCAATTTCTCAGTTTTTCTCCCATTTAATATTTTCACATTTGTTGTTGTATTTTTGCGTTACTTTAGTCTTTATGCTTATGTTATTATTTTGGATTCCAACAGTCTACTGGAAGTCTTCCACTAACAAAACATGGTTACTGAAGTTTTTTTTAGATTTTTGCTGATATATTTTCAGCTTTTTTCTATTTGGTCGTGCTCTACCATTTCATTAAACTGTTTTCTAAATGACCTTGTTATTTATTATGTTGAGTTTTATAGTTTAAATCATACTTGATTTTAAATACAAATTATAGTTGTTTGTTAGTTTAAAATCGTTTGTTGAGCTTAAGATCAAAGTTAGAACAATTAATTGTTCTAACGAATCTTTCCAAAGAAACAACAACGTTTTTTCAATATGAAAAGGAAAAAATCACTACCTGATATTATTGCAATTTCGGCCCTGCTAAAGGCTTCATCAGAAATCTTTGTGATACGTCTGTGCATGCACGCACTATAGCACTGCACCATAGAGGCGATGAGATTTTAAGTGTCAATTTCTCGGTTTTTCTCCCATTTCATATTTTCACATTTGTTGTTGTATTTTTGCTTTACTTTTACTACGAGCGCATCAGTGAGCGGACGTGTTTGAGTAGAGCTCTGTTAAAATTTCTAATTTATCTAATATTTATATGATTTTAATAAATAATCGCGCATTACATGAGATATTTGAGTGATTGGTGCATAATAAAAACATTGTGCAAAGTAGAAACCCACAAAGTGTGTCTTAATTAATAAAATATTATAAATCAATGATAAAACCAGAAATTTTTCTGTAAGTGAAAAAAAAACAAAAAAAAATCAACGTTTCTCGCTTCTTTCGTGTTATTTTTTCTCTCTCGCGCTCGGTACTCTTTTCACTATAGAAGAAAGAGACGAAATGGAAAGTAATAGTGCAGAAAAACCAACTAACCAATGTATGAAAGCTCTCCCATCAACCGGGGACTTTATAACTTGTCACCTCTGCAAGGCAAAATATCATTACCAGCCATGCACTACTCTTTCAGAACATTCGTACACAAAAATGAGCAGCGATCGGAAACTCGCATGGAAGTGTCAACTTCGCAACGGCGAAGACGATGAGGAAGAAGCCGGTAACAGGCGATATCGAAGTTATGACTCCCATTCTACTGACGCTCAGCAAATTGACCTCAACTGTGTAAAGACGGATGTCTCAGAACTCAAGACGGACACTAAGGAAATTAAAAATATGATACAACAGCTAACCTTAAATTTTTCGATCTCACAAGACGAAATTCGAAGAGAAGTGGCGAACCCGTTCACGAAGATAAACGAAACAATGGCGCAATTGGCACTGCAGGTTGCTGATCTCTCAGAGAAAAATTAAGAAAAGGATCAAAGATAAGATCAAATGGAACGTAAAATCAACGCTCTTGAGCAACAATCGATCGAAAGAAACATAGAGATTGGAAACGTTCCGAAGAAGGATGACGAAAACATTAAACAAATTGTAGGAGCGGTTGTAAAATCAATAGGCGCAAATATCGCGGAAAGAGAAAATATTGACGTATACAGAGTAAAAAAAAAAAGTAACAACATTATTTTGAAGCTCTCATCCCCAAACGCGAAGCGTGAAATTATGCAAAAAAACGCGTGGCAAAAAAATTAATGCTAACTCCCTTGGCGAAGCATTTGAAGATGATACCAATGCAAGAATATATGTGAACGACCAACTTACAGCAACAAATTGCCGCCTTTTATGGCTGGCAAAAAACAAAGCTCGGGAACAAGGATGGAAATTTGTTTAAGTCCGTGATGGACGCATTCTAGCCAAAAACACGAACAACTAAATGCAATTCAAATCCACACTGAAATCGATATCAGCCTCATAAATTAGAGTATAGACATTTTTACACACTCAGAAAAGAAGAAAAGTAGAAGAAAAAATAATAAAAACATTAAGCAATAAATAAACAAAAACAAACAATATGAATAGAATTATAGCAAAAACAATAAATAATTTTCAGCAAATAAACGATTTACAAAACCGTAGCTTTTCGTGCTGCTACCTAAATATTCGCTTTCTCCGCAAAAATTTTAACGTTTTTAAAGTTTCAATAAATGATATAATAAACTCATTAGACATCATAGTTCTCGATGAAATAAACATAAAAAACGATGAAAATGATTTGTTCTCTTTGAGTGGTTTCAATTCTGAATATTTAAACAGAGAAAACAGTAGAGGAGGCAGAATTGCTGTCTTCGTTAAAGAAAACATTCCTTTTGTTGCCTCTCTGCCAATTGTCTCATCAATCGAAACAATGCAAATAACAATAAAAACCGATCACCTCCTCACGCTTCTTGCAATTTACCGCCTACCATCAGCTAACGTATTACAATTAATATCAGAGCTGGACAGAACAATGCAAAGAGTAAAACGAAAACAGAATGTAATAATCATCGGCGATATGAACATTGACTTAAACCAAAAATAGAACTCAATTAACTACCTCGATATGCTCTCATCGCATGGTATGCAAAACACCAATAACTCCTAAAACACTCACGTCGACATCGCGCGGGAAACATGTACAAACATCGATAATTTTTTTATGAGATAAAGAGAGAGTGATACCTTATTGGCTGTAATAAGAACAGACATTTCTGACCATTATGCTCTCTTATGTAGAATATCAACTGAAAAAAACAACACAAAAAATGTAAATAATCAACATAAAGAACTTATAAATAACTATAGGGTAAATGAGCTTATAATGGCAACAAACTGGGAGAATATCATGCATGAAAATAACGCTGAGAGTATGTACGAAAAATTGGAAAGCATTTTTAAGAATATCTACTCAAAATCAAAATATATAAATAAAAAAAATAAAAGAAGAATAAATAACCCGTGGATAAGTGATGATCTTGTTAAATACTGCGAAACCAGAGATAAACTATACAAAAGATGGTAATCTAAGCCCAAATACAAGAAACGTGAACGTGAGTACAAATAATTTAGAAATATTACAAATAAAAAAATTAGAATATCCGAAAAACAGATTTTATCAAAATAAATTTTATGAAAATCGAACTGACATGAGAAAAACTTGGCAAAAAATAAACGAAATATTAGGGAAAAAGACATATAACCTTGATGAAACAATTATAAAAAACATGAAAACTGCAAACATAAACGAAATATCAAACAACTTTGCAACAAATTTTACAAAAAGCGTCAACAAATCAATACACAGCTGTTCGATTCAGACATTGAATCTCAGTCAAAGTTCGCTGCAAAAATCAATCTATATTCAACCGGCCTGCGAATCTAAAATTTTTAACATCCTACGGCATATAGAAACTAAAGGGCCTTGTTATGATGGAATTCGGCCAAAAGACCTAAAAAAAATGCCAATGATATAACTCCCATTGTGACTAAACTTGTAAACCTAAGTCTTGAAGAAGCCAATATACCAAAAAAACTTAAAACATCTATTGCACGTCCTATCTACAAAAACGGCATAAAATCGGATTACGAGAACTACAGACCAATTGCGTTATTGCCTGCTATTGAAAAAATTATGGAAGAAATAGTTGTAAGACGATTGACGGACTTTATTGGAAAGCACATACTGATCCGCAAAAATCAATACGGTTTCCAAAAAGGTAAAAATATAAACCAATTGCTAGGATCATTTGCAAGCTATATAAACAAAGGTCTTAGTAAAAATCACCACAGCCTTATAGTCTTCGTAGATTTTAGCAAAGCATTCGATAAACACAAGCATAAAACTCTTTTGGCAACGCTTAACAACTGCGGTATTCGCGGTGCTATGTTAAAATGGTTCTAAAACTACCTACACTCAAGAACCTACCACGTCAAAATCGATGAAAAGCTTAGCGAGGAAAGTTTTGCCTACGCAGATAACACCGCAATCGTAGTTACGCATAAAAATCTTGAGGGAGCTACACAAATAATGCAGCAAGAAATAAATAAAATAACGAGATGGTCTCATGATAATGGCTTAACTATAACGCCAGCAAAACCAAAATCTGGCACATCAAGCCACCACATATTTTACATCAAAACATTCAACTACAATTGCATGACTACAAATGCTTGCACGCCACTATTCCAGCTAATCACAACCAAAACACCGATAATACTTGTAAAACAATAGAACAGGTAGCAACCTACAAATACCTTGGAATAATCGTTGACCATAATTTGAAATGGTTTGAACATATCCAATACATCAGAAAAAAACTCCGTAAAGCAACATATATGATTCACCACCTCAACAACTGCAGCAACAACAATGTCATAAGACAAGCTTATTTTTCGCTATGCGAACCGTACATACGACATGGCATAACAGCATGGGGCACATCTTCCCATTGCAGATTGCTTCAAAAAAGCCAAAATCAG
The DNA here is from genome assembly GCA_963920525.1 of Dichetophora obliterata. Taxonomy (NCBI): domain Eukaryota; kingdom Metazoa; phylum Arthropoda; class Insecta; order Diptera; family Sciomyzidae; genus Dichetophora; species Dichetophora obliterata. The sequence goes on along the minus strand of OY986438.1, from coordinate 86,722,630 downwards.
GTGTTAAAAATACTTGGCAGTCGTTTTCGAGAAAGCATCAATTCTTTGCAGCTTAGAAAGAAAGCACCAACGATATGCAGCTTAGTAAAAAACTGAAAGTTCTCAATGTTGAAGGAATTTTTAAATCAACTTTGCTGAATGAGTTCTACTATGAACAAAAATATAGAATCGACATAAATCATGAACACAACACACGAAGAAGAGCTGAAGGAAGATACCAAGTTGCACGATTTTACAACAACTATTGCAAACCTACACTTGAAGCGATTCTACCAACGATTCTCAACGCGCTTCCAAATAATCTCACAAATATCGCAAAACAAAAGAAACAGAAGAAAAAAATTAAAGCGTACTTTATAAGTGTCAACACCCCTTAATATCAACAAAAACGACAGAACAACCTCACCGCTCAACATTAAAACTTGCAACATATAAACAATCCAAATATTACTTCACCAGAAATCACAAAATAATCAAAGCAACATACAGAACAAATATAAGCAACAACGAAATTAGATACATAAATAATTAAAAAAAAAATATCGAAAGCACCAAAAGCAGCAGATATACAAAATCAAACAGCAACAAATAACAGGCAGCAAACAACAATAACAAGCAATGAAAGCTTCAATAATAACAGCAGCAACAAATTACAGCAAAACAATAACTGCAACGAAATATACAGCATTAATCAAGATTAGATTTAAAAAATAACAACAGATACAGAAATTTAAATCTGCAAAAACAACAACAAAAACAACACCCAAATTTAGCAGAAAAACTTAAAAATCCGTACAAAATATAGAAATAAACTAAAGTTAACATCAAGGAATTGATTTAAAAACAACAAAAAATTTAAATTATGAATTTTTTAAATAGATATGATTGCTAATGCAGAAATATAACTCAAACTTTGAAAATAATATCAAAATCAATTACAGCAACAAACAAAACTAACCAAAACATCAAGAGAAGAGCTCATAAGCAAAAACATTATTTAAAACAGAATTCGAGAAAAGACACAGCGAACAAGTTATATCAACACAAAATACTCTCAAAATTGAAAACACGAGAAAAAAAATACAATCAACAGAAAACAGTAAATACACATATACAAAAAACAAACAACATCAACAAGCATCGATAAAAACAGCAAAAACACTCTACTAAAAACAATATCTGAAACAAAACATATAAAAGACTTAATGCAAAAATAACACTAAATACCCAACATCAAATCTACAAGAACAGCAACGAAACTTTTAAATTAAATTATGAATTTAAAATCGGCAGAGCAACCTCACCACACAACATAAAAATTCGCAACATGTAAACACTCCAAATATTACCTCAAAATAATCAAAGCAACAAGCAAAACAATCAAAAAAATATAAGCAACAATGAAATTAGATACATAAATATATAAAAAAAATATCGAAAGCCCTCAAAACAGCAGATATACAAAATCAAACAACAACAACAACAAACAGCAAACAACAACAACAAGCATTTAAAGCATCAATAACAACAGCAACAACAAATTAAAAAAAAACAATAACTGCAACAAACAATACAGCATTAATCAAGACAAGATGCAAAAATATCAACAAATACACAAAATCAAATCTACAAAAACAACAATGCAACCAGCAAAAAAGAAAAAAAAAGAAAAAAAAGAACACTCAAATTTAACAGGAAAAAGGAAAAATTCAAACAATAAATAAAAAATAAACGAAGTGTTTTAAAAATAAATTTAAATTACGAATTTTATTAAATGATATGATTGCAGAAATGTAACTCAAACTACAGAAACTAAGAAAAAAACAGCAATGCCAAAATCAATTACAGCAACTAACCAAAACAAAAAAAAAAAACAAGAAGAGCTCATGCACAACAATAAAAGCATCAAATCGAAACTTGAATAAAAAAAATAAAAGTAATTAAAAAAAACAACAGAAAACATGTTCTTAAAATAATGCACACAACAAAAAATAATGCACACAAACAACATGTGAAAATAGACAATACCACAAAGCAAAGCAGATCAACTAATTAAGACATTAAAAGTTATGAACATTAAACGCAGTTTAAGAATTATCTAAACAACATAAGGTCTAATAATCGAATAGTCAAAAACTTAAATAAAACAAAAAAACATATACGCAAAATCAACATGTGAAAAAAATAATAATAAAAGCAAAATCGAAGAGGAGAAAAAAATAAAGACATTAAAAGTTATAAACTTTAAACGCAGCATAAGGTATAGCTACACAACAACACAAGGAAACCACGAAGTTAATGTATCGATAATATTTCTAATACTACTTATATAAAATTTTTTTAATTACTCTTTGAAAATTATTTTAAAATCTATCTTTTCTTAATATGTGAATTATCTAAATTTTTTTCCTGCAGATAAGCCCTTAGGGCTTTGCGGGATTTATGAACTGTATAAACTTATATAATAATATTAAATAAATAATAAAAATAATAATAAAACTAAAACTAAAAAAAAAACTTTTGCTTTTACTTTTACTTTTACTTATACTTTTACTTTTACTTTTACTTTTCTTTTACTTTTACTTTTACTTTTACTTTTACTTTTACTTTTACTTTTTCTTTTACTTTTACTTTTACTTTTACTTTTACTTTTACTTTTACTTTTACTTTTACTTTTACTTTTACTTTTACTTTTACTTTTACTTTTACTTTTACTTTTACTTTTACTTTTACTTTTACTTTTACTTTTACTTTTACTTTTACTTTTACTTTTACTTTTACTTTTACTTTTACTTTTACTTTTACTTTTACTTTTACTTTTACTTTTACTTTTACTTTTACTTTTACTTTTACTTTTACTTTTACTTTTACTTTTACTTTTACTTTTACTTTTACTTTTACTTTTAGTTTTAGTTGTAGTTGTAGTTGTAGTTGTAGTTTTAGTTTTAGTTTGTTTTGTTTTGTTTTGTTTTGTTTTGTTTTGTTTTGTTTTGTTTTGTTTTGTTTTGTTTTGTTTTGTTTTGTTTTTAGAAAAACTAGATTTATGGTTTATACTTAGTTTAAACTTGAAACAGAGTTAAACTAGCACTGAAAAACTGGCCCTTAGAAAAAACGAAATAATTATCGTTGCACGCTTGTTTTGTGAAATTGCGTTTTTTCCAACCAGATATAATTAATGCGCACAACAAGGTATGAAAATGGATACAGAATTGATATCACATATCTTTGTAACAACCATATGCGCCAACCATATTATTTGCGTTGTCACACGATTGACCACGACATTTCATGATGTCGATGGTGTTATCAGCTAAACATTGTAGAACAGCGTTTGAAGGTGACTGCGAGATGTGTTCGGTAATTTTGATAAATTCGAAAAATCTTTCAATTGTGCCACTTTTGATCAGTGTTCACCTTTTTCTTTGTTTCCGTAACGTAATAAGTGTGCTAATAAGAGATTCCGAGATAATTGCCCTTGTGTTTTGATCCAATGTTTGATCACTACCGCGAAAACCCATTTCTTTGGAAACCAAGAATCTTATTTAGATTCCCCTTATAACTCAAGAAACAATTAGTTTTAAAATATATCTCCAGTAGCGCATATCTTCCTCGAAGTTGCTTGCCAGCGTTTTTTCGATATTATTTGACTGCCTTCTACGTTGCCTGTAGATTAAGTCGTTGTGAATGTGTTTCAATAAATTTTCATGTCTTTTAAGTGCTCTTCCTGCATTTCGCCAATAGCTAAACCCAGACGTACTGAACACATCAGATGTATTATGGTTTTCAAACAAACGGAAAACGAAGCAAAAAACGACTTGATTCGATGGTGAAAATAACTAAAAGCCAATCGTGTACAACTACCGAGCCATTCGCAAGAAATCGTCCCTGCAAGAACACAACCGGTTATATTACTGGTTATATAAAGAAAAGCAATGCGGAAGTTTCGGTCAGTATTTTCTATCAGTTTCTTAAGGGCCATGTGAAAAATCTTACCAAAACATTTGTGTACGTGTGATTTTGTATCCTTTTCTTGCACATACTTTTTCAGAAGTTTAAATTGCATAGTCATCTCGCTCACACATTTTATATGCCAGTTATTCCAATCAGTTATATAATAAGTTAAATAACTGAAAATATCTGTCAAACTTGCCAGTTAAAGCAATTAGTTAAATAGTAGGTTAAATAACTTAATTATATGGCAAAAATACCAGTCGCAGCTACCAGTGAAATGACTAAGTAATTAACTATTTGTTATGCCAAGTACACCAGTTATACCTACCATTTAACTGACTGGTTAATTCCCTATTATTTTTTAACTAGATGAACACATTTATTTTTTGAATTTTTATTGAAAATTGCATATTGAAATTTGCTGCGTAGCTCCATTAACAAATCCACTTGGAAACACTGTGTGTAATAGCAGCAAAAGTATTCGTGATAAGCATGCTAGGAGCTCCTGCTTGTTGGGCGAGAACTATCGGATTGGCTATGGCCACGGTGGTCAGACACTTGTTGGCGAAGTATTTTGTTGCACCAAAGTTTGCTGCTGAATGCCAAAGTAAGCAGAACGAAAAGCAAGGTCGTAATATTTCCATTTTATTGAGCCGTAGAGGTGACTGCTGGTGTAGCTTGAGCCTGCGGTTGTGGAGCTGCAGTCAATGGTATTCCAGTAGTACTCGGAGCAGCAGCTATCACCTGCACTTGACGACCACCAGCTTCGTCTATTTCATTAGAAAAGTGTTAAAATATAATTGTTTTTACATTATACAATATTTTATTTAATATATTTCACAATTAAAAGTACTTACGTGCTGTTGCATGATATAAATCGTTCGTTTGAAAATTTTCTAAATTGTGTGTACATCAAATTTATTTTTCTCATAAGAAAGAACAAGACAAAACAAGTAGAACACAACGAAAATCATTTGTCTCTGTCTACCACACCAATAAGAGAAAACAGGGATGTACAACTAAATTGCTGCCTGTTAAATAATAGGTTTAATAACTAATAGTATTTTGTACCGCCATTTGAATAACAAAATACCATGCATTTGTGTTAGTGAATACAAAATTTTTTGTGAATGTGTTAAAGTTTCGGTTAGGAGTGTCTTGCAGGGGTTTCTTGTGCTCCGTTATGCCGTGGTTATGCTAGCCAAACATGATTGCCGAACATTTTTTGTTGTTATTGTTTCACGTATAAAATGAAAAAATGAACTTTTTCTCATATTCATTTTCTCGCTCTCGGACCGAACATTTTGATTGCTGATTGAAACGCCAACCATGCCGAACTTTCCAGTGTTGGCTGTAGTCATTTTGTATAATAGCATCAAAAAAGTAGGTAAAAGTATTAAAAAGTGAAGTTGATTGTGTCTTCAAGTAACCCTTAACATAAACAGCTAGCTAGCATGTCAGATATATGCAAACCATTTTGTTTAAGATATTATAATAAAAATTCAGAGTAAATAATGTAAGTTCGTATATTTTAATTCGTTAATTTTATTTTCAATTCTATAACAAATATGTATAATAAGTACAAAAATGCAAATTAGGGTTATGCTTTTTTATGTTTTGACATACTATTACATATAATGCAACTGTGCCACCAATCATAGCAAAACCACCAAACAAACATTTCAGCGAAGAGAATAAATTAACGAAAATGAACACCAAACATGTTTGGCTAGCATAACCACGGCATTAAGAAATTTCGTCCATCAATATTTTTGAAGCACTGCTTGTTGAAATTTCGATATTTCAATTGACCTAATAAATTAATTGGAGTAGAAAACCACATAATAAAAGATAAGTATTTTTATCGTATTCAGAATTTTTATCTGATTCCATAGTAAATTATACCAAAGAAAGAAAGTATATTATAAAACTGTATATTTTTCATATTTCTTTTATGCAAAAAATTTCCAAAAATATACCATTCTTGGACCAATATTTCTGACAACTTGATAAATTTGATTGAAAATTCCATAAACTTGCATCACCGTGAATTATATCCTGTCTGTGGAGACTAAGCTTGTCTGAAATAATTTTTAAAACCAAATTCAAATCTTTCAAATTCTTAATTCGCAATATAAAACTATAGATACAATTTAAACTAATTGCTATTAGCGCTGCAAGACACGTTTGATCATACAAAATTTGCAATTGAAATCGTTTTATCGACCTGTTAAAAATCAAATAGGAGAGTATCATAAAAATCAAAGTATGCCAGTATAAACTTTACTTGTAAGTGTGGTCACGCAATGCAATAAATTGCATGCATTCTCTACTTGCACGTGGTTCTTTGCACGTGTGGATACAGGGTAAATTTAAAGGTAAAAAGTGTATAGGAGCAAAAGTTGTGACGGTTCGTGTTACAATTTTGGTTGCTGCAAGCATGGATGGAAGTTTGAAAAGGAAAATATTTTTTATTAGAAAGTTAAAGAAACAAAAAAACTTATTAACTCATTATCACAGTCAAAATAAAGTCGACTTTAAATGTAGTGCAATCTTTTTGACAACATATTATATGAAAAAACTGTCAAAAATGCTGATACTAAATTTAGAGTCGACTTTTATGTTGGCTATGATAATGGGCCATTGTATTTATTTACCCTAAGTTTTATGTTCTTATTTTTACTATTGATAATACATTTTTTCTTTATAATAAATTAATTAAGTTAACAATGAACAAAAAAAAAAAAAATGATTTGGGCATATAACGACATTCGGTTGTAACGACGAAATATTCCGGTCCCATCAGGGTCGTTATAACCGAATTCCACGGTAATAATAAATAACTTTTGTAAATAATTTATAAAATAATTTCTTCATCTTCCAATACGATTTTAATAACAAGTGGTATTAAAATTTTCCATAATCGCGATGTGCTTACTTTGGTGTTCAAGATAAAATTAAATTTAACGAAAAATTTGATGAGTTTGAACTATTTTGTGGTCAAACAATTTGACAAATGATTTGATGAGCGGTTTGAAATGTGAAAAGCACTATAAGCAAATTAATTTTTTTTACATAAGAATCGCTAAAACAATACTTCCTGTCAGAGATAAAGAGATAGGAAACTTAAATTTTGTGACGTCAAAACATATGTTTTTCCCATTTTTATGTACTTTGGTGAAACTCATTTATTGTGTACGTGAGTTCACCTCAGATCAGTGTTGCCGCAACGATTCTAAAAAGTATCCATAAAAAAGTCACAAATGTATCCACTTCAAAAAAAAAGTATCTACATATTAATGTACTGAATCCCAATTTTTTAAGCTTTAATAACAATTCCATTTATTAAATTTGAAGACTAACAAATAGCTTTGTTAAAATGTTATAGTACGAAAGAAAGTATGCACATATATAAAATAAGTAATAATATTAAGGGTTTTCATGCAAAGTGGCAGGCTTCTAATTTGGGCAATTAGTTATTTTTATCAGACAGGTTGTATGAACAGCCCTTAAAGTCGATTGTGCATTTGCAGCATATAAGTCAGCTGTGCGATCTGCCAGCGATGCGTTCCATTTAAACAGGGACGCTTTGCGGATTGTTTGCTTGTTTTCTGAAATTTTTAGAATTAAATCTTTATTCGTTTTGCTCAAATTATAACTTTTCCTTCAAAAAAGAAAACAGCTGATTGATCATATAAGTTTGCCACCTCGTTTGCTCACCTAAATCGAAGAGCAAATTTATCTGGTTTGTGCAAAAGCTTTTTCATACGAATTTTGACAGTTCATTTATAAGGCTGATAAACTTATAAGGTTTATACCATTTATAAGGGTATTGCCCATTTGCATGAAAACCCTTATTAAGACCTAGTGCTTGAATATATTAAATCTCTTTACGATTTATTTTTTTTAAAAGTTCAAATAATGAACAACGATATTTAAACTTTAAAGGTATTTTTGATTATGTTCAAAATGGTATGGTGCTCAATTAGAGCCTTTCGACAAAACATTGCCTAAAAAAATAGAGTGAGTTTGGAATTTGTGCTGTGCACTCGATAATTTTAGAAATTATTTTTGATTTTGTTTGAGGTTGAGTCGTATCGTTTCAACGGTGAGGTTGTGAAGTGCAACCAGTCATTTTGAACTGAAATCGCCCATACGCTGATACGGCTTTTTCAGATATACGAATAACAGTTATACGAAATTTTAATAAGTTTATTTTAACAAGTTGATTGTGTCTTCAAGTAACCCTTAACATGAACAGCTAGCTAGCATGTCAGATATATGCAAACCATGTAGTATCGTTCGTGTGCAAGAAATCAAGGCGGATGTACATGTCCGATGGAAGTCAACAATTTTTGACTTTTTGCTAAGTACGTCCGACATGTAGTTCCGTTTGCGTGCGCGGCCATCCAACTTAGTACATTTTGTTGTTTGTTGAAAGTTTGCAGAGAAAGCACATCTCGCGGCAGAACTGCCGAACGTAACAAATGTTATATTTTGACGCGAATTTTTTTATCTTTACCTAAAACTGTGATGGCTTAGAATATTTAAAGCAAAAAAAATAAAAATTAATTTTAAAAACCATTAATATTTATATTTTTAATTGATGTTAACTCTTCGGCAGCTAAAAAATAATGGAGTCTATCCGACATGTGCGATGTGTGTGAGGGCAACGAAAAAAGTCCCGTTACTTTATCGAACATGTACATGTAGTACGTCCGACATGTAGTATCGTTTGAGGGCCTCTATTAAGTGATTATTTGCCTGATGCATTTTACAACGGTACAGTTTAAGGCAGATATTAAGTCAAATAAGTGGTGCAAATATTTGAAACGTAATTTTATAAAGTGGTGTAAAGAAACAAATTAGAATGTCTTTATTAGATAATATACGAGAATGGTTTACATCAGATACTGCTCGCAATAAAAACTCATCACTTATAGCTGGGTTTTTGGTATGATATATTCTACACATACATGCATAAAAGTAAAATGTAGCGACTTTATTTACATTTCTCTATTTTTGCGTTGTGCTCAGTTTTTTGCGGGTTGGTGGATCCTTATAGACGCTATGTCAGTGGACAAATTCGAAATTTCTACAGGCCAAGTATTTATTGGAGTTTTTGGAACGATTAGTTTCTTCATGGTCAACACTGTGAAAAACTCGCATGTAACTTATTAGTCGCACTTAATAAATGCTTTTACGTGTAAAGTTTAATCATAGATTTCGGAGGAAAATTCTAACGAATCTGGAGCCCTTATCGCGAAAATTTGGCTTCTTATTGGATTTGTCATGGGATTTGCATCTATTATAGCAGCTGTGTGGATTATGATCGATGTATTTTTAAATGATCGTAGGTGTAAGATTTTTATATATATAAATATTTTTACTACTATTTTACATTTACAGCAAAAAAGGATAACTGGGCTGGCGTGGCGCTACTGCTTCAAAATGTTTTAATTCTTTTCGGTAGCTTAGTTTATAAGTTTGGGCGCAACGAGGAGGACTGGATTGAGTAAAATTTTTATTCGAATAGTTGAATGATGATACAATCTGTAAATTTGAATCGAGCAAAGCCGGCATATATAAGTTCATGATTTCAACCTAGCAGAATAAATATGTCTCCTGACCATCATATAATCACAGGTTATTTACTTATTTGACTTTGGTTTGCTAGTTCGGAAACTATATCCTGTCAAAAAATATACTCAGAGCGCTGAAAATTCTTAATGGCCGCATTCAGCGAAGTCAACTGTTGTGAACTGTTATGGTAGCGATACCTTAGTAAGCGATGTTTTTCTCTAAGGCGCCAGCTACACGCTCAATATATATTGATCAATATACAGTATCGTGATATTTATTGAACTCGTAGCATGTAATATTGACGGATCGTGATCCATATCGCAAAATATTTAAATATTTTGAAATCTAGATCGCGGATCGCAAAACTGTCACATTATTGGCAACAATACAGCAATATGTGGTGAAATAAAATTTAGCGGTATTCACGATTCAGTGCAATTGCCTGTCCAGTTGAGGACTTGTGCAGTTGTGCAGAACACAGCAAAAATTGTATGAATAATGACGCGATAAATATTGAACGTGCAGCATTCAACCGCGATCCATCAATCCATGAATTTGGATCGCGATCCAAGCATCACAATAAATATTGAGCGTGTAGCAGGCGCCTAAATGTGTTGTAAATCTAACAGCAATAGTGCAGTTTCTCGTAAATAATGGTAAAATTTTACTTTAGGGCCCGAACCTGAATATTTTTTCTTGTTTTTATCAAATGTATTTTGGCCTCCTGAGCCTAATATGCAAACAAAGATTGTCGCTCTCGATTGGTTTAGGAAATTAGAACTTCAAATTTTTAAGTGCTGAGAAGCGAATTTCTCCTTTTATATATTTTTCCTTTTTATTAAACGTATTTAGACTTTCTAAGCAAAAATTGTCACTCGATTGGTTTAAGAGATAAAATTCGCGAAAACTTAAAAATTCAGTGCAAATTTTTTAAGTGCGTGGAGCTTTATTTGCCCTTTTATGTTAACATACCTAACATTAATGTGATATTGTTAAATAAATAATTTGCTTTTTATGAAAATCAAGTGTTTTATTCATATTCATATGAATCCGTACAATCAGCATTCTGGCTCAGTTTGTTATGCCATGTGAGCTCATACTGGAAAAGAAGAAAATATTTGAACAATTTTTCTTAAAGATTTCGCGATTCCCTACCGTCAAATAGAACTTCACAAATGTAATCAAAAATACCACCATCGCAATAAATAAAACAACTCTTGTTGCTTTTTTTATTTAGAATTTGACGAATCCGTACATTTAGACGATTCTGCTTCTATACTGGATTGTATATCTCACCAGCACTTTTAAAAATTCAATTAGAGGGTTGACACCTAAGGCTTGACACTGCCTTGCAAAAGCATTGCAATTTTTCAAATTTGGAGCTACGAATTATCTTTTGAATTACTTAAAGGTATTTTATTTGTTGATATCGCATTTAGAAGAACACATTTCAACCTTATAATAAGCAAACATTTTTCTTAGAATTTCATTTACATGAAAAAATGTGGACATTTTCATATACTTGAAATGGTCATTTTTTAAAGTTTCATTTTTTTATCTCCTAAACCATTCGAGAAAGACATTTTTTGAAAATATTTGGGTAAAAAAATTATCCCGCCGATTTTACTCGTTATTTTAATTTTTTATTATAATAATTTTGTTAAGCTGCATAAAAACATCGATTTGGTGTCTGAAAAAATCATAGAAATAAAAGATAAGGACCTTTTAAAACCCTTAACTCCGGGGTCGAGGGATGGCGCCCACCGAGTTTAAAGTTTGCAGCCAAGGGTAATCTGTGCTGTATTCTAGCGTATCCCCTCTCTGACCTGGCCGAACCAGAGAGAAACACTGGCCTTACCATGGTATTGGGGCTCGCCATGGCTGACCTTTTCTTTCCCCTTTTAACCTCATAGCCTCCCGCGCTGCTCCGGTGGCAAAGGGGGCGTAAGAACAAGATGAACACAACTAACAAAACCAAAAACCAACCCGCAGTGCTAGGGGATAGCACAGAAGATGAACTGCTTGCCTCCAGTCAGGAGACAATCGTTGAAGGCACAGAGAGTACCAGCCATAGTACACCTGGGCCTTCTAGTCAAACACTAATTACCACACCCGAGACCACCAGCCACAGTGGCTCGACAAAACCATCCACATCTTGCTCCAATGTGACCACCAGCCATAGTGGTCCGAAGAGCAGGAAATCCCATGGCGCGCTACTGAAAGCGAAATATACCAAGGCTCTGTTCATTCTTGCCAAGATAGACAAGAATGCGGAGCAGGGTACGGTTCAGGAGCGCGACGTGGAAGACAAACAAAAATGCGAGGCTACGATTGATGAGTACCTGAAGTACCAGGCTACTCAGCCTGCTGACGCAGCCAATTCAAAGCGAAATCGATCGCAAGATGCGATCGACAACGTTGCGAAGAGGGCAAAGGTCAGCGGCAAGTCAACCGTGGCTGAGCAACCGACTACCAGCCATCGCGCCTTTAGTGAGGTGGCCAGGGATCACCTACAGGTGGCGCTGATTGACGCGAACTCAAACAGCCACAAGCGGATTTCGGAAGAGTGGGGCAACATCGAAGCCAAGTTGTCCGAGATGGTCATTGAGCATCTTCTCGGCAACAATGGTGGTGCGCTTCCATCTTTCGAATCTGCGGATGTAGTGCGTTATCAAATGCGAGGATCAGTTCTCCAAAGAATTCCTAAGCGAGTGCGTCTCTAAGATCAGGGATGCATGGGACGGCTTAAGCCTTAAGCTAATCCCGGCTAAGGATATTCCGAGGAGACCTCGTGCTCGCATTTGGTTGCCTAAGATGAAGCTTGAGAAAAGCAAGCTCATCGAAATCCTTCAACTGCACAACCCAGACATTCCCATGAACGACTGGGCTGTCATCAAGACTGAGGACCCCCAGCGTAACAGTATGACCTTCCTACTGCTTATCTCAGACGAGTGCCTGGGTGCTCTGGAGAAAGCGGGCAACACCCTTAGGTTTGGCATCCGTCGTGCCAAACTAAAAATCTTTAAGGACCCGTCCGCGGAAGAAGGCGTCAGCGTCGATGATATCCTCGATTCCCTTACAATCGAGGATCCGACGGTGCCTTCCACGCAGCAGCCACAACAACCACCAGCCACGTAATGCCACTATCGGTAATACAGGTTAACCTGCAGCACGCCAGATGTGCTGCTGATAATCTGGCCATCCTCATGATGGAGGATGGTATCGACGTGGCCATTATACAGGAGCCCTGGGTCAGAGACTCAGCAGTAAAAGGGTTCCAGAACAACCACTACAACATCTACTACAAGAGAACAGCAGGTAAACCAAGAACTTGCATTGTAGCCAAAAAGCACATACACTTATTTCTACTCCCTAACCTTAGCTCTTCAGACCTGACAGTTGTCAAACTGGAGGGCGCCAACAATCTATTCATAGCCTCAGCCTATATGGGCCACGACAGGGAAGCTCCTCCAGACGAGGTGAAGCGGTTAGTGGCTACGGCAATGCTGGACAACACCACCACAATTTTGGGCTGCGATGCCAATGCGAGACACACACTATGGGGCAGCTCTGAGATAAACACTAGAGGTGAGTTTTTATTCGACTTTATAATTAACTCTAACTTAAACATATGCAATAAAGGAAATACACCTACTTTCACCTTTCCAAGTACTGACAACTTCACAGGTTGGAGTGAGGTCTTGGATATTACCCTTCTATCAGAAAACGAGTCTCTAAAAGTAGTCAATTGGAGAGTTTCGAGCAAAAGTTCCTTCTCGGATCACAGCTTGATCCTCTTTGATTTGAATCTTGAAACAGGGGCCCCTCTTCCATTTCGTAACCCCAAACGTACTGACTGGGCCAAATTTGCCAAAGTGGCTCGCCCAAAAATCCGTTCTTTAGCCTACAAGCAAATCTCAACTGCGGAGGAGTTAGACTCTTCCGTGGAGGCCCTAGAGCAAACCATGCAGGTTGCCTTTAGAGTCTCATGTCCCATTAGCAGGGGCAAGAAGAAATCTCTTCCTCCGTGGTGGAGCAAAGATTTATCCGACCTTAGGAAAAGGGCGAGGAAAACTTTCAACTCGTGTCACAGACAGTGTCTTTGGCAACCATACAGAGACATCCTCAAAACCTACAAGAAAGCAATTAGAGACGCGAAAAAGCATTCTTGGCAGGAATACACCCAATCGATCGACAATATAAAAGAATCGGCAAGACTAAGCAAAATCCTGTCCATCATGTCTTTCATTCGGAAAGACGATGGTACGTGGACAGAATCTACCAATGAATCCCTGGAACACTTACTCAACACACACTTTCCCGGCTGCAGGAGCAACTGCAATGAGCACTTAGGTATAGAATCACCTGAGGCAACTGCGGCGGTTCCGACTGGCTCCTTTATCCCAATGGAAAGGGTTATCTGTGCCTTAAGCAGCTTCTCTCCATACAAATCCCCAGGTCCCGATGGCATACTTCCAATAATGTTGCAGAAACTACAAGATGTAGTTGCACCTATCCTACTCTCTATCTTCACTAATTGCCACTGCCTTAACTACACTCCAAGGAGCTGGAGAAGAGTTAAGGTAATATTTATACCCAAAGCTGGGAGGAGAGGTCACGAATCAGCCAAGGATTTTAGACCAATAAGCCTCACATCATTCGCACTGAAAACCCTAGAGCGTGTACTGGATATTCATCTCAGGGACGTTCTAAAGGGAGCTAACATATCCAACGCCCAACACGCATACCTCAAGGGCAGATCCACAGATACCGCCCTACACGAGGTTATTACCACTATTGAAAGATCAATATACTTTAAACAATACACTCTTGCGGCCTTCTTAGACATAGAAGGGGCTTTTAACAATATTCATACTAGGGCCATTTTTGATCCTCTTACCAACCTTGGCGTACAAGCACCGGTGAGAAACTGGATAGTATCAATGCTCAGAAACAGAATAATCCAGGCAGACCTGGGTGGCTGCCAACTCACGAGATTTGTCAGTAGGGGTACTCCGCAAGGAGGAGTAATCACCCCCCTACTCTGGCTCATCGCCATGAATGAATTTCTTAATACACTAAATTGCAATGGGGTCAAAGTGGTGGCTTATGCGGATGACGTGGTTGTTATGGTGTCAGGACTGTTCCCCTCTACGCTCAGTGAGCTAATGGAGGTTGCTTTGGGAAAACTCAGTGTCTGGGCTGCCAGGTGCGGCCTAGGAGTTAACCCTAGCAAGACGGAACTGATGTTATTCACCACAAAAACCAAAGCGCCACAATTTGTCCTTCCAAAGCTCAACAACCAACCTCTTACACTATCCAGTAGCGCAAAATACCTAGGTGTCATTCTGGATCCTAAGCTAGGCTGGAAAACTAACATCGAACAAAGGGTCAAGAAGGCCTGTATAGCCTTCTACGCCTGCAAAAAAAAACCTTTGGTAGAAAATGGGGTCTTCAACCAAAAATGCTCTTATGGCTATACACAGCAGTAATGCGACCCATCTTGGCGTATGGTGCACTAGTATGGTGGCCTGCACTGAATAAAGCATACAACACAACAAAACTAGCTCGGATCCAGCGATCCGCATGCATAGGTATCACGGGGGGTATCCGCTCATGCCCCACTGATGCACTTAATGTCCTGACACATTTACTCCCCATAGATTTACACATTAAGCTTACTGCAACAAACAGTGCAGTCAGACTCAGAGAGTCGTACAACTGGCGAAATAGACCATATGGACACAGCAACATTCTTAATCCGCTACCTCGGCAACTGCTTCCTGGAAAAACGGACTACGACACTCCCAAACTCGACTTCACGAAATCCTTTACAACCAAGTTTCCCACCAGGGTGGAATGGCGCAATGGGGAAATCGATCTAGCCTTCGATGTGTCCTTTTACACGGATGGCTCCAAGATGGAGTGCGGAGTGGGAGCGGGCATATACTCTGAGAAACTGGGGGTGGCGGACTCGTTTCGTCTACCAAACTCAGCCAGCGTCTTTCAGGCCGAGCTTTTTGCGATAAGAGAAGCTTGTCGCACCTTAAGGAGAGTTAACACCAACCATCTTAACGTAGCTATTCTGACGGATAGCCAAGCTGCCGTTAAATCTTTAGCTGCGATCAGTACCAACTCCAAACTAGTAAGGCAGTGTAAGGATGAACTGGCCCGGCTAAGTCACCAACTTAGCATTACCATAATCTGGGTTCCCGGCCATAGGAACATTTATGGTAATGAAAAGGCAGATGAATTGGCTAGGCGGGTTTCTTCCCTTGACGTTTCTAGAGTTCGAAGTTCCACTGAACACAGTCAAGAGAGGAATTCGTTCTTACTACTTAACCTTAGCCGGTCGTAGATGGAGAGAACTACCAACCTGCAGCACATCAAGAAAAATATGGCCCCTTTACAACATAGGCAGAACTCAACAGATGCTCTCAAAGCCCCGGAGCGACATAGCCAGATTAACGTCTATTATTACGGGTCACTGGTGCATCGGAGTTCATGCCGAGAGAATCGGACTACCTTTCAACATCCACTGTCGCAGCTGCGATGACCCAAATGAAAAAGAAACACTAACACATTTTCTGTGCACCTGCCCGGCCCTGGCCAGGTCCAGACTAACAACGCTTGGCAGGCCCTTCCTCAGCAACCTAGAGGAACTCTCAACAACAAAAATCAACAATATCCTAACGTTCATCAATCGCACCTGATGGTTATAACCTAGCAGTGCGCTGCCCAGTCAACCAACAGAAACACGAGGTTATGGTATCAAAACGGCTCACTAGAGCTACTTGGATCCTACTTGCATGTAGAATCACCATCTAAACCAACCAACCAACCAAAAGATAAGGAAATGGTGTTTTACTCACACACACTATACGTGTGTAGAAGGATTTTTCGTCAATTGAGGAAGCGAGATAGAGCGTCTTTTTTGACATAAGCCCTTGCGATCAAAACAAATGGCGAAAAAATTGTTTTACTTAATTGTTAAAAAAATATTTTACTTCTATGGAAAAAATAAAAAGTCCTTCCTTCATAAAGTCTAAAGAGCCCCTCAAACGGAACTACACATCCATTCGACTTGTCAAGCCATCACACAATGTAGTATCGTTCCATGATAGAATTACCAGTGGCGAAATGTTGTAACTTCACTATCGAAGCGAACATCGAAGCGAACATCGAAGCGAAGTTTTCGATCTGGCAGTATGTTGTGATATTTTCGTTCGACAGGCGATTTGGTTTGTTTCGAAGTTATATTCGAACATTTAACAGCTGCACGCAAGCTTTTTTTCTGATACTTGGCATGCTAAAGAACGTGAATCAATATTTTTACAAATTGTTTTATTAATAAAAATGTAATTTAAACTAAAAATGATAAATTGGTTATTTTCAGCTAATAACATTGTTTGGAAAAACTAAGGGTAACTCAATTTGAACAAACAGTTCTAAGATAACCATATATATACTTTTATTAAAGCCAATACTTTTATTATTCCACTAACTTAAAATCATTATTTAACTCTTCTAATTTAAATAAATAATATATAATAAATAAAACCATGCTTAAAGGGATAAATATTTCCGTTTATATTTACTTCGCTTCTCGATCACTGCCACCAAAATAAAGTGATATTTTATCGCAAATATCGCCTGTCGAAAGCGTTACAACATACCTACTTTCCATAATTTCGACAACTTCGAAACTTTCGAAGTTATAACATGTTGCCACTAGTTTTGTCACGATCAAAATTAAACTCGTTGACCAGCACGAACTACTTGTTTTCTTCTTTCTCGTCTCCCAATTAATCTATTGGCGTTTTCTAAAAATAAATCGTGTTATTTTTTTAAAAATTTTGTCCTGAAAAGAATAAAAAATTCAGATTTTTTGCATTCTCAAGATCAACGATTTCAGAGTTCAGCGTTCAAATGCTACCAACTGATGAAACAAAAAAGTGACGTTAAGAAAAGATTGAACATTGTATTGACATTTTATTAAAGAGTGAGCTTTTTCTTTACAAAAATTTATTATAAGTAAACATAAAATGGCTGATATTAACGAAATAGCCACATCAGTGGTCTGTTTTATTAAAAATGAATTGCTGGATTGCTATTTCACGGAAAATTTCTACAATTTATTTGATGTTTCTCGATGTAGCAGGGCAGCCAACATAACATTGAAGAAGAAGTTGCATTTTTTTGTTCTCTTCTCGACTAAGAGCAGGTCAACATTTTTTGAGTTCAGGT
Source organism: Dichetophora obliterata (assembly GCA_963920525.1). NCBI lineage: Eukaryota > Metazoa > Arthropoda > Insecta > Diptera > Sciomyzidae > Dichetophora > Dichetophora obliterata. The sequence continues at coordinate 86,704,849 of OY986438.1, read as the reverse complement.
CAAAATTTAAAATATTGTGCGATCTCAGAGGGCAGAATTTTTTGGCAAGAAAAGAAAATGCCATTAAAAACTTACTTGATCTACATAAAGCTCGCAATTTAATTCATGTTATAATTTAATAGATCATTAAATTAATTTACACTCTCAGTTTGAGCTTACCAGAAGTTACACAAATCTTGCACAGTGTAGAGTACGGAAACACACCAAGCGCGTCGGAAGCTAATTTCATCTGGGGGGGGGGGGGGAATACAAATGGTGGTGCAAAAAAAAGTTCAGCAAAATTTCTTCAAAGAAACATGAATGTGAATAAACAAATTTTGTATTTTAGTTTAAAATAAAAAAAATATAAAAATATAAAAATATTTATAAAAAATATTAAAATTTCATTATTTTTTAAAACTTCTTCCAATTTCAATATTAGAGATCATTCTTGTAAGGATCTTTCATATGGTAATATGAAAATATAAGAAATAATGGTTGCTTTTATAAAGCAAGACTAGGTATATCTTTACATGGTTTAAATGCAATAAGGTACAAAAAGTTATATCAATTTAAATTATTAAAAAATGTTTCTTTCTGTCCTTGCGAGAAACAAACTCTTTCACCACCTCCATCGAATTCAATTCTTCGGTTTTATCTTTGTGAATGTTTATAAGTGCTGCATGAGTAAGTCGTTTCTGCCCCTACGACGAGTGACAATCTTGAAGCGATGTAGGGGCTTAAGCTGCAATGACGCAATGCTGCCGGCGGGAGCAGTTCCTCCCTGTTGGGCATAACCCTACAGCTTTGCGGAGCCTACAGTCTTGGTCTTGTGGCGAACTAAAAGTTACTCCCCCCTAATCCAGGGTGTCATGCGTACCGTGCCCATTGGATGGTTTGCAGTCAGGGGGTATACCGACTGTATTGGAACGGCGCCTTCACGATAACAGGCCGCCTCGTGAAGTAACTGTGGCCTTACCATGGTATGCGGGCTCTGGCATGGTCGACCACCCTTTCCCAGCCATAACAAATAGACTGCGACGTTTTTGTCCTCGGACACGAGCTACCGGTCGAACCAAAGATTATGAGTACAACCAAAAAACAAAAACACAACAAACAAGAAGACTTGCGGGAAATCACTGCAAGCAGAGCAGCAGACCTTATGGAACAGAGATTCCAAGGAGAAGGTCAAAAGCAGGGCACCAAAGTTAGGAGTAATCCTCCTCCGCCAACCAGAACTCAAGTCAATAGGACTTCACGCAGAAGCGATCAGGTGGAGCATAAAATCCATAAAGATGATCACAGACACTGCAGAACACAGATCAGGAGGAACCCGTACGGCAGAGATCGAGTGGAGCATAACATCCACAACGATCAAAGGCCTAGTACGAGCCACCAAAGGAAAACTTCGAGCCCTAGGAGATATAATCCTGTCACAATGCCCCCGGAAAAACACCGGGAAGATACGACATCGGCTCCGAAAAGAATCCCATGTACGGAAACTGCGTCCACATCCAAGGAAGCAGCACAGAAAAGGGAAACAAAAGAAGGGCACACACACAAGCCCTTCCATAGTAGACGTCGCCTTGTCCATCTTCCTCAGCGTGGGGAGCCAGGAGGACTAGACGACCCACTGAGAGTTGGTCTAAGTGGAGCGGGCGTAAGATGGTATCTGCGCTACCTGGAACAGGGCATGGCACCCGAAGTAGCTCGTGAAAAAGCGTTGGAGCATCGGGGAATCACCGGCTTACCAGAGACAACGAAGAGGAGTTGTAATGAGATAACGCCTCCTCAACGCCCAGAGAGCAAGAAGATAAAAATAGCTCCTGGGAGTAATAGTAGGTCAGAACCTGGGGCCAAGTTACCCAAACCAGAACCACTGAAAAAGAGGACCAGCTATGCCAGCATAACAAAAGGCATACAAATTGCGGTCCTACCCAAAGAATACCCCCGGCAAATGCTAAGTCCGGATGAGCTCTCGGAGCTAGAAGAAGCCATACTGAGCGAAGTAGTGAAGGGCTGGTCCACCAAGCTACAGTTTGAGGGAATTCACTTCCGTCCGGGCATGTTACTGGTCGACTGTTCGAATCCCTCAACAGCAGAATGGCTGCGAGCATCAGCACCAAAGCTCGAGCACTGGAAAGGGCTAGAACTGATGGCTTGCCTAGGGGAGGAGGTTCCAAAAGGGCATACTATTAGGATGTTCTTGCCAAGAAGCTCAAGTACGGAGATCAATAGATCGATGGGACTAATTGCCGCCCAGAACGATGGTCTCAATACGAAGTATTGGAAGATACTGAGCTCTAAGGATGAGGGAAGTGGGCACATGCTTACGTTCTCAATAGATAGGGAGTCACTTGAAACTATCAAGTCACGGGGCTCAACTATCAGCTTTCGCTTTGGAACCATTCCGGTGTTGGGCACAAAATCGCCCCCAACGACCAAACCGTCCATAGCAGCAACATCCACAGCTGTAGCGCCCACAGCTGCAACGTCGATAGTGGTAACAGAAGCTACGTCCACAGAAACTACGTCTGTAACTCCCAATGAAGGGAGAGACGCAACGCCACCAACACAAATAACTGGTGAAGTTGTCACGGAGAAGTTCGCCTCCGTCTCGGTCATCACCGCAACACCTTCAATCGGAGATCAGGCAGAGGGCATGAACCTCGCCGCTCTCTCGATTGATGGTAGTAAAGAACCTTCAACTGAGGTAGGAGCAATGCTGCCTGAAGAAGATCGGGGCAGCAGCGCGGTGCTATGACGATCGGCACAGAAACCAGCACGAAATTTGCCCAGGTAAACCTCCACCATGCAAAAGCTGCTTCAGCAGTTATTGCTCGGAGGTTTACCACAGAACAACTGGGCTTCGTGCTGATCCAAGAACCCTGGTGCTACAGGGGAAAAGTCAGTGGCCTCTACTGCAGAGAGGGTCAGGTAACTTGGGACCACAGAACAAGCAATCCCAGAGCATGCATCCTAATGCAGAAAAATACTAATTATATTTGTCTTTCAGAATTTATGACGCGGGACCTAACAGTAATCGAGACTAACATCGAAACTGATGGCAAGCACCGCGCCATAGTGATCGCATCCGCATACTTTCCTGGGGACGATCTAAACATCCCCCCAGCGGAGATAAAACGGCTAGTGGAGCACTGCAGGAAAGAGCAACTTCCACTAATCATCGGCTGTGACGCCAACGCACACCATACAATTTGGGGAAGCACCGACGTCAACACCAGAGGTGAGTACCTTTTAGAATTTCTTTTAAGTAGTAACCTAGACTTTTACAATGTGGGGGTAACACCTACTTTTGTCACTAGGGCTAGAGAAGAGGTCTTAGATCTCACCATAGGAAGCCCAGAGGTTGGGGATATGATTAGAGAATGGAGGGTATCAACGGAACCTTCAATGTCTGACCATAGAATAATAGAGTTTAGACTTGGGGCAAAATGTCAAGAGATAGAACCCAAAAGAAACCCAAGAAATACCAGTTGGGACAACTACACCAACACCCTGAAAGAAAACCTACAGAGCGTAAAAGCTAGGAGTAGAATTAGTAACATCCTAGAACTTGAATGCTATGTAGAGCAGGTAAACAATGCAGTATATAATGCCTACGAATCTAGCTGCCCAACAGGGCACAAGGCAAGAACAAAACATACTCCTTGGTGGAGCGCTGAGTTAACCAGACTCCGAAAGAAGGTGCGATGTAGTTTTAATGCCGCAAAGCGCAACGGAGAATGGCACAACTACAAGGCGACTCTAACGGAGTACAATAAAGAAATCAGAAAAGCCAAAAGACAAAGCTTTAGAACTTTCTGCGAAGACATTTCTTCCACGCCAGCCGCAGCCAGGATACACAAAGCAATGGCTAAAGGCAAAGTGGAGACAAGAATGTCACTTCTATTGCCAGACGGAAGCTATACGCTTAGAGAAGAGCAACGAGCCAGTCACCTTCTAGAAACTCATTTCCCGGGCAGCACACCGGTAACTGAGTATGAGACAGCAGACAGGCAGATTACTCCAAATCAAGAAGAATGGAAACTCGCAACGAGCATTTGTACTAAGGCTCGTCTAGATTGGGCACTCAGAACCTTTCAACCATTCAAGTCAGCAGGTGTAGACGGCATCTTTCCTGCACTTCTACAAAAAGGTGCAGAAACTATATTGCCTCACCTAGTAAAAATAACTAGAAGCAGCCTTGCTCTGGGCTATATCCCAAGGAAATGGAGAAGGGCGATAGTCACCTTCATACCAAAAGTAGGGAAAATAGACTACACGCTATCAAAGTCGTTTAGACCCATTAGCCTTACCTCATTTGTACTTAAAACAATGGAAAAGGTAATAGATAACTATTTAAGAACTGAGATTCTGGAGAAGGCACCAATGCACCCATGTCAACACGCGTATAGGGCGGGTAGATCTACAGAATCTGCTCTATACCAGTTGGCTAGTAACATCCAGTCAGCTTTCAAAAACAAAGAAACCGTACTCTGTGCCTTTCTAGACATAGAGGGAGCCTTTGATAATACTTCTCACGAAGCTGTGAAGAAGTCTCTACATAAAAAAGGAGTAAGTGATATGCTCAGCAGATGGATATGCCAAATGCTTAGCACTAGAACTGCAGAAACAAAAGTGGGCAACACCACTAAAAGAATCAAAACAACAAAAGGCTGCCCACAAGGCGGAGTCCTTTCTCCACTGCTGTGGAGTCTTGTTGTGGACGAATTATTAACGATGCTAACCGAGAATGGCATAAAATGTCAGGGTTACGCAGACGACATCGCCTTAATAGCGAGAGGGAAGTTCGAGGATACACTCTGTAACCTGATACAGAGAGGACTGTCAGTAACAAAGGAGTGGTGTAACACGGTGGGATTAAGTATCAACCCAGCGAAAACCACCATAGTACCTTTTACTAACAAAAGAAGCCTGCCAAACCTCCGAACAATGAGAATGGATGGCACTGAAATTCCCTTCAAAGGAGAAGTAAAGTATCTGGGACTTACACTAGATTCAAAGCTTCTCTGGAGAAGACATGCAGAGGTAACTATAAACAAAGCAACGCGCGCACTCATGGTATGTAGGAGCCTGGCGGGGAAAAGCTGGGGTTGTAACCCAACAATTCTCCGCTGGATGTATACCATGATGGTGAGACCCATCCTCACATATGGTGCAATAGCATGGGCTGAGAGAACCAAGCTAACCACAATGAGGAATATGCTAACAAAGGTGCAGAGACTGGCCTGTGTATGCATCACAGGGGCCATGAGGACATGCCCTACAGCAGCACTAGAAGTAATTCTGGACCTAACACCCTTACACTTTGTCATAGAGGGAGTAGCCAAGCGAACTCTGCTGGGCATTGCAAAAGAGGGGACAGGTTTAGGTAAAACTATCAGCAGTAGAGAGAAGGAGGATATTGCAAAGCAGACTCCCTACATCGATCTACCAAGAGACGATATAGTAAAAAGGTATAACTTCGAAAAACACTTCGGAATTAAGCTTAGTACCAAGAAAGAGTGGGACAGCGAGATGATATCGCAAGTTAAGAAACCACATAGTATAGCATGGTATACAGATGGGTCCAAGACATTGGAAGGTATAGGCGCAGGGGTGTACGGGCCAAGAACCAAGCACTTTGAACCTATGGGGACAACACCCAGTATCTTCCAAGCGGAAATCCTAGCAATACAGCTGTGTGCACAATTCAATCTGGACCGTAAATACAAAGGTCAGGATATAGTTGTGATGTCAGACAGCCAAGCAGCAATCAAAGCATTAGTTTCCTGTGAGATATCATCGAGAATAACATGGGAATGCCTAACAAAACTCAACGAGCTAGGCAATAATAACACTGTTACTATACTTTGGGTCCCAGGACACAAAGGAATACAGGGTAACGAAGAAGCCGATGGTCTAGCGCGACAGGGTGCAGCCACAAAATTTATAGGACCAGAACCATTCTGCGGATTGGGCACACATTCTATAAAAGAAGAACTAAGAAGGGAGGAGAGGCATAAACGTTCAAACCTTTGGAAAAGCCTCCCAAAGCTAAGACAATCCAAATTGCTCCTCAGAGATTTTAACACTCGGAGAGCAAAATTGTGCATAAGCTTAGGCAAACCGAATCTTAGGATTCTAACGGGGTTCCTTACAGGACACTGTAAACTGAAATACCACCTGATGAAATTGGGCATAGAGACCGATAGTAACTGCCGTTTCTGTGAAAAAGCAGAGGAGACTCCAATACACCTACTTACAAACTGCGACGCCGTGGCTCGCAGGCGTAAACTAGCACTGGGGAATTATGAGCTGAGTCTAGAGCAGGTTTCATCCCTTGAACCTAAGAATATTCTCAAATTCATTAGAGAAATAGGGCTGGATGAAATTCTGTAATCCGCAAACCCAGCGGAGCTTTGAGAAGGAGGTACAATAGATCTCATTTAGGTCGCAGTACGCATCTCCACCACACAACATTAACATTAACATTAAGTCGTTTCTGTGTCATAGTTGCTCGAAGATACGTTTTAAGTCGTCTTAGTGCACTAAAAGAACGCTCAGATGAAGCTGCTGATGCAGGCACAGTCAAAATCAAAGCAATAAGTTTTTCAACTTCATTTAATCAGCCCAATTATGAAAACTCCCAGGAGTTTCAGCTCCCATAAATTTAAATTCTCCCATGAACAAAATTCTCCCATTGTGAATCTCCCATGAGTAAAGATATCGGAATGGGAATTCGAACATAACTTCGAAACAGCTGTTCAGTTACATCTGACGTTTAATTTATAATAGAAACGCTTTGTGCAATTTTTTTATTAAATTTGTGAAGTGATTAATTTTCTTTAATTAAATATTTAATAATGTTCAGCGTTGGAATAAGATTTATGGCGATTGAAGAGGAGCAAGCCTCCGACGTGGAGGACCAAGTTCTTGTTAGACGAACCTTAAGAGATAGAAGCAATCCTTTTGAGTTGCCACAGCCTTTGTATTTATATTTGGAGCATAAATAAAATTTTGTGAGTTGGTAGACTTGAGATCCTAGCTCATTGGTGTGGGTTATGAGCGTGGGCCACAATCTCCACAGTCTGCACTACCTAAAGATATGAAGATTTTTTTATTTACCTTGTGGCTTTCTATGAGTGACCTAAATTTATCTTTAAGGTTTCAAAAGTACTATCGACTGAATAAAGATAGCTTTAAATATTTGCTTGAGGTACTGACGGAATTTTCACCAAGGCGTATAACCTCGAGAGCAGTTCCACCCATCATCAAACTTAGCGCATGCTTAAGATTTTTTGCAGAAGGTGGTTACCAAACTGGAGTTGGGAAAGACCACAACGTAGGACTAGCACAATCCAGTTTCAGTGTAGTTCTTTCTGAAGTGCTACACATTTTTGAACAAAAATTATGTCCACAATGGATAGAAATGTATGAAACTGTTAGAAAGAGAGCAGTAGCGTTAAAATTTTACAACAAATTTCATTTTCCTGGCATTATTGGATGTGTTGATGGCACGCACATCAGAATTATTGCTCCATCTACAAATAAACATTTATACTACAACAGGAAGGGAACATATAGTTTGAATGTTATGCTTGTAAGTTTTATATATATACTTTTATTTATGTATTTGAATTAAACATTGCAAATTTGCTAGGAGACGCCGGATATGCACTGGAGCCATGGCTTTTAACCCCATATAGAACGCCATCTGAAGGCTCAAAAGAAAGAAAATTTAACGATATTCACGCACGCTGCCGCAATGTTATAGAAAGAACAAACGGAGTTCTCAAGAACAAGTGGAGGTGTTTGCTTGGTGCGAGGGAGCTTCACTATAGTGCTGAAAAAGCGGTTAAAATTGTAAATGTGTGTTGTGCGTTGCATAACATTTCTTTGCGATATAATGCATACGGCCCTAGTGAAGAATTTCAAACTGATGTATCCCAGAATGAAACAGGTGAAGAAAATAATGTTGATAACTCACAACATATGAACACAGCGAAGCGCTTACGAGACGAAATAGCCAGCAGTTTGCAAGAAAACTTAGTTGTAAAAAATGATATGTATATCTTAGTGAATTAAAGTCTCCCACGGGCTTTTGATGCGTTTACTCCTTGTAAAAACCAAAAACAAAAATTGTTTCAAAAATTTATTTAAACATAAAGCATTTCATTCATTTCTTCAAAAGCAAATAGAAATATACATGACTAATATATATATTATTAGAAATTTGAACTTTAAGGAACTTCATTTTTGTAAAATATTCATCACATATTTCAAGATATTAATAATAAAACAAAAAATGTATACATATAAAAAGGAACTTAAACTGAACTTGTGTAAAATAGTCATCACGGAATTGAAGGTATTGATATTAAAAAAAAATATATACATTTTAAAAGGGACTTAAACTTCAAGATATTAATTCATATGGTTGCATTTTTAGGACGTTTTTTATCACAGAATGATAATCATTGATTATTACTTAAAAACGTTAAATAATATTCTTGTATTAATATTCTTGTAGTAATAATACAAAAAATGCACTTTTTTCAAAATAACAGAATTCCGATTATCTTTGATGACAATTGCAAAAATATTCAGTTAAGCTGTTATCCTATAGTTGTTTTAAGCACGATAACTGAAAGCACAGCATATTCTGACACAAATGCTTGAAGTAACGTGACTACATCTGCAAAAAAGGTAAGGCTGCAGCTGTTTCTATTATTTCGTTCTCAAAGATATATCGATCACTTGATCTTTTTTCGAAAATCAAAAAAGGAAAATGCGGGAGGAAAGCAAAAATATTAATTTTTCTTCATCAGTTCAATTTTGAGCTTTTCAATTTCAATTAGCTGAGAACTATGTTCAACCTTTTTTCGATTTCTCTTTTACGCATTTTTTCCATTTCAGCATTATGCCTAATGGTTTCAGCTAAGATTTTTTTTGGACATCATAAAAACGATCGAGTGATCGATAAATCTTTTTGATGCCAGCATTACTTTCGACTCGCTGATCTTTTTGATCAGCCACTGCCTCACTTATTTTTTCCAAGAGTTTCTGTTGTACTTGAAGTTCCTTCTCCTGAACGTCGGAAGCACTTTTAGTTTTAGTTTTCTTTGCAGATGGAGTGGATGGGCAAACATTATTACAAACATTTGTATCAGGATCTGCTGTATCGGGTATCATGTTACAAACGCTTTCAGGATAAGTGACTACTTCAATATTTTCGCAAATGTCATCAAAGGCCAGTTGAATATCTGATTGGATATTTTCAAACAAGGAGTGCACTTGCGTATTTTCATCATGTGGCCCTTCATTCTCCTTATTTACAGGCTTTCTTTTTATGCCAAACTTATTGCCAGGAGTTCCTTCAACAGCTCCCTTCGTGTTTATTAAATTTGATACCGCTTCCTCGAAGGGAGACAGCAAGTACTGTTTGTTGGGTCCTCCACCGGTTCCATTTCTCATTTTTAAATTTTGCGCCAACTTGTTTCTCACATATTTTTTTGATCTATCCATACCTGATAAAAATTATAAAGTGGTTTTTATTTTATTTAGTTAGTTTAGTTTGTCTTTAGAAATTCATAAAGAAATGGTACGACGGCACGACTTCGGTATGCGCCTTATATGCCTTAATTTAAGACAAATATATATTTGAACATCTTACCTTTTTCCATTCATTAATTTCTTTAATTGGAGGACCAGCAGCATTAAGCTGTTCTGCGCTATTTTTCCAAAACTGGACCACTTCTTCTTTACTTTTCTTATGAAAGCCACAAGCGATGCCTCTATTTTTCTGCATATATGAAAGTAAAATTTCCATCTGGCCTTTATTCGTATTTTTTGCCCTTAAATTAAAGTAATAGTAACACAATTTCCGTTTATTTACATATGAAATGCACTTACATGTTTGCTGTTGCTTAATTTGTTTCCTTTCTCTCCAAAAAATTCCCATCTCCCAAGTTTTCATAATGCATACTTTTCCCAAAAATGTATGTTCGAAAACGTTCGTAATAGGGGAATGGGAGAAAATGAATAATTTACCCGGGAGAAAAGTTTCATAATTGGGCTGAATAGTTTTTTTACAGTAACCGAATTTTTCGCAAATTAGGATACAATGCCACTACAATTTGAGGGTGTTTGGCCAGGCAATTGCTTCAGCATTTTCATCTGCAAAAAAGCCATCTGCATAAAGATCAAGTTTTGTTTTTAGATTTCCAACGATTCCAGAGTGTCAAGATCTGTTTAAATGTACAATAAGATTTACAAAGTGCCAGTTTACACTAGCTTCTCTCAACCGACTCACCGAATGTTAAATCAAAATGAGTCGGTTGAGTGAAGCTGGTGTAAAGTTGCAAAAATAAAAAAAAGTAAAATATCAACCTGTTTGATCGAATCTAGCCGTTATCTCATGTGAGAGAAGATCTAAAATTTCGAAATAATCTTTTCGTAGCAGATCATATAATGGCAACTGTACTGCAGGAATCGGATTTGATTTTTCTTCAAAGCGTCGAGGTGGATTTTCATCAGCTAATTCACAGTAGGGGCTTTCGCATGGTCCAAAACATTGGACCAACATGGCAGATTGTACAACATGTAGTACGATGCGTAAGCTAAAACGATAGTCGAAATTTTTGGTTTTTTTCTGCCGATTGTACAATATTGTACAACTATGTAAAATTACTGCTCAATTGTTAGGGCATCTAAAAGTTGCTTAACTACTAGCCGGATGTGTTCTGCTTGAGAGCTTGCAATTAATGATGTTGCTTTACAAGTTGGATCGTTCGAACGCTCAGTCAAATAGTCCCATTAGTTTTCCATCTAATTTATCGTACAACATGTCGTCCAATATGGAAAGCCCCTAAGAACATGTCAAATTTTTTCTTATCAGAGTTGCAAAATTAACAAGCATTAAGCTACATACTTAAGGGTGCTCTTAAACTGAAGTGGTGGGTTTGCAGTTGAAACATTTTGTTGAAACAAACACAGAGAAAGAAAATGGCTATCCGCAAGCATGCTTATGAAGAAGAGAGAAAGAAGAGGAAAATATATAATACAAAAATATTATCGTTGTAAAAAAATGATATTTTGAATAACTTTTGAAGTTTTCCTTTTAAATTGTTTATCTAGCTAAAAAAGTGGGGGGCAACTGGCCCCCTTGTCCCCGCTTCCGACGCCAATGAAACACACCTATTGTAAGCAGTGATGTTCTTCGACGCGTCGTCTTTAATTGTCGACATTTTGGTGTCGACAATGCAGAATGTGTCGACAATGTAGACAATGTCGAGAATTGTGTAAACAATGTCAACAAAATGCAACACTGCGAAAATGCAAGTTCCATTAAGATTATGCTGATTCTTAAAACCTTTTAAAAATTCGTTTAATTAGCACAAAGTAAAAAATTTTACAATTAAACAAACAAAAGCCTCCATTCGCCTTTCTGCAGAGATCGCTAGAATCGAAGAGAAGGTTACGGCTAAAATCGAGTCTGAAATAAATGCACTCAAATCTGTCATAAGAGATTGCGATAAAAAAAATTATCTTGATTGAGAATCAACTGCAAGCTCTGACTTCTCGCTGCGACGAATTAGAAAAAATAAAAACAGAAAACAATAACAACAACATCAACTCAAGCAGCGCTGATATTCTGTCGGATGCTGTTGTGTTTGGAGTGCCTTACTCTGTAGAGGAGAATCTAAAAAGCATTTTCAATCGGATCTGCCATTTCATCGAATTTCAACCACCGCTGATAAGAGATATTTTCCGTATCAAGCCGAAGCCGGGCAACCCTAACTCGCTCATAATAATTAAATTCTTCTCTCCGTACGATCGCAACCGCACTCTAAAAGCATTTGGTGATTACTGGAGACGAACGAGATCAGCAGTTAATCTGCGCGCGGCTGGATTGGACTCGGACAATAACGTTTATATTCACGAAAGTCTGAGTGTTGAAAATCGTAGAATATTGCAGGCAGCGATTATCTACAAACGCCAGAAAAGCATCTTTAATGCGTTTACGTACCGAGACGCTATTCATATTCGACTGGAGAGAAATGCAGATTGCCTTCGAATTTGCAGTATGGAGGAACTGCACAATGCAGTGCGCAACGCTACCGAGGATGCAGATATACTTACAACATAGTTTATGTCTCCTTTTAATATCTCATCTGTCTGTTAAACATTTTATTGTGTCAGTTTGTTGTATAAGTTGGTATCTTAAGATGTCTCAATTTCTAGCTTTACCTTTTTTCTATCTCTTTTCTGCCTCGTCTATTTCTTTGATTTACATAACTTCTACCATACTTTATTTCCTACTTTCTACAGCTTATTGTTTTGTTGTTGTTTTGGAAAACCATAGGGTCAGGGAATAACTCCAATTTAGACGCTAATGGAAATCAGAAGGCTATGATTGATATCCTCTGTAAACAGAAATCTGGTTTGAAAATAGCACACTTTAATGCTAGAAGTCTTAATGACTTCAAATTAGACTGTGCGAAATATATTTTTGAAGACTCTGCTGTCGACGTACTCTGTTTCACAGAGACTTGGTTTGAAAATAATATAGAGGACTCACTGCTATATATTAATAACTTCACTCTGTATCGGCATGATAGACTAAATAAGAGAGGAGGCGGCGTTGCAATATACTGCAAAACTAATTTAAATGTTAAATTTTTGAGTGAATCTGGTGGATCTGAGGTTGAGTTTCTAAATATTGAAATTTATGATTGTAGAGTTAAAGTTTTTCTATCATGCGTTTATAATTCTAATCGCAGCTCTAACCTTGACCCATTATTTTCCTCCATATCCAGATGCGTAATTGACTATGACCATTTGATAGTTTGTGGTGACTTTAATATTAATTTGCTATGCACTGATAGCTTTAAGCCCGGTTTCCATGTGGTCTTCTAAGATCTCCGACAATCACATCTTCTGCTATAATGAGCGAGATGGATCTATGTTATTCTTGCTATAAAATAATGACATTTGGTTTGTTGTCGTATTTTTTGTAGCTTTTATTTGTTTGCTTAAGAAACTATTTTATTGCATTTGTTTTATCACTAGAATTGAAAAATGTCAGAAAAGTACAACAGGGTCAGCCACAACGATATCAAGAAGTTGTCCACCGCGTCAAGATTTAAAATTCCCATATTACACGATGCTCGTTTGCTCGGTGTGCACATGGCAGTGCAATATGCTTGTTGTAGTATTCTCCAAAATTTTTCACAGTTTCGCATTGGACGCAACAACAAAATTATCTGCTCGCCGAGCAAACGAGCACCGTATAATATGGGCAAAAGTACACCAACCAGTGCCGGCTCTATAAAACAAGCTTTCAGAGGCCACCACGGCATAACACTAACAAAACGGAATGTATAAAATCGTCAATTTAATAATTAATAAATATTATTTAATAATAGATTTATTAACCAGTTTTTTGTAACTAAAATAATTACATATTGAATACAGCAAACATTCACAAAATTCTAAACAATGAAATTGTTTCGATTTTTTTCTATTTTATTTTGCTTCTATTTTGACATGTTAAAGCATCCTTAGAATAATATTAAAATAGTTGTCAGTGATGACAATAGTCCAACAACAAACAACTTAAGTGGCTGCCGTATTTATAGCAAGTGATAGACTTTTATAGCAAAAGTTAAAAAAGTTGATCTTTCATGATCTTCTATGATCTCCCAGCATCACATGAGATTGTAGAGGATATCACATGCTATAAAATGCAAAATGTATGTATGTTTCGCACGCTCCTTTATCAATCCCATAAAAAGGCACTCGCATTCTATTTCTTTCCCACTGAAGATGTGATTGTGGGAGATATTAGAAGATCTTAGAAGATTACATGGAAACTGGGCTTAACAAATAAACTTCTTGACGATTTGTCTGAAGTCGGTCTTTCCATTGTTAATTCGGAGGAGCCAACTCGCTTCGGAAATAATGTTACTCCTAGTCTGCTCGACTTTTACGCAGTGTCTGATATTTCAACGGTTTTGCTTTTTGATCAAATATCGTTTTTTTTCCGATCATGACCTTATTTTTTGTACGCTCAATATTCATCTCTCGTCTGTTGATGTGAGCAGAACATTTACATATCGTGATTATAAATCAATTAATCTCAACGCTCTATTCGCTGATGTATCTAGAATAAACTGGATGGATTGCTGGTTCTCTAATACAGTGGATGATAAACTTAACTTCTTCTTGAACAAAATATCTGAAATTTTCGACATTCACGTGCCTCTTCGTACATCCCGAATCTCAAACAGTTCTTGTCCTTGGTTCACGAGTTCTATAAAGCAGGCACTAAAAAAACGACATAGGGCTTACTCTAGATGGAAACGAAATCCGACTGTGCTTTACTGGGAAGAGTATAGGAGAGCTAGAAACGAGGCTTCATCCGCAGTTGTCAAAAAAAAGGTTCCTATTATCGAAGCTAAGTTCATCTCTACCGTCTAAGATACTGTGGAATAACTTAAAAAAAATTGGAATAAGAAACATTAAAGTTGGAGGTTGTAACTTAGACCCCGATCTTTAAATGAATATTTCGTGTCTAGTCCATTCACCGAATCATCTAGTACGTTTAGTATATCCACCCCTACCTTGTCGCAGTCATTTCAATTTACTGCGGTAAATGAGGTGGATGTTGTGAGATGCATCTTAAAGATAAAATCACATGCTATCGGCATAGACGGGATAGATATCAGGTTTGTCAAGCTTATTCTGCCTTATGTTATTAGCCCTCTCGTGCATATATATAATCATTGCCTAACAAGTTCTAAATTTCCATCAATCTGGAAAATTGCGACGATAATACCTATTGCCAAAAAACCGTCAGCAGCTATACCTTGTGATTTTCGCCCTATCAGTCTTCTCTCGTCACTCTCAAAAGTTCTTGAATCCCTTATGGCTGAGCAGATTTCTTACCATCTTAATGCAAATAACCTTTTGTCGCCTCTACAGTCCGGATTTCGCCCGGGACACAGTTGTTCCACTGCTGTTGTGAAAATTTTGGAAGACATCAGAGCATATTATGATAAGTGTCATATCACCTTAGTCAGTCTCTTAGATTTCTCGAAAGCCTTCAACAGTGTAAGCCACCCTTTGCTTTATAAAAAGTTAAATACACTCTTCAGTTTTTCGGATACTGCTGTTCAACTCCTGAAAAGCTATTTAGACGGTAGGACTCAAAGGGTTAAGGTAGGAAATAGATACTCGGGATTCCGATCTATTTGTAGTGGGTTACCCCAAGGCTCTGTTCACAATGTTTCTCAACGACATTTTTTCAATATGTAAAAATGTTACAATGCATGCGTATGCAGATGATCTGCAACTCTATCTATCCCGACCAACATGTCTTATTGAGGACCTATGTGCCAGGGTAAACGAAGACTTAACTGAAATCAGCAGATGGGCAACAGAAAATAAACTGATGTTGAATCCTAATAAATCGTATGTTCTACCAATTGTGAAATCCAGAAACCCGTTTAATGATCTGTCTCCTATCTTTCTTAGCGGAACAAAACTTGGACTTGTTCACAAAGTCGTTAATTTAAGATTTGTTATGAACACTTCACTTACGTGTGAAGACCATATTAATAGCGTGATTAGCAAAGTTTATTATTCCTTAAGAAATTTGAGAAAAACTGCTTCGTTTGTTCCCACTGAAACAAGGCGAAAATTGGTGATACAATTAATCGTGCCAATAATAACTTATTCCGAAGTAGTATATAGCAAGCTAGACTCAAGGTAATCACATAAACTATTAGTGGCATTTAACAACGCAGCTCGATATGTTTACGGTATTAGTAGATTTGATCATATATCTGAATACAGTAATCGCATTCTTGGTTGCAATATCATTAATTTTCTTAATGCAAGAAACTGTATTTTTCTGCACAGACTTATTACTTCGAAAAGTCCTAATTACTTGTTTGAAAAACTCCAATTCTGCAGATCCATCAGAAATGTTTTCTTCCTAGTTCCCCAGTTCAGATATAATGAATCTAGTCGGCTGTTTTTCATTAACGCAATAAGGCTTTGGAATTCCCTACCAAATAACTTAAAACGCGTTAACAACGAAACAAACTTTAAGCAATCAGTTCTTGAATACTTTTCTTAACTCTTCCTTAACTTTCTCTTTTTTACTCATTTTTCCCATTTACTTATTTTTCTTATTTTACGGATTACTTACTTTCTAATTAAAATCATTCTTATCTTCAGCCAAACAATCATTTGCATAAAATTTGTTTACTAGTTTTTCCTCTTACGTTACGTTTAAATCTCAATAGTTTTTAATTTTTATCTTTAGCCACATAATCATAAAAATTTGTTTATTATTTTTTTTTCTTTTTAAGCTGTTGTTATGCCAGTTGTTGTTATTTGTAATTTTTATTTAGAATATCTAAATTGTTGCATTTAAAAGAGCTTTTTCTTGTATGCTAATATTCTTTTTCAATAAATTACTAAAAAAAAGCCATGCCCAGAAGGCGTAAAAATAAGGAATACTTCGAACTTGGACTCAATTTAATTAAATATTACAATAAACATGCAGCCTCTTACATTAATTATATACACCAGTCGACAATAGTATTGTCGACATCATGTTCTCTACGCCGCACATCACTGATTGTAAGTGTAAAACAAACAGAAATGGAAGTGGAGCGAAATACAATGCAAATATTAAAGTTAATGTAACGAAGCGAAATTTTTACCGGGCACAAAACCGACGTTCAAATTCAAAATTGTAAAATTAAAAATTTTTTTAATTCTACGCGTAACTGTGGAGCGGATCTTGAGAGACGGCAGCCCTGTGTATTTTGTTTTGAGGGCCCCTGATTAGAGCGCACCTGGTTTACCCTAACCAGACGGACAGATGCTGCCTCCTCACCAAGGTGGCATCACCTCTCTGGTCAGTGACCCGCGGACAAAGGGTTGGCACCGACAGCACGTGCTTAAGTGACAGATGCCAGCAGTTAAGGAGATGAGGGGTTTTCGTTGGCACCAACCATTTTGTACTTTCGCTGTACAAATAATTCACGTGCTTAGGGTTGCAGCACCCTGAACTCGCAAAACTGAAAAGAGAAGAAAAAATAACCTGTATAAAAAAAGAGCGGCGATTGTCCCCTTTTATACCCCCCTTGAAACTCCGGGACCTGGTGGTATGGTCCCTGCCCACACTCTTCCCTTCTCACCTTGAGGGTTCCGGGGCTAAAAGTTTTTTTAAAAACCCACCCATACGCTGCATTATTCCTCTTTCAACCAAATAAAAAGATTAAACTTTAGTTATTCATATTGCAAACGGTTTATTAACATTATATAAAAAAAGTAAGCAAACGTATTTTAATTTTATATAAATGCTCTTTGCATTATATTTGAAAAAGTAAGTAAACATTTTTAAATTTTACATAAATGCTCTTTGCATTATATTTAAAAAAAATAAGTAAACGTATTTAAATTTCATATAAATGCTCTTTGCATTATATTTAAAGAAAAAGTAAGTAACGTATTTCAATTTTATAACAATGCTCTTTGCATTATATTTAAAAAGTGAGTAAAGTGTCTAAATTTTATAAACAATGCATTTTGCATTATATGTATTAAAAAAAATTTTCCTGCGAAGCGTTTGTAAACACAGTTTTTTTTTTAATATAAATTTGTTTTGTTTTCAGTATCAAGAACCTTTTGTTTGTTAAAAGGCAATTCTTAAGACAAAACCAAATATGACTATTAGTTTTGTTTTTTTTTTCGTTTTTCTATAAATTCATAATATTTTATTGACTATGCATTGAGAATATGATCGTCATGTGATATGATCGTTCGAAGTAAATGACGAAAATATAAACTGAAGAATCAATTAGTTAGAGGAAAGTACTGTGTTTTTTTTTACTCTAGTATACAGATATTTTTTTTTGCAATTCATATTTAATAGAAAAAAAACAAACTTAAATATTTGCAATAGAAAATAAAAATAATTTTAAATTTATAACATTTTTTTTCCTAAGCAATATTTAAAGAATATATTTAAGTTTGTGACTTAAGTGCTAATTAAACAGTTTTCTGGACATTTTATTCTTTTTGCTTTTTGTTTTGTAGTAAATTTCAGACTATTTCAATATAGTATTATTGCATTTTTTGACCCAGTTGCTGCTGCTGGTTCTTTCAGTGATTATTATTATTTATATAGGTATATATAAATATAATATATATGTATATATAAATATGTACATTCACCGACTGAGTGTGGTTGCTTTCATTGTGTATTTTGTTTTGCTTAAGTAATTCGAGATATTGAACGCATTCATTTTGTTTCTGCGCCTTCCTTTTTGTTTTTTTATTGTATTTAATATGCGAGAGCACTCAACGGCAATTTTGGAAGCTGGAGTTGTCGTGGTTGCTAGCAGCGTGTCGTGTGGGCCGTTGCCGACGCCGAGCTAGGTGCCGATGGCGGAGTTGGGCTGTCGCTGCTGACACAGACTCGCCCAGCAAAGCGATAGCTATTGTTTGAAGTGCAAGGGCTTATCTGGGACGCTAGCGGAAAAGTGGACCAGATTTAGATTTTTCTTGTTTTATATTTTGTTATAAAACAAAATCGACTGTGTCGATAGTCGATGAGCGCCTAAGACATATGGCTCTTGAGCAATTTGAAGCTAGGTTTCTTGAAACCATCGACTCAGACTTAAGGTCCAATTATAACAGAAGAATATAAACAATGAATATAAATTTTGGTTTTGTCGATTTCTTGTTCCAACAAATGGCGTAACAAAAAGAGCCTACACATTAGGCAACCTGTTCGTCAAACGGTAGCATGGTTCAAACCAATTCAATAAAAAAGATTGATTTGACGGTTTGTCACAAAAGTGTGGCAGGGCTGAAAGAGCTATCCTCTTGGCCACCGCAATCATCAATATCAGAGATAGCACTGGACGTTGCACAGAAGGGTGTTTTTGAAATTTAGCCGGCCAAAAGTAGGTTTTAAAAATTTCTGACGGGTTTAAAAAAAACCTTTGCAATACAAAAGTGAATATCAAAAGAACAATGTTATCACTTTCCACGCACAGTACAAGCCTGAGTACCGTGTGTTCTGTCACTTACTGTTTCAATCAATACTTTTCTTATACAAGTGATTATAATAGAAGTAACGTAATGTAACGGGACGTAAAAATCCGTTGGATTTCGATTTCTACGTTACTTTACATTACGTCTGTTCAAAGAACAACTAAACATTGAGGTTAGATTCGATTATTGCGCTATTTTATATTGTTGAACTACGCTTTTTGTTGAGGTTTTGTTATTAATGTGATAGTTTTATGTATCCACAGCTATGGATGACGAAGATTGAATTGTATTGGTACAGGAGCGTGCAATTATTTACGACAAACAACTGCCTGGCTACTGCCTATTATAATTGCTACAGCGTTTCCTTACATTACGTCCCGTCACGATGACAGTTGACAACATTACGTTACTTTACATTACGTCTATTATAACTGGGCCTTTAAAGTAAAAAAAGTAAAGTTTTCCGAGGTATCCCGGCATTGATTTTAAGCTTAACGGAAAGATCATGAAATTCGCTTACGGAAGTAGTAATTTTTGAGTGCGGAAAGTTGCTCTTTTTTTATCTGTGTACACCGTTAAATATTTAGCTATGGATTCTCAAGAAGCAGGTAAGTTTACTATAATACCGTCATTTGATATCGCGCGTGTAAAATTAAGAGCAGAATTCAAAAACTTAATAATGGAATTGTTTTTTTATAATAATACAAATTTTTATAAAGGGTTTAAATATTTTTGTTACAATATTTGGTTTTGACTTCAGATTTAGATTTTTATTGGTAAATAAATACTAACTTCAGTATTTAAATACACATTTTGTTCCCAAAATAAGCATTAAAATACCATTGGGATCGATTATCGTAGTAAAACAATTTTGGCCACCTAGATCTTTAAATAACCTTTTGGTCATTTATGACCCAAGACTAATAGAGGGTTAAAAAAGTAAAAACTAAGAAAACAGACATCATTTCTGCTATTTAAAAAAACCTTTGAAGACCCACGTGAGAAAAATATAGGTGGGTCATGAATGACCCATTGATACAAAACAGGGTTAAGGATACAAAAAAATCAGTGAAGAAACATCACTAAATAATATTTTTGCAACAAAAAATTTTAATGTTCACCTAAAAAAGAATTGTCGTGCAGGGTTAAGGATATCAAAAATCAAAACACATACATGATTAGAAACTGTTTACTAAATAAAATAATTTTGGTCGCCTAAATCAATGAACCACCCCAATGTGCGTTGGCAACCTGCCCGCGTATTATTTGATAATGGTTCCTACGCGTTTTTTATCACAGAAGCTTGTGTTCAAAGACTTTGCTTGCCGAGAAAGTTGGTTTCGATTTGCGTTCTAGGAATTGGATCTGCATATGGCAGAACAAAGGAGAAGTTGCTTTGACGCTTTCCCCGCGCTTCTCAGAGAAGATCTTTGAAATCAACACGCTTATTTTGTCAAAAATTACAAGCGATTTACCAACATCAAAACATCGTCGTGGCCACACATCGAAAACATACCGTTAGCTGATCCGACTTTTTCTACGCCTGGTTCTATTGACAGTTTAATCGGAATGGATGAGATGGAGCAATTTTTAACACACAAATTCCGAAAGGAACCACCAGGCACTCCCATGGCACAAAACACAGCCTTTGGGTGGGTGCTGTTCGGCCGCGCAGATGGTTCAACATCCGCAATTAATTCTATGAAAACTCTTCACTGCGATGTTCAGTTTGCGAGAGCTGTCAGCCGGCTTTGGGAGATGGAAGAACAACCTCAGAAACAGTATCTGACACCAGAAGAGGCTTTTTGCGAAGAACATTTCGCTACAACACGTCATCGCTCGACT
Source organism: Dichetophora obliterata (assembly GCA_963920525.1). Taxonomy (NCBI): domain Eukaryota; kingdom Metazoa; phylum Arthropoda; class Insecta; order Diptera; family Sciomyzidae; genus Dichetophora; species Dichetophora obliterata. Next base: position 86,683,939 of record OY986438.1, on the reverse strand, counting down.
GAGGGGCGCTTCATTGTTGAGCTGCCGTTCAAAAAGGATGTGGCTTTGGGTGAGTCGAGAAATATCGCACTTTGCAGCTTCGTTCGCTTGGAGAGGCACTTCACAACGAACGAAGACTTGCGCCTACACCGCCTTCATGAAGGAACTAATTGATATGGAGCATATAAAACCTGTCTGATTTGCCACGCGACAGCTTTTATATGCCACATCATCCAGTTTTGAAGGATACAAGCTCCACGACTAAGCTGAGAGTAGTTTTTAACGCGTCAATGAAAACTAGCTCTGGCTACTCTCTCAACGACGCTTTGATGGTGGGGCCTCAGCTCCAACAGGACTTATTTTCAGTTCTATTGCGATTCAGAGCTCATCGTTATGCCATGTCTGCTGACGTGGTGACGATGAACCGCCAGGTGCTAGTTTCTGAAAATTTGTTGACTACCAGCGATCTAGCTGGTACCTCTACCAGGATAGCGTCTGCTTCACATCTAGCAGTTAGATCGCTACAACAAACAGCTAGAGAGTCTTTTCAACGCTTTGAAGAAGCCGCTACTATCATTCTTCGAGATTTCTACATGGACGATCTCTTAAAAGGATCTTCATCTTCTGAAACGCTTATTCAGCTGCAAAAGGAATCTCTCAAATTCTCCTCACTGGTGGATTCGAGCTAAGAAAATGGGCAACAAACTGCAAGCAGCTAACTGCCAGCATACCCGCTGCAACCAAACAATTATCCCATTTTCTGGCTAACGATCAGGAAGTTCGAGCACTAGGAATCTTCTGGAATACTGAGGATGATTTTTTGACGTTTTCGGTAAATATTAAAGAGCCCCTTGCCTTCCTCTCCAAAAGAGCATTTCTTTCCGACAACAGTGTGCTTTTCGATCCACTGGGCTTATAGTACCCTGCACAATAAAAACGAAAATTTGGTTCCAGCCAGTTTGGAGAGCAGATGTTGACTGGGATGAGCCAGTTTCGCTTAGCATAGCTAAACAATGGCTCGCACACCGCAAGGACCTTGCAATGTTGTCCTCGCTTAAACTCAAGCGCTGGCTTGAATTAGTTCAGAGTGATTTCAGATTTAATTTATAAATGAAGTTAAATGAATTGTGAATTTCTTATTTAATGATGAACGGCGAAACAGAACACAGCGAGAGCATATATAAATCAACTCGCTGGCATAAGAATAACAGTCTGGGTGCAAGCGAGGATGCGTACACATGTCGAGACTAGCTAGTGAAAGTGTTTCCACTTTTCAAACGTAGTTAGAAGTTATAGGAACGTGTTCCCACCATTCTGATAGAAGCTATAGGAACGTGTCTCCACCGTTCAGCATAGAAATCATAGGAACGTGTCTCCACCGTTCAGCATAGAAGTCATAGGATCGTGTACCCACCGTTCAGCATAGAAGTCATAGGAACGTGTACCCACCGCTCAGCATAGAAGTCATAGGAACGTGTCTCCACCGTTCAGCATAGAAGTCATATGATCCTGTACCCACCGTTCAGCATAGAAGCCATAAGCGTGGTTCACATGATCCTACATGTTGTCACGCCTGGCGTGATGGGTGAATAACTAAATTTTCATTTGGCTAAAAAATTTCGTGTAGACAACATGTAGATTTGGCAGCAGCTGTACTACCAACCAAGCAGTAGCCAAAAACAGTTTTTATGCTTTATTTTTTGCGTTTCTATTTTTGTACACTTAACTTTTTATGTTATCTTGTCTCCGCCATTAGTTTTTAAATGGCGATGCTTGGCGTGTTCACATTGGTAGGATGGCTACTCATCAAACCTTGAATTTGAAAAATTTCAAATTCAAGTTAACATGTTGTCAGTCGGCTGTATCGATCGTTCGAACGGTCAAATACGAGGCTTGTCCTACCAGGCGTGACAACATGTAGGACCTTGTGAACCCCCCTATAGAAACGTGCACCCACCGTTCAGCATAGAAGTCATAGGAACGTGTACCCACCGGTCATATAGAAATCAGAAGCTATTAATCATAAGATCTATATTAAGTTTTAATATACATATATTATAACTATATTATATATAAAAATAACTTGCTTTGTAAACATGGTTTGTTAGTGCAGACTTCCAGCAGGCTGTTGGACTACATATACTAACATAAGCATAGAGACTAAAGTAAAGCAAAAATACAACAACAAATGTGAAATTATGAAATTGAGAAAAACTGAGAAATTGACCTTAAGCTCAATAAACGATTTTAAACTATCAAACAACTAGAATTTGTATTTAAAATCAAGTATGATTTAAACTATCAAACATTTAGAATTTGTATTTAAATCATATGAAGTCAACATAATATATATTATATATACATATTTGGTGCACAACAAACTTTTTAATTTTGATTTATAATTTTTATTTTTTTAATATATTTTTTATAACTGTTTATTTGAAAATATGAAATGAAATGAAAATTTCAAATTTTCAAATGAAAATTTCTGATTGATACAAATATGAATATTTATACAAATGTTTTTATAATAACAAGTATTTATAACAAAGTGTAAATAAATTAACATAAGAATAATATAAATGTAAAGTTGAGGTAAGTAAGATGTAAATTAATAATCAACAATAGGTAAGTACAATGTAAGTTAAGAATCAACGAGAAGGTAAGTAAAATGTAAGTTGAAAATCAATGTAACAGAAGATGAGTAAAATGGAAGTTAGGAATTCAACTAATGTTGAAACATTATTCCCCCTCCTTTTTAAAAAAAATCTTGGTAGTATTCGCTAACAGGTTAAAGTGTACTTTTTTAGTATCTTTATGTTTGGTTAACTGTGTTTGTGCTGTCTCAGTGTCTAGGGAGGCTGGTTTTATTCTATCGATGTTGACTGTTGTGTTAGTGTTATGTCTACGAATTGTGAAATATTTTGGTGTTCTCTCAACCACTTTTAAGGGGCCATCGTACGATTCTTGTAGTGTTTTGCGGATCGTGTCGTTGCGTACGAAAACAAAGTTACAAGTACTGAGGGCTCGAGGTATATACGATTGGAAGTTAGTGTTATGATGCGTAATGTTTGACTTTTTGTTTTCTACTACCTCTTTAAGTTTGGCTAAGGTGTCCGATGGATTAAAATTCTGACTGCTATGTATTACTAGTTGCTGTGGTAGCCTGAGTGTTTGCCCAAATACCATCTCAGCGGGTGAAGCTTTAATGTCTTCTTTGACCGTGGACCTGAGTCCTAGAAGAATTAGTGGCAACTCTGTGTACCAATTTGTCTGATTGTTGCTTGCTATTATAGACGTCTTCAGTTGACGATGAAACCTTTCTACAATCCCGTTAGCTTGTGGATGATAAGCAGAAGTGGTAATGTGTTTGCTTCCTAGATTCTTAACGAAGTTTCTAAAAATTGTGGACGTGAATTGAGGTCCTCGATCAGTGGTAATTTCCAAAGGAACCCCGAAACGTGAGATGTATTCTTTTTGGAGTGTATCTACGACAGTGTTAGCGTTAGTATCTTTAATTGGATACGCTTCGGGCCAACGTGTGTTTCTGTCAACTAGGGTAAGCAAATATCTGTAACCTTGTGATATTGGTAAGGGACCAACTATATCGACGTGAACGTGTTCGAAACGTCCGTGTGGAATGTCTATCTTTTGTGGGATTGTCTTCGTATGTTTGTGTATCTTTGCTCGTTGACATCTAATGCATTCTTGTGACCATTTATTGATTTGTGCGTTCATTTTAGGCCAAAAATATCTTTGTGTAATGAGTTTTCGAGTAGCTCGTGTACCTGAGTGTGAAATGTTATGTATTTGTTCGAAAATTTGTTTGCGTAATGTTTGTGGGATATATGGACGTGTTTCTGAATTAGTTTGTTCGCACCAAATTTTAATGTTAAGTATTGGTATGTGTACTTGTTCTAGTTTGTAAATATGTTTGTTTAGTATTTCTTGTAGTTCTGAATCTATATTTTGTTCTTTGTGTAGAGTTTTGAGATTAATCTCTGAGGTTGTGAAAGCCTCTATCTCAGCTCTTGAAAGTGCGTCTGCTACGGTGTTATCTGTACCTTTAATGTGTCTGATGTCGTTGGAAAACTGTGCGATGAATTCTAAATGTCGTATTTGTCTTGGACTTCTCTTAGTTTTTGAATGTAATGCTGAAGTTAGTGGTTTGTGATCCGTGTATATGGTAAATGTGCGTCCTTCTAAATAGTGTCTAAAGTGTTTAATTCTGAGGTAAATGGCTAGTAGTTCGCGATCGAACGTGCTGTATTTTATTTCTGTAGTAGATAATTTTTTTGAAAAGAATGCCAGTGGTTCTGTTTCTTGATTATGTTCTTGTTGTACGACTGCGCCTATAGCGGTGTTTGATGTCTATCCACAGCGATAGAAAGTTTTGCTTTACTATTGAAATGTTTAAGTAGTGTTTCCTTAGCGAAACTTTCTTTTATCTCTGTGAATGCTTGTGTTGTGTTTTCTGTCCATGTTAAGTGTTTGTCCTTTGTTTTTGTTGCTGTAGTTACCATTTCGTAAATGTGTGTGAGTGTGTGTGCTAGTTTTGGAATGCATCTGTGGTAGTAGTTAATCATCCCGATGAATTTCTGCATTTTTTTGACTGTTTCTGGTGTTGGGTAATCTTTTATGCATTGAATTCTATCGGGAGATGGTTGTATGCCTTTGTTTGAAATTGTGTAACTTAGAAAATTTATTTTGTTCACGCCGAAAATACATTTATTGGGTTTGATGTTTAGTCCGTAATTGTCTAGTTTTTCAAAAACTAAATTTAGGTGTCTAATGTGTTCTCCTTCTGTCTCACTGGCCACTAAAATGTCATCAAGGTATACGAAAACGAAGTCTAGTTCTCTCAGTACTTCGTTGATAAATCGTTGGAATGTTTGAGCTGCGTTTCGTAAGCCGAATGGCATTCTTAGAAACTCAAACATTCCGAACGGTGTAGTGATTGCAGTTTTATGTATGTCTTCTGTAGCCATGGGTATTTGGTGGTATGCTCTGATTAAGTCTAATTTTGAAAATATGTGTTTATTGTGTAAGTCTATATTCAAGTCGTGTATGTGTGGTAAAGGGTAGCGGTCTGGAATTCTAATTGCGTTAAGTCTTCTATAGTCACCACAGGGTCTCCAGTCATTCACATCCTTTTTAGGTACCAAGTGTAGAGGAGACGCTGACATGGAGTCTGAAGTACGACAAATGCCTACTTTAATTAAAAAATCAAATTCTTTTTTAGCAATTTTGTATTTGTTAGAGTCTAGGCGTCTGGGTCTGGAAAAAGGTAGCTGTCCTTCTGTAGTTATATGGTGTACTGTTTTGTGTTTAACTGGTTTGTTGTAGTCTGCTTCTGTAGTCAGTGATGGATAATTTTTGAGTATATTTGTGTATTTGTTTTCTAGTGAAATTAGTTTAGGTAATGATGTTTCTGTGAATGCTGTGATGGCGTTGACTGTTAATTGTGTAAGTGGATCAATGAGCTTTTTGTGTTGTAAGTCTATTAGGAGTCCGTATTTTGTTAAAAAATCTGCTCCTATGATCGGTCGTGTGATGTCTGCTAATATGAATGTAAAAGGAAAGTCACGTCTTAGTTTTAAATTTACATTTAGTAATTTCTTGCCAAAAGTCGCAATCGTGCTACCGTTAGCTGCTGTCAGTATTAAGTCTGAATTTTTTTGGTGGGGTCTAAATTTATTTACGGGAAGTACTGATACTTCAGCTCCGCTGTCTATTAAAAAATTTATGTGGTTGTCATTGTCATAAATAAAAAGACGGCGTGTTAGAATTGTTTGACTTCCATTATTAGCCGTCACAATTATGGAGTCACCTAGTTTGTCGAATTGTGTTGTGTTGTGTTGAGTGTCGTTTTGTCTGAATGAACATGGTTGTTCACATCGTCTAGCTGCCCTACCAAATCTAAAGTGGTATCGGCATACCCAGTTGACAGGTCGTGATATGCTTCTTGAAGGGGATCTACGTTTTGGGTATCTTTGGTAATTTGTTTCTCGTGAATTATTACGATATCGATCGTTTTTTAGTTCTTGGACCTCAATTGCCAGTTTGTTGAATCTTGTTAGAATCTTTGAGGTCGTTTCTGCAAACGATTGCGTAATTATCGTGAGTTCAGTATATTTAGGGATGCGTTGGGTATCATTGCCAACTGAAGCTACTTCTGTTTCTGACATAACTTCCCACAGTTTGTCAGCTAATCTCAATAAATCATCTAAGCCTTTGTGATTAGATCCGGCCAATGCTATATTGAGACTTTTGGGGAGCTTTCGTAGCCAAATTTTAGAGATTAATTCACTATCAACTGTGGTACCGGCCAACATGAGTAGTGCTCTATAGAATTGAAATGGTTTTTGGTCACCCATCTCGGTGCCAGACAGAATTTTGTCGAACCTCTTAGTCTCGCTCAGAGTGTGTCTATCGATTAATGTTCTTTTTAAACCTTCATATAAATTTGAAGACGGAGGTTTTTGAATAAAGTCAAGCACCGTTATGATTACCTCTTGAGGTAGAGCTGTAACTAGGTGTTCGTACTTTGTTTTGTCAGTGGAAATTCCTTTTGATTGAAATTGAATTTCTGCATGGACGAACCATGCGTCTGGACAAGTTGTCCAAAATTGTGGCAATTTAACTGATGCCGCTTGAATTTCTGACCGCATTGGAGTGTCAAATGGATTGACGAAATCAGTCTGTAAATGTATAAGGGGACGATGGTCGCCTTCGCCAAAGTGAGCGAGAGGGTCAGAAGTTTATGAAGGTCTAGGTGTTTGCCTTGGAACGGGTGGTGGTGTATGTGACAGACTCATAATTTCTTAAAATGTATGCCTATTAGTGTATTTTCTAACTTGTGTTGCCCTAGTGCAGTGGAGTGCCTACGAATATGATACAATTGGTTTCTTACGTCCCGATTGTATAATATTCGTTAAAAGAAGCTAAGTGTGTACCTCGTGAGAAACTAGAATAACAAGGCAACCTGAAAAATGTTTATAAAATGTAACAAACAAAAAGGATTTACATAAATTGTCAAAAAAAAAAAATTTTAACACAGTATACAAAAATATTTTTTATGTAGAAAGAAAATTGTTGTTGCTGCAAATGTTGTTGTTGTTGTTACTGTTAATGTTGTTGTTGTTGCTGCTGCAAATGTTGTTGTTGTTGCTTTTATTGCTGCTGTTGTTGTAGATGTTGTTGTTATTACTGCTACTGTAGTTGTTTTGTTGTTGTTGTTGTTTAGTTGTTGTTATTGTTGTTGTTGTGGCTTTGGCTAGTGGAAGCGACGACTGATGAGGAACTTGAAGTGGAGGTGGCGTTGACGGGTATTTTTTTATGTATAAATTTAGTTGTATTAAGCGATTCTGGTAATTTTCCTCTTGATTTGGATCCTCACGAGTTCTTATTGGTGCACTTGCATTTGTTGTTGTAAGTCTGGCTGCTTGCTGACATGACATGAGAGTTGAGACTAATGCGTTCCTTGGACGTATGCGTAGGAGGCGACTTCCGTATGCAGCCAACTTTTTGCAAATGTTGTGCAAAAGTAGTATGATGGAAATTCGAGGACGGCAAGGTTGTTGATATATTAGGGAGAGCAGGTGCTACAGGCGTTGGCGATGGTACGAAGCCGGAGATGTTGGCGGACTCACTATGGTTTCCAAAAGCAGTGGCGTTTGCCAGAGCGACGGTGCTGGCAATGAAGTTTGATGCTGTTGTAACTGCGGCTGCTGTTTTTGCTATTTTGGACGCACAATGCCGATACTTGTAGTTGTTGGTTTTTGTAGTTCGCCTCCTGGCAGGATCGCCAGTATTTGGTGCACAACAAACTTTTTAATTTTGATTTATAATTTTTATTTTTTTAATATATTTTTTATAACTGTTTAATTGAAAATATTTTATTCAACTGAAATTTTCAAATGAAAATTTCTGATTAATACAAATATGAATATTTATACAAATGTTTTTATAATAACAAGTATTTATAACAAAGTGTAAATGAATTAACATAAGAATAATATAAATGTTAAGTTGAGGTAAGTAAGATGTAAATTAATAATCAACAATAGGTAAGTACAATGTAAGTTAAGAATCAACGAGAAGGTAAGTAAAATGTAAGTTGAAAATCAATGTAACAGAAGATGAGTAAAATGGAAGTTAGGAATTCAACTAATGTGGTGATGCAACTTAAAGTTATTGAGTCACCACACATATATATATATGTTACAGTATAATTAAGTAAATAACTATTAAACTAAAGTCGAATTTACACGATTCACTATCATTGTTCACTTTGGATGAATCATCTGATTTGAAAAATGTAAATTGCGTTTCATCTTTAAAATTAAGATGACTGTCATCCACCTTGAAGAGTAAAAGAAGTAGAATGTCTTCGTACTTTTGATGAAAATGAAAGCAAATCGAATTGATGTGTCATTCGTACTGGAACACAATTGAAAGGTGTTAACATAACTTCAAACAGAAGTTTATATATTTTATTTAATTGCTCAACATTAATCATACTGCTCCATATTTTGCAAAATTTTAATTGCTGGATTTGTTTGTACGGCTTTAATTTATTAAATTTTTTAAACGTCAATAAAATAAATCAGACAACTAATATATTTTGACTTTCAACACCAAACCATCCATCAAATTTTAAATTTACACTTTGAATAATGTAAATTAAAAATTGATTCACTGTCACCGTTCAACGTTAACTATCATCGATTTGAGTGAAATATGTAAATTCGCCTTAAGCTAAGAAAATACTAATGAAAGTAACAATAAAAACAGATATTTATTACAGTTGAAAACTAAAAACTCCGGCTTTCTCATTTAAATATTGGAATCGTTAGGATATAAATTGTTTTGTGAGAACCCTTGGTTTACTCACTGAGCTCACCTCATCAAGCTAGTAACGGACGAAAAAGGGTTTGTTACAAAATCGATCAATATCAACTCTACGCATGGACAGATTCTACTGTCACGCTCGCATGATTGCAAGGCCATCCTAGTAAGATGATCGACATATGTTGCTAACCGTGTGGCGGGCATTCAAGATGTGCTGCCTCCCGAATGCTGGGCACATGTACGTTCTGAGCACAATCCTGCTGATTGTGCATCCAGAGGCGCTAGCCCAGAAGAGCTGCTTGAACATCATCTGTGGAGGCAGGGGACGTCATGGTTGCAAGAAACAGATAACAGTTGGAAACGATCATCTGCTATGCAGCACACAAAGGATTTGGAACTAAAGGCGCATAAAGCGGCAGCATACATTGCGCAGCCTCTTGAATATTAGGAATTGCTGATTAAATATTCCTCGTTATCGAAACTAAAACGAATATCAGCTTATGTGCTCCGTTTTATTGACAACATGCGCCAAATACATCCAAAGAGAGTTGAAATGATTATCTGCGACGAAATAAAAAACGCTGAACTCGTTTTGATTAAGTATCAACAATTTTATGTTTTTTTCTAATGAAACATCTCTGAATGATTTGATGATTGACTAGGTTCAAACATATTCAATCATGCACAGATTGCAAGTACTTTAACCTGTAATCTATTGTTGAGTTGAGGATTGATTTGTTTGTTTGTAAACTAAAACACTGAATTTCTTTATCTACAAAACAATACTAAATTTATTGATCAAAATTACAAAATATTTATACACAAATTTGGCTTACATTAACAATAAAATTACAACTAAACAAAGCTGCACAAAAGTGCACATAAGAACATTTTACAAAATAACAAAAAATGCTCAAGTGCTAAACTGCACATAAGAATGAGGTTCATGACCGTAGGTTGTTAACTTAAGTTTGCCCTACTTTTGTTTTGTGTATATTTAAGCTGTTTTGATAATAGCGATAGCAATACTGAATTTAATGTTGTTGGCTTGAAAATATGCTTATGTTGACAAACTTCATTCTTACGTGCAGTTTAAACAAAGCAAAAATTATTTTGATTATATTTATATGACGATATGTTTGTTTGTATAAACAATCTCTTTGCAGGGACAACAAGCAAGTGCCCCTTTGAGGTAGCTTAGTGCGTCTACAGCCTTTTCTGGATGGGAATGGAGTTCTGCGTGTGAGTGGTCGCATTACAAATGCGCAGATAGCCATAGATATGAAGAACCCGATAATTCTTCCGAAAAATTTACCACTAGCTACGCTTCCAAATGATGCAGACAATTCTAAATTGGAGATTTTGCGTCCTTGGTTCCTGAAATTTAGTTCGCAAAGTCTACCGCAGCTCTGTGAAGTGGAAACGCTTCAATCGCATGCCATTGCAGCAGTCAATGACAGATCTACCGCTCAGTCGCACTTCATACTCACGATGTTTTCTTCGAAGTGCTGTAGATTTTGCTGACCCATACTCATACAAGTTTTCTATCGGAAGAGGTGCTAAATCTGTAAAGGGTTATATCTGTTCGTTTATTTGCATAAGTACGGGGGCTATGCATCTCGAGTTCGTTGGAGACCTGACGCCATCCGCTTTCATCAACTCATTCAAGCGCTTCATCAGCCGACGTTGTTATTGTCCTGAAATGCACACAGACAATGGCACTAATTTTGTTGCAGTTGACAAAAAACTTCGTGAGATGCTGCAGAAGTGCCTGGCTGATAACTTGGTCCGAGCCTACTTCTCGAGCATTTACTTGGCATTTTAACCCCCCAAGTGCGCCGCACATGGGTGGTTACTGGGAGACTGGTATAAAGCGTATTAAATACCATCTCAAACGAAGTATTGGCGAGACATTATTTATTTTCGAGGAGTTTAGCACTCTGCTCGCTGAAATTGAATCATGCATCAACTCTAGACCACTTTGTTCAAATGTAACAGACGTAAACGATCTCGAAGTATTGACGCCAGGGCATTTCATACTCGGAGAACCACTGAATTCCCTTCCCGATCTAGCAGCTCAAGATTACAATGGTACGCTGCATCAACATTGGCACGTTAAATCTGCAATTCGACAACACTTATGCACCCAAAAAAATTCTGTAGTAAAAATAAATAAAAATGTATCAAAAACAAATGTAAATTAGTAACTCACCGTCCAAATAAATATGTAATTATTTTTACTAATTTCAATTATTCACTTTTACTAGTAAATTTTACTACATTTGTATTTAATCGAAATGCTGAATATGGAATTTTTTTATGCAGTAATTTAAACTTATTTTTACTACACATGTATTTATTTTTACTACATTTATTAATTTTTACTACATGTGCACCCAAAAAATTCCTGTATACCTAAATGAAACATTGTTATTATTCCATATTTCTATTTTTATTTTTATAATGATGTACTAATTTTAATTAATACATAAAATTTAAACAATAAATATTAAAAACAACATATTGATACATAAAACAATGGAACAAAAATAATTATACTTATATTATATAATTATATAATTATAAATATAATAAATAAATTAAAATATTAATTAGTTGTAATGAAGGTTATAATAGAGATAATTGAATTGTTTATTTTGTCATCGGGCAACATTAAATTTAAAAGAACTCTTCGTATTAACAAATAAGTTTTTTGATTCTGTTGGACTTTTTATATTAAAAACTAAATACATTTTCAACAATGTAATTAACGCTTGCGCAAATGAGTTAAAAAATAATTTAATGGAGTCCCAAACTACAAAAATCAAGTCCGCGTCATGAAGAAGACCTTTAGTGGCGACGGCAATATATGGATGCTTTTTTCTTGCACTATCTAATTCTTTTGGATCTTGGAAAAATTTTAAAACTGCGTTTTGAGAGTCTGAAATTGTTGATTTTTCGCGAACAGATTCACCTTTACTGTTCTTGATCATTACCATAGTTGGCCGCGCGCATGCATGCAAAAGATGCATTAACGCAATCTCCTTGCTATCTGAAAACAAGTTCATTTTTATTAACAATTTATTTTTAATGCTATTAGATAGCAGTTTTACAAATAAATGTTATTTTTATGAGTGTAGTAAAATACTAACTTTTTGAGAGACAATCCTTTTCAATGTTGAATCTTAGCCACAACTTTTTGCTTCCTACGTCTTTGATGTGAGATTTGAAAAGGTCAGGTAATTTGCTCAACTATTTATCAAAATTTTCCCAGTAGCCGTCCATTTTATTTGCATATAATTTTTCAAAGTCTATTGCAATCTGAAAAACAATAAAATCCATATGACAATGTTCCTTAATGTGAATAATATTTGGATGCGTTTAGTAGGTACAACAGATATCAAACAGTTGAGTGTTCGCTTGCTGAGCTATAAAAAATGTATTCTGATTTATTCAACATGTTATAAAATAGTTATGCAGCATTTAAGAATGTATGTACTAATTAATTGTTATATAATAACCTCAATGAAATCATAATCAGGCATGTTCTGCATTCCAATTCCGAGTGGAAGTAAAATTAAATCAAAATTGAATTCGATATATGGTGTTCTACATATCACTTTTTTCGTTTTTAATTATATATAATATTTTAATATAATTGCGTTGACGAAACAAGTTTTATATATAAAGCACCAAATATTGAATTAAGTTATCATTTATTTTCACTTCCACTTGAAAGTGGAATGCAGAACATGCCTGTATAATCTAAAAAATAATCTCATCTAAAAGTGTGGTGGTTACTGAACTAACCGCCTGAAAACAATGACTGCGACGATCAAGATTGAAAATCAGTGCAAGTATTTAAGTGTGTCACACCTAATATGTTGTGATTGCTAAACGCATTCATTGAAACAAGTGGCAGCACTGTTATGCTTTTCCAATTCACTTGATACTTTCTTCCATGGTAGAAGAATACAGGTATATGCATCAGATGAGAGCATTCTGCCGGAATTGTCAAAACGAAGCAAAACATTTTCTTTATTTTCTTTTGTTTCAATTCGCCACATAGCTAAATTTGACAGACATGGCAGTATGGAAAGAGAGCACAGTCAGCGCTGCATATACCTCTATCCTTCTACCATGTTTTCTTCTCATAAACAATCTACAAGAATCAAATTGTGTTATATGATGATGTGCTACAAGGTCCATTTATGAGGTTGTGGCACTTGAGAGAAATCCACTTTTTTTCCGCCTTTGCTCGAACTGTCACTGTGCTTTTCTTTGTCCTAAGCATTCATTTTCTTCATTTCTTTTCATCAATTCTGACAGTTCGACCGAGCTCGCTCTCAAGTGCCACAACCTTATAAATGAGCCTTGATGTGCTATAGTTTTTATATTTTGTTGTGCGAATAAAGTATAAATAAATATTTAATGCAAATAATTGTGCCGTGTTGTGTTGTGTTGTGTTGACAAAAAGTTATTGCAGATGTCTTCGCCTAATGATATGCAGTAACATTTGTTAAGTCCTGCTAAACTGCTAAATTCTTAAAGTTATCAGCTGTTGATGTGAATAATAAAGCGTTAGTAAAGCTTTTGATTTGATACTCAGAAACTTTGAAATGTTTTAAATCTGTACCAAATCTCTACCAGTTTAGTAAGTTAGCAGGGCTTAACAAACGTAGTGAGAAGCATTAATAGTTTGTTTCTCAATTACCAATTGTTGTCCAAAAGATTTTGAGTAAGCCGGCCATTCTTTTAAAAGTTTTGGTACATTTATGTCTGTGTATTGCCTAATTTTTTTCAGGCGAAATGATGATGATTCCCAGCAAAGGAACACCTCTTCCTCAGGTGAAAAGTTATGTTTTAACCAACTTTGGCAAGCGAAACCGTCTTCTATCTACCATCTTGAATTTTAAAATTCTGACTTCAGACTCGATATCAGCGACCCCCTAAAACTGATAAATGATGTTTAAAACTCTTAAAATAACATATTATTAGGTGGCAACCCTATTATTTAAAAATTTTATAATTTTGAAATTCTGACCACGGATTCGGATTCAGCGACCCCTTTTTGGGTTATCATTTTTTTTTGCCAGCCCCGAATTCATAAAAATGCAAAAAATGAAGGTGGCAACCCTATCCACCATCTTGAATTTGAAAATTCTGACTTCAGATTCGATATCAGCGATCCCCAAACACTGATAAATGATGTTTAAAACTCTTAAAAATACATATTATTAGGTGGCAACCCTATTATTTCAAAATTTTATAATTTTGAAATTCTGACCACGGATTCGGATTCAGCGACCCCTTTTTGGTGTATCTTTTTTTTTGCTCTAATAGCTGTTTTATATTCAAACTAGCTTAGAATTTGTAATTATAAGTTATGTTATCTAATAATAATAATAATAATAATAATAATAATAATAATAATAATAATAATAATAATAATAATAATTATAATAATAATAATAATAATAATAATAATAATAATAATAATAATAATAATAATAATAATAATAATAATAATAATAATAATAATAATAATAATAATAATAATAATAATAATAATAATAATAATAATAATAATAATAATAATAATAATAATAATAATAATAATAATAATAATAATAATAATAATAATAATAATAATAATAATAATAATAATAATAATAATAATAATAATAATAATAATAATAATAATAATAATAATAATAATAATAATAATAATAATAATAATAATAATAATAATAATAATAATAATAATAATAATAATAATAATAATAATAATAATAATAATAATAATAATAATAATAATAATAATAATAATAATAATAATAATAATAATAATAATAATAATAATAATAATAATAATAATAATAATAATAATAATAATAATAATAATAATAATAATAATAATAATAATAATAATAATAATAATAATAATAATAATAATAATAATAATAATAATAATAATAATAATAATAATAATAATAATAATAATAATAATAATAATAATAATAATAATAATAATAATAATAATAATAATAATAATAATAATAATAATAATAATAATAATAATAATAATAATAATAATAATAATAATAATAATAATAATAATAATAATAATAATAATAATAATAATAATAATAATAATAATAATAATAATAATAATAATAATAATAATAATAATAATAATAATAATAATAATAATAATAATAATAATAATAATAATAATAATAATAATAATAATAATAATAATAATAATAATAATAATAATAATAATAATAATAATAATAATAATAATAATAATAATAATAATAATAATAATAATAATAATAATAATAATAATAATAATAATAATAATAATAATAATAATAATAATAATAATAATAATAATAATAATAATAATAATAATAATAATAATAATAATAATAATAATAATAATAATAATAATAATAATAATAATAATAATAATAATAATAATAATAATAATAATAATAATAATAATAATAATAATAATAATAATAATAATAATAATAATAATAATAATAATAATAATAATAATAATAATAATAATAATAATAATAATAATAATAATAATAATAATAATATAATAATAATAATAATAATAATAATAATAATAATAATAATAATAATAATAATAATAATAATAATAATAATAATAATAATAATAATAATAATAATAATAATAATAATAATAATAATAATAATAATAATAATAATAATAATAATAATAATAATAATAATAATAATAATAATAATAATAATAATAATAATAATAATAATAATAATAATAATAATAATAATAATAATAATAATAATAATAATAATAATAATAATAATAATAATAATAATAATAATAATAATAATAATAATAATAATAATAATAATAATAATATAATAATAATAATAATAATAATAATAATAATAATAATAATAATAATAATAATAATAATAATAATAATAATAATAATAATAATAATAATAATAATAATAATAATAATAATAATAATAATAATAATAATAATAATAATAATAATAATAATAATAATAATAATAATAATAATAATAATAATAATAATAATAATATAATAATAATAATAATAATAATAATAATAATAATAATAATAATAATAATAATAATAATAATAATAATAATAATAATAATAATAATAATAATAATAATAATAATAATAATAATAATAATAATAATAATAATAATAATAATAATAATAATAATAATAATAATAATAATAATAATAATAATAATAATAATAATAATAATAATAATAATAATAATAATAATAATAATAATAATAATAATAATAATAATAATAATAATAATAATAATAATAATAATAATAATAATAATAATAATAATAATAATAATAATAATAATAATAATAATAATAATAATAATAATAATAATAATAATAATAATAATAATAATAATAATAATAATAATAATAATAATAATAATAATAATAATAATAATAATAATAATAATAATAATAATAATAATAATAATAATAATAATAATAATAATAATAATAATAATAATAATAATAATAATAATAATAATAATAATAATAATAATAATAATAATAATAATAATAATAATAATAATAATAATAATAATAATAATAATAATAATAATAATAATAATAATAATAATAATAATAATAATAATAATAATAATAATAATAATAATAATAATAATAATAATAATAATAATAATAATAATAATAATAATAATAATAATAATAATAATAATAATAATAATAATAATAATAATAATAATATAATAATAATAATAATAATAATAATAATAATAATAATAATAATAATAATAATAATAATAATAATAATAATAATAATAATAATAATAATAATAATAATAATAATAATAATAATAATAATAATAATAATAATAATAATAATAATAATAATAATAATAATAATAATAATAATAATAATAATAATAATAATAATAATAATAATAATAATAATAATAATAATAATAATAATAATAATAATAATAATAATAATAATAATAATAATAATAATAATAATAATAATAATAATAATAATAATAATAATAATAATAATAATAATAATAATAATAATAATAATAATAATAATAATAATAATAATAATAATAATAATAATAATAATAATAATAATAATAATAATAATAATAATAATAATAATAATAATAATAATAATAATAATAATAATAATAATAATAATAATAATAATAATAATAATAATAATAATAATAATAATAATAATAATAATAATAATAATAATAATAATAATAATAATAATAATAATAATAATAATAATAATAATAATAATAATAATAATAATAATAATAATAATAATAATAATAATAATAATAATAATAATAATAATAATAATAATAATAATAATAATAATAATAATAATAATAATAATAATAATAATAATAATAATAATAATAATAATAATAATAATAATAATAATAATAATAATAATAATAATAATAATAATAATAATAATAATAATAATAATAATAATAATAATAATAATAATAATAATAATAATAATAATAATAATAATAATAATAATAATAATAATAATAATAATAATAATAATAATAATAATAATAATAATAATAATAATAATAATAATAATAATAATAATAATAATAATAATAATAATAATAATAATAATAATAATAATAATAATAATAATAATAATAATAATAATAATAATAATAATAATAATAATAATAATAATAATAATAATAATAATAATAATAATAATAATAATAATAATAATAATAATAATAATAATAATAATAATAATAATAATAATAATAATAATAATAATAATAATAATAATAATAATAATAATAATAATAATAATAATAATAATAATAATAATAATAATAATAATAATAATAATAATAATAATAATAATAATAATAATAATAATAATAATAATAATAATAATAATAATAATAATAATAATAATAATAATAATAATAATAATAATAATAATAATAATAATAATAATAATAATAATAATAATAATAATAATAATAATAATAATAATAATAATAATAATAATAATAATAATAATAATAATAATAATAATAATAAT